>JAFIDM010005346.1:38267063-38369404 GCA_023159025.1 Thereuonema tuberculata
ATTATCACATTTCGGGTACTTAAACGCATACGGGTAAGTTGCAGTACGAATATAATGCAGAGATTTTACTCGAGTCAAAGTCATAATTAGAAAATAAGTATATTGGTAGCCACAAAAAATAAGGTAGGATACTATTACTACCTTACTAGGGGTACTTCTGATAACAATTTGAAATTTTAACTGGGGGGGGGGGTGTTACGTTGAAATTATAGTTAAGTAAATCCATAGAATCGGAAACTTTAATAGTGTGGTCGAAATGATGATCATATTTTCTTTATGAATAGCATTATTAGCAGTTGGTTTGTGTTGTCTACTGATGGGATTTTGTAGCCCGACTTTTACAACTCTTTATCAGCTTGTGCTGTCTTTTGAAACGAACAAGGTAGGGATAGCGATTAGTAAACCAATCACAATGCTTCGCAATATCTTCTGATACTTATCAATATAATTGATATTGCCTTAATTTCCTTATAATTATAAATGTCATTGTTGCTAATGAGATTTTAATGATACTTGTTCCCAGACAAAACAGCAATATAAGTCTTCTGATCTTGATCAGAGGACTAAAATGAGGTGAATTCTTAAAAGAAGCAAGCAGTTATATCTGAAAATGCACTTTCCATCCAGAAGCAACAGAAACATATTAGTGATTATTTGAAAATAAAATTATTATACAGATAGGTATTTACTGTATGCTGGCAAGTGGTTAGCTGCTAGTCTCACGAAGATATATAGAATAATTATATTCAAAAAAGAATGAAATCCACATAATTAATTGTAAATATTTCAGTCAATTTTGATCTGCAGGGTGAAACTCTTGCCAAACATTTCGCATTAAATAATTGATACATTATCTCCTGCTTGTAATTTTCCCACTAGTGAAGGTTGTTAATTGCCAAATTAGATTCCTGTTTGTATGGATTAGTTAAAACTATAAGAACTCGCCACCAATCTCTCTATTACTTGTTATACATTTTCTAAACATATTGTCGGGTACGTATTTTGAAGTTTTGGACCTTTTGCTTTCAAAGAGGTATGGTATATATATATATATATAAAAAGGATCATTTTAAAATAACAGAAATTCTGATTTTGGACAATATTCTTAGTACAATTTCATCTTTCATCTTATTTTTAGTTTTTTTTTCTTCAAATTTTCCTATGAAATCCAAGCATTTATTTCACGACATTGGTTTTTATCATTTCTTACCTAAATTCATATAGAAACAAGTCATGAAGTCATTTTCACTTAACAAAGTTGTAATCTCTTTATTTAAACATTTGTCTCACCATGATTATTTTAACTCTGTGGTTTCATTGTTTAAAATTTTCTAGAAACTATAAAATTAAACTGCAAGACATTTCTGAAATGTAGATACAAAAGATTTATCTGAAAAGTTTACTAAAACCAAAGATTAATATTATAAAGGACTTTTATCAACAGACTACAATTTTTAACATCAACAAGGTGTTTTTCAATTTATAATGAAGTACTTAACTGTGATTCTTAAAGCAGAATAACATATTGTAATATAACTCTGATTAGTGAATAACATCAGATAATAATTAAGTGATGTTATTTAATAATTGCATTTGTTTGTAATTTTATTTTTTCAATCTGCTGCAATCTGTGACCCACTTTATTTTTGCAGAGATTCCGCAGCACACCAAACTTTTTTATTGCTATTACAGAATCCTTTAAAAATGAATGTTTCTTTGTTTGTTTTGTCCCTATACCATTCATCAGATTGCGGTGAGTTTTGTTCGCACGCCCGCGAAGGTTTCTGAATTAGTAGAACCATTTTACAATATCTGGTGCGCGAGCAGCAAATGAGTGTATTTCCTGTTTCAACGTTTGCAGTTTCTGGTGCGACTCGCATTTGCAATGACCATCAACAAAGCACAGCAGGAACAATTGCTACAAGTGTGTGGACTAAATTTGGAAAATCCATGCTTCACACATGGACAGCTGTATGTGGCCTGCTCACGCGTCGGAAAACCTTCTGATTTATTCGTGTATGCACCAGACGGAAAAACACAAGCACTTTCTTTCTTTGAGTGGCATTGCAATGCATGCCGAGTACAGCTAGTATAACATAAATTGAACAGTCTAATTTTTACCACATTTGAAGATATCTAAAATATTTTTAAAATCAATTTGAAAACGATTTAATACTTTATTAATCTTAATTGTTAGAACGAGAAGGAATGTAACTCAGAAAAATGGTTTTATTCTATATGTGAACATTTGGTTAGTGTAAGCTATATGTTGATTACAGATGCATTCTCAGAATTTTTCTTGCGGCACACTAGTTGAGAACTTCTGATCTACTGTAAAAGATGATAAAGCTCCTTGTTCTTGTCATATCCAAAACTCGTCGGACCTTTACACTTTCTCAGTTTTATTGTAAATGTTTGAATTTTGGTTAAAAACAATTGAGCATATTCTTGGATTGTAAATTGATACTGTAAAAATATATTTTTTAATTTTACTGTTATTGTTTTAAGTAAATATTTACTATCCCAAACTTCATTTCAGGTTTTTCTCCAAGAGGGGGTGGAGGCGGTGGTGGCTTTGGAGGAGGAGGAGGTGGTGGCTTTAGAGGAGGCGGAAGAGGAGGATTCAGAGGAGGTAACTATTGTTAAGATTAAATTTATTAGTTTGTAATAGTCATTGGAAACTATTTATATTGAGCTTGCTGGAAAAAAATGAACTTGATGCGATACTTTTTTTTTTTTTTATTATATGATGTGCGAAATCTTGAATGTTTGTTTTTTAACAGTGGAAGTAGTGACCTTTAAATACAAAATAGGATATATCATCATAAATAACACTTTAACTTACAAAATTCTCTTTATTCCTTAATAAATTCTCCACAAACTTATACTGGCGATATTTCGGATCCCTCAACGGACCTCCTTTTTCTAGCCTTTATAACGGGGAAAAAAAAAATCATCTTTCTTCCCCCCCCCAAAAAAAAATTAAAAAATTTGAAGAATTTGGACGTACTAATTTTTGTAATAATGCTTCGTGCTTCATGTATTACGGAGTCTATCACATTTTTGTTTATTGTTGATTTGGAATTCATGGATGTTATTTTATTTTGATTGCCTTCTACATTTTTAAAATAAAGTTTTTTAATGAAAACATTAATTTAAACAATTTGTTTATTTTTTGTCATTAATAGTGAATGTAATCTTCAATATGATATCTCAATCATTGATTTTTATGAAGTATTAAGGGAGATATGGCGTACCAACACAACACACCTTTGAGAAATAATATATAGGGATTTTTAAATCCGCAGTTTCCTGTTGTTGTATAGAGAAGCCAATAAAGTCATTGAATTTTACATGAATTCTTGAAAGTCATTAAAGTATGGACTTTGCCATTATCTGTTATTTCTAAGTAAAAGCATTTCATTTATTTTACTTTAAATGAACTTTTTTAAAAAAAAAAAACAAAAGTTTAATTTGCAGTTGTAGAAAAGTAAATTGTTTGATAGTTATATATCCCTATGTTGATTTTTAAATAGTTGATTATGTGAGAAACAAGGCAATCAATCTGTAAATCAGCTTAGACATTGGAGGTATTTTTATTTTTTTTGTCTACTATAAATAGAAATGACAATAATTCAAATCTTGTATTGTTTGATGCAACAGAGTTAGATTTGAACTAGGTTTCAAGTTCAAGTTCGAACAGATTTTCACACTAGTGAACAACAAGACTGACGTGGAATGCAACTGTTGGATAGAGGACAGTATCTGCAATAGGAGAGACAAAGAACATTTTACATATTGCAAATCTTTACTGTTTTATCTATGCTAAACCAGCCACAGTTGTGTGAAGAATTAGTGCTATAATCCTCATTTTTTGAGAAAGTGCAGGCACATCTTCTTTTTCATGATAATACTTTTATAGAAAAAGAAAATAGAAACAACAAAGTGCCTGGGATCAAAAACCTGTACTGGAGTAGTACTCATCAACTACGATTACAGATGTGCAGCTCGATCC
This sequence comes from Thereuonema tuberculata, assembly GCA_023159025.1. NCBI lineage: Eukaryota > Metazoa > Arthropoda > Chilopoda > Scutigeromorpha > Scutigeridae > Thereuonema > Thereuonema tuberculata. Next base: position 38,271,079 of record JAFIDM010005346.1, read on the forward strand.
CTTGACTGTAACTCGGAATGGATAATTGCCTAATCCTTTACAGTTTTGCCAAAATAATCATTGTGTTGTGGACTTTATTCTGTTTCGAAGGCATAACTAGTATCTATGCAGTTTTTGTTAAATGGGTGGAATTTCTGACATTCTGTCGCCTTAAAAGACCCACTGTGCATCCCAGATAAGTTATTCTTCTTCAAGTTTCAAACTTCTAATATACGAGAGCATTTGGGGCCTTGGAAGGAATGTGTGGTTTTTAATCGTTTTTCAGCCATTACTTTCTGCAGATTGGGCTCGAGAAATGTCTTATTTTAAAAATAATCCAGAAACAATAGCAAAAATCCTGTCATTTAAAAGTAACTGTGATTTCTGTTAAGTTTGAGTAGTTCTACAGTTATTTTCCTAAAGATCTTAGAAGAAGGTTTCATGTGTGTGTATGTTCTGGTATGTTATCCCACAAAATATTGTGATTTCATCTTGTGCTGTGTAACAATTTCTGTGGTTTTTAACCAGAAAAACCACAGAACAGTTTGGTTCAATAAGTAGGGTCTCACTGGTTGATCATCTAATTCATTTCCTCAATTCCTTAGTAGTTTGGTTCATTAATGTTCAGATAGACTATTGAGGGTTTGAATAAGTTGCAGACCAGTTCACATGTGATATTGAAGAATCTAATGCATTGATAGCAGCCGGACTGTCAATAACAGACACAGTTGTTCCTACTTGCATAGTTTAATATTTACCTCAAGCTCATTTAAATTAGCAAAGAATTAAGGGAATGATTCCTAAGCTCATACTAATGTCATTCCTTGGGTCTCAATTATTCCCCGTTTTCATATCCCTGTTCTTCCCCTCTTCTGCTATGATCTGTCTGTATCTCAAACAATTCCCTTTTATTGATTTTATTTCTTCAAACCAATCATCGTACCTGAAATAAAATTATCCTAAATAGTTTATAATAACTTAAATATGTTAATTTGTGGCAAGTTAAGCCTTTAGTTTATAATAACTTGTTTATCATTTTATCAGATCTCATTTATGACAGTTGATTTACTATTTCAATTTGTAACTGTATTCTGCTGTTATTGTGGATGTAGGCAATATGGATATTTTTACAGTTTTTTTTTGTTGCATATTTGCTGAATCCTTGTGATTCGACAAATAATGCTGCCTTGAAAAGAGTCAAATAAGTAATAAGGACTCAAATTGTTTTGCTTTCGTTGAAAAAGTTGCTTAAATGATTTTTAGATTCAGAGTTGTTAAGAAGTTAATCAAAAGTTCTAATTTCATATTGTGAAAAACTATTCTAATAGATAGAAATTTGTTTTACAAATTTAGGAAGAGGTGGTGGTGGAGATCGAGGCGGATTCAGAGGGGGCCGAGGTGGTGGAGGTCGTGGAGGCGGAGGAAGAGGTGGTTTTAAAAGTCCCAGAGGAGGCGGAGGTCGTGGAGGTGGAGGAGGAAGAGGTAAGTGATCTAGTTTGACTGTAGTTTTAAATTGATGGAATGTAATTTGTATGATATGAAATCCAGTACTAAAGGTAATGAAAGAGCAATATCTTTTTTTTTTTCTTGCAAAATTATTATAGTGAATGGAAAAAGTATTGTTATTTTTAAAAATAATAATAAATGATCATTTTTCCTTATGTGAAGTAAGTACTCTTGTTATCTGTATAGGTGGATTTAAAGGTGGGAAAAAAGTAGTTATTGAACCTCATCGCCACGAAGGAATCTTCATTTCAAGAGGCAGAGAAGATGCACTTGTTACCAAAAACATTGTCCCTGGAGAGTCAGTGTATGGAGAAAAGAGAGTTTCAGTCGAGGTAAAACATTTTCAGTATTTGTTTAAATTAATTAAATAAATGCATCTTGTTTAGTGATTTATTTTTATGATTGTATTAATTACTTTGAAGTGACTTATTCAACAATAAGTTAGTGTTATTGCCTTTCAGTTGATAGATTCCTAATCAGTTTAGTTATATCTGAGAACAACTTGGACAAGCATTTATTATATAAAAAAAAGTAAATGCAACAGCATGTGATACAAATACAGATCGCCGTGCCTGCATGGTCGCGCGGTTTCAGCCGTCGTTCTGCCGTGAGGCCAGTGTGTCGGTACCAGGGTTCAAATCCCGGTTGAGAGCATGGATGTTTCAATTTCCTTTCCTGTGTTGTCAGCCTCTTCTTCACTTTCTCTTCGGTCTGACGTCATTCCGTAATGGCGTCCTGGAGAAGGCAATGGGAAACCACTCCAGTATCTTTCCTTAGTCCGTCTATGGCTTCTTCTAGGGGTTCGCCATTGTGCGGCACTAGAAATCCATCGACCGCATACCTCCGGATCGGGGTCGCGTTTAGTGGAGTGGAATGGACCACTTGAGGTTTACGCCCCTACCGACGTCACGTATGACGTGTAAGCACATGCTGAGAGAGCTCATGTGGGATAAACAAACCGAAAGCCCATAGCGCGAGTGTATAACTTATTGTGAATTACTCAAAAAATCGTCGATTTTTGGTATTTCAAGACGGAATGGTTCAATTCTGTGCAGTTCCTTATTGTAATAATTCTGTAAAAACACTTGGAATATCCTTCCACAAGTTTTCAGCAAATCAAAATTGTCGAAATAAATATTCGTCAGGAATTACGAAAATTGTCTATTTCGTTGTCTTGTGAGTTTGTTCAAAACATTTTTTAGCATTTAATTATTTCATGATAATTTCGAAGCAGGAAATATTTGACAAATAAAACTGTGCCAAGTGTTTTGTTTACTTCGTTTTACTGAAGAAAATGAAGTCATGAAGACGTAAAGTTAAGTTAGATAGGAAAGCAGTTTAATAATTTGTATACATTTGCAAAGATAATTTAAAACTCTGAAGACTATAATGTTCAGGTTTTGAGGATTTTTTTTTTTTATAATTCCATAGTATGTTATTTTTTTCCTGACGAAGGAATGTTTTATTAAATTACTGCTGTACTATTATAATAACTTCAGCAATTGAGTTTTTTTGTTAAGAATATAATGGTTACGGCCATATCTATCAAATATGACAGTTTTATTCAAACCTAAATTATAAAGCTAAATTTACAATGACGTTTAGATGCTTTTTTGTTTTATTTTTTTCTATTGAAATATAAAATTAAAATTAAAAATACACACTTAAAAATTTATTTGCAATTATCGAATTTTGTAGAAATATTTAGTATATTTTTTTTTACCCAATACATTCTGAATTTGTTAGGTTGGCAAATTAATTAACTGCTTGATAATCACAGTTGTAAATATATATATAAAAATATAATTTTCTAGATTTTTTTTTTAGGTTTATGCATTCTGAAATTGAATTACAAAATCGACAGTTATAAATTGTCGAGAATTAAAGAATACTATTAAGAGAGAAATGAAAAGAAAACAAATCACATACAATATAATGATTATTTATGCAAAAAAAAAAAAAAAAAAATTTTACTTATTTTTTTTTATATATATATATATATATATATATATATAACAGTTAAGACGTAAAAATTTAAACTTCACATATCATTTCCTTGGAATGAAAAACAAAATTCGGCAGAGTAAATAAGGAACGACGTCAAATTACTGTAGCGTCATACTGAATTTGGCGATCTTTTGAGTACGATATAATATGTTAATATTATGAAATTGCTGAACTTGTTTTACAGCCAGAATGCTGCCGTGGCTTGGAATCTGCTATCAGTATTTCTTTTTCAAAATATAGAAGTCTTACTGTTTCAGTTTTTTTTTGTCTTGATAGCAATAAGCCTTTACACAAGGAAACGCGTTCTCGATGCCGTCCAGACGTATTTGTAATATTTAAAAATTAATTATTTTCTTTGATAATATATTGCTGTCGTGTTCTTCAATAGGCTATAATCAACTCTATATCCGATATGAAGATTTTGGAAGGCTTACAATCGTTTCATCCAAATCAAATCTTTTAGTTCACCCTCTATATCAACGCGGGTTACAACGAAGCATGGCTTTGTTTATCCCACATGCGAAGCAGTAGCCCCGCCTATCCTCAAGTGGTCCATACAGATCCCTAAATTGTGATTTTCATTTTTATTTTATTTATTTTTAATTAGAAAATTAAATTTTTGAGGTTTCTTGCAATCTATATAAAAATAATTGGAGTAATAACAAAGATGGGTCACTCAAGCATAACAAAATTGGTAAAAGGGATGCCAAAGAAAAGGATTTTGTTGTGTTCGTCAAAACATAAGATTATATCTATATATTTTTTCATATGAAGTAAGACATGAACCAATGTTGATGCATGTTAGCGGAATATTTAGTAAAATGAATTAAGGGGAGGCATAAGTCAGTTTGGATGATTTGGAGGTCTAAGTTCAAATCGTTCTGTAAGTGTCTATAATACAACTAAAAATCTACAAATTTAAAAAAAACTATTTGAAGATGAAGGAATCATATTTTCCTATTCTTGATTTTAATATGATAACTGAATTAATTACGTTTAAGCTCAAAACAGACTAATTTTTCGAAAGAATTTTGTGTTCTACTAAATTATTTTAGCTTAAAAAAAAGCTCCCATTTCTGATTCTATGAATAACTAATGTAATAATCTAGTAAGTGAATTCCAGATTTTCATTATGTTCATAGTAGTTGAATTTAAAAAAAATAAAAACCATAAATTTGATAGTTTTGATTTATGGTTTTTTATTTTCTTAAACTTTAGCTATTGAGAAAGAAATGGAAATCTTGAATTCAGGGAACAGATTATTACTTTATTTATTGATAGAATCAGAAATGGAAGCTTTTCTAAGCTAAAATAATTTAGTAGAACACAAATTCTTTCGAAAAATTAGCCGGTTTTAAGCTTAAATGTAATTCATTCAGTTTTCATATTAAAATCAAGAATAGAGAAATTGATTCATTCATCTTTAAACAGTCGTATTTTAAATTTCAGATTTTTAGTTGTATTTTTGACACTTGTAGAACAATTTGAACTTACATCTCCAAGTCATCCAAACTCACTTATACTTCCTGTTAAACTGTCTGACTAAATGTTATGAATTACGTAACTAATATTAGAGATAGGTAATTTGTAATTGTAGAGTAATATTGAATTAACTTAGGGGTGGGAGAGCTTCTTGTAAAATTTCATGATTATAGAAATTTTTTAAATTTTTTTATTTGATATGATCATTTTGAAATTGTTAAACAGAGAGAAAGAAAAAAACAAAAGCTATACAAGTAAAATCACTAAATGATTTTCCTTGTTGTTTATACATGATTTATATGTAGAAAGGTAACTGAATTTACAGTTTATTTATGTAAACATATACTAATTCTCCAATGAAAATGCTTTTTTATTTGTTGTTTATAAGAATGTTTTTGATATTTTTTAAAAGGACGAAAGTGGAAAAATTGAATACAGAATCTGGAATCCTTTCCGATCTAAACTTGCAGCTGCTGTTTTGGGTGGAGTTGACAAGATCCATATGCCTCCAGGATCTAAAGTTTTGTATTTAGGAGCTGCTTCTGGTACAACCGTATCACATGTATCGGATATAGTTGGCCCAGTGAGTAACCTTAGATGATTTTCTTTTTAATTAATTGAAACTACTAATTGATTTTACTTCACCATATAATGTAGTTAATTATTATTTTTTAAATAATGGATCTATAGATGAAATGCTTTTAATATTTAAAATTACATTTTTTATAACTGATTTTCACAGAGTATTTAACTAATTTTCTTTTCTTTTTTTTATTATACAGGATGGTTTGGTATATGCTGTTGAATTTTCTCACAGATCAGGTCGTGACTTGATAAATGTTGCTAAGAAAAGAACGAACATTATTCCTATTATTGAAGATGCTCGACATCCTCACAAATACAGAATGCTAGTAGGTCAGTATGTAATTGTTACTACTCCATTGTAGCTTCATTATTTTCTTTATTAGCCAAGTACCGTCACCTTGCTCCACAACCCTTGTATATATAGCATTAAAAAAAAAAGAAAACTTTATTTATTTAGCAAATTAACATTGAGATCGGAGAATATATGACTTCCCAGCTGGTTGTGGCCTTCTCCGTTTAACTCGGGTGTATTGTGGATTGGCGCCACACACATTTTTGCATTTATCTTGGAAACGCAGAAACGTTTGTGAATGATTGATATATCGTTCAATAGAACTTTCAAATACCAACATTTTCTCAATATAATGCTCTCTTCCAACTTTTATACTTTTCGTTTAAATTGAGAAAGTCAAAATTTGACCTTTTAAAAGGTGCCATCGTGGAAACTAAAAGATTTTTGTAACATTTTGTTTGTCTTAAAAAAGATCCATTTTATCCATTTGCATGACAAATCTATCTCTTATAGTTTGGTCACAAAATTGGAAAAACTTAGTCTTATGACAGACAGAATAGCATTTTATAATAATTAAATGTTAAAAAATCCAGTTAGTATGTCTCGTTGAAATTTAAATATGGGTTCCTTTTTACTGTAGACTTCTGTTTTTTTACGATAAATTAAAAAGGTTTTATAATAATTTTAAAAAAAGAAAGAAGGAAAATGAGTTAGATTTATGAAATAACACTTGAAGGGCTACAAATTATATTTCCGTTTGTTATCCCTGAACTTGGCATAAGAATTCAAAGTCATGTTTTTCTACAAGTAATGTGTTTTTGTATTGTAAGATAAAGCATGTTTACACATAAATGTATTCATTTTGAAATGCTTTATTTTTAATTGTTATGCATTTAGTTTTATCATACAGTATGATTCAATATGTCAAGCCTCAGCAAAAAAAAAAAATACCCTTCTGACAAACTTATGGGCATATAAGACACAATATATTATAGGAAAATAAGGGAACAAAACCAATGTTGTTTGCAGAAATTATGTCTTCGATGTTGAAAGTGTGAAAAGATGGCTTTAAAAAAATTGGAACAATTGGAAAGACCAATTGAGTTTGATGTCAGAAACCTGTCAGCTTAAATAGAATCTGACAACTGCGCAGTTGCCTAAGTATCTTAACCTGAACAGTTTACTGGCATTTAGGAATGCGACTTCAAAATAAAATTGCTTCATTAGTCAACTCAAATGAATTTGTTTGCTCATCTGAGATTGGTTGTAAAGAAAAGCAGCTTCAGTAATTCAGGATTCAATAATTGTATGCACTGCTTTTTTTTTTTTTCCCAACAATATTAAGATGACACAAAAATTTGTGGAAGATAGCTTGCATTTTAGAAAGAAAATGCAGCCAAAAACATTCATCGTCTGAAAACCAAGTGCTTTTTGATATCTTGAGGATGTCTGCTGGGCAGTTTTCATTTAGCATTAAAGAGTATTTGATCACTTTGACCCTCTGTCTAATCACTTTTGTTCTGACCTGGGAATTTAAGTAACACATGATTATTTAGTGATTGTCATAACATCACTCTCAGTTTCTTAAGGTTATTAGTATTGATAAGAGTAAGCTAAGATTCATATAGTCTTAAAGTTCTCGTTTCCTTGGCAGGCCGTTGAAAGTAAGTTGTAAGATCTTCATCCCAATTTCTGAATTAATCCTTCTGATTTGTCGTAAATCAGGCCATCGAACCGGGAAAAAAACCACGATATTTTTGGTCGGAATGGAGCTGAACCCAAACCGAAAAAAAAAAACATGTTGTACCTTAACCCAAACCAAAAAGCGATATTTATTTCATTCCTTCCTTTCAGTTCTCTTCTTTTAAAGTATATGCGAAAGACGGGATTTTTTTCCATGTTGCCATGTGGTCCAAACCCTACCAAGAACCGGGAAAAAACAATATTTTTGGTCGGAGTGGAGCTGAACCCGAACCGAAATTTTATGTTGTGAGTGAACCGGAAAGAAAAATATTACGGTTCGATGCCCTGTGTTAAAGTTACTTTTAATGTGCAATTAACATAACCTCTAAAAAAATGCAGTGTTGAGAACACACACATTGATATTCACTTCATGTATAGAATCTTGGTGAATATGGGCCTTTTTATAAGCCTGTGTTTGATTTAATTTATAGCACTGCAATAAGAATATAAGCGTAGAACTTAAGATATGCAGCGAATAAAGACATGCGGCAAGATTTATTTTTATTATTTCACTTTAAGTGTATAGGCTATAAATGAAGTAATTGCCCAAAACTTAATATTTGTTATTGTTATTATTTACAGGAATGGTTGATACGATATTTGCTGATGTTGCACAGCCAGATCAGGCGAGAATTGTAGCGTTAAATGCTCATAATTTTTTGAAGAATGGTGGCCACTTTGTTATTTCAATAAAGGTATTTATTATATCTCTGCACTTGTTCTCTCTTTTTAAGTATTCTAATATTTTTAGTTATTACCAGGTAACTAAAATGAAGCACCAAGATTCTTAGGAGAGATCTTTACAAATCAAATTGTTTGAAGTTATATAGGTACTGCTTAAATATATAAGATATAGAAAATCCCATTAAATAATGGATACAAAAAAGGAAAACAACTAAGTACCTGGTCTCTTACCCTAAGTCTAATATATTATAATGGCGTAATACTATAATTTTAATACTCTCCTCCTGTAATCCATTCTGAAAAATGCTCTTTGAAAGCCAACTAATATTTGAATTGCCAATATAAAGTTTAAGTATATATTTATAAGTTAAACATGGAATTTCTTGTTTATCTTATCGAACATAATCTCTGTAAATTTCTTAATATCCTTTTACCAAATATTCCTTTCAACATAGCAGATAGAACTATTAATCCCATGCCTATCAGTACAACTTCCTCCTCCTTTCTGTCTCCAATTTCTCCTTATGAAGTTAAAGAAGCTATCAAATCACTAACAAAAATTCTTCTGGATCTGACGAGGTCTCCCCAAACCTTCTCAAATGGATCATTGATGAAATTGCATTCCCTCCTTCTCTTATTTTTAAATATCTCAATATCTGATGGTTTCTTTCCTTCGTCCTTCAAACGGGCAAAAATTGTCCCATTATGGAAAGCAAGAGAGTTTACTGTGATGTAATTTTTCAAAATCTTTCTCAAAAGTATTTGAAAAATTATATCATAGTAAACTCTTAACTGTATCTCAAAAAAAAAATAATACAGTAAACCCCGTTATTGCATTCATCAAGGGACCGTGACCTAAAAGCATAATAAGCGGGACAGCGTTATATTGAGGTTTTATTGTACATAGAAAACGTCCAGGAACTGTACAAAAGGAGCGTAAAGAATGGGATAGCTCTGTAAGCAGGAGTGCTATATCGACGTTTTGCTGTAATTGCACAATTGCAACATGGTTTCATCACAGAGAAAAATATAGGAACTATAGTGATTTATCTAATTGAGTTATCACAGAGAATATGTCAGCCAGTAAAATTATTTTTTAGGTCTCTTCCTGACTTGAAAAAGGCTTTTGACTCAATTAATATCGATATTTTACTTGAAAATTAGAACATATGGGTGTTAGAGGCCCACCTCTAACTTGGCTTTCTTCAGTATATTACAAGTTGACCTTAAGTTTACCTTCAGTATGTAGCCTTTCCCCTCTTCTCTTTAACTTATTTATAAGCGATCTCATTCTCACATCACCTGCTCTTAAATATATTTTCTAAGTTGTGGATTTTTTTCTCTATCCATGGAACACTTGTATTTGCTAATAAAAACGTGGAAAAACTCGAGGACTCGGTTCAGTGTTCACTTCACTTTCTTGAATCTTGGTTACCCTCCAATAACTCTAAATGCAACCAGAAAGGTTTACATTTTTTTCTATCAAAGAAATAAAAAGCTTACCTATAAAAACTTCTCTATCAGTTATAAAAACTGCTTATTACAAGAAGTTCAATCCTTTAAATGTTTAGGGATTACTCTTTCACACAGTCTTGTGGAATCTCCATGCACAACAAATAGTTCGTAAAGTCACAAAAAATTTGGGTATCATTAGGAAAATCTTTATTTTCTTCCTAGGCAAATGCTGAGACTATATTGGTCATTAATTCATACAAACCTGTGTTATGGTGTAATCATTTGAGGTACCCCTGCCAAGATCCAAGAAAAAATGATACTTAAAATTCAAAAGCATTTCCTAAGATTCCTAGATAAAAAACAAAGACTTTGTCTCTACTCTATCCAATCCCTTTGGGCGAAATATAAAATAATCCCTTTCAGTCATATCTACAAGCTTCAGTTGATCCTTTCACCTATAAAACAATCAATAAGAAACTGTTCCCTTCAATTACTTAAATACTACGTATTCCTTATAAAACTAGACTCAATCGTGGCAGAGTGGTCTTGGCATGAGACCGATGTGTAGGAATCTGGGTTTGAATCCTGACATGGGGCTTAAATGTTTTTTTCTTCTTCAATATTTGTTTCTCTTCATAGGAGGCAGAAGTTCTCTATCACTTTAGGGTGCCTCCTAGATAATAATATACAAACGACAGCAAACCAATAAAAACTTTCCTATCATAGTGTGTGATGACCAGTGATTCGAAAATGGATCTGGGAACACTGACAATCCTGATCTATTACTACCAAAAACAAGATCCAACTACCATAGAAGAGCAGTCAGTTACTCAGCTTCTCTAATTTGGAATAAAATTCCAAAGGGAATTTGTGATAGTTCTTCTCTGGCACAATTTAAAAGAAAATTTAAACAACTTTCTACTTCTTTCTACAATCCTAATAAAATCTGATCGTACCTTTTGTACAGTACCCAGTGTGTTACCATTGGTCGGGCAATAATTGGCTGTAATCTCTTCTGTTTCTTCCTTCCTCTCTTTTTTTTTTCTCTTTCATTTACCTAGCTATGTATCATCAGAGCCTCATTTTATTTTGTATACTTTCCTCATAAAAAAATGTGTGTTTTTCCTTCTAAATGTAAATAGCTTTATAAAATATCTGTATAAAACAAGGTAGGGATAGTGATTATTAAACCAATCACAATGCTTCGCAATGGCTTCTGATACCTAATTTATGTTGAATTATTGCTTTAATTTCCTTATTATAAATGTGATTGCTAAGGATTCAAAAGGCGCAATTCTTGCGATTATTGTGATTGTTGATGAGCTGTATTATAGATGTGATTGTTGCGAATGCACAAGGCGCAATTGTTGTGATTGTTTAGCTAATGAGATTTTAGTGATACTTGTTCACAGACGGACAGACAAACCAGAAATATTATAAGGCATCTGATGATACTTGTATCAGAAGCCTAAAACCAAAACAAAAATCCAGTTTCTTAATCCCGTTTATTTTTAATTTCATGTAATACTTTTTGTTTTTTCAATTCTTTTTGTCTTCCTTTGTCTTCTTAATGGGACCACCCCCAAGGCAACTGGGCTGTCAAAATTATTATTGTGTTTTTCTGATTTGTGTGCTTGGTTATTCTTTAGAAATATTTTTGAAGATTTAGTAATAATCCAATGTAGAAAAGATAAATGTATTTCATTAAAAAAAAATGGGCTGTTAATAAATTACAATATTAAATTTCATATTTACTAAAAGATTAAGCGGAATATCCCTGTTTTAAGCATTTAGTTTTACATTCATTTGATGAATTGTTGTTCTTTTGTTATTTTCCATGAAGTTGAAAATTCTGATCAATTAATTATTTGATGTAGGCAAATTGCATTGATTCAACTGCAGAGCCAGAGATTGTTTTTGCTGGAGAGGTTAAAAAATTACAGGCAGAAAAGTTAAAACCTCAGGAACAGATAACGTTAGAACCTTACGAACGTGATCATGCTGTAGTAGTTGGTGTTTACAGGTATGGCTGCCGGAAACTTTATATATTAATTTTTTAATCTGTGGTAGTTCTATACACATTTAAATTAATACTTAAATTTTGAGTCATATCCATCTTAAATCTATTAAGTTATTTTTGATATTATATACATTTTACATATTAGTTGCTTTATTTACACACACAATTTTATTGCTTTTTTGTCATTCGGTGGTTGGACTCACATTTATATCACTTTGTAATTACAGTTTCTAGGATTTTATTATCCATATTTTAATTAGTAACATTCATTTTAAGAATAATAAAAATGAGATTGCAATTTATCAACTTTTAAATCTTCTCTAGTAAATTTTGCAAGTAAAAAACCTCTTAAAAAGCACTATTTTATAAAAATAAAGATATATATTTATTGTATGTATGTAAAACATACATACAATAGGAAGCTTTTCGGCCATTTTCAATCGATAGTTCAATCATTGTCATTGATAGTTGACAATGGCCGAAAAGCTTTCTATTGTATGTATGTTTTTATTGTAAAATATCTATTTTTATAAAATAGTGCTTTTAAGAGGTTTTTTACTTGTACTTTTTTAATAAGAATTTTAAGCATAATAAATGAAACTTAGTAAATTTTGCATTTTTTTTTTTTTACCAAATATTTCCAAGTTGCTAATGTTAAATGTTTCATTAAGCTAGAATCAAACAAGCAAAATCTACATATACCTAAATTAGACTCTTTGTTTTACAGTGGAAAATAATTACAGAAAAATTGTAATAACAATGAAATAGAAGATGATAATTGTCGTAGCAATTATATCTTCATAGAGCTTATCGATTACATTAATCAACAATATTATGATTATGACTATACATTCAGTTGTGTATTTCAATGCTGAACATCATGGTGTGTTGATGACAGTTTTTCTGTGAAATCATGATTATTCCATTCAAATGTTGTTTCCAGTAACAACTTGACTGCTTACATCTGAAAATTAAGTATTGTAGAATTAAGTCAGTTAATTGTTGATGGAAAAAGAAACCAATGGATAAAATCTTATTAGAATTCTAATAGAAAAACTCACAATTTAATGTAGTTTCAGCTTAATCTATTTAAATAAATAAACAGAAATAAAAATTCAGATTTTATTATCAAAGAACTAGAACTTACAGAGCAAAGGTTTTCTTTCTTTGTAAATGATACAAAATTCACAAAAATGAATGGTGCGAGAGAACGGTCTGTGAACTATCGGATACCAAATTGAAGCGTTGTCCTGTTTCCTAGGTACTGAAGGACATCCGAATTCTTTTTAGGCATTCATAATTCAAATTTAAATACATTATGATTTTGGAAGTAATTTTAAAAAAAGTCAATGGAACTTAAAAATTTCAGATATAAAATAATATTTAAAAGGATTTAACATGTGCTAACAACATATAACAAGTATAGAATTGAAACAAAAAAAAAACAATAAGGCATGACTAGTTTCAATTGCCTCTTTTAACGGCAAATCTTTTTCTTTAATGGCAATAAAAACTAGTCGTGCCTGACCATTTTTTTTTAAATATTTTTGAGAGTTTTTCAATTCTACAATTGTTATACAATGATATTTTTTGGTTACATTACAATTGCAATTTAAAATATTCTGTATTTTAATATATTTTTTTTTTCTTTTCATTTCATGTCTAGGCCTCCACCAAAGTCTGGATAAATATTCAAAGTTTGTGAAGCACCATCACTATTCTTTTAATGTACATTATGTCCGTAATACATTTTTAAATAAATTGAATTTGAAATTCATTGGAGTTCCTTTATTTTGGCTTTTAAAAGCTTTACAACGATAATAATTTTAATGTTTCACCAATCATTTATTAGCAGATACAATAAAAGAAGGAATAAGGGAAATTGTGATACCCATATTCAGCAAAGTTTAGCATAACATATTTTGCAACTCTTTTGCCTTTAAAAATCAAAGTTTTGGCTTGTTTTGTGAAATATCCTTCCTCCACTGTCATTATACAGGGTGATTCACGAAGATATGCAGAAACTTCGGGAGCTCATGTAAAAGTAAAGAAAAAAAGTTATATAAACATAGGTCCGGAAATGCTTCGGTATCGAGTTATGGCTAGCAAAAGATTTCGCCCATAATGTAGTACAACAATATGCACATGGACTACACCTCAGTTATTAGCTCTCACAATAAATCAAAACAATGCAATTCACATTATTGTTGAACAGCTGTTATTGTGTTGCCAACTTTTTTTTAGGTTCCATGTGGGATGAGCTTCAAACCACTGGGAGATACAGTTCTGCGACATATTTCATTCGATTTTTCAGGTCCACAACCATATGAAACCACTGATTTCGCCTCTTAATTTACCTTCTCAGACTTCCAGCAAGTCTTCATTTCACCCAGGGTACTATATCATGAGCGAAATCTTTCGCTAGCTGTAACTCAATACCGAAGCATTTCCGGAGCTATGTTTATATAACTTTTTTTCTTTACAAATTTTTACATGTAGAATGAGCTCCCGAAGTTTCTGCATATCTTCGTGAATCACCCTGTATTAAAAATTGGTTTTTAATTTTTTTCCCTCTACTTTACCAAATTTTTGTTTTAATCTATCTCTCTTAACTTCAAAATTAAAATGCAATGAAATATAAATCACTATGTAAAAATAGCTCGTCAGTATGTTAAAAGGATTAAAAGACCAGTGGAGCTTTGTGAATTTTTAAAAATTAATCTCCACAGTTTGTTCTTATATAGTGTTTAATCATACGTTCGGACAGGCCTATATTAATCGAGGCTTTTGTGGATATATGGAAGGACTCCCTGAACATAGGTCAAAAATATTTTTACCGTATTCCATAATTTTTATTTTTTGAAAATTAGGTTGATGTGCTCCGAATCTAAAAAGTGTTGTACAACATTTGAATATTCCTTATTTTTTTGTTCAAACATTAATTCATGTTGTTTCTGTCTTTTTTTTTTTTTTTTAAATTCTATGACATCATACCATAATAACTCCTGTTACAACCCTTGCATGGAATAGCATAAACCATATTTCTTTTTTCTTCCAATTCCTCGTGTTAACTTATCTTTAAAATGAATAATTTTGTAATTTTTATTTACAATTTTAATATTAAATGGTTTCAATAATTTCTTAGTGGAGTTATTTAAAACAGGAACATAAGTAATACATATATTATTTTTTTAATAACTATTAAATTTTCTTACTGCAAATTCATTTTTAGCCTTATAAAATGCACCAATAATAAAAAGGGAATGGGTAATGAAAATGCCAATAAGATTTTTAATCTCCTCCCCTGATAAATGTAATAACTACAAATGGAAAAAGCCCTTTTAAAAATTAATTATTCTGCCCGCATAAAAAGTTTTTCTAAATACAGTAGTTTCATAATAATTGCCCTTCCTTAAAATAATGCAGTCCAAGAAAGATATATTATTTTCTTCATCTTTTTCCAAAGTAAATTGCATTACACCTTGAAACTATTTCCGTTAATTTGTCTTTATCTACTATAAGAAGATCGTCTACATTTCTTGCCATGAAGAAAATTAAATGATCATTAATGAGCTTTTCCATTTCATTTTCAATTAAAATCATAATTTCTGCTAATTCTGCTGATGTAGTTGTGCTCGTGAAATATTTACAATATTTTTACATAGTGTTTCATATAAATTACATTTGAATTTTGAAGTTAAATTAATTATGCACGCAAAAATACTTGGAAACTATTCTCTTATTTTGCATTCCAGGAACTTTGTTAATTTAAGTTACTGTCTGATATTAAAACTTGTAACATAATATAGTAAAAAATAGAATATACGAGGGTTGGGGCTTAAGTCATGGCAACTATTTTTTAATCTGCCAAACATGCGACACCACTGCAATTCCAGAATACACGTTTGAAATCTTGTTGGGTGTGCTTCTGATTGGCACCACTTATGTGGTCTGCATCAACGTCATGGGGGCCAGTAAGCAACATGTATTTGGAAATCATCATTTCATAAGGCAATGCAGTGCAGCCAAGGAAGAAAAAGGAACACAGGAATGCTCAATACACATTGCTAACACTCCTCAAAGTAATTGTCAACCGTACGTTGCCAGCATTTGGGAATTGCTGTCCAATGTCATCATTCTTCATGATAATGCCACATATCCACACAGTAGCTCCTCCACAGGTTTTGTTAAATCGATAGGGATGGATGTGTTGGAACACCCTCCATATTCGCCAGACCTGGTCCATGCGATTTTGATTTCATTCCAAAACTCAAGCTGCAGTTACATGGGAAACGCTTGCGAACTAAGATGAAATTTGATGGCGAGAGGTCTAACACTTAATGACTCACATTCAACCAATGGTATTCTCCGCCTTCCCAGATGCTGGCAACGTACGGTGGACAATCTTGGAGATTGCTTGGAGGGGTGTTAGCAATGTGTATTGAACATTCCTGTGTTCCTTTTTCTTCCTTGGCTACACTGCATTGACTTCGATTATGAAACATCAAATACGTGTTTTCCACTTACTCCCATGACATTCCTTCACTGACCCAGAACACATTAGTGGTGCCAATCAGAAGCACATCCAACAATCTTTCAAACGTGTATTCTGGAATTGCAGTGGTGCTGCATGTTTGGCAGATAAAAAATAGTTTCCATGACTTATGCCCCAATCCTTCCATGTAGAGTTTCAGAAATCTCAGGAAAATATTTATAGATAATTTTTAAGAGCATTTCATTAATATGAACGAATAAGGTTTGATGAAATTTTAATTCTGTTAATTAAAATTTTAGCTCCGAAAAGTATCAGTTTTCTGTCTGAAAATTGACTGTTTTATTTAAAATTAATATTCGAGGAGCATTCAAATTTAACTTGCCATTCTATACTTAAGACAAAACAACAGAAATATATATCAAAGTAAGATATTTTTTCAGTGTAATCCCCCTCCTTAGTAATGCACTGTTGCCATCAATCCGGTAGCTTCTGTATTCCACGTAAGAAAAATATTTTTGGCTGCACACGTACCCACTATTGAACAGATTCGATGACGTCTTCATTGCGGGTGAACTTTCTTCCTCCTAGAAACTATTTTCAAGATCCAAAGAGGATGAAAATCCGAGTGAGCGGGATCTCAACTATATGGTGGATGGGTGAGTACAGCCTACTTCAATTTCTGAATCATTGCCATTGTATGAGCAGCGAAGTGTGGACAGGCATTCTCCTGCAGGAAGCAGATAGAAGTTTTCCTTTCTTCCCTCTTGTAATGAATGGCTGTTTTCACGGTGTCCCCTAGGACAGTATTTGTATTTGTGTATTTGAATAGTATTTGTGTTTATCGATCTGCGTTCTGTGAGGAAATCCAAGTGCAAAACAAATGCTCCTTGTATTTAATATCTTAATTTCTGATAGCTGCTTTTGTTATTTCCTATTAAAAATAATTTTAGATATTGTAGGACCGAGTTAAGAGGAATGCTGTGTGTTAACTGTTTCTTCAAATTTGTGCATATGAATGTAATCTGCATTTTGTTTAATGCTTTAATTCTCAAAATATAAAATTCTAATTCTCTCATCGATAAAAGCTTAGATATTATTAAAGTTCTGTATAATTTCTTTATTCTTTTAAAATTCTAATCCTGTTTATAATTTTAAAAAGAAATATATATATAGTTTGGTTTATTGGTTTGTTGTCAACTTAAACTGGGCATTTTAAGAGTGTCTGATAAAAATAAATACAAATATTCATTTGGGATACTTCGATAAAAGTATAAAGTCGCATTATACTGAATAGTGTAATTTTTTTCTCTCAATCTAGTATATAATTCTTTGGAAATCAGAAAAAAAAAAAAAATAACAAAGAGTTTAACTGTTTTTATTTTTTTTCCTTCTTAAGTATTAAAATGGCCCGGAGCAAAGTGTTAATTTGTTTTCTCCTCAGTAATGTTTAAGTCGTCCATAAATTGGCAAAGGTCTACATAAAGTGGTGCTGTAGCTTTTTTGGTATTGGTTCTTTAAAAAAAAAATCGGCATTCATATAGATCGAAGCGTTGCATAGTACCACATATAATTCAGGAATATGGAAAATCTATTCTCAAACATTTTCTTCTCCCACTCAAGAGTGGAATTAACATGCCATAAAATCCATACCTGTTTACATCTCTAAGCATGTGATGTACTGTGATTGGGGTTGCAATTGCTAAGATTTCACTGCTATGTGCAGCAATATATCTAACAGTGGAGAAGCTGTGCTGTAACAGTACAAAGAATAACAACAGGCCGTTCTTATTCTGCAGATGACTAATAGGTGGATAACATTGATTTTGAGGTATGCTTTCTTTCTATTAAATTGCCTTTACAATTAAATAGGGACGAAGAAGTCATTAAGTAGGACACAAATGAGAAATTCCTACCCATAAAATCTTTAAACTTGCTGGTCCTGAAAGGAAAGTGGCCCCCGAATGGATACCAGGCACTCTACATAGAAGCTTAATCTTACTGGACTGAGCCCACAAAGTCTTACCATACACTTTGAGATTTCTTCCTTTTGTATGTGCATGAGCAAAAATGGCCGGACTGCTTTTCTTAAAACTTGGTTTCTAGTCTTAATATGGACAGAATTAAAATATTAGCATAATCTGGGGCCCAATATCTCCCCAGAAAAAATCCTGACGGTTTTCAAATGCTGATGTTAAGTGATGCTGCATACTCAGTTACTTCCTAATGGATACTTGGCAAATACAGGCATAGATCAGATTTGTATCCAGCTGGTAACACTTCTATTAAAATAATAAATACAGAGTAAAATATCATTGGTTGTACCTTTAATTAGAAGAATCACTCTTACATCTTCAAAATGAATTGTGAACAGCACAAAGGTATGCAATTACCAAATAACCAATATACATTTGTGTGTCTTTATAATGCTTGGAATATTTGCAAAAATAAAAACAATTGTTTGTTGTCTACTTTTGTTGAAAGTTAATTGGAAAGAATTCCTAGTTTTTATTTTTTAATTATCAGTCCACGATAGGTTGAACTACATGATAAGGTTCGTACCAATAGCCACACAGTTGGTGTTGTAGATATGACATTGGCCTCTCACCTCTGGCTACAGAGGTTCTCATGTGGGTTTCGTGATGGTGGTGGATCTGTGCTGGACAGGTTTTCTTGGGTGAGGTACAACTTACCACGCTCCGACTAACCACGAAATATTGTAACTCTACAAACTCGAATTAGAACCCGAGTTACCTTCATGGGGATAATTCCGTAATTATGACAAATATAACTGATAAAATATAGTAGTGCACTGTACTTGATTATTTACACAAAAAATATCAATATTTTTTCAAAGATAACAAAACTATGTAAGATAAATTTGGATTTACTAAGAATATTTTTTCAGAGGCTTTAGTATATATATACTTAGATAATTAACAGTAATCTGCTTTTCTTGCCTTTTGTATATAAAACTTATGAACACGGTACCACTGAACTTTATCAAGACTCAGGTAGGCTAATTTTTATAATTATTCAATATAAAGATTCTGAAGGGGGTAATATCTCAACTTATCTAACCTACAGTTAATCTCTGCACACGCTTTGCTGACTTGCTCTGACTTAACATACTAAGTTAAATATTTTTCCTGCTTCATAACAAATGAGCCTTCCTCACATTATGAAATTAAATACCAAACATTTAATTATGTGCACAGTCCCATGTTCTTAAGTCTACCTTGTGTGCTTGATACCGTTACTATCAACTCTGTTGTTTTATTTCATTGTTCAAACTAAAAAGTTTTGCATCGATCTAGGTCGGTGGCGAATTGTTCCATACCGGGTTTCCTCGGAGTTCTCCCATTTGCTTTGCATTTCTCCTATCCTACTTTCTCTCCATTTGTTGTTACTTCTGTGGGTTAGTACAATAGACCTCCGGTTGCAGTGCTTGGCTTCCCTGCCACCCACATTCACCACATAAACATAAGGTTGGTGCCTTATTAGAGACCATAGTTTTCATAGCCGGAACAAGTTTTTAAGTGTCACTATCCTAGCACTATTGAAAAAATTAGGCCCTTCATATATAAACCCTTCAGATTAATTATTAGAAAAGCAAAAAAACAAACAAACACTTCTTTACCAATGCACATGTATCCCTAAAATTTGGCTGTAGTTATTAACTTGGATTCCTATTTTATGAATCGCTAATCTGGATGAGTTCTGTGTGAGTGTGGAGAAAGTCTGGAAGATTTCTTTCTTATCAAAACACTTCTAAATTCACCCCCTTCCCCCAAAAAATAAATGTTAACAATCTGAAAATTTTATTAAATTCATCTCTGATTTGTAAGTAATATTTGCAGAATTCCATTAGCAGTGATTTAGTTTATTCAAAAAGGGGTAGAGAAAAATTCCAATAAGCTAATATTATTCCACAACGTGGTTAAAAATTCATTTTAGAAGATACAAGTAACTTATTAAGCAAGCCAAGAATTTGCATATTAAATTTCCATGTATTACTGCTGCTACTTCAAATAAAGCTACAGATATGTACAGATACTATAGGTTGACAGTATTTTGGGTCTCCTGGACAAGATTTTTGAAATCAGAAGAGACTGATTCAATAAACTCCAAATTTTTAAATACTCATAATTTTGGAAAAGATGGCATCTCTGATAATGTACCTACAAAGAAGTAATCCAGTAGGCAAGAAGTCGGATGCCACCATTAATTAGTCTTATAATCCATCCATCCATAGTCCGTCTGTCCGGAGACAGGTCCACATTCTATGGAATTCAGTAGAAGTCGCAGAACTGTCTGGGAAAGATACTGAGGTGGTTTTCCGGGGCCTTCCTCAGGAAGCCATTATGTCAAGGCTTCCAGGCCAAAGAGAAAGCGAAGAAGAGGCTGACAAACACAGGAAAGGAAATTGAAACAGCCAAGACACGTCCGGGAATCGAACCCGGGTGCCGTCACAATGCCCGCACGGCAGATCGCTATCAAGACCGCTCGGCCACTCCGGCATGGCAGTCTTCTAATAATAAGAATTAATTGATTATGATTTGGAACTGTTCTACAAGGATGGTAGAGGATAATGATGCCAAGTATGTGAATGAAGGAGATTATGGAGGAACTGAAGATAATGATGATGGTAAGGTTACCTAAAGAAAACTAAAACACTAGTGGAGAGGAAAAAGGTATCCACGACAGTTGTTACTTCTGAAGACAAAATTACCAACAAGGAGGAATACTTAAGACATTTGTTCTCAAGATGATTATCAAATTTTCAATTGATATCCAGAACAAGGAATTTTTAATAAAATAAAGTGAAGACAGCTGTAGAAGTTAAAGAGAAAGAATGTACTTTTATTTGCTCTAGATGACTAATGAGGTAAAATATAGTACAATCCTGAGATGGCAAACGTTAAAATTATGCTGAAATGCATCAGGATCATGTCCATATCTCCCATAATTATGTCGGGGAATTTGAAGTCTCTCATATATTCAATTATAAGCACCTTTTTTTTGGGGGGGGGGGGCGAGGCTACAAACTATAGGATTATCTATGCTACTAACCATTAGCTGTCAGAACTAAAAGATTCTGGTCTTGTCCAGGATTTAGTGGTAAAATCCCTGGTCCACTGAACTTCATCTTAAGATTCTTTTAGCTATTAAATTGTAACTTTTTTGTCGAATAGTGATATTTAAAATTGAGCTGATGTGTGCCGATGATGGAATTAGGGCTAGGTACTGTTTACTTACTGATCAGTCAAAACGTTTTAAGCTTTCAAAAAAAAAGTTGGTGAAATAAATATTTTCATAAATACGCTTTTGGCAAAGGGAGATTTAAAACTATTTTTTCTGGTTGCTTTAGTATAGTTTTCTATTTTGGTTGGAGGGTAGTGAATGCGGTAAAAATATGGTGTTGAAAGGGATTCTTGAATAATAAAAAAAAAAAGCTTGGGAACTACTTGTTAGTAATGGCATTATTAGTGGACCTGGTAGTCAAATGGTGAGCTCTTGACTGTGGCCTGAAGTTGCTGGTTCAATTCCTGACCCCAGGCAAAGCTGAATTTTCAGACATGTCCTTCAGTTCATCCAACCCTCTCTTAAATGGATAATGGGTTTCTTTCCCAGGTGGGTGTCGGGCTGACCACCTGACCTCAACTTAGTCACAAAATGCCATGAGCCTTACCTCGCACAAACCCAAGCACCTGCATACTTATTTTTACTTTTTAATGGTATTACTAATTTACATTGAAAAATTCTCACAGTAAATTCTAGATGATGTTGTTTTTTTTTGTTTTTTTTTTCAGGCTCTTTGCACATTATCTGTTATTGTTCAACAAGTAAAACAGCATAAAGGTTTGACATAATAGTTCAGAAAATACCCTCGTTAAGTCGTCACTCAAGGGACCAAGCATTTTTGACGACTTAAGCGGAGTGACGACTTAGGCGGAGTGGGGATTTTTGAAAAAAAAAAAAACCACTGAAATACAGTATTTTCATGAATTGCTATAGGATTCGGTGAGAAAAACAAGATTTTCATAAATCAATTCATGCAAATGAATCAGTGGAAAATAAAAATAAAAAAAACAAAACACTTTTTATAGTTACCACATTTTAATTGTTTTAAAAGAAAGGCAATGTCTGTCTTTGAAATATTCCAGCCAACCGTTGCTGCCGCCGAAATCTTCAATGTTCAACTCCTTAGCAATTTCCGTGGCTTTTTCTTTGAGAATCATGGCAGAAATCGGCACATTTTGCGATCTGGCATGTTTTAGTCATCGAACTAATACCTCCACGATCTCGTCAAACTTCGATTTCCTCATTCTCTTTCTTTTGTCTTTGCAGTCAGCTTCTTCAATTACTTGTTTCGATGAAAGAATATCGTTTAATGTAGTCCTGGGTGTTCTTTGGCTAAAGCTGTTTTCGAAACATTTGATTTTTCAAAAAGTGCAATTAAGTCTTTTTTTTCTTTAAAAGATAACGAGATAAGTTTTCGTTTCCCTGGTATGTTAAAAACGTAATCGAACCACGAAATTGCAAGAGAAAAAAATATCCCTTATAGCGGGGCTTACTCGCTATGAAATGAAGTCAGACTTAGGAGCGGTCAAGAAAAACGCCTACACTCGTCAGAGTAGACGAGTAGAGTCGCAGCGAGAAGTGTGCTTTGAATGATTAGCAGCGAGATTTCAAGAACCCGAAGGGGTAGGAAGGGAATGAAGTGACAGGCGTGGTCGAAAATTCCCCATAAAGGCTTGGCTTTCTTACAGTGAAAGGCGGGGCTTAAAAGACAACACGATGACATGCAAAATGGAGAAGAAAGATGCTTTTGGCCATTTTTTGAGGGTGACGAGTTATCCAGAGTAGAATTAAATTTGGTGACGGATAAAGGAGGGTTATTTTACATTATTGTGTATGAGACCTTGTCGGGACCAAAGGAAAATGACGACTTAACGAGGTTTTACTGTAGTATTAACTAAAAGATTGTCATTCGATAAATTGCATTATTCAGGATGATGTACAAGATTTGATCTCTTCTGCATAAATGTGAGGCTGACACAGTAAAATAATGCATTTATGCAAGGCATTGAAGTGAACATCAACAATTATTGAGCTGAATATATTCTACAGCCACAAATCCTTCTTGGAATACAGTTGTAACAAACTAACATAATAAAGCAGCAACAGTTACAACTGTACATTTGTTAAATGGTTCACTAGTTGTATTAACATGTGAACGTGAATTTATAAGTAGTGCCACAGTAAAATTAGATGACAGTTTTTAAATATGTTAGATGCATCATGATGTTTAATTATAAGAGCAAAATGACTTATTACAGTCAGTGGAAATGTAAGTAAACATCCCTTGCTGTGATGTGCCATTTATAAATATTCTATGATTTGTAAAGCTGTACTGTCATGTCCTGGAAATAATATGCACAATTTCTTTTCCAATATCTTCTAACGGTTATCTGCCCACTCCAAATTTTTATAGAATTTTTTTTTAAGCATTTCACCTTCATTCATTGTGTTTATACTTTCTTCAATGATACAACCATTCTTCTATGGTTTATAAAGAATCCTTATAACAGTCTTTTATTATGTAAACTTGCACAACGTTGTTACTTTTAAGCAGTCTTAATAAGTAGAGATATGAATAATTGAGGTTATTCTACAGACCTGAAAGAATATCTCACCAGAATTAAGCACTGGCACTTCTGCAAAATCCTGTTTCAGTAGCTCTGGATGACATTTTCTCCATTAGATTCTAAACCCTGCAGAATTCATTGTCCTTTGCATATCTTCAGAAGATCAATATAGAAATTTTTTTTGGTTCACGGCAATATCATGTTACCTCGGTTGCCTATAGATTATGTTTTTAAATTGCGTTTCTTTCTACTTTATTTATAGGTAAATTATTGTATCTTACCCCATCCATAGTTTTCTGTCCGAAGACAGGTCCAGTTCTATGGAGGTCTCACATGGATCTCCTAGAAACATCTGGGGAAAGATACTGGGGGTGGTTTCCCGTTGCCTGCCCCCAGGACGCCATTAAGGAATGACGTCAGACCGAAGAGAAAGCGAAGAAGAGGCTGGACAACACAGGAAAGGAAATTGAAACAGCCATGCCACTGCCGGGATTCGAACCCAGGTACTGGCGCACTGATCGCCACGGCTGGCCGCCGCCGAGACCGCACGACCACGCCAGCACGGCATTGTATCTTACAATATCCGTTAATTCAAGTTACATTGCTTAAGACCAGTAAATTTAGAATCATGCCAAGAGGCAGGGATGTTTCTCAAGGTTCCCCAATTGGACTCCTCTAAACGATTTGTGTAATTGGAAATTAAGGATGACAAATTAAATTGTGAATTTATCTCCCCTCCCCTTCTCCCGCACAGACAAAACACACTTTTTATTTCGAAGAAGGTCCAAAAAAAATCATTTGTAAGACTGGCCTCAAGCCTTATGAACTTATAAGAAATTTGTAGAAGAAATCGCATCCATTATAGTATGAGACATTGCTGTGTTGAATTATTAGATGTGATCTTGATACTCCATGTTGCTCCACTTTCATGTTTCATTACAATTCTAAATATTTTTTAAAGCTGTTATTTGATAGTATAACAGCTTTGTCAGTTTCCCTTTCCTTATTCTTTGAAACCAAATTACACCACCTCATCCAATTTTTAACCTGTTTTACATATTAACACAAATTTCTAACCATTTCAGTGTTTGAAACCAATGTTTGTATGTAAGTATAAAAATTTGGCAAGATTTTATTTTCCTCTTGTTTCCATAATTATATCTCATGGTTCTGGATGGCAAGGAACACAATTTATAGTAATCCCTCCTTGTTAACTACCAACAATGTTTAGAAACATATTTATTATTAGAATACATATTTATAAAAGTAATAAAAAAAAATCGGAAAATGCAAAAAAAAAAAAAAATTGAAGCTTTGCTAAAATTGTTATATTTTAATGAAAATAATTAGAATGAAGGTGTTATTGTTCAAAATAATCTTTATAAAGCCATAAATGTTTTTTTTTTTAACTTTTTTATTTAATTTAATTCAAGATACTGAATTTTTATTTACAGTGGTGACTTTTTTGTGTGTCTTTTGTTTATGTACTGGTAAATAAAAGGATGTAATAAATTTTATTCAAAACATAAGGGAACGTAGGTAATATTTTCAATTTTTAAATATTTAATTCTTTTTACTCCTTTAAATTTTAACATTTCGAATTAAAAATCATATTACTCCTGATAGTTCGGAATTTTTATTGACTGGTAAAACCAAAGGATGTAATAAATTTTATAGTTATATTTTCCATTTTTAAATGTAATTATAAATTTCTGAAGTTAAAATAAAAATAATAATGCTTTCAAAAAAAAAAATAATCTTCTTAATAAAAATCCATAATTTTTAATAACAAAACGAAGTTAAAAAACAAAAGAAAATCTTAAATAAATAAAATATTACCACATAGCCATTGTGATAATGTTACATTAATGAAAGTGGATCACGTCCTATTTAAAAAAAACACCCTCATTATGCTTGGAAAGAAAAAAAAAGTAAAATAAATCACGACGTGTTGTAAAAGAATATATATTTTTAATATCTAGGAAATTAATAAGTTGTCCATTAAGAATATGAATTAAGAAAGTGTTCTCGTATTTGAAAGGGATAAAATGGCGAATTTTTCGTATAAACTATCTAACAGAGGAAGAAGGGAGGGGAGGGGAGGAGGCAGGACATTCTGTGTTCTCATTCATTTATTTGCAAAATTATCGTATTCGGCAATGTCGCTAAAATTTACTCAAAAACCTGACTAATATTCAACAAACATAAAAACTCGAATTATCCGTCTAATAAAAGCTATATCCGTGCAGTGAATTTTTACCGTTTGCTCTCAGAATTCAAATTATTATTTCGCGCGCCATTTTTGTTTAACACATTGGAATCAGTCCCGATGGACTTAGAGGCAATGACTTGAAACAAAAATTAGGAATGGAAATTCGTCCCCAGTGATTTAATTTGCTAAAAGCCAACGCCAATATTATAAGGTTAGTGTTTATAAGGTAGGAGTAATGAAAAGTGAAATGTCTGGTTATTTTCTTCCCGCCATGCGGTGGTCGCCATGTGGTTCATGGCGCATTAGATTTTCGCGGGGTTTTTCGATATTGATAAATATATTTCTTAAGAGATTAGATGTATTTACTTAATTTTCATCTGAAACTGAAGAGCACTTATTAAATTTTATTTCTACTTTATACAACATGTATAAATTTTAATGCGATTATTATAAATAATAGGATTTATATGGTTTTGTGTAGAGAGGATTGAACCACTCCACATTTTTTATTCCAATTTATAATAAGCCTTTTGAATAAAATTTCAAGTAGTATTAAAAAAGCAGTTCTTAAGGAATTAACGAACCATTAAGAAATACACTTCAGGGGTTTTGTGCGTGGATTAAAATTTAAAAGCCAAAACATTCTCGATATCGTTTTGCTTCCCTTCCGCCATTTTGTTGTGATGTTCAGTTGATAATACAACAATAAATATGTTCGAGTTCTTTTTAAGAAGTTATGAAATTTAAATTAATAAATTTGTAAATGTAGTCTGAACTGAGAGGAGTCCAAATTCCTCTTCAACATATTTGGTTCAACGTTTTTAAATTGTTCAAGTTTGAAAAACGTGTCTATGTTTTGACGATCAGCTGAGTTAGTTGCATCATGATTGTATGACGTCGACTGTGCGGTCATGGGAACTTGTCATCTCCCCACAATTTTTCTCCTAATTCTCCCCCCTTTAAGAATAAAATAAAAAACTCCTTTAAGTCATATTTCGAAAATAGAGACGAGAAACGACACCAAACTGCTATATTTAATCGATTTCTATACAGGATGTCTCTTAATGCATGGCAGTTCTTTTTAATGTTCGCCAAAGTGGCCGCCATATTGTTTGATGTCGCGTTATGTTTGTAATTTAAGATTTTCCTTCACTTTGTTTGTGGAAACAGCTTTGAAATAAAGTTAAAGAGCGTAAATTAGTCCCTAAAGCGAATTTTAGCAGATTGTTATTGATATTTTTTTTTCATTATGATTTTCAACTGTGTTTTCCGATGAATGTCTGGTGGTTCTTTCGATTGCTGTCGTTCCTCCCTCTGACAAGTCTGCCGAGATGTAAACAAAACAACGTGACTGATGCCCTAATGATTGGTCTTTTCGACATCAGTGTTTTCTGATGTAAAACAGCTTTATTTTAAATTTTTATTTCTTTTTTAAATTAGGATTGCATGAAGAGACTGTACACAAAACAGAAACCATAAATTCTTTTAAGAATTCCTTTTTTTACGTCGGAAAATATTAGTTCTGACTTAGGCCCATTTCAATTTCTTTAAGCCTAATCCATTATCTTCTTTTTTTTTTTTATCAAATCTTATCGCATTCCATTTTTTTTTTTATAAAATCGTTGTGGTTTAGCATAAATTGCAAGAAATAACGCAGTTATAAGAAATCAAAATCTTAGGGAATTGATTTCCTGGATTCAATGCAATCATTAGGCTGAAGTCGTGAACCTACTGTTTCGTATCAATTCCATTTCAGTCCAAAAGTTAAGAAGACTAAAATAACCAATCATAATTTATAAAAAAAGAAGTTAAAGAAGAAAGAAAGGCATTTTATTTATAATTTTTTTGTAACGAACTTATAAGCAAAAATATGCATTTGCAATTACCGCCACGGTAGGTATGTATGAATTAATGTTTGTTTGAGACATTGAATAAGTAAAATTTTGAATTATTTACAATATATTTCAGATTTATAATCAAACAATTTCAGGGCAATTCATAAATGCCCATTATATAATTTTTCTTTTTAAGTAATTGACTCATTAATATTCTGTTCGCATTTTATTAAATGTTTATACACAAAATTCGATATTTAGCCTTTTTGGAACATTAACTTTTATTTTATAAAGTTTCTTAAATCTGGTTTCAACTCAACCTCAGTTTGTGCTTAGCAAGAAATTAAAATTTTAAATATATCTTAACGTTTGGCATGTCAAAAGTACCTCTTGTAAGTTGAAAAGATAAAGTTAATATTTAAATAAAAGTTGAAAATTTTATTTTCGGATTACAGTAGACGGATTTTTCAGTTTTGTTCACTTTTTGTATCATACAATGAGTTTCCGAAATGGTAACTACAAATGAACTCAAAAAAACATTTTATTATCTTTTATCTCTTTTTCTTTTATTTTTATTTTTTTAATTAATATATATTTTATTTAATTTTTTTATGCAGATGAATGGAGACAAAGTTAATATATCTTAATATAATCTTGTAAAAAATACTTAATATATTTAAAACGATGCTGATTATGGAGGGGCAAAAAATGGTTAAGATTCTTTTAAGAAATTAATAATAAAACAGCAATTTCAAAACGGATAATGTCCTATTAATTATGAAATAATAACCCTTTTTTTAGGTTGTAGTGAAATAATACTAAGGAAAATTTTTTTATTTAAGAAAAAAAATATGCTTATCACATCCCAGAACTAATAATAAAAACTATATTTGTCAATAATTTGCATGACTTGTGTAGGTAAAACCGTACAGAAACGTGTTTGATGCAGAATTAAAATGGCCCAGCGTAAGACTGATTGCAAAGAGTTTTTTCTTATGTTTTGTTTGTTAGTAGTTTACATGGATTTTCTTTCAAGTAATCATAATTTGAAATAATTGCATATTTATTTACTTATAAGAGACAGAAAGGAGAAGGAAAATAAAATTCTAAAAGCCTAAACAATAACATTTTGGTGAAAATGAGAACTTACCTTTTTACGTACCATTTTCAGATTTAAAGTAATTAAATTGTTTAAAATTATTGTTTAGTTAATATTAATTGAGAAAAATTTGATTATGACTAAATTATTGGCTGGCAGTAAAAGTCAACTAGTTTAATGAAAAGGTGTTGATTCCAACATTTCTTATTATTGTGTAATTTCAGTATATCGAGTACATAATTACTGCATGTAATGTGTACATGTAGTATATAATTAATATATATATATATATATATATGTATGTAATACAATATTATTGTATTGCAAATTTGCAAATAGATATTAAAAATTAAAATTGATAATTTTTTTCAGGAAAATTGCAGAGTAAATCAAGCATCTCTTAATTAATTTCTAATACAATAAGGTAAGTGGCAATTTAAAACGAAATAAGTTTTTAAAATATAGTTGTAATTTATTTTTAGAGAATATCATAACTCCAGAATTTATATTGGTTTTAAAATTTTTTAATAACCCAACTTAAAATCTTTTTTCTTCCTTCTGTCTATCTCACCAAAATGGGGGGGTGTGTGGATTCAGTTTGCGTTTTTAAGAAATGCTGGGTTTAGAATTTTTCAGTTAGCACATATTGGGTTGGCCAAAAAGTTCGTTCGATTTTTTTTTACATACATTGGCTCTAGTAGCGCTTAGGTGTCGTTAACGTCATTCGACACCATTTTGTTAGATTGTATTGTGACAGCTGTCATATCAGCATGCATTTAAAACAAAAACTGATCAAAATTGGGTGAATTCTGTGTCGCCAAATTAATATTGAAGATGGAAGACAAATAAGCACGCAAGATGGCATTTTTCTTTGATGACCAGATAAAAACTGTTACAGCTTGATTAGGAAGTTCTGATTCATCCACCCTATTCACCAGACATTGCACCTTCGGATTTCCATTTATTTCGGTCTTTACAAAATTCCCTTATCGGAAAAAAAATCAATTCCCTGGAAGACACCAAAGGCACCTGGAACATTTTCTTGCTCAAAAAGAGAAAAAGTTTTCGGAAGATGGAGTTATAATGTTGCCTCAAAGATGGCAGAAGGTAGTCGAATAAACCGTTCAATAAAATTATTGATGAAAACGAAAAATGTGTCTTTTATTTTTGCTTAAAAACCGAACAAACTTTTTGGACAACCCAATATTTGCTAATATATATTGAATGGCCAACTCATAAGATTGTATTTAAGTTCTTTAATTGTGTTTAAATTCTTATCTTTATTATTATTACAATTGATTTTCGTTGTCATTGATTATTCTCTCTAATATAGATAATCCATCATTTTAAATTAAAAACTTATTTATAATAAGTTCTAATTACGTAAGAGAAGAAAAGAAAGTTCCACCGTTAATTTTTATAGCTGAATTTTATCATTAACATATAGTTGTTAAAAAAAAGAGAAATAAAATACAGTCTTATTTAGTTTACATGAATTCAGCTTTAAGCAGTTGGCAAACGAAAATGGTAAAATTTTAAAAAGCATCCAAAATATTATAATCCTCATCCTCATTAATAATTCCATGCACTTGACTAGTTTAAAAATACTTTAAAAATACAGCGACTAGTTTCTTAGCCGTAAATTAGGCTGTATTTTCAAGCTACAATTACAATGAGAATTGGGTTACATTTATAGACGAAGGAAACAAAGTCATTCAATATATCACATGATCTGTTGTCCATGGGCGTCCCTGTATATGCTAATTGAGGTTTCACGACGTGATAGATGTAGACACCACCTTGTGATCCTCTATGGAAACTCCAAAGAAAACAAATTCCTGTTTTTGGGTGATGGGTTGAAAGTTTTGATCTTTTTGAAGTGAAATGCTTCTCCATTCCAGAAATCCCGTTTTCCGGGATAGATCTGAAAGAAATCTAATAAATATAAATTATTATATTTTAATAATTTATAGAAAACTTTTTATAAAAAAAACATAATTTGTTAAAACTATATTAGAGGGGTGGGGGGAATTGCAAAAAAAGTTCAGGCAATAAGCACAGTAATTTAAATGGGCCTGAAAGTTGAGTGATAAAACTTGGGCCAATCTCAAAAGTAGGGCTCCTTCACATTCCTTCCGCTATTTAAAAATATTGAATCAAATCAATTGAAGCTAAAAACAAAGTTAACAATAAAAGACTTTTACTTTTTACAGAGCTGAAAATCATAATATTTAAAAAAATTCTCTGTGGACACGCCAATTAAAATTACATAATTAAATATAAAATTACTTATGCGGCTAGTTTCGTTCATTTCTGTTTTTTTTTTCAATGAATTTTTTCAAGCACCTTTCAGGGAGAACAGAAGGATTGACAATATAAAAGTAAATTAAACCAATCATCTTAATGGAGACTTGTTAAGTCATTTGATTTTAAAAGGGGATAAATGGAAAAATATAGACCAAGAAACATTTGGTCAAAGTTATTACAAAGGTTTAAAAAAAAAAATAAGAAAATAAATCAAAGTATATATAATTACATTATTTCTTTAAACCAAATAAACCTGCAAGCTTGTTGGAAACCCGAAAGTGATCATTGTAAGGTTTATTCATGAGAATATGCAAAGACTCTTTTAAACTTTCTTAAATAATGGTCTTCCTCGCAGCCAAAAATTGTTGGGTTATCTGCATCAACGATATGCACTGTCTCAGAAATGTTTGGCTGTGTATAATAACAAAAATTCCCTTTTTTGACGGCGTTCCAGGACTCTGACACAGGTAATTGTCTTTTGGATTCTCAGACATAGAGACACTTATTATTAATGCACTTAATCCTGTAGGCTCCTGCCACTTACTGGAGCTTCTCGTCGCTGATTGAATTGCTTTCAGAAGCGTAGTTCCAGGCTACTCAACAATCGTGAGTTGCCGAGAAGTGGAGGGACCTGCTGCTAGAACCACTCCAGCTGTGTAAATCATCACCCAAGGCAAAGAGAGTGATAAGCAGTATATAAAAGCCTGTTGAATACAGTAAATAGCTATTTGTTTTAAGTAAACCAACAGAGTATGTTGTGTCAGTTTAGGTTTTTTTATTACCGCCAGATTTGATGAGATGGGAAACGATGTGTTAACTGGGTTGAAAAATCTGTTGAGCCCCTTTATTTCCTTTGTGATTTTTTTTTTTTATACTTAACTTTTTAATACTTTAATGGCTATAATCCGTAGCTGGGCACATCAAAAGTAAATGGACAATAGAAAATTTTCATGGGGATTCAAATATCCAGTTACATCTGAAAAATTTGAATTTCAAAAAAGATTTATAGCCACAATAAATACAGCTTTTTTTTTTCATTACAACATTAAAAAAAAATCCATTTCTGAGTCATATATTACTGTGCTAGTTAAATTGTCATGAATATTACCTTAAATTTCAAAGATATTGAAATATGTGTCATTACGATTTTACACAACACACACAAAAAAAAAAAAGCCATAAAATTATATTGTTTGATGTCAATAATTTGTATCTTTATAAAAAAATTAATTTATCTTTACAAAATTGAATTCCCTTATTTTTACAAAGTGTACTATAACAAGTGCAAACCTTTTTGCCATTTTTTATTGTATCTATTTGTTTTCACAGAATAGTTCAGAATGCTGTTTATTTCAATATTTCTGCTACAGAAAGCTAGCAAAAGTAGTTTTCGGAAGTCGCAAACGTCATGTGAAGACTGGTTGTTTTCGAGTCCATCCCTTCTCATCTCCAGTAGTCTGAGAAGGAGGGCAACTGAAACCCCTAAACACAGCTTACTACTTGCGCCCTCATTGAAAAACAATGGCCACCTGCTTTAGGGTATGGAGGGGACTTATATAGCAGCAAGGTGTTCGGTGTCGAGATGCTCCAGTGGCTGGCCACCTTAAGAACAGTCCGCCTCGATATGTCCATTTTTGTTTTTTTTTGTTTAAATTAATAAATTGTTTAAGAAAATTCATTCTATTGGTGGCAACACCAATATTTTGCTGAGCCATTATTCTTTTAATTTGCTGATAAAAAATCAGTAATACAGGGAACTGTAACATCTATCTCAGGTTTCATAGTCTGTTTATAATGAAAAGGGTTATAAATTACTTTTAATGTATTGATGAAATAATTAATGAATGGCCCAGGGTATCCATTTGTACGTGCCCTGTTAGTGATAATTTCAATTTCCTCTTCAAAATTGGACTCATTGGCTGCAATTCAGAACACCTCCGAATCGCCATTTAATAATATTTCTTTTTATTCCCCTTGAAACCTGCAAAGTAAAATGTGTGTGCCGTAAGGCCCGCAACCGAAAGTTTGCGATAAACAGACGTTATAAAAAGCTGCACTCGTCCTCTTTAATTAGAATGTCCAAAAAAGAAATTGCTCCATTTGCTTCCTTTTCAAGACTAAAAGTAATTACACTAGAAACACTGTTAAAGCATGCATAGAGCTCTTATACAAAACCCTTTTTAATAATAATAATGAAAAGATTGTGCGACGTAACGCCTGTATAACAGAATTTTTTTAGCCGCACAAGTACTCGACATCACTCTGTGATGAACATAGGTCAGGAACATTTCTGCCAAAATGATCGAGGGTTTGGAAGCCCCATAAATATGCCTCTTTCTTGATAGAAATAACCCCTTCCAGTTTGAAAAGACTATATGGAACAGTGCTTTGATCAGATGAAAACTAATATGAATATTCACCTTTTTATCATCCCACTCGTCGTCTTTACCTCGAGTACTATATCGATGGCGTCCTTATTATGAGCCCTGGAGATGTTTGTGAATAATGTCTTCACATCCAATGAGAACATCTCATAATCATGGGTGATATCGGAAGTATTCCTTAAGTCCTTAATAAAAGTACCTGTATTAGGAGTAGATCATGGAGAAGCCGCTGCTGTTGCTATTACTTAAAATGCTTAGACAAATTTAAGATTACAGTTCCTCGACAATTAATAACTGGTTGTAATGGAAAATATTCTCGGTTGATTTTTTGCCTTGTGTACTTTCGGGACAGGGCATATTATTGATGCGGATATAACCCTGTAATTTTTGGTCACGACAAAGACCATTATTTAAGAAAGCTTAAAAGAGTCTTTTCTTACTCTCATGAATAAACCTTACAATGATAAAACTTTCCAACAAGTTTGCTGACTATGGTTTACACAAATAATGCTAAGTAGATTTTGATTTTTAGCGACCAAAATCAGTAGCTGTTGCATTTGTCCTGTCTGTCCACCCGTAACAACTCCCAAACGAAAGGTTGGATCGGCAAACGGACTTCACCATAGTGTTCGGAGGCTCAGATATTGTAGGAGCGAGGTATTTTCAGAGGCCTTTGCCCCCCCCCCCCCCCCAAATGTTCGAGATATTTGTCATTGTTGTCATTGTGCCCCTCTAAAAACTCCCGAATGGAAGGTCGGATCGACAAACGGACTTCACCATTGTGTTCAGAGGCCCAAACACAATAGGATTTGGGTATTTTCATGGGCTAAAGCCCCCCCCCCCCCATGTTCGAGATATTTGGCATTGGTTTCATTGAATTTCTGCTATTAACTTAAATGTTAGAAATGCTACCATCTCATTTCAGGTGTCAGCTTTAGCTTGATGGTCTTGGACTCATATGCTAGAGGTTGTAGGTTCGAATCTGTATACATACTGTTTGTTTTTGTTTCTTAATCTTTTTTTCTCAGTGTCCGCATGTTTTTTGTTTTTTTTTATTTTTCCTTACATTAACGTACTTCCTTTTTTTTATTATTATTTTTAAATTTTGTTATTACTAAGAGTTGCCCTCAAATTTATGCTTTAGCGCAAAATTATATTCACTTGTTTTGTTTTTTTTTACCTTAGTAATAACTTTGGCGTGCCCAAATGTTTTTTGGTCTAGATTTTTCTTTTTATATCCCCATTTAATTCCGTTGACTTGACTGGTCCCTTTGAGATGATTAGTTTAATTTACTTTTTATATTCTCAATCCTTCTGTTCTCTTTCAAAGGTGCTTGAAAAATCTTATTAAAAAAAAAAAAACGAACAAAACTAGCCTCTTTAGTAATTTTATAGTGTTTAATTTTAACCTTTAATTTATAATTTTAATTGGTATGTCCGTTGAAAATTTTTTTAAATAACATAGTTATTTTGCAGGACCGTTCTAAGTTTGGAACCCAGGCTATGTGGTCTTATTGACACCACCTTTTCAGATTCAAAAATAAAAATAAATTGAAGACATTGATTTTTCTATTTCAGCCAACAAAAGTCTTGTTAATTTTTTTATTCACAGAACAGTTCAAAGCTTGTTTTTTCTTAATGTTTACAAAAAGGTTTTTATATGAGCCATTGAATGCATAAGTGGTGGTGTAAGTCAATTTTTCTAAAATTTGGTTTCACCTCACAATTGAGTAGCTCTTATACTTCATTCTGTCTTTGTGTAAGTGAACCGTCATTATTTTCTTGCTAGATGTCATTATTGTCAAGAAGTCGTCAATTGATTGTCCATAATGGTTAATGCAACCATGGTATAAGTCACATTTTTTATAATGAAACGTCATTTGTGTGTTTGTTTTGGCGGAAAGTTTATAAAAATATACTGTAATTGCAATTCTTCAGATCCATTGAGTTGGAAAAGGGGCCTAGTGCAAATAAAAATGACCAGAGCAGAGTTGATTAAGTGAGAAGTCACAGTTGCAAGAAGTTCAGAAAGACAGTGCTCACATTATGTTTTATAAGCAAATCCTTGATCAAGACATTCCATTTCAGAAACTATTGTTTCCACCAGCAAAAGACATTCTGCAGAATATCTTGTGGATGTTTTCATGACCTCTTCTAATTTCTCGGAATCGTGTTTAGAATTTCTGTTGCCCAACTACGATAATTTCTTTTTTTATTGCTTGATATCTCGTTTTAGTTTCTTTATGGTGAGTATATCAGCTATTTTGGTCTGTTTCATATCCAGTCATTTCATTTGTAGTCCAATCTTGTATTTTCCATACTTTACGTGACCCATAACATAACATGAAATGGGAGGTTCTATGATATAAGTCCCGTACACTGCGGCCTCAAAAGGTCTATTGTGTATCCCAATGTCTTTTAATTCTGCATAAGTTCAAAGATTTTACCAATCTATAGTGTTTTGTGCAGGGGTATTGACAAATAATTTGAAGGATTGGGAAAACCCACTCCTATCAAGTTGTGTCTGGTGCTCGCAAACGCCTCACACTCACAAAGGATGTGTAGTGCTGTTTCGTCAGCTTGTCCACATCTTCTGCAAGTAGGATTTGAAACTATCTTCATATTAAAAAGGTTTTTCATTAGGTGGCAGTGACCTGCAAAAAGTCCTGTCAGAATTTTAGTCTGGTTCTTATTTAAACTAATAAGTTCCCTGGCTCTTTTCCTTAAAGGCTCTTTGATAAATAGCTTTGAGTGTTTCTGTCCTGGAAGATTATTCCAGTAGGTCTTTTGCTGTTTCCTTACCCAGTCTCGAATAGCAGTTTTAGTGGTTTCAACAGAGATCCCACAAACTGGTTCTGGACCAAAGAATGAGGATTCAGCTCCTTTTTTTGCTAGTTTATCTGCTAGCTCGTTACCTTCAATCCCTTTGTGTCCTGCTACCCATATTAGCTTTACCCAATTATGTTCAGCAAGATTATTAAGGGTTTGTTTACATTCCCATACTAGTTTAGAGTTAGTATTGGGAGAATTCAGGGCTTTGAGAGCTGCCTGGCTATCAGTAAATATATAGATGTTCCTATTTTTATATTTACATTTTATATTTTCATGTGCACATTGTAGAATGGCATGTGTGTCAGCTTGGAATACTGTTGAGTAGATTCCTAGGGTTAGACTAATGTCTTTCCTTGGTTTCATCTCTTGAATTCCAGCTCCTGTTTTCCCATTTTGTTTAGAACCAGATAATTCCATTGACATCGGTGGGTTTTAAATCATTATTCCATTCCTCTTGGCTAGGAATGATAATACGAAAAAGTTTTGTAAAAGAAATTCTAGGCATCATTTTATCGGAATTCATTTGTAAAAATGGTTCTTTATAAATGTCCCTAGTTAAAACTGCATGTCCCACATTGCAATAATGTGGTTTCCACAGATTATTAATTTTTAATCTATGTATGGTCGCTCTTGCCTATGCTTCAAGTGCCAAGTGAAGAAGGGGGTACATCAAGAAGGACCTCCAGACCGGCAGTAGGGGTTGTTCTCATTGCCCCAGTAATGCCCATACAAGCTAGTCTTTGTAAGGTGTTCAATTTGTTCCTGGTTGTTACCAGTTTACCTTTAGTCCATACTATGGCCGCATACAGTATAATGGGTTTAATAACCATTGTGTAGATCCAAAAGATTACACTAGGTTTTAATCCCCATGTTTTTCCAAATCCCCATGCATTTCTACATGACCAACAGGCAATGCATGCTTTATTGATAGTTTTATTAATATGAGAATTCCAAGTTACTTTTGAATCTAGATTAAAACCCAGATATTTAACTTCCTTGGATAATTTGATATTCTTGTTACATAAAATGGGTTCTTTAAAGCCCATTAAATTCTTTTTTATTGGTAAAAGGAACAAGAACCATTTTATTGGGATTAACTGATAATTTAATATTATCTCACCAATTTTCCACAATACTTAGTGCATTTTGCATTAGATCCAAAATCACGTTAGGGAATTTTCCCCTAACAATGATTACAATGAAATCTGCAACTCCCCGAGTATAAAATCCTTTGTTTATTAGTCCCTCAATAAGCTCATCAACCACCAGACTCCACAAGAGAGGTGAAAGAACCCCTCCCTGCGGACATCCTCTGGTCACCGAGACTTCTAAGGTATAAATGGAAGTGTGAATAGTTCTGCTTTTCAACATAGCATTTATCCAACCACAAGTGGTCTTATCAATACCATGTTTTTGGGCTGCCCTATCTATAGAGAAGAAGGATGTATTATCAAAAGCTCCTTCAATATCAAGAAAAGCTGCAAGAGCTATTTCTTTATTTTCAAGTGTGGTTTCAATAATAGAGACAAGGCTATGAAGTGCCGCCTCAGTTGATTCCCAACTTGGTAAGCATATTGGTTTGGATGTATTGGAAAAGACCCGAGTACACCCTCCCTGATATGTTTATCAATTAGCTTTTCTCACGTTTTCAGAAGAAAAGATGTTAAGCTAATTGGTCTAAAAGCTTTGGCATCAACATAAGAAGGTCGTCCCCTGGCTTAGGAATAAAAACAACCTTGACTGGTCTCCATTGAGATGGAATATATCCCAGTGCTAGGCTTGCTTTAAATATATTACAAAGAGGTGTAGCAAGAAAGCTTTTTCCTTTTTGTATAAGGGCTGGAAAGATTTGATCTAATCCAGCTGCTTTAAAAGGTTTGAAGGTTGATACTGCCCATTCTACTTTTGACCGATTGATGGCCAGACGTTCAGTTTGCCAATTTTCCTTGGGTGCTCTGAGGTGAGACCCCAAGTTTAAATTTTGCAGACTTTTGCTTCTGTCCCGATCAATCTCGATAGAATCTGGGGAATGTACACTGGTTAGAATCTTTAGTGTTTCTTCCCCAGTGACAGTATAGCTTCCATCTTTCTGTAACAAAGTCCCTTATCTAAGATTTGGTTCTTTTGTAAGAATTTTATAGAGTCTAGAATGTCAGTTTTCCTCACAGTACTTCCTCCATGATTTTCTTCTGGCTTTTCTCAAAGCTTTGTTATATTCAGTGAGTGATTGCTTTCACATCCCATTCACCGTTTCTTTTAGATATATTGAACAGCTTCCTGGTGCATGTCCTGAGATTAGTTAGCTGTTATCCCACCAAGAAACACGTCTAAGTAGTTTAAGCTTTTTCAAAGGGCAATTCGCATTGTAGGAAGAGATAATAGAATGTTGTACAAAGTCAACAGCTATCTCTATTTCTTCAACAGACTTAATCCATTGTGGGCAAAATTTAATACTATTTTTGAGGTCATCTTTATAAGATTCCCAGTTAGTATTTTTAGGATTTCTATAGAAATCAGTTATAAAGTAACTTCATTCTAATGTAAAGCAAATGTATTTATGATCTGAAAAGGTCATCTCATTAGATACATGCCAGTTTTTCACTTTGGTATTTACAGAAGGAGTTCCCAAGGTAATATCTACAACTTCCTCTCTAATTTTATTGAAAAATGTAGGAATGTTACCATTATTAAGAATTTGTAAATCAGAAGTGATTATAAATTCTATAAGTTTTTCACCTCTGATATTAATGTCTTTACTCCCCCATATAATGTGGTGTGCATTGGCATCAATTCCAGTAATGAGTTCTTCCTTTTTATCCCTCACCATGTTAACATGTTTTAAAGATTCTTCATGAGGTGGAGGTGCAGGTGAATCCTAAGGAAAATAGGCCGAGGTTACTATTTCATCCCTCTGTTTTTCCTTATCGTTGTACATAACCTTAATTGCTACCAAATCATTGATGCAATATTTGGTTAGAGTAAAAATACAGAATGTACTTGCAAAGTGTAGCGGTTGCTGCCTTGCTATGCTGTATGCTTGAATAAAATTCATTAAATAAAGTTAGAATAAAAAGAAAAAGAAAAAAGTTTTTCAAGGTTCAGAGGAGATACCAGGTTTTGGATTATCCCAAGTCCATCCCTGTACTCTCCTCAATGTTAGCTTATTTTCCTTTTTCCCCCCAGGATATTGAAAGTAACCCTGGTTAAATTCAGGTGAGGCTTATAATCTAATTCTGCTAATTTCTTAGCAGATGTCTATTCTATACCAAAGACTAACTTTTGACATTTGGTTTATGTTCTACGAATAATGAGCCTCCATTCCTTGGGATTTAGTCCCTGGTTCTGTATCTCAAGTCGTTTTATAATAGTTTGGACCTCTAGCTGCAGTGAGCCTGGAATCCATACTAGTACTTTAGTTGATTTTGGAAGGTCTATAACTTCCATAACTTTATATTTATTAAGAGTCTTTATAAAGACTTTCTAATCATTCTTTAGTGGATTTACTAGAGCATGTTACTCTCAGATAACTGCCTAGAAATCTACTTTCCTCAAACTGAGGATTAGCCTTCCCAGGTTTGATTTTATCAATCTCCCCAAGAATGTCATTTTCAATGACATTGACTTCTTCCTCTGTTAATTTATAATCGGGAAAATTTACAGGTACGATCACCATTTTAATGGCAGATGTAATGTCCCTCTAAGATGTAGGGTTTGAAGGACCCTTTGGTGTTTTTGCAGGTTTACCCTAGGTGAGGGATTGCTATCCTCAGAAATGGGCCTTTTACCGGTTCCACTCTTGGTAGCTACCTGCTTGGTGGAAGTATTTTCCGGTACTTCAGAGTCTCCGGTTTTTACTTCTAATTGTCTTAACTTCTTCGGTTTCCTTCGCTGAGCCCCGGAAAGTTTTTGGTTTTCCAGGTTCAGGCGTTGGATACTTGAAGTAATTTTCTTTTCCTGAAAGTCTCCACTAATTGTTACCTCTTCAGTTTGATTGATTTCGAAGGTCGCACTGCTCCCTTGTGTTTCTTTACCTTTCGAGTTCCTCTGTGGGTCCTCGACTATAGGGTTTTTTCTTTTGTAGTAATATCCATAAAAGTTTATTTAACTGGGGAATAAAAACAGTCACCAGGCATATATCCCCATATTTGCTTGGAAGGCAGTTTAAATACTGTGGGTGTCGCCAGGCAGCCCACAGGGATTGTTCACGACACTGTCACACATCCATCCGCACGATACCTTCCACTGATTTGGGGATCAGAGCCTCGTTAGCCATCCATAGTTCAGAACTAGAGCCTAGGATGTTGCCGACCACTCACGATGAGGACGTGAGGTTGAATTTTGAGTGGCTAATACGTAACCCATAGTCTCTGAATTGCTATCTTGGCAAAGATTGGTGGCTGTGCTACATATGTAATGATGTATACTGGCTAAATATTTTCCCTTTTTCATCCCAGTAACATTTTTCCATTTACTTTACATTTTCAACTTTTCTCCAGTTTTTAGTGATCCAATCAGATTCGGTAGATGTAATAATTAATGATTCGGTATCAGCAGGATATGTTGATGGCCAACTGAGAAACTTGTAATGGAGGAGTGTTCTTCAGTTTGGTAGCCACGGAAACACACTCGTTCCTTCCCTGGTTGTTGTGTGTGTGGTTAGCCATTCCAAAACTATTTGTCTGTGCCACACAAATAAACAGTACTTAATAAGTACCATTGGCATCAATTAGCATTGATCCAAAGACTGTTGTTCTGTCTCAAAATCCTCTACTTTTGAAACATACTCCATAAATACCTTACGACATTGTTAGTGTTGTGGATATTGCCACCCTTCTAAGATCATGAGTTTGAAGATAGGTTCTCTGTTCTTTCAGTAACCTCAGCATTCAGCACTAATTGATTCTCAAGAAAGAAATGCTTTAATGATATTTGACTAATCTTTGTATATATATATATATATATATTTACATGTCAGGCTACAGAGGATTTGTTACCTTGAATGAGTTGGAGATTTGGCAAAGTCTTATTGAAATATGACAGTATTTCCCCCCCCCCCCCTCTAAAGAGTTAAAATATCCAACTGCAGGCCTATGTGACCCTC
Organism: Thereuonema tuberculata; assembly: GCA_023159025.1. Taxonomy (NCBI): domain Eukaryota; kingdom Metazoa; phylum Arthropoda; class Chilopoda; order Scutigeromorpha; family Scutigeridae; genus Thereuonema; species Thereuonema tuberculata. The sequence goes on from JAFIDM010005346.1 coordinate 38,312,746, forward strand.
AGGGTCTCAGGAGGTACAGCTCCAAGCATTTTCAGGCCAATAGGACTAAGTTGAGGGGCAGGCAATCAGCCCAATGTCCAATTCTTCAGAGGGCTCGATGGATCCTAAAACCTGCCTGGAGGAGAATTCAGCTCGGAAAAATCTCCAGTCTTCGCAGGGGATTGAATCTGGCTCCATCCCGAAATCAAGCACCTTATCACTTGGTTTCAGGAACCACCAGGATCGAAAAAGAGTGAAAAGTCAGTAAAAACCTATACATTCGAATCAAGCAAGTTCTAAGAGGCTGAATGAACATTTGACATGACAATGCTTTTTTTTAAAAAAAAAAGCTAAGAAACAAATAGGTTTTAGACTTCTGATAAGGATCAAAAGACTTATAATCCCGGTTTGTCCGTCTGTCTGTGGACAAGTATCATTAAAATCTCATTAAATTATCATTAAGCACAACAATTGCAACAATTGCGCCTTTTGCATTCGCAACAATCACATTTATAATAATAAGGAAATTAAAGCAATATCAATTATATTGTCTTATACATATCAGAAGATGTTGCGAAGCATTCTGATTGGTTTACTAATCGCTATCCCTACCTTGTTTAATTTAATAGTTAAAACTACTTTATACTTAACATTAGGAATGTATGACGCCTTTCAGAGGGTATTTTTGCTGTAACACTGGCAAATAATAGAAAATAATAAGTTATGAGCTTTTTTGACTAAAAACTGAATGTACTCAGTCCGTCAAATACAATTAAGGATATAGAACGACTTTTTCAGTTATTAAAATATAAAGATGGAGTTGATGTTAAGATTTGTTCCATCTCTCAAACTCAAAGTTTACAAATGAAAGCCTTCATTAATAGCAGAATGTACATATTAACTCCAGAAAGATTTATATTAGGTTAGATCATATAAAGAACCAGAGGATTGAATATCTAAACGTAGCATACCAAATATGGTGGCATTAACTTACACCATTATAAGATCTCTACTCCCACTTCAATCAGAAAAAAAAAAAGATCAGTAATTGACTGACTCTTTAATAGTTCTCATCGATGATATAGCAATAAATAAAAAATGTGTGAATAAATATTATAATTTGATAAAAGTAATTGTATAAAGAAGTGTCCTATCAGACTTCTTATTAAGTTTTAATAGGTAAAAATATTGTACATTATGCATTTGATTTTAAATAATTTTCATTTAAAAAAAAAATTGAAAATATTTGCCATCTTTATAATGGTGTAATCGAAATATTCCCAATTTAGCCATTCGGGCACACCAGAATGATCAAGGCAATGGCGTGTCGTGCAACGGATATGCCTGAATCTGGATTTGAATCCAGGCATGGGCTTGGATGTTTCCTCCTTTCCTCTGTGTCTATTTCTCTTCCTTTTAGTGACTTGTTCTCAATTGAAAAACCTTGTTCCTGGTACAGCTTAGCCTCTGTCACTCTTGTGCCATTAAAAAATTGCACATTGTAACGTGGGTTTGATCAAAGAAACATACATGCTCCCCCCAATTCAAAGCTTACAGCATTTCTATTAATGGGTTATTAGCAACTAAAATGATTTTTGCATTTTATCACCAAAATAAAAAATCAATCTTTTTGTTACAGCTTATTATTATTATTGCACAATTAAATTTTGAATTTATTTTGCCACCAGCTGTATGTAATCACATTTTAGAATAGCTGAAATTAAGAAACAGAAAGAACAGTTTACATCTCAAACAAAAATGAAGTGACACGTATATTTAAATGTTCAGCTGCTGTTTATGATAAAGAGGAGTTCTGTAGATTTATCGCAGTTTGTTCTGTTTAATTGGATTATTCCAGAAAGGTAATTTAGCTGGTTGGGCATGATAGTGCTATGTTCAACTATTTTTTTTTTTTTTTGTGGTTGATTACTTTATTTTATTTTTTTAAATAAAAAGTACAGTTCTGCTAGTTTATTTTTTTATTTTTTTTTAGCATCTTCATTCTGAAGCTAGATTCTGGGATAATACTTCTTAATATAGAAAGTAGTTAGATTTGGACTTCACTGTTGGAATGAGATTTAATCCCGTTGTCAGTCGGCCAGCTATCATGACTATTGGTTAAGCAGACATGACTGTTCAGCAGCTCCTGGCTATTGTTGATTGACTTATGAAATTACTTAACTAGGTTAGGTTTTTATTATGTGAAATTAATACAGTAGAGCATCGATTATCCGATTATCAATCAACCGAAACATCGGCTAACCAAAGGCGTTTCAGTAGACAAAAATTTTAAAAAATAATTTGTGAATTTAAAATTAAAAATTTAATTTCTTTCCGAGTGATAGGTCTGATGATGGGACATGGTTCCCGAAACGCGTAACGACCAAAACAACGCAACGAAGTGACAGGACGGATTTTAAAATAAGGTAATTTATTATCTAAAACGTGACTTGAACCATAATTAGCAATATTTAAAATACAATATAATGTTTTGTGTTTAATATGTATCACTGTTTCTGTGTTTCATATTACTCCTATGACACTGGTACAATTTTTTCGTAAATGATCGGCTATCCGAAATATCAGTTATCCAAACCCCCCCCCCCGTGCAGCATTGCTTCGGATAATCGATGCTCTACTGTAGTATTTGTGGGAAAGATTCAAAAATGATAAAAGAGTGTGAAATGTTATGCACAAATGTTCATAGGATACGAATCGGAGGATTTTTCATTATTATCTGTTTTACTTTTTCTTGGCTTTTTGTGTCTTGTTCTGTAAGATCCTTTGTTGATCACTACCTTTCTGCTAATCATTATAGTTTTGATATTTGATTTGATTTATTATTGCTATTTGGGTATGGCTGAACGGTCAAGGTGGTGGCTGCTGCATGACTATACGTTTGAACTTGGGTTATCTTGGTTTGATTTTCTTGATTTGATACCTTGTTGTTGGTGCAGCTTTTAGCCTCTGTTGCTTTTGTAGCAGTAAAAATCACACACCAGCAAGTATGTCAGCAATCAAAGAAAGAAACAAACAAACAAATATATTTATTACTATTTACTGTTAGAAACAATTGCCTTATTTTGCTCAGATTTTTTTTATTTATTTATATTTTTCCTTTATTTTTCGATTCTTTCAACTAGGTTTTTGACAGAAAGAGGGAAATGTGGCTTTTATCTTTGACTTCTTTTCTACTACAAAAATATAGGGGCTTTTTTTATTGAGGAATATAGTTTGGTCATTTTTTTTTTATTAGTCTTTCTCCGCAAAATAAGCAATTTGAGAAAACTTCTCGGTTTTTCTTGCATTTTCACAAAGAAATATTTTCCTTTCCTTGTGATCATTTTCAAACAGCATTTTTAAAATTAAAAAATAAATAAAAAAAAAAAAAACATTAAAAATCTGAAATTCAGAATTTTTCATCTGGATAACTGTAATTTTGCTGAATATATCTCTGCCCATAGCGTATTTTTAAGTTATTACAGGTATTCTTATTTAAAGGGCAAAATAGTAAATAGATTCCCATCAATAATAGCCCAAGGCAAACTCAAATAAATCAAAATAAAGCCATCTTTTTATTCTGAGTAATGCCTAATTGGTGAGAACATGGATCCACAAAACTTTTTTGGTGACGGGCCAAATTAGAAATGTTTTTAAGTATTGCAGACTGAGGTCAAATACAGTATACTCTCGATATCTCGAAGTCGAAGCGACGCTAAAAAAAATTCGAGATAGCTAGTTTTTGAGATAACACAAGGTCATAACCAAAACATAAAAATTCACATAAAAACACAAGATACGGAATAATATTCTAAAAATTAGAGTCTTGATAGATGAGAATAAGTATAAATATGTAATTATAATTGACAACAAGTCTAAATACATCAATGATAATTTTAATTTTTAAAAGTAGTCAAAAATAATTACATTAAATTGAAAAGAATTAGTAAAATACAATGAACTTACTTTGCTAGAATTTCTTAAAAAAGTCCAGTATCGTGGCCTGGCGACATCTCTTTTGAAATTGTTCTTCAACCAATTTTTCTATTCGACATAAGAATTAAAATTAACATTAGATGAATATGTAATATCAGGGGGAAAAATAATTTTTCGACATATCAAGGTTTTCGAGATATCCAGAGTATACTGTACAAAGTAAAACTAAGGTTATATAAAACTAAAAAAAAAGCCTTTTTTTTAATCATTTTATATTTTCCATTAAAAGCATACATGAACTTCAATGCAATTCCTATGGTGATACTGTTATGAGAACCATGAATTTCTTTCTGTGACAAAATTAAGTCAACTCTGGTTCAAAATGAATGCTTCCTGTAATCAAAATTGACTGTAATTGTTGATCACTTTGGAGTGGCCTATAAGAGATTTACCATACTTTAACTTTGAAAATGTCTTCTCGCACACGTATGTTGCGCCAAATGCTAAAATCAGTTTCCTTAGGAAAAGATTTTCAAGAAGTATAACATTAACGTGTAAAAAAGTAAACTTGTAAAAGTCAGTTAAAGTTTCCCTTTTGGTATTTCTCTTTCAGTATTGTAAGTGGACTGCAGATGAATTAATTCTAGTTGAAGATCCGATGGGAGGTCCTCAATAATTCAGTCAAATTTACTTGAAAGATCCTTAATGTTTTGAGTTTCCACATCAAGGTCTGTAAAACTACGGCTGCGGATCACTAATTATATCTTGAGCAAATTTGAGCAGTTGGCTTCTAGCTTAAACTTTTCTTAGCAACGGAAGTAAGAAATCTCTTCACCTTCACTTGGAATTAAAGGAAAGTCAGTTTATGTCCAAATGCTTTCACTGCAGAGTAGATGTCACATGTAAGTTCAGTTTCAGCTTGCAATTTGAGATTGAATTAGTAAGAAATGTCATCAAGTCTGGTGAAAGAGCTAGTTTTCACAACTATTCGTTGTTTGCAGTTAGTGGCCGAGGACGATTAGTCTCTTTCAGAAAAATTTCAGTCTCATTCCTAAGTTTAAGTAATCACAAGAAGAAGAAAAAAATACAAAGACCTTTAAGTCTTGCAATGATGTGATCATGTTATAATTTAATGAAATGGTGATGCAAAAATGTTGAATGTGTGTGTGTGTGTGTGTTTTTTTGTATAATGTATTCCATGAGGTCAGCTACCCCTGGGTTAGAATATCGAAAATGAAATTTTTTGGCAACCATAAATTGTGTCACAAATGAGGAGGAAGTCGCTATCAAATATGGTGACTGCCTGCTTAGCTCATTGTGGGAGCAGTTGAATTATTTATACAAATTCTGCCATGAAATCCTTAGTGTAGTGGTTCTTAGGAAGAAAGATCAAAGTTTCTACTGAAGTCAAAGGTCTGTTTTTCAATTGATTAAACAAACAAAAAAACAAAACAAAAATGATTGTAGGTGTAGCACATAGATATTGAGTTTGCTAAAGCATTGCATACATTGATACTATCTAAATAGGGGAGAAATAGTCCTTTTTTTATGTATTTCATCATAAGGGGCGGTAAAGTTACTGGTTGTTGGAAATGTTATCAGATCCTTTCTCGCTGGTCTTTTACCAAATGGGTTAAATGTTTCCACGGGTGAAGCCATTGGACATCTACTTAACCTACTCTTCTCGCTGGCTATATAACGTTTGAATTTACGAACAAGAGAAACAGTAGTGAAATGAAATGATAATATTATATAAATAAAAGTATTGTGATTTTTCAATAAAATTAATAAACACTAAGTTTTGTTGTAATTCGTTTAAATAAATTTAAATGGGGAAAAAAATGCTTACATTTTGATGTTGATACAAAAAAAAAAACAAAAAAAAATATCCATTGATTCTATCATAAACTTTGACATTGAAGATGAAACTTTGCTTGCCAAGGTAAATCAGATTTGAACATTCTTCTCTGAACTTGATTTCCTTTGTGGTTCCTGTTGAGGCTATTCCTTTGCTCAGCTATAGCTGTTCCTAATGTATCACCATTCAGAAAGTCTGCTAGGTCTATTGTAGGATTTGATTCTTTTGGCTTATCCCAGACACATCAATCCATCGAATCCCTCTATTACTCAACAAAAAAAATTCTTTCTTTTGATTTCAGACTCACCACATCTACAATCAAAGAATGCATCTATATCTGTGCTACCATTTGAGTGATAGGAAATCTGCTGATGAACTCTTATACTGTTTCTTGTATTCTTGTAATTTTGTGATCTTTCCTGTTTGGTTCAATTATACAGTGGAGCTCGGTTATATCGCGATCTTTCAGATCCAAGATCTCGAAGATCGCAATCTGCCTGAGCTTTTTTTACTTCGCTATGTTAAATGTCGTATACCCGAACCCTATTATCGCCCACATGATTCCAAATCGATTTAAAATGGTCATTTCGCGATTACCTACATCATTCAGAGCGATGTGAGAGAATTTTATACAGTATTTATAAATAATTATAAATCATTACCTTTTCAACACTTTGAGGGGTTATATTAGTCAAAATCTTCATACAGTATATCTGTTTTCTTACGGTATTTTGTTTAAAAGAAAAAGTCAGCGATTCTGGTATTTTTTAAAATATATATTTTACTCATTAGGGTGGGTATAGAGTCTCAATTACTGGTACTTTTTGGGCGAAAATATGGTAAATTTTGCAATTTTACAATTATACACCTTTTCCAAAATAGAAGGGGTCCAAGACCAAATCGCGTTATATCCGAATTCGCGATATAAACGACTGTGTTATAGCCGAGCTTCAGTGTATTCCTTATATATTGTTCTGATGGAGCAATTCTTGATTGAAACCATCTACATAATTCTCCAGAAAAATGGGCCATAATTCCATACATATTCTTTAAGTCTTGTAATTCGTCATTTCCTTCTGCTGCTAGTACAGTAAACTCTCTTCCCAATCTCCTTCAGTATATTCTAAATCATTTCATTGTAATCCTTTTGTCTGCTCAGACAGTCAGAACTTGGTCATTTTTTATGAGTGATGTTCTTCACGTTTCCTACTCATCTTCATGACCTTCTGCTGGTAATATTGTAAGAAATTTCAGATTATCACTTGGTTGTTTCTTATCATATCTTAACATTTAGGCATTCATCACCTCTTTTGTTTGGAAATTAAATCCTCTTTGAAGAGAAATCTATTGCAATTGGTGAGCTCTATCATTCATCCCCAGATGTTTACCTTACTGAAGATACATATGCGTAAGCAGCTCAAGCAAATTTAGATCACTTTTGAACGTAATTGTAGTATTGGGTGGTAACTCCTAATTTCTGAATTTGTAAATTTTTATTATGTCTCTAAAAAATGTTTGCCATGAAAAGTATTTATTATTTTTATTTTTTAATTTATATTTAAGTCAGTGGTGAAACCAGAATTCCAGATTAGTGGATTTCAAATGACATAAGCTTGAATTAGGCTAAAATTAAATAATCATTAATAATTAGATAATTTAAATGCTTCACAATTTTAGTAAATATATGCTGATAAGTTATCATTGTGTTGGTAATTAGGCAGAGGTGAAAAGTTCTGTAGTATAATGTAATTTTATAAATAACGTTATATATATAATATATTACATTATAATACTGTATTTGTTTACTTGAAATTCATTGAAATTTCAAATTGCTGTTGTCGTGTCTTAATTTGTGAGAGGTAAGTAATTCTGTGCGCAATTTTGTGTTATTTCAAGATATTTTTATAGATGAAATTTAATTTACAATTTTTCAGATTGATCAAATAGTAAAGTTGACAGGGTTTTTTTTTTTGTGAAAATTTCCAAAACAATTGTTCATTTACTAAATTACGTGATTGACGTGGCATTGATTGGTCTTGTGTTACGATGAACTAACCAAACAACAAAATTTTGTCAATAGCTTATTTAATCATGGGATAGAATTAGGCAGTAAGACTTTTGTGATGTCCTTAATAAGATACCACCTCTTCTTCCATTTGTCCCATTGTTACAAATGTTTTGGATTTCCTATTTGTGAGATAAAGTTCCCAAACACACACACAGATACATTCTAGTATGTTTTGAATGTAAAATTAACTTTGCCAAGTTGAGAAGTGTCTTAGGGAAATTGATATGATTCAAAATGTGCTTTGAAAGCTGAGATGATGTATTCCGCACCACACAAAGAGAAGCACCTCTCTGTTGGAATAGATATACGAATATTGTCTCAACATTTCTGACATTAATAGATTACATCCATTCTTTCCAGTCATCAGTTTACTCTCAGTATATGGTAATGTTAGGAGATTCGTTAACCTGTTATGATGTCCTGTATATCTATCACCTTTTAAACATTCCTACAACGCTTTTTAGTTAGATACTTGCATTATACATACTCTTTACTCAAAAAGATACTGTGTGGCACACACAAATATTGGGATTCTTCAACCTATTCCTCGTGACCCAGGATACACATATAGACACACATGTTTAGTTGATTGATAACTTAACCAACCAAATGCATATCTATGCATATCTCCTTTTTAAGATTTCAAGACTCAAGGATAGACTGTCAGTTCAGACTTTGCTTGAGATTTTTTTTATTTCCCCACTTTGAATCTCTCTCAGTTAGGTTTCTTTAAAATGGTAGCGTTATGTGAAGACTGTTCATGTTGAATGGGATTAGATGCTGCAATATTTGTTATGAGTTCAGAGCAAATGATTCAACAGCATTAACTCCTTAAATTTTTCAGCTTGATTACTATAGAGAATTCATTGAGTTTTTTGTAGGAGCAGATTCAAAAAATAAATAAATAAATAAATTAAAGAGTGTATGCTGCAATTAGTTAACAAATATAAACTGAATTTGAGAATATCACATGACATTAAACTGTACTGAAAAATCATAAAAAACGACTATAAAAAATTGTATAGTCTTTTCTTTTTTTCCAGAGTCAGTTCCTATTGCTTCACTATAATTTACATCAGTTATTCTTTTAACTCTGGAGGAACCTAAATGACTTGATTATCTACCTCCCCAGAAGCAGAATATCAAGCGACGGTGCGACATTGTCGCAGAACGGAAATGAGGGCTGCAGAAAGATATCATATAGAACAGGAGTGGGCAAGACGTCGATCGCGGTCTTGAAGATTCCGTTTTTTTTGGTTGTCGATTTGGAGATTCCGGTTTTTTTTTTTTGGTTGAGGATTTGGAGATTCCTTTTTTTTTTTTTTGGTTGTCGATTTGGAGATTCCGGTTTTTTTTTGGTTGAGGATTTGGAGATTCCGTTTTTTTTAGTCTTAAAGTGACCGCGCCACTTGGAGTATACTTGAGTATACCCTTACCTTACAAAAATCTGCCCACCCCTTGTATAGAATGAACATTTTTTGTGGGACATAAACGAAAAAACGCCCGCACCCGCAGAAAGTTTTTCGTCTTAGCATCAATCGTTGCAGAAAGATAAAAAACATTCTGCCTCGGGGACTACCTCTATCTCTTGTGGTAAATCACCTGAATACAGCTAACCCCCGAAGAACACGAGTTTCGAAGAACAGGGATACCTTCCCCCAAATTACACGGTTTCAAACTACACGATTTTCGAGTAATTCTTTTGAAAAAGAATAAAATACATGTATTAAATGATATAAAATTACAGTAGTTAAAAATTTAGAGTAATATTCTCATCAATTACGTCAGCGATTAATGAAGTTTTAACCTTTTTAATACTTTTAGTGTTTTAGAATTATATTTTCCCAATTAATTCCCAATTCATCTCTCCTGATGAGGCCATGTCCCCCTAGTGGCGAAAGCTAGAGACTCTTGTTTTTTAACTTTTTTAAATTTTAATGTTTTAATTTTTAATCATTGTGTGCGGGCTGGACCTTCAGAATTATATTTTCCCAATTAATTTGACTGAATAATTTATATTTTATATAGTTTTCCAATCTTAAAAGATTTTTAACCAATTGTATCTAGTTATTTTTTCATTTTTTTGATTATTTTTTATTTTCACACTTGAAACGGAATCCCGTTTGTAGTCTCGAACATCACGGTTTCAAAGAACACTGAAACAATTAATCGTGTTCTTTGGGGGTTAGGTGTACATATATTGTTTTATTATCTGTTGTGTATTACTTCTTCAGCTCAAACTTTTGTATTAGGCTGTCCTTGTTCTAGTTCACTATAATGTAATGTGGAATTTCTTCTCTTCTTTTTTACTTGCTGATGAAGATACAGTAAAACAAACTGAAGGCTGTTTTGAATGAATCATAATTATTGCACTAGTTTTTATTTTATTTTCAAAAACGGCATTTTTTTAAATGTCTTTCTAGACCAATTTAGCATAAATAAGCTTTGCTGCAGTAGATAAACAAAACCAAAAAAAAAAAAATTGAAAAATTATTGATGTTTTGAATGTTATGCTTACTAATTAATTCAGGCAATAAAATGATCAATATTGTTGTATTTAAAATTAATTTTTTGAGAAGATCATTGTTTGTGCAAAAAAAGGATTTAGTGATATTCTTTCCTCTATCTTAAATAGTTTTTGATTGTTTTCCAAAAAAAAATGCTGTTCTTGATATCTGCAATTTAGGGCTGTAAACAGAACTTTTTGTTTTTTGTTTTTTTACAATAACGGGATTTTCATTCTTACTGAAGTAACTGGAGGTAGACTTGAATTTCTTTTTTTCTTTTTACATTTCCGGGATTGTGGAGTTGGAGTTGGAAAATGGAGATACTGAGTCAGTTGTCTTCCAGCAGAGTCAGAGCCACACTTATTAAATTCCCAGTGCTAGAATTGAGTCGAAAATATTTTTTTTTTTTCCAACTCTGCATCCCTGGCTATAAATAGGGCAATTCTATGAGACCTTAACTTCCGTAGCAAAGATTTGGCCATAATTCGTACAGCCATAATTCACTCATAAGTGAGAGATTGGATATATGACAAAGATTAGAGTATACCTGAATCATTTTTTTTTTCTTTTTTAATTTCCGGAATATTCTATTAAGTAAGTTACAGCAACAAAGTTTTCCAGAAATAAGAAAAATTAGTCTTGTTCACCCTAAAAGATTAAAGTGTTGACCTGTATTGCATCCTACCTTATGTATACAAGCATCACAACTTTTTATTTATTATTTTATTTTTTTCCTTTCTAGCAGTTAAGGATATTTTGAGAAGTTTCTCGAATTTACCTAAATTGGAAGTTGCTTATCTGAGAAATATCAATGATTCCCTTACTCTCGTGTGTAATTTTTCCTCTCAGTTTTCCTTGAAACCATTTGTTTTCAAGTTGGTTTGCTGTGAGCTGATGCAATCTTGTTTATTTGTGTATCTGCAAGCTGGAACCACTGATGCGAACACACATATTACTCAAGTCTTAAAAAAGTTTTCACACCAGTTATTAGCTTTCAGATCACTTCAGTTTTTTTTTTTATTTTTTGAAGAATTAACTAAGAAATGGATGGCGTCAATGTTGGTTGTAGCAAACATAACTATACAAAGATGTTTATTTAATGCATTAAAAAGAATTTTTGCAGTACGGTTATCTTTAAGTAATGTATTAATTCCAGCTAAATCAAAATTTTGTGGACTGGAAATATTCAAAGTATAAAAACCCTGAACTTTTTACACTTATTTTCAAACAATGATCTTCGGGGATCATTATAATTTATAAACATTTCATGACTACAAAAATCTTATTTGCAGGAGAATATTCATGACAAAGATGAAATATTAGAGAAATTTGAGGTTGAGGTTCATCATTAAGGTAAGTCTGTCTCATTACGTTACTCTGTTTATTTTTATTATATACAAGAAGAAAGTTTCTAAAAAAAAAAATATTTAATTTATAATGAATAGCTATTAGCAGAAAAAATATTTATACATTATAGAGGGGGAAGAAAGCTAGCTTGAGATAATTTTGCTGGTCCATAGTTTTTGCTAGATGCTCTGATTGAGTTGGAGAAAAAGCTTTGAAGAGGTCAGAAAGTTAAGAGTTTTCCTTAACAGTAATTAGCTTAATGACCTCCACTGCACCCATAAACCGTTACTTGTTTGGTTGTTTATCTTTCTGGTATAGAAAAAATCAATGTTAATCTCAAGTGTTGGCTTGATTTACTACTCGGGATAAACTTTTGTAACTCAATTTCAGTAAAAAGAAGTGAGCACAACCACGAAAGGATTTTCATCAATATTTTGATGAAGGAATTGGTTGAGCATTAATATGTCCATTTTGTAGGATGCTTCAAACAGCAGTCTTTTGCTTTATTCGACAATTCTAGTATCCTATTAGCAATGTTTATGATCCTGTACCTTCCTTGCTTTAAGTGGACATACTCAGCTCTTAACTCGTCTCTTTACATGTTGCAGTCACAACTGTTAATTGATTGTCATGTCTTTCATTTGGGCTTGACCTGATCCACATTTGGTCAAACTATCATATCCAATCTTTTGTTGTTACCGATCTCATGAAACGACCTTTACAAGTCTTTTAGAACTGTCCCCACAGTTGTTCATGTCTGTTAGAGAAGACAAACTTTGACTTTCTCCTCTCTTGCAGAGATATAAATTTATGTAGTTTTGTGATGCATCCAGTTGGCATACTGGGACCACAACAACGTCATAGACACTCCATTGATCAACATCACTATCTGTTGGACTTGGAGAATCTGAAATTGCTAATAGTGAAAGTCGTCATCCCTTATTTTCAAAATTTCATGTGAACTTCATTGTCACTCCGTAATATACAATACTTGAATAATACATAAAAAGGTAGGATTAATAAGTTGGATGGAATTATAGATATCTTGGATTCCATTTATAATAGTGTTTTATTATAATAGATTAAAGATACTTTTGTTAAAGTACCTTTAAATTTTCCTAAATTTTAATTATTTTTTTTTTCAAATAATGAAATCCTTCACGTGTTTAATTTAAATGTTTTACCTTTTTTTACATTACATAAATATTTTACACATGTAAAAGGCTTGTTGCAGCCGTTAGCTGGTCAAGTGAAGGATTTCATCATTTGAAAAAAAAAATTTCCGCACATAATCTCTTGTTAACTTATTTGTAATTACTAGATAATGGCTCGCAATGTGAGCCGAAACGTTGTATTTTAATGTGTAAATATATTTTAAATGTCCTTGTTCAAAGTATGTTGAATTTTTTTTTTTCCGTTACATAAGTATTATTACTTGTTCTTTGTTTATTTTCTGTTTTCATATTTAACACACTGAAATTACCTTTATTTATTTATTTGTCTTACATATACACAAAATCCTTAAGTAAACAATTGTCAATTACTAAAATGATGTTCGGATACAATAATGCTCATAACTCCATTCATTTGAGTGTGGATCCTTTGTATATCAAGGAAAAATAGTATTTATTGAGAATTATTTAACATTAATCTTGACAAAGAACAAAATAAACAAACATAATAATTGATTAATAACCCAAAAAGAAGGTCATGTCTTTTTAACCTTATGACTATTATTTTCTAATATTAAAGATTTTTTTTTTATATATAATGCTTAATGAAAGATTTATAAATATACTTTTGTGTTCGTCTATTAATTAATTCTTTACTTGTTCTTATTCATATCTAATTGAAGTAGCGACAAAGCATATATTTCATTCTTAACTAAAAATATAAAACAAGTAATTATGTGGTCCCATTGGTATTAATTGTATAGTCGACATCAATTTGATGTTTCGCTGCATTTCTAATCAGAAATTCTAAATAAAAAAGCTCCAAACATGTTTTTGAAGTATTTTTTTTTTTCTAAATTCTTTCACTATAATGACTAACAAAAACTGAAATATTTGATTACATTTTTGGAATAACTAAATATAGCCTCGGTTAATGAAAATTGCATAAAGCATTTGAGTGGCTAGCAATTGTATTAATGTTATTAAAGTGTGGAATTTGCATGACAATTAATAAAGTAGTATTTTAAAGCTTGCCAATTAGAAGCATTCGTCCGCAGTTGTTTTTATTACTTAACTGAAACGAAATAGTAGAAATCATGAGATAAAAATAATTCAGTTTTTTGTTATTCTATAAGAATTTGATTATATTTGTATTATTATTTTTTTTTTTTTCGAATCTTAGGAAAGAGTAGTTTCAGGGATATTTGTATTATTATGAAACAGGCTAAAACATCAATTTGAAATTAGTAAAATTGGAAAAATTATTTATATCTAAAATTTCACTTAGTTCTAAATAAAAGTTCCTTTTGTTTCATGTAGGATTCATTATTATTTGTGGCATTACACAAGTTGAAGTCTCGATATGAAGCTTATAATAGAACTCCTCTCAATTGATGAATGCCAACCTATTTTTCTTTATTTTTAATTACTTAATTTTTGAATTTGTTTTCTGGCTATTATAGAACAGAAAAATGTATACAGTTAGGAGTTGTGATATGTGCAGAAGGATATGTTGTTTATGTGAAATGAAGGTGAAACAATTTGTAGGATCTTGTTTATACACTATAAAATAATTTCAGTCAATTGGAAATAAAGGTTTCAAAAGTCTTTTTTTTATAGACATGCACACAACACTAAATTTTCATTGTCAAAAACCATAACAAATTTCTATTAATAATCAGAGGTTTACTTCAATTTGTCGGAAGTAATCTCCCAACAGAAAAGGCAACCCTTTCCAAAAATAATACCATTAGTTACCGCTGTTATTATTCCTAATGCCATCCAGGAGTTTAATTCAAAGATTGTAATCAGTGGTTGAAAAAATTGACATTAAATATATTTGAGCAACCTATGAACCAAAACTGTAGCATTATTTTAGTTATTTTTGCTATCGAACTTCTTTTGTAACATTGAATCATTTTCAAAAATATTAATTTGTAATTTCATCTGAAAAAAATTGGAGGGAAGTAGAGTACAGATTTTCCTTTAAATATTTTATTAAATTAAGATTAATAATCTAAATAAAATATATTGTTATTTTTAGATTTTTAAGTATTATATTTTTATTGGTTATTTCCGGTATCACATCAGTTTATTTTATGATTTAGGATTGTACTGTTTCTTTGCATTTACATGATCTCATGTGGATCGAAGCTTCGGGTATGTATTTTTGGTCATTTCATTCCTGAATTTCTTAACAAGGCTCAAAGTAATAAAAAAAATATTATCTTGATATCCTTAAGATAAATTTTCAGTGCTTTTAATAATAGTGAATAAGTTCTTTTTAATTTAACCCTCAAATAGACTATTATTCAAGTGGGGATAAAAGAACAGGGTGTCTACAGAACCGGAAAATCAGGGAAAAGCGGGAATTATCAGGGAATTTTAAAAGAAATTGTTCATGAAATCAGGGAATATTTTTATTCAGATTTTGTAGACATCCTAAAGAACGCTTGTTTTTGCCTTTATATTGGCTTTGTTTCAATGTTTTAAATTTACAAAGTTTCAAATTAATTTTGAGATTCAGTAAGATTAACTATGTGTTGTAAAACCTCTGTTTGTGTCTTATCCCTTATTCTGTCTTACGCACAGACTTTTATTAAGTTTTTATTTTTTATTTTTATAGAATGTTTGCTTAATATGAAATGATATTGGATATCAGATCTTTGTTTGTTTTTTAAAGTTTATCACATAATAAATTGTTCCCAAACATGTAAAAATAATAAAACAGAAAGAAAAGTAGGAAAATTATGTAAAATAAGTAAAACATGTCTTGCTTGGTATATAAATTAGCTGCAGTTTTTATTGGGTCACTAGTATTTTTGTTAAACAAGCAAGAGAAATTGTAATTGATTAACTATTGCCTGCCCGTTCAGCATAATTAATTGCTAGTTATTGCTTCTGGACTGACCAACTACAATATGCAAGCCAGTGTAAGTAACAGGTAAGATAATAGCTGTAAGTTATGAATAAAAACCAACCAATAATGTATCTGGGCTGTTTAACGGCTTTCATTACATACAAGAAATCGCTTTTGTTAAACTGAGAAGTCACGCAACTTTTAATGTAATGACTTTTCAAGCAGAATTAACTAAATATCTGCAAATGGGTCCCACAGAACCAAGCCAACCTCGTCACAGAACTTGCAAGGATTAAAACTTAGAACTAGTCTGAGTAAAGTAAATATACTACAGGAGGGAAAAAAAGTATCTATAAAGCATCCTGGTGTATGTCTTTTTTCTATATGAATAAAAGTAGAACCCTTGATAGTCACAAAAGCTTTTGTAAAGCTCAGGTTTAAATATTTTGGGTTACAAAAAGTGCGCATTTTGTAAATTTTGTCGTCTTCCCTTCTGCCTTTAATCTTACAATGAATTTTATGTGCTTAAAGCTAGGCGAACACCATCCGGTTTTTCACCAACATAGTCGGCCAACTTCAAGTTGGTCTGATTTTGTCAGCTGCGAACACCATCCAACTCGCAAAGGAAGTCGGCTGCGATAGCAGCAATCCCATAATTCAATGCATTTCCCCCAGCAGTTGTGGAAACTCCGAAAAAATCGAGGTTTTGAAACCTCTCTGATAAATTCTGCCACATACAATTACTGCATTTCAGTATAAACTTTATTTATGCATGAAAGAAACTCGCAATACTCTTATATTCATTGTGTAATCGCTTGACGTCGTTTCGAAGCGGTGATAAACATTTATGGATGCCATTTCTTTCCATGGGCGTGTTCCAACGCTGCCCTGTGATTGGTAATTCTGACCAACTTTTCCGAGTTGGTCCTGCACAACCAACTCGAGTTGGCCGACTAAAATCGCTGAAAAACGTGCTCAAAGTCGGCTCTAGCAATTCGAAAACTGAAAGTTGGCCGACTAAGTTGGTGCAAAATCGGATGGTGTTCGCAGGGCTTTAGAAGAGAGAGGTAGCATGATATTTCCATTCATTTTCATAATACAGCAAAAATTAAACATTTAAAATGTATAAATCCTCATCAGAATAGTATTTACAAGCTTCGTAATTTACTACTTTCGTTTGTAAGCAAGCTTGATGTATAGAAAATGACACATTGCTTTGACAATCATTGATGGTTTTAAGCCAAATAAGAGAACTAAAATGAGGGACTCGACCCTCTAAGGAAGTGAATTTCATACTTAGCAGAGCAGATGTATAGCATCTTTAGGTCTTAAAAGTAATGAAAATACATGAACTTTTGGACCGATTCACAAGCTTCCTGCAGAACAAATTGAGAGGTTATATGAACGATGATAAAGAATTGGGAATAGGTTGGTTTGTCAAACCAGAGCAGTCGTCGTCTGATATTCACTGAGTTTTTGTAATCGAGGATGGAATAATAAACGAAAGATAAAGAATGCAAGCACTTCCCAACTTTCCTTGGCTTGCATAGCCCATATCTCGTAATATTTGCGCAAATAATGCGAGGTGATAAGTAATTAACATATGTAGTTAATGAAGACACCACTACAAAAAAATGGGAAAACATTGAACTATGGGCAACATTTTAGAGAAATCATCAGCTGAATGATTGATTCAGGATGAAAGAGATTGGGAAGACATACCAGGCAAAAATTAAAAAAAAAAAAAAAATCACTGGATGACTTATCCTCAAAACTTAGGAAATTTGAAGGCCCTATATCATTTATCTTAAAAAGCAAGTTAAAATTCTGCTGCTAGGATGAATCTGTAGATCAGTTTCAGATGTAAGTGTTGAAATGATGCTGAATAAATGAGAACTGTTGTATTTTTTTCCGATTAGTTAAATTCTGAGACATGAAAACCAAGGATTTAAGACAGAATTTGCTCCAAAGTCATCTGTATCATGACATTCTGCAAGTAATGTATTTCTTACTGTAAAAATCTCCCATGTTAGTAACAAGTAGGACAGTTTAGCATGTTATTATCCAATGTTCTTTTGGAGACATCTAAAAGGAGATCAGCAAAGAAAAACAATCTTGATCTCGGTAGGAAAAATAAAATTATTTCAAACAGTATAAGTTCGGGACACATACTTTTTGACATATGAGAAGATATGTGGACATATCTTCTCATAGTTTTTTTTAACTTAGATTTTTTTTTTTTTTGAAGAAGTAGGATTATTGTTTACTATTTTCATTACTATTATAATGAATTGAAAACATTATGACATAAGAGTAAGTAATAAAGGAAAGTTTATCAAATTCCAACAATAGAAACTTTATAGATAAAATAAAGGGATTTTAAAATAGTGTTTACAGTGATTTGTCCGTTTCCAGAGACCATTAAAAGTTGTGTACAAAACTGCGTACAAAAGAAAAAGTTGAAACAAAGCTTCCAGCATTAATGTAAATAATTTATAGCATTGGCATAAACAGCAGGCATTCAACCAAATTCCATTATCTCTACTTTAAAAGCTCAAGCATTTGTCAGCTTATGGTAAGAGCAACAGTGACTTACCTACCAGAACAGTGTTATTTTCTTGCTGTTGCACAATCGTAAAAAAAAAAAAAAAAAAATATATAATTTCGGCAATTCTTTTCCCCCACCCCTCTCCATTGAAACATTTACAGTGCTCAACTTTACACTACTTGCTACAGCATAATGTAACTATTGTTACTGATTTGAAATTCGTATTAATTGTCTGAATGAATGTTTTGTAGTAGATGCTTGTTTTAGACGCATTTTGAAAATAATTATTATTTACATGCGAATTGATGTGAAAAATAAATGAGATTTCAAGAGTTGTGTTGAATAGCCAGCAATATGGAATGCACAGTGCCACAACTCACAGGAATGCTGCACTTTATCAGTCTTGATCAATTTTTGAAAAGTTTCCAAATATGTAAATGAGATGTGGTGTGTGTTTAGCGCAGCACAGTTTGTATCCCTATGATAAAAGAATCGGCGGATTTTGGATGTAGAGAAATGAAAGGAATAATCTTGGTGCCCATTTTTGCATTGTTAGATTCTTTTAATGCATTCAGTGTTTGAGGATGATTCTAACACACAGTTGGTTTGATGAGCTCTGCAACAAAAAAAATTTATACAGACCTGTAGGAGACATGGAAGTTGATGTAGGAAATTTCATCTGCTGAAATAAAAGTTCCAGAGAAATATATCTCTTCCAATATACCCTTCAACATTACTCTTGAAGAATTGAGGGTGAAGGGGTACAAATTTTATTTTCTGTGTCTGCAGTCTTATTTCAGTTGATTTACTGAACAGATCTTCGGTGTCTAGCAAAGGGGAAAAACAAAAATACGCAAATACATTTCTAAACATTGAACCTGTTCTGAATCTCCTTTGAACTGGACTTATCAATGTTCTTTTTACATTTTAAACAGAATGATATAACATATTCAGTTATTTCTTTCATTTTATTACTTATAATTCCAAATATTGCAAATAAATTTATCTGGATCTTGTCTTTTCATTAATTAAAATCTCTGTCTTCACAACATCATTTTGTTTCTATTTTAATTTAAGGAATAAATATGGAATAAAAAATTACTTTTTTTTTTTTTTACTTTGTAAATCCTTGAATGACACCATAGTTTGTATATATGTTTTAAACATTGTTTGATGAATATTCTGTGTTACTGATCCCAAGGGAGTTTAAATAAATAAATGATTTAACCAATTTAAAACTTTTTAAGTTATCATTTTATTTGACAAATATTTGTACATTATTGAAAATCTTTACAATTTGTTATCTGAAATTCTTATTCTTTAAATTGCACAAGTAATTGGTATTTCATTTTCCTGTTTTATTGAAATTTGGCTATGAAGTAAATTATTAAGTAATTACTGAGTTATATTCTTCCTACAATCAATAATTGTTTGTTATAAAACATTGGCGTAAGTCTTGTGTAGTCATTGTTTTTATTTTGCTATACTTTTTGATTGTCGTCCACGAAATAGTTTTAATTCCAGATTATTGTTGAAGCTTACCTTGGAACAGCCATCAGCTTATGAGATATGAAAATTCTAAAGATATAAGATATGAAATAAAATAAGGAGACTATTTATTGGGAGACAATTGTGCCTCGCTGTTATTGAGAAACAATTAATTAAAATGAACCTGAAGAGAATTATTAGAATGTGGAATGCTGTATGTGATTTATCAAATAGTAACTCTTGAACCTGAAAAGAGAGAGAGAAAAAAAAAATAAAAATACACAAATTTATACATTCAGAGCTGTTTAGAATTTACAGAGAACTTTACAATTAAGAAAGTGAAAAAAAGACTGTGACATTAAGAAAATATTTTTATCTGTAATCTGCAGAATGCATTTGTACAACCATGACTCTTTTTCTAATAATTTCAAGATGTTTTCAGCTTTTTAGTCCAGCCAGGTAGAGTTCACATTGATTGTTGGCTCAGTTCAGATGCTAGACAATAAGCGGACAACTTTGGCTAAGAGTAGCTTTAGATACTGTTATATTATAATATGGTAATAAATTTTTGTGAGGAAAGTTAGGAAAAGGGACTTGAAAATTTTATAATTATTAAAGTTAGCTCCAACGTCAGAATTTTAATAGTAATATATATATTACACACACACACACACACACACATATATAATCTGTAATCGGAGCAGAAATGAAAATAGAGGGTTTTCGCATAACAGACAACAAAAATTAAAGTATTGTCAGTCAAAGATCTCTTATTTCCATGTGATAATTCTGGCTTTGAAAACTAAACCTGTGATGGTAGAGAAAATGTCTATCCATTATTCTAAATATGTGTACAAAGTCTAAGACTTAGTAATTTATTTTTTGGCCTGATAGTGGGATTCTTAAAAATTCTAAAACTGTTAAAATTTCCAGATCAGCCCATGCCTCAATAAACGTACAACGGAATTTTAATTTGTGATTGTTTATTAAAACTAAATGTAATTAAATATTTAGAAATAATGTGTGTTGGTTCTAGAATTCTTCCTAGGAGGAATCCGAATAAATAAACAACTTCACGTAGAAATTAATCATTTTGTAAAAAAGATGTTAATATGAGCTTTACTATTACTTGTATATTGTTAAATTTAAATTTGACCATATAGATTATTTATGAATTCTAGAGAAGAAGAGAAGTTTTTTTCATGTCCTCACTAACCTGAAGAAGTTTCTTGTATAATGAAAAGAAATATCGTATTTAAGAAGATATTACAGGAAGTAGTGTCGACTGAAATATCTATATCTATGTGAGTTATGAAGTAACTTTACATATTGTTCTGAGATAGTCTATAAGACTATGTTAAATAATAAGAGTTAAAAAATAAATTATTGTGGTGTGTGTTTCACCATGCAGGCATTTATGTGAAGTTATAAGAGAACATGAAAACTTCAAATAAAAAGATATATTTAGGAGTGCCGTTACAAGGAATCAGTATTAGCAAGTTTATCAGGATACTCAGATATAAAGCTACAACAAAAATAAAAACCTGTGTATGCCACTGGGGAAGGGGGGGGGGGCCTGGAGATGGCGTTCGCAACATTTCATTGACCTGGGACTGAGATGAGGTTGGGTGGTCAAACAAAGCTTGCCAGCCTAAACTCCGAGGAAAGAAACCAGGTACCCATTCTATAAAGGACTTCTGGAGGACCAATTTAGAATGGAAAAATCCCCGATATATTCCCGGGGTCAGATTTAACCCGCCTCTTCCAATCTGCTTGGCTATCATGCCGTTTAGGGGAGAAAGGAAAAAAAAAAAGCGGAAAAATTAATGAGGAATCCAGTCATTTTTATTTTGTCGGATTACTTGTGTCTGATAAGTTTTCCTTTTCAAAGTGTTCAATATGAAAGGACTGTAAAAGTAGATTGCATTAAGTGCCATTATTTTTTATATAAATACAAAAAATATTTACAAAAATGTGAATATTTATCTAAAAACGAAGATGTTTGCACACAATCTTCCAATCTAGTCTCCTGCCTATTGAGTCACGATCTTCCACCCAACTGAATAAAAAAGATAACAAATTGCATTTTCAGATTTTTGTCAAGTAGTTTTGACAAACTTTAAGTGTTTCTCACATGTTTATTTTTGTTTTCACATATTTTGGTGTCTTTTTATTAAAACTGTTGAAGGTTTTATGAATTAAACATCAATTCTTGAGTACCATTAATTTCTTTCTTTTTTTTTAAGTGGAATTAGTTATTACATCCAGACAATTCATTTGAGAAATGTGTAAAGTCCTTCTCATCGTATGATAATGATTTAATAAAGATGCTTTGTTCATATAACTAATAATAATTTTTTAAGAGAATTCTATAAATCATATCGCCCTTCAAATGAAATGTTCTATTTTGCTTTACCCAGTAAATAAATAAATAATAAAATAATAATCATATTTACATTTTTTCCCATTTATATATGAAAAGCAGAAACACACTCGTGAAATTGATACAATATTGTGTTCAGTAGCGTTAACTGTGAAATACTGATCTGTATATATGCTACAATCAAAATTTAGTGCCCTACACAATTACATATGTAATTTTATTTGTTTCAAAACATGTTCAATTAAATGTTTACGTTTAGTGAAAGATTTTCAGCTAGACAGAAGTAGTTTGATAAAATGTAATGTGAAGTCACGATTTAATAAATGTTTAAATTCCGTTGATCACCCTTTTTGATGTCTTAAATATTCCATAAATTAATGGAAAGGAGAAATTGATGAATCATCAGAAAAATTTAATTCTTTTCTGGAGGTAGTGAAGAAGGATTGTAAACAATAGATGAATTTCAATTTATTTGTACGATCATCGAGCCATGTGAATAGCTAAGAAGAATAACAAATTTGTCATTCAATAACTTGAATTAATAACCGAAAGAAAATTCATCACTCTCGAGGAATTGGCAATTCTTCTAATAGCTCATTGTGATACTTACAGCTTCAAAAAAGAAAAATATAACGTTGGTCACAAATTTTACGACAGCAGTGAGTCTATATAACATTTAAATAAGTTTGTGGAAGCATACTGTGCCTACTTTCTAAGCTCGTCAACATCATTCTGAGAAGCTGCCCATTTATTTAATTTTGAAGAAAGTGTTTAAGGGGAAAAAATAATCATTTTTTCAAAGAAATTAGTGGTGAATTGATTCTATCTGCAGAAGCAGATAGGAATCTTCAGGATCTAGCTATTTCATCAGTTCGCTGTATTTCAAAAATATTTCATTGAAAACAATTCAAAGAAAAGACAGTCTTGTGTTTATAAGGATGCTTACTGTGTTCAAGAAGATCTATTCCTTGGTTGATAAGCTTTTTTATCTTATTTATTTATTTATTTTAGGGGAGGAGGAAGGGAAGAGAATGCACATTGATTTTTATAGGCTTTACTGAAAAAACCCAGAAAATAAACTAAAGAAAAAAGAAATAGGCAATTGATGTTTGGGGTATTTGTGATGCATACTGAGCCATTGCTTAAAGCATTAAGAACACAAAGAACTGCATACTTTTTTTATTAAAATAAAAGAATTTGTTTTGATTAGTCTACTAAGTCAAACTTACATTCCAAGTAATAACTATCTCCCAACTCGTACTCAAGAGTTGTACTTAAGAAACTGCCTAGGGCCATCAGAGCCCTTCTTATATTTTCTTGGTATGATTCTTTCTAACAGGTTTTTATGGACCAACATGCATTGGAATCTGCCACTACTGACGGCAGTAGCAAAGATTTGTAATAGGTTGTTTGCATTAGATAATAAAAATCCGTATCTAAAAATGCATTTATCCTCAGATGATCAGCTTATACCAACTTGAACGATTCATAGCAGCAGTCGGTAACAAAGCAACTCTTTATTTGGTGCCTGGTGCAAAAAAAGTTTTAGTTGCGCCTCTTTTGCTTTTTATCGATACTAGTGATTTGTAATACATATAAAAATAAATTAATGCACTGTTTGTAGGAACTGATTTCTTTGTAAAACAGAATATTGCTAAAACATACGGAAAAGTTTACTTGAGATAAAGGTCTCAATGGCACTTGTTGTGTGGCATCACTCTTGCTGCAGGCAGCAGTAGTTCTTCCTCTACCTTCCTTTGCTAATACAGGAGTGACTAAGTGGTTTGGCAACAAGGAATAAATGGGCGCATTTGTTAAAAACTGCTAGAAAGCTTCAAAAGAATGGCAGGATCTATTTTATGCTAACAGGGCAATGGAAAGGACAAACATACAGTTTAATTTCAAAATTAAAAGAATATACTTTGTTTAAAAGCTGAGAAGATCAACTGCTTAGTAAGGATATGCTAGGGTCAAGTTCTTGTGCTAAATTCCCAACTAATCAACCTCTCCTGGTCTTTGACCAATATGGGAGCGATGAAAACCATCTTTCTTCGGTTCCCAAGTTTATACAAAAAAAGTTTTAGAGGTCAACTGCATGAGTTTATTTTCACTGTTCATTAACTAGCACTTCATCATCACATTCAAACTAAGCTTTAACAATGCAAATAAAATCATCATATATACAGTCTGAG
The DNA here is from genome assembly GCA_023159025.1 of Thereuonema tuberculata. Taxonomy (NCBI): domain Eukaryota; kingdom Metazoa; phylum Arthropoda; class Chilopoda; order Scutigeromorpha; family Scutigeridae; genus Thereuonema; species Thereuonema tuberculata. The sequence continues at coordinate 38,337,084 of JAFIDM010005346.1, forward strand.
TTCCTTCAGCCCATTATACATATTCGGTTTAGTTAATAATTGAGGGACTTGAGCTAAATGATATAATGTTAGATTAAGTGGCAAGTGATTCCTTATGAAGAGAAAATACAATGGATGTAATTATAAATGTTGTTACATACCAGAGCAAGATATTTTAACAGTAAAAAAAAAAAAGACATGCTGTATATCAATCTAGTAAAAAAAAAATGTTTTTAATTTTGTACGTGGAAACTTCATCATTGGAAAGGGATGGTCATGGCAAAACAGTAAAACTAAGTAGAAGTTAAATAAATTACAAACAATCAAGAAGTTGGTAAGGAAAAGGAAGCTATGACATACCAAAGAAATGAACCTCTTAATTATTGGTTATTCCACCTTCATTGATGTTTACGTCTTTTAGCATCTTCCATTTTCTGGCAACTCCCAAAAGAAAGTTTGTCAGTCACTACTGAATAAGATGGCCATATTAGTGGTCCTCCTCCGTGTAATGCCAATAGTCATGAAATCACATAACGAAATATAAATTAAGAAGTTTGCACAGTGTGTAGTATTGCACAATCAAAAGATCAAAGATTAGAAGTGTTGCCCAGAAATCATAAAAGAACAAAAATCACAGTTTTTTATAAGTTATCCCAGAACTACTGAAATTACGTGTAGTGAACTGTTTGGAGTGCCATCTGTTGTAGATAAACACAAAGCTTTGAGAGGATATAGTCGAGATATATGGTAGATGACAATATGGAGAAACAAAAATAACGGAAAAAGCGATGCCAATTAATTAATCTGGGACATGATTCATAGTGCAAGACATCGCATCTTTATAATGTTGATAAAGGGCTTGAAAGATGTGGCAGTACTGTCATGCACAATATAGGATGCCATCCTTCTATTCAGTGAAGATATTCAATACATAATTGGCTAGTGTAATATTAATCCTTCAATCTAAGTAATTGGAGGTATAATAGTAAGAAAGGTTAGATAAATAATGCAGCTTTGCTGTTGAAAGAGCAGAGGAGCAGTTAATTATTACTTCAGTAAAAAACATGTACTAATTATTTCCAGTGCTAAAACACTTACTGGAACTTGAAGATACGAAGAAACCTTGCTCTCCATAATCATTGCTATGAAGAAATAGAAGCACTCTCGCAACTGAACTGAAATTTGCTTTACCTGCCAAGAATTTTCCATTCCCATTGATTATCTGAGCCCCATCATGTTAGATGCACCACAGTAAATGTGATTTATTTACCATTAACTTGCAACTTGTATAAGTAACAGTGCAAAATGTGCGCACTAAATTTTACTGAGTAACATAAGATCAAGTCCTACTCTCTTCGTCTTTTGTGCTTTTTAAAACTGCCTTGTGTGCGAATCAAAGCTCTTCTAGGTTTTTGATCTCTATTAGGCAGATATAATATCTTCAGTCTTGTAACGCTTTTTTGAATATTCCTGAATTGCAGCTGGCATTTTACTGCTGCTACCGTAACATGATTGAACCTTGCTTCGATGATATGGGAGACATCTTCCTGCAGTTGCTTTTCTGTCTCCTATATACCTAAGTTAAAGTTGCGATCAGGCCCAGAGGACCGCGCAATGCAGCTGGAGGGTAGGCTCCAGTGTTCTGAACCTACGGGACAATGTTGAGGATGGAGGATCGGCCCGTCGCTTGCCCGCCTTGAACTCCCGGGAAAGAAACCCGGTACCCATTCTATAGAGGGCTGGGTAGACCCTAGGGCCTGTTTGGAGGAGAAAGAAGCGTGGAAAAATTCCCGGCCGAGAACGGGAAGCAAACCCGCCACCTCCAACCCGCAGCCAAGCGCCCTTACCCACTCGGCTACCGGGCCCACATATACCTAAGTGCTCATCTTAAATATATTCACCATTTGAAAGATGGAAATTTGTACATCATCCCGACATCAGCAACTTGCATTCTCCTCTGCTTGTTCTGGACTATATCCTCGTCAAGCTTTTTTGGGTTATCTATGATGACTAGTTTGAGATAACTTTGAGTTCCAATGCTTATAATATTCCTGGGAGGCAGAATATCTGTTAATTAATAAACACAATGTGATAAATTTCTGATCATATATTTCTGATGATAGGTTAACATCATATTTTAACCCAATATGGGTTATCAATGGGGCAGAAAAATACAAAAGAACAGATTACACAATTGTTTCTGCTATTACTTGGAAATTGGTGCATAAATTAATAACATGCATTTTTTCCAACTGAAGAGAGACTTGATGTATTAAGTAAAACTAGCATGGATCTATTAGAAATGATGGAATGGTAGGTTCTAATGACTGAATGATAACTTCGTAATGACAGGATGACGCTTCATCATCCGTTTCTTGCTGTAGTAGTGCTCGGCGATATTGCCGCTTACGTTTAGCATCAGCAGTACGGCGCCGAAACTTTTCATCGTCTGTTTCTTGCTCAAGCTGAGCTTGGCGTGACTGCCGCTTGCGCTCGGCCTCAGCAGCACGGCGTTGAAACCTTTCTTCATCTGTTTCTTGTTCAAGCTGAGCTTGGCGTGACTGCCGCTTGCGCTCGGCATCAGCAGCACGGCGCTTGTTTGCCGCCTCTTCTGTTTCACACTCAAGTTGAGCTCGGCGTGACTTTCGTTTGCGTTCAGCATCAGCAGCCCGGCGTTCAATTATTTTCTCTTCCGTTTCTTCATCAGGCTGAATTTGGGGTATGTGTTGCTTCTGCTGAGCACCAGTAGTTCGTTTCAAACGGTAATTTCTCATATATTTTGCTCTCTTTGCGCGAAAAGCTGCTTGTCTGTCTTCACCAAAATTCATTTTGCTGAAAAAGAAGGAAAATGGGTTAGATTTCTTGAAAAACGTAGCGCTAACTTAGAATTTTCGTTGTTTACAAATGCCTATTTTATTGTGCTTTTGTAACTTTTTAGAAATCGTCAGCAAAAGAAGAAATTTCAGAATTTTGTGAAGATCTATGACGAAACGACAGTCCCCCTCCCAAGACAAAATTTATGCTAATACTCAGTGAAATTTAAGATTTTTTTTACAGTTTAATGGATCTACTGTAATTCGAGAAGATTGAAGGATTTAAAATAATAAAAAAATTCTTGACTCCTGTGTTTTTTTAACTTAAACATTATTCTGATATAGTTCACAAGCAGTTTGCATTCTTTTTAATCTGCAATTGCTTTACAACTTAAGAATGTATTTGTTTATTTTAAGAAGCTGAAAATTTTTTCGTGAAAAAAAAAAAAAAAAAAACCCACAAAAACAAAATGATTAAATAAAACTATTTGAACAGTTTAAAAACTAGGTTTTCGTATTTTCAAGCTAAAATGTTTTGTAATGTAATATTGTTCATTGATTATATTTGGCCAAGCTTGCCAATAGCTGTTTGATAATGATGAGCGTGACCTTAAAGTTAACAGCATTGCTACCTGGCTGTTCAATTATTTCATTTTATTCCATCATTTGAGTGGATACCGTCTCAAGGGCTAAAAACACTTCTCCGTCTTCCGTTATGTTTCCGTAACGTAATTGCATTAGCGACATAGTTATCTATTCAGGGTCACCAGAATTGAGCCTCGTAAGACGTAACGGAGATCTTCAAATCGACGAACACATATTATATAAATATAATTGCTATGTTCATCGATTTCAAGAGGCTCAATTCTGGTGACCCTGAATACATAACCACGTCACTAAAGCAATTACATTACGGAAGACGAAAAAGTGCGTTTAGCCCTTCATAAGTGAGAATCTGAATACTTAGGTCCATTATGATGTTTACTGAAGTATTTTTCATATCTCCTTCATTTATTTCAATTAGACCACGTCCTTACTTAGTTATTATCTGCTTTGACCTGTCAGTCGTGCATTTTATATTTCGACTGGTAAACTACTACTATTCGTTATTGTTTTATTTAAGTTTTCTCTGGTTACACAGCACCTTTTCCTTTAATCATTTGGATTAATTTCCTTCCAGCATAGTTATGTGCTTTTTCTTCATTGGATCTTTATGAGATATGGCAAATGACGGCCACAGATTTTATTTTCAAGGAAACCCCTTGAAGATCAAAATAAAATAAAGATAATAGATGTCTTCTAGATGTTTATCATTATCAATAATGATGACCATGTTATCCTGCTTACCAACTTTTCTGCATTATCTTGAATCACCATTTGTACGGACCCAGTCTCTTTAAATTGCATAACATCATATTAATTCTGCTAACAATCTGCAACCTTTTCTATTAATACCTTTTTAGTACAGATATACACTGTAGATAAATATTGAAAATACAGCATCTTCAAAAAACATTCAACAACTCCCTTTGACGATAAAACTTGTTCAACCGAAACACTAGAATGTACTCAAATAATAAAAATATTCTGTCTCATCTCTTCACATATGTGGCTAGAGAACATCATAAGATTAAAAACTAATAAATTAAAAGTAGCCATTATTAAATTGTCAAATGCATTTTCAACTTAAGTGCGTCTTGAACGTGTATTAATAAAAATTTGAATTGTTGCAATCTGATTTTAATAGCAATCCAAAGTTTAATGCAAGTTGATTAAGACAGTTTTAAAAATTGATGTTTCTGAAACTTGCTCTCCTTTCACCCCTGATTCCTGATAAAAGGAATCCATTATTGTAGGAAGTGTTCTTTCTGTACAGTGGCTGAATATTTATGCTGCAGAAACAATAACCTGCCATATCGGAAAACAAGATATCAACAACCATTAACAATTCTAAATTTGATAAACTGATATTGCACTATTCTTAACTGATTTATCACTTGTACTGAACTTTGTTCAGAATATGTTTAATTTGATAATCTTATTACCGCATTTCTTTAAGCTTGATAAATTCACATGCTGAAAGAGATAATGTTTTTGATTATTTTCAGAAAGACATGGATACATTTGATAAAAACCTGATTTTCATCAGTTTCATTATGGTCTTAATGTTTAGTTATAACCTTCTCAATTTAAGTTATTCCTAAATTGCATTTAATATTTTGTTTTAGTATTCACAATTATATATAAATTTGAATACCCGAAATTTGGGTTGTGAGTTTAATACCAACTTTTTAATGGGATGTTGAAGGAAAGGACGTCCTTTCCATTGAAAATGTCCACGTTTAGTCATTTTTAACCAAAAAAAATGCTTATATTGGGGAAATGTTATACATTACATGTATATCATGCACAGGAGTTTTAAAACTTCCAAAAAATTTAGTTAACTGGCTACTGATAATAATAGTTTTTTTTGTATAACAAATCTTTTATACTTTAAACGATCCGAATTCTCCTTATTATAGATTACAGCTCGTTAAATTTTTAGAAAGAAAATTGATATACTGCCATTTTCAGTATCGAGTGAATTTTCTAGAAATATAAGTATAATTACAAGATGTAATAATAACTGCAAGAGAGGAAATAGATTCACATTGCATTCCGAATCGGAAAACAAATATTTATAATGCGACGCTTATCATTTATTGTAAAGTCTTGGGACAGTACTAACATTCGGTATTAAAAAAAACACTAGTAATGGTATCTTATTTTTAAAAAAATAAAAGTTTAGTAAGAGACCTGGTAGTTCAACTTTTGAAAGACTGTAAATAGTCGAAGGAGAATGTTGAGATTCTTCATTTACAAGCAATATTTTTCAAACTTTCTGAAATTCAGGAATGAAAAAGATTGGTGTCTGCTGAAATGGATATAAATAAAGTTAAAGGGTCCCCACAACAGGCCTTGCAGGCCCTTGGGCTCATGGGAAGTAAGGCTCTGGCGTTTCTTGACCAACGGGACTATGTTGAGGTCGGATGGTCAGCCCGACGCCCGCCTGCCTTTAACTCCCGGGAAAGAAACTCGGTACCCATTTGAAAGAATGCTGGGTAGGCCTAGGACCTGTATGGAGGAAATAGAGCATGGCAAAATCCCCGGGTATCAGCCGAGGATCGAACCCACCACCTCCAACCCATTCTTAAATAATCAAGCTGATGTTGAGGACATGAACAAATTCACACATAAAAAACATATTTTAAGATGTTAAGTCAATAAATTTTCTCTTAACATGTTATTTATGCTTCACTTTTAGAAGGTATCTTGGAAAAAAAAAAAAAAAAAAAGTTGTTAAGAACTAAAGAAAACTGGTATTTAAACTTTGCAAAAACTGTTCTTTGTTAACTATTTTCCCTCAAAAACTTTCTTGTTTGGAACTATCCTATCTCCGTATTAGTTACAAATTTCAATTATTTTCATAAAATAAATAAAATCATGTAGGAATGTTTTAATTGAAACTTTAATATTCAAACCAAACCAGATTGTAGAAACAACACAACCTTTTTAGTTTTTGAATCAGATTTGTTAGAAGAAAAAAATACCTTCCTCACAAATTCTGACTTTTTTTTTTCCTGCCATTTTTGGACTGAGGATAAAACTGTAACCATAGTGCAATAAAATAACTGCCACATTGTTATTGCATGCCAAACACATTCACAATCAAAAGAGGCATTAAACCAGCAAAAAAGTTTGGAGCCCTTTGATGTGTTAGAACTTTTAGTTAATTTTTTTTAATGTTAGATTGATAGAAAGATTTGTGTTATTAGACACTAGCAGATAAAGACAATTACATTCATTCCATACCCCATAATACAGGGTGTAGAAGTTGGACCAGGTCAATTTTGGCAATGATGTGTTTATTCTCTTAGATGGTGGTGTGTGAACCTTTCAGGGCCTGTTTTGTTGCAACAGAACCAGTGTCTTCAAATTTCTTCTTGATTGCAGTCATTGTTTCACGTTTTGGAAGAAAAACCATATTCCTCATCAAATAAATGTCTTGCTGCAGAGATGTTACCTTTCAACTCATAAAGATAATGATATACACACGTTGCTTTAACGTCAACTGGGATGCACCACTTTCCTTGCCTACCATTGTGAATTATCGCATGGTTGCTAGCGCGCATTCAATGTGACTAGGTGCTCGTACTCACATCAGGTGCACGCCCAGTGTTGTACACAGGTAAAGCATCCCGCTGCTCACCGTATGTTAAAATACTGCTATTCTTGTGAAAGCGTATAATCTGCTCTTGAGAATGGCTCCCAGGAAGAAGTTACTGGGTTAACTGATACACCTGTATAACATGTGGTTCAGCTTATACCGAGATTAGTGTCCTCTCCTCTTTTAACACATTAATTTTAGTATTAATTCAATATGATGTATGGACATTCAGTCCGCCAGTTATATTTGGAAGCATAGATTGTGGACTGTGCAGCATGTTATTAGTAGCAATTTGGGGATGTACCTGCAGAATGAACATTGGTGTTCAAGATATCTTCTGGGCTGAATTTCTGAATGATTGGAGGAAGGGTGCAAATAGAGGAATGAAGGGTTAGGATCTACTCAAAAGGTAGCAACCCATCGAGCTTTTGCATTGCTCGTTTCATACACAAATGCTTACCAAGAAACCACTTTACAGTTGCTTATTTTCACCAGCTCCACACTTTTTAGATTTTTCTTTCCAACATTTCTTGAAAACAAAAGAGTACGTTTTCAATTGTTTTTTTTTTTTTTAAGCACTTTTATCACAAAATATCTGCACAAATTTCTCAATAATGGTCCTTAAAGGAGTTCTGGCTTCAATGTTGATTTAATTATTGTATCTCATAGTATTGTATTTGATTGTATTTCATAGGCATGTACAAATTATTATAGGAAAAATGCAGGAAAACTTAGTGAGGAAAATTATTGAATCTCATACATTTTAGCACTCTTCAATCTACAGTACGATTTGTACACTTGGAGGTAGTTAGTAGTTTGCTATCAGATATATTTACGAAAGTACCAATAATATTAATTCCTTTCCCATTTTCATGGCTTTGGGAAATTTATCTTTGCTCGCTAAACAAAAGATTATGGATAACTTTAAAAACATACTTTGATTTAGGTATTTATTTCAATCTACCCATAAAATATGTAACGTGCATTTTAGTTAATGGGGGATACCGTCTTGTTTAATAGTTGTTTTTGTCAATTAAGGGGTTAACTTTATTACTACTGCATATGTTTTGTTCATTTTTTTTAAAGCATTCTATATATATATATATATATATATATATATATATATATATATATATATCCTCGAGAGGAAAAAACATACAATCAATCCCAGATTTCCGAGGAAAATTGTTAATTACTAACAATGGCACTAACGTTTTCATTGTTGCATAATCTAAAAAGACAATAGTAGTGTACGTGTCATTATTATCCATCTAACAATAGTCTATTGAGACGTGGATATAATTCGATTTAGTTGCAGAATATACACCGACTATATCAAAAAAAGAAGCTTCCTAATTTTATTAGTAATGAATTGTTACCTTAAAAGACTAAAAGGTGATTTTAAATAAATGTGTAATTAAATGAATAATAAAACGTATTGAGTTTATTTTTTATATATATTTTATTTTGGAAAGACATATAATGGGATAACTAAAGAAAATATATAATTAATGGGCTATTTTTTGGCATTACATACGTAAGAATCATCTATTTATTTGTCTTTTCATTTAACTATCCTTCACCTTACGAAATTTTCATAACTAAATGTCCACTTGTTTTCCTTTCTGGTTCAGCTTTCTTGTAACAATCAATAATTACGTTAAATTACATTTAAGTAATTACTTTTTTTTAATTACATATCAAGTCCCGAATAGGGAAAATTAAAAATGTTAATTAAAGAATTGCTTTGTATTGCGTTTTTTTATATAATGCAAAAACAAAATTTTCAGTTTATATTTTGCCTTCATTATTCCCTTTTTTTTATTATTGTTTTTATTACAACTTGTTGATCGAAACAATATTTTGATGGACTACATGCAAAAATAAAGGCCCCTAAAATATTTTCTAAATGTGCTGTATTTTAAATGCTTTAATTTATAACAATAATAACAACAACAGTAAAGGTGTTTTTTTGGGGGGAGGGGGGGGATTTTTTTTTTTTTTTTTTTGGTTTGAATAAAAACTAATTGAATGTAAATTAAAAAATCTGACGAGATATTTATAAAGAAAACAACATATTTTTATATCTGATCTACTGAACTTATGATTTTTTAATACTTACTTTAATTTATTTCAAGCATTAATATATTTTTTATAGTTATTAATACCTCATTTAAAAAGTAAAAGTAATTTTTAAATCCTTTTTTTTTTCCCAGCATAATTGATAGAACATTGCAAATACCAACTGTTTATCTTTAAAAAGCAAATTAATCATAAAAATTAAAAAAAAAATGTTAAACATTATTTTATATCAATTTACTATTTTCTGTTGAATCACCAGGTAGCGGAAATATTTTCTCACCTTTGCATGGATTCTTTCCTTCCTTCCCTCCCTCTTTACTGAATGGGAAAGTCTGTTCCAGGGCCTGGCTCTCAAATTTCCTCGCCTTCTTTTGTTCTTATTGGCATTATTTTCTGTCTGTATTCAGATTTTTTAGTGTTTATAACTGTGCACGGCCACTGTCTTTGTTGTAACTAACTATATTCCCCCGATGGAAGTTGACCGTCGGTGCGGGCGTCTTTTGCTAACTTTGGGTTTGGTCTTTGTCAAGTGTGGAATCGAGTGAACCTCGCTTTGGTTGTCAGAATGGCATACGAGAGGAGGCTCGTGATTGGCCGAATCGGCTGCAGCTGTGGCGTCAGCAGTTGCTGGAGCAAATCCATAGTGGTTTCGTAGGGGAGTTGGGCACTGCTGCTGGATCTATCAATCTTTCTTTAAGTATGCAATCAGGTTTAGCCCCGCCCCCAGAGCAAATTTGAATCGTGGCTTTCATGTTTAGGGTTCAACTTCCTTCCAACGAACGTCGTCTATAGGACTAATTTCCCAAACAGAGCGACGGAAAATAGGATACGGGACGGGATTCAAGCCTTTAGATTCTGAGTGAGTGTTAATCGTTGTGTTTGGGCGGCGATATCTATGTGTTTTTGATTGCGATTCCAGCCGAAGCTCAGCCATAGCCTGCCAGCTAGGCCAGCCATCAGCTGAGACAGAAGAGTTCAGTCCTACAGGTTATCAGCTTGGGCTGGGTCAAGGTTATCCATATTGTGGTGAATTGTTTTGGGCTTTGGATTGATTACGACGATTTGCATATGGTGAGACATCCAAGCCAGCCGAAGTGTGTCAGGAGATTATTTTTGGCGAGGTTTAATGGTGAGCTGTTTACATGCACCAGCCCCATCCCTCTGCAACCTAGCCTCGTCATCGTCAGCTGTTCTACAAGGGATAGGCATCGATTCAATCAGAAATCCCACGTATTTTCGAAGGGTGGATCGGCCAACCCTTTTTTTTTCGACACGAAAATGCGCTATAGATTACATTCCACGCTTCTGAAGTTGTAATGCACTTTAAAACTACCAGTGAGGGAAGAGAATCGTTCGCACTGTTTCAGCTGTTCTTTGACCTGGAAGAGCCTATTGTCAAGCCCGGAGGGATGAATGCACTATATTACTGGAAGATGTGCTGAAATCTCGCTGCAGGATTTACTAAAAGTTATCAAAGTTATTTGCTGGTTTTGTCAATGAGATAATTATCTCGTTCGGATAATTAAGCGAAGGTTTTAAAAAAAAATACTTTTTAATGAATTCTACAGAAAATCTTCAGTGAACAAGTGGTACTTTTAAAATAAATGATTCCATGGTGCTTTTGAACATTGAGACCATCAGCAATAGGCCTATGGAGGCAATGGATAGCGCAGTATTAGTTGCGAAAAGGTCACATTGGCCCAAAGAGGAGCAACTTCTGTATGTAGATAAAGCGAGGTTTAAACGTAAGTAATACAATTTGATTTTTTTTTTTTATTATTATTATTGTTTCTTCAGCAATTTATAGAAATTTGTTTTTGTTAATTCAGAATATTTGAAATAATGTTTATCATTTTATGGCAAATTATTGTTTATATTTTAAAATTGTACAGGTAGAAATAATCCTGTGATCAGATGGTTTCAATTATTTTTATCATTAGTGAAACGCTAAAATTGGACAAATCTCTGAATAAAAAAAAAAATCAACAATTACAGTTTCAGAGATTATTTAGTAGTCTTTAATAGAAAAAAAATAATACTGTATATTGTGTGTTTCGATAGATGATTAATTTTATTAACATTTATATTAGTAATAGTTTATTTTTGGATTTTTTTTTTCTCCTCTGGTGTTGGGAGTGTCCATTTAAGCGTTTTTGTAGGTTGCCAGTCATTGACATCGAGGGAGGTCAACCACGTGGTACATGTTTACATTGTTTGTGAGGGATTTTTAAAAAGATTAGCTTTCGGACCTTTTTAAAGATCGATCATTTACCGTTGCTACTATGTATTTCTGACAGTTGTTATTAAGTTTTTTCAGGTGCAAGTTATCCATTTAACCCATTTACTGGTTAAAGAATTAGACCCCATAAACGGTTGTTTGAATTGGCATAAGTTTTGAGTCAAGTTGAATCATTCGTTGTAAATTCAACAGGAATATTCATGGATGTTATAACGGTAACTGTCTACATGAGAATCCAGTTACCGGACATCTGCATATCACCCGTATTATGTTTTAAAATTTGACTCTTTTAATTGTTTTGTATTATCAGAGCTGTCGATATTTTACAGCTTGGTGAAACAATTTATTAGGGATAGACATTTGTAATAAGCAGTTATCTATATATAACTTTGTTTATTTATATTTAAACTAATGTCTCTGGAGAGACATGGAAACTTGTTCGAAGTTTGAAATTCCTTGGGCTCTGTTAATTAATTAAATCTTCCGTATATTTATGTCACTTAAATGCAATTTCAGTATAAATTATTTTTTTAAACGCAGAAATGAAAATTTAACAGACTGATATATTGTATGTATATATAAATGTATTAAAAAAAATACTACTAATAATTAAGACCCGGATTACAGAAAGATTTATTGTTATTTTTATCTGCCTATTCCTATTTATAGCACTTGTCTGTAAAATGAAAAACAAACTGTATATTAAGTGTTATGGACTATGATATATTGCTGTAAGTAGGTCAGATTGTCCAGAAACACGTAGCGTCATCCACAATTCCCAAACGCAAATATTTAAAATAGTTTATTATTATTACGTTTAGTATAATTAAAAAAAAAAAAAGTACAATCTGAAGGTTTACTTTTAAACAAATCGCTGTAACATAACTTATTATTTTCTACAAAATATTTATTTTGACACTCAAACTAATTTGTCACAGTTAATATTTTCATGAAGTAAGCAATTCAATTACGAAAACCGTAGTAAATAATAAATATTAAGACGTTTTTCATAATCTAAGTTTCTGTACATAAAAACAAGAGATATGTTTTCCTGAAATAATTACCTAAATAGTTGTAAAAGGCTTAAATTATCGGCATTTAATCTTTAAAAAAAAAATATTTGGTAAAAACTTAAGCAAATGATTTGACGATGGTTAAAAAAGAAAGGAATTAAATATGTTGTTGTAAAAATTGAGTATACATAATAAGCTAAATATGGGTCTATCCACTTTAATTTCATTGTTGAAATAATCATCTTCAAGAGTATACTCTCTCGTGTTGCAGATGCGTTCACACATATATTTCTTGGAAACTATATAATTTCTTTTTAAAGTCGAATACTTGGGTATAAAAAAAATTACCAAGATAAATTAGCAAAATTTCAAATAGTTGTGTCAATATGTAGATGTTTGTATAATTTAAATGTAACGAGAACGGTATATGTTGTTTGAAGTTTATTTTTGTAACAGTGAAATTATTCTGTATAAGTCACAGCATAAATCGTATTTTTTTAATTTTTTAATTGTTTACTAGTTTTTTAAAGAATTAGATTATTTTAAAAAAAATTCATTAAAAACGTTAATAAACGAATGTTCGAATCACGTGAAGACACAACAATTTTGAGTTGTTGAATGAGATCAGCATAAAAAAAAATTACTAAATTTTAGTTTTACAATAATTTTAATTATTATAATATAATAATTTAGGGAATTTTGTGTTTTGCTTCTTAATTTTATTTAAGTTAATTTAAAGGAAAAAATGATTGTAATTTTAAGGTTAATATTGTGAAAAATATCCATACAAAATGTTGGTATTATTATTGTAAATGCTTATAACGCAAATTGTAGATAAATGTGACTTATAGAACATAATATTGCTAATGTGTACGTGATTGGGTGTATTCATTGTTTAGGACAAAGCACCGATGAAAAGTTAATGTCCACTTAACTTTTGCAGTAATTAAGAATAACTGTGATTTACTAACGTAACTTACAATCCCAAATACTTTCAATAATCACTTTTTTTTCCGCTCACGCTTGTCTTCCGAAATAATGTGTGTTTTGTCACTCAGTAATTGTTGAAATTCACGGTCTTAGAAAGACTTTCCAAACTGTGTGATATTTATATATATATAACTTACTTTTTTGTGTTTAAATATTTTTGGTTCTTTTAATACATGCAATACTGCAGTTTCACAATAACACGTTGCTGTAAGGATTTTCACTTATGACTCAGTCATCCGGATTTCTGATTATCCGGATCATGCCAATCCCCAGTTAATCCGGATAATTGGAGTTTACTGTAATGCCTTATAATCTCGATATCCATACCCTGTGGATCACGTTGGAAATCTTTCCTTCCTTCCAACGTAAATAAAAGAATTTAACGTAAAATAAATGATTAAGTCCAGCTGTTGGGCTCCATCGTTGAACAGTATGTGAAGAAGTTATTTATTCTCTCTTAATAAGTTAGAATATTATTTTATTTTTACAGATCACGAGTAGGCGCCTATTTTAATTTATTTGAACATCTTAAAAAGTTTGTGATTTTGTAAATAGTGTGACGATATTTGAAAGGCGTGCGTTTCTCAATTCATTAATTCTCCGTTCTAATGTACAGCAGTTGCTAATTGTGATAGGCTCCCTGTAATAAGCAAGTCTGCACTTTGAGTTCTCGACGCGTGAAATTAATCGAGAAATGACCACGTGTTCGGTCTGATAACTTAAGGAGCCGACTGATTCATTTTAGTCAGATGCTCGGTGCCATTCAAGCTATTCTTTTTTTCACCACTTCTTATCAGTGAATGCTTTCCCTTAGTGATGACCTTGGAATAAACGTTACGTAATAGGCCACAGTGTTTACCCAATTCTTGCACTGTGGATTGCACATTGTTCGTCATTCCAGAAATTTTGAGCTAGCTCATTGTCTTCATTTTTATTATTTTTTTAGCAAGATTATTGTAATTATTAATGAAAATAGTTAATTAATTTATTAATTAGAGAACTTGATTATTTTATTTATTTATTTAAATTTTTTTTTTGGTTTTTGTAAATCTTTTTTTAAAGCCGATTTTTGCTTAAGGAGCTTAAACAAATTTTAACAAGAGGCTTAAGCAGAGATTTTAAAAATAGCTTCCGCATTAAGGTCCTGACTCAATCAATTCAGGTGACTGCAAACCTTTTCTTTTCTTTTCTAAATTTCTTTTTCCAATGCACCTAAAATTCTGAAAATTTAAATATGAACTTGTGAAGCATCTGGATTTCTATTTTCTTGTTTTTAATTTTCAAAATATTCTGTAATTAATTAAATTAAAATTCAAAAACAGTTAATTTTTTAGGGGTTTTTCGAGGTATTACTCGGTATTTTCAACTTAAAAAAACTTGACGAAAACATGAAATGATAAAAAATTTGTAAAATAATGACTTGTATTTAAAATTAAAAATATTTATTATTAGTGCAATAGTTAATTTTTCTTTAAAAAAAATAACTTTAATTTTTTTTTAATTATTTGAGGTTTTTTTTTTTTTTTTTTTTTTTTACGTGCTATCAAATAATCACAATAAAAAAGTTTTCATTAAAGGCTTTCTAAATATCATGGAAATTCATTTGATGCCTTTCGTTTCCAAAAATAAATTTGTTTTGAATCATATTTTTAACAGAAATAGATTTTAAATAGAATTAACATTTTATTTTAATTAATTGCAGAATATTTTGAAAATTAAAAACAAGAAAATAGAAATCCCAGATATTTCACAAGTTCATTTTTAAATTTTCAGAATTTTAGGTGCATTGGTAAAAGAAATATATAAAAGGTTTGCAGTCACCAGAATTGACTGAGTCAGGATCTTAAGTGATTTAATTTTTAAATCAACAACTGGATACGTTGATAGTAGTTTTTTTTTGTAAGAATATTGTTTGTCTCAGATATTGCAGAAATTCTAACTATAGTCGAACTTGGATAATTCGAACTTTTCGCGCTGTCCCTTGACATTCCTATACAACCAAATCAAACGTTTTTAATTCGATTTTTTTTTATGGTCCCTTCAGCTTCGAATTAGCCAAGTTCGACTATATAAGGTCTCCCTTTAAGAAATATATTACAATAGATGAAAAACACGAAATATACGGCGAATTTTTATAATTTCAGTAAAAATTAATCCCCACCCCTTTTCCGCACAGGCATGTCACATTATGATGCTTGGAAACCTTCAACTACATAGGCCTATTCAGTTTTCACGGTTTAAAAATCGCTTAATTTTTGTTTTGTTTAGTTGACGCCAATCTGAAGCATCTCTCCATCTGCTGTACTAATAATACTAATAAATTCCACTCCGGTAACGAACTTAAATTGATCGAGACACGGTCTGTTGTCATTTAACTTGTGTACGCTTTAATTTCGGTATAAACCAGCCTTTGAATTTTGTGAGGTTGAATGTTTCAGAGCATTTCTTGTGATTTCTGCTATACTCGTTACTTCAATATTTACAAAGATCGCCTTCCGAATAATCTAACTCGGAATGTCAGTAACTTGTTGGCCAAATCAGTACGGGATCAATAGCAGGTAAAAGATCTGGGTAAAGACATGGTTGCTTTGAAGAAAATGAGGTGCCCACTGCCAAGGAATGCGGGTTTTAACGGCGCAAATATTTTTTTTTTGCACTCAAGGTAAATTGTGAAATACAACATTTTAATTATAAAAAAAAAAAAAATCATAGTTTAATGAGATAAAAGAAAATTTAAAAGAAAGCATTATAAATAGTCGTTACAATTAACATTAAGTTATTGTTGAAACAGTGATTTAAAACCATAGCTAATTGTGCAAAAGAACGCATCTGATGTCACCTATGCTCGCAGTTCTCTTCAATGAACCAATTGAATACAAGTTTTGATAATTCAATGATTATTTACAAAAGAGTTTGGTATTTTCGGGTATATATATTAGATATCCAGCAATAAAAAAAAAGGCAGCTTGAACAGATTATCGAATAAAAGTCTAGGGAAGTGAATCATCGTGGAATATTAATGTTTTCTAATGCGATCATTGCTGTTTCGTCTGTATAAAAAAAAAAAAAAAAAAATTGCTTCAGAAATGATAAACATATTAATTGTAACAGCGCTTTTGTAATATTTTCTTTCAAACTTTTTTTTTTTTTCCTCTTTACATCATGGGTTTTTCTTACTGAAGACATTCTGAAAAATACCCCCCTTGATTTCCAGTATACCGTTGAGACGTTTTAACTCTGCAACTTAGGATTTGGTCAAACTGTTTTTGTTTTTTTTTTGCTGCTAGTCACATTTTTTGGAAAGATTTCCTCTTGCTCGAAGTCCACATCAGTTTAAAACTATAGCGCAGTTTTTTTTTTTAAATTTCTATTCTGAAAAGTACAGTTGTTTACGTTTTACGACAATAGAGTTATTGTTCTGATAAATGTTAAATTGGAATTAATAAGTTAATACTTACCATATTTTGTTGATTAAGATTTTTAGTTCATTTTCATTCGTGGAAAATATATTATATTATTTGTCAAACAGATAATCAAATTTATTTCGTAAATTTTCGCTGTTTCAGAAAATCAAGCAGGTACGGGTATTTATTATTGTTATTATTTTATTTATGTATTTTATTATTATTTTTTTCCCTCCCAAATACTTGATTATTGTCTATACAATGCTTCAGTTTGAATGAATTAAAAAATCGAGAGAGGATAAAGATGAAATGGGCATTTTTCACTTGGTGTCTTTCAAAAAAAATGTCCTAGTTTTGAGTCTTTCCAATTTTCATTATTTGGGAAGAGTCGGTCTGTGTCTTGAAAATTCACTGACGGTTTTACTGAGGAATGATTTGTCTTTTGTTTTTCCATTATTTTTAAGAAATTTAGTACCAGTATCAGATTCTTGTTAGTTTCAATTTGGAAGACCTTTCATCGTCATATTCAGAAACGGAATTGTCACTCCGTAATTGAATGAAATGTATCGATAAATCGGGATAGTTTAGGCCTTTCGATATCTGTTTAGACGCCTTTATCATAACTGAATGACAAAATCGATGTAACTGAACTTGTGTGACTACCGGAATAACGATATGAGAGGGAGATAAGTAATGTTTCAACGTGTAGTGTTTATTTTTATTCCAGTTCCATCTTAGTTTTTTTTTCCTTAAAAGTTATTTCAGTATAATGAACCTGTTTTTGGTAAGCTATGTTTATTAATTGAAGTAAATGGAAGCAATTATTTTTAGTTATACGCTTTGGAATGACAACTTTTTGATTGTTGTCTGCTTGACAAATACACAGGACGCCTACGAAGGATCTTAACTGCCCTGTGTTAATTGCGTGAATTATTTTAGTGAACAGTATTAAGTATTGATCATTATTCAATTTAATGTCAGATCTTTACTTACTTTATTACTATGAAATGTTTTCAGAGGTATCTAAATAACGGAAAATGATTTGGTGCCTTTGGAATTTTTTTCTTGCTTTGGTGCCTTTGGAATTTTTTTCTTGCTATTTCTGTATTTTTTTTAAGGTTTCATAACAAAATGCGAAAATTTAATTCGCCTAAATGGAAGCGAAAGCTGTGATATTTAAGGTAATGCTCGACCTTGGAACGTATTTACTGTTCAAAGCAGTATAAACTACGTCACAGCGAAACGTAGGCTTATTTCGGCCTTATATAGGGACACGGTTTCACCGAATTTGGGTGAATTTAATTTATTTTCGTTTTCCGTATTGTTTTAAATAAAAACGAAAATTTTCTGGAATGTTTAGTTTAAAAATTAAAAAAGTCCCATCATTTAGTTTATAGATTGATCGTTTTTAGCAGAATCTGTGGTGAAGGTTCCAAATGAAGTCGTATTTTTAGAAACATTCTCTTATAGGGAAAAAAAAAAAAAAAAAGGAGGTTTCTACAAGAAATGATGTTACGCGGATTTTAGAATACATAGTCGTCATGAGTTATTGTTCGAGTTTTTCATCTCCTTTTTTTTCCAACGTCAGCAGGTTCGTCATTCGAAGGGCAGTTTCGTGGGTCTTATGTTTACCGTTTTTCACGTCATTTCCCCTGTAGGTAAACACGTGGGAACAACAATTAATTATTTGAAAGCCAATTCAACATGTGTAGGTGCCATCCTTTTGATATATTGTTATCCCATTCGTGTTTGAAGTGTGTCATCTTTGCCCTTGAGTTTTGGTGCTCGACGCATCATAGACGCACACACACACACACACACATCAAGGCTGATTGGGCCGCATTAAAATATTTTTTTTATTTATTTTAATATTATTTCTGAATTGGTATACGTACTGCTTAAGAAAACATCTTTTAAATTACCATAAAAGAACAACCTTGCCAGTGTTACCTTCGAGGCTGGTTTTTCTACAAAAAGAGTCCTGAAATATTGATCAAATGGAACGAAAGTTTTTTTTTTTTTTAAATACTGTAAAGTGAAATTGTCAATTATTTTTATCTCCAATCCTCCAGAACATTCTATATTCCTTAAGATTTTTGTGACGGTATCACCTAGTTTCCTCAAAATATGTAAACTGTCAAGACACGAGCACTCATCTGTTGCTTGATGAAGTAAGGTCCTTATATATGTCTGTAATACCAATATGTATATAATTGACAATGTTATTAAATAAATAGTACACAAAGGAATCACGCAAGTTTTATACAGCAGGAATTCTTGTACTGAAAATAGCCATTTTGCAATAACATCGTTAAAATCTTCTCTATATTCTGTTTCGCTTTCTTTTAGTCTGACAATTTACTTAGGAGACGTCCACATAATCCTTCTCTTAATTGTTCTTAGCTTCGCACATTAATAATTATAGATCACGTCAATTCGGCATTAAAAGTGAAATCAGAACAGTTATAAAAATATTTTTTTCAGCAGAAGTCCTCTTTCAGCTCTCAATGCTAATTAATATGTACTTTGTGTAAACGAATTTATTGAAGCGAGATATTTAATAATTCGAATACTGCAGGGCTTGGACGAAGATCCACAGGCTGGCTGAAACGGAGAGACAATTTTTAGGGTTTTCCTTTTTTTTTTTTTTTTTTTGTTAAAATAAATTTGATGAACTTTTTGAAAGTTCACACAGAAAGCTTAGTGAACAAATATTTCGAATAATCTTGATTAAAACTAATTATTTTATCAAGTTTATTCACATATATGTATATATTTTTTTAATAATTCTAAGATTCCGTAAATTCTTGTATAATTCGTAATATTAGTTTCAGATAAGTAAGTTGTAGCTTTCTTTAGATAGAGGGATGTTGTAAAATTAATTCCGACGTTAAATCGATTAGATTTATCGTTAATTGCAGCAATGAACATTGATTATTTTCGTGAAAGTTTCCCGATGAACTGGATTATTATTATTATTATTGATAACAGCATTGATAGAATGATTATTATTGTTGTTATTATTGATAACAGCATTGATAGAATGTGTTCTATTACGGGGTTCAAGAAGTATTATTGTTAACACTTCGTTATTGTAACAACTTTTATTATAACACCCTTGAATAGTAAGAATGAAATAAAGTTGTATTTAAGATTTTGTTCCCAAATCATGAAAATTATCATTTTTGGCAATTAATTAACACTTGCAATTCCTTCAGTTTAAAATAAACTTTGCTTTTATAAATCATTAATTGTTGTGATTTATAATACAGTTATACGAACTTATTTTATGCTGAATTTTAGATGTAAAATGTTGTTGTTGTTTTATTTTTTAATGTAAAAAAAAAAATAAGAGGTAGTTTACGCCAGAATTAAAACGTTCTTAAAACACAGGTTGAGAGAAACGTCCATTGTGTTCCTGCTGTTGTCGTGTAAAGTTGTACGGAATGCTTTTTCCAAATCGTCTAAATCAAATTCTCTAGTATCGGCATCGCTAATCAATGAATGGCGAGAGGGGGTTGTCGAAGGAGCGGAGGGATTTCTTCGAACCTAGGCAGTTCCCGTTGCTGTAAAGGCCGTTTTGAGAAGACATACTTGGTAAAGCACTAACCGCTGTCTGAAAGTCCGGCATACCTCCTCAGTGATTCATCGCATCTTGAAATATAAAACCAGTTGTGGCGCTCGGTTTTAAAGGAAACGGGGGAGCGGGCGGGGGAGAGGAAAAAAAAAAGAGGCAGGTCCCAAACAAGAGTTTTGAGTCTTTACCACTGCGCGTAATAATAGTAGCCAAAAGGAAGAGGAATTGGATATACAGTCGCTATTTTGTTCATCACTTTCGAGTAGTACTTGCCCATTCATCTCTGGCAGATATGTAATTCATTCACATCACTTGGCGTCGTGGCCTTGTTGTTTTTCTGTTTCCCATATTTAGCTCGATGCGATTCCGACACATTGCGAAGAGAATATCGACGAGAACCTCAACAGTTTCCGGAGTAGGACATTTAAAAAAACCCTACTGAGATTATTTTTTTTCCCTGCTTTTGATAATTTAGGAAGGCCGAGTGAGAAATGGCAGACCAAATATTTAAAAGTACAGAATAATAATAATAATTTTACACTTGGGCAATATGTGCTTTGGTCCTTGACCCGCCATATTGTCTTTGCTCAGGAAACCCATGGTTTGAAACTTTTACAAAATAATAATAATAATATATCTAATAGGTGTTTTCGTGTGTGTGACACATAAACACATTTATGAGTTGATTTAATAATTAATGAAATAAAATGCAACTTGAATTGTAGTAGTATCTTTAAGACCGTTCTGTGCCATCCAGAAATACGATATACTGTCGTGTACTGTTTAAGGAAAACTTATAAACATTTTTAAACAATAACTACTTATAAGTTATTAGCGTGTAGCCAAAGTCGTTGCATAACGAAGGTATCTGCTAATATAAAAGTGGTTTCATTCCAAAATGACAGCGAAAACTTATCCAAGGAAAAATTTGTGAATTCAAAATCATGGATCTCCTTGTAATATCTGATTTTTGCGCTGTATATTACAGTATGTCATTTTTTTTTCGTTCATCATCTTTGGTTTTATGTTTGTTTTCCCTAACACTTAAACGCAAAATAAATTGAATAATAATAATTACAAGAAAATCTGTTTTTATGTTTAATTATATATATAAATATTTATATATTTTCAGCGTTTCTATAGAGATGCTTCGTTTTCTATCTTGAATAATTTAAATTTCAAAAGTGAAACGCTAATGTTGACTTGATACTATATAACACTGTTTCGAAAGAACCAATACATCTTTAATTTTGATTGGACCTTTGCTGTTATTTCATTTTTATTTTTTAAACTCTGGAATACGGTCTTTGAACATTGATGTGTCTCGAACTCCGTCTATACGTCATCACGTAAAGTGTTTTGAATTGGAATCGTCATAATTGAAACTCGCCCATAAACACAATGCACGAGCACGTGCGTCAGCCTATATAATGTACACCTGTTGATAGGAAGTCTGAGCTTCCCAACAACATCGACGAAATTGTACTTAAACTGAATGAGAGGGGGAAAAAAATGAATGAATGAACGAACGAATTATTATTACCTCATTACTTCATGGAACAGGTTTCATCTCGGTGAGGGTTCGATCTAGGTGAACATTTTCGAATGGCTCTTGCAGCCGAATGATTTGTTGAATGCTGCCGCCGCCTTCTTGTTTGGTCTTACAGCCCCATTTGGGCCTTAATCTCCCTCAGACCTCTCATCCATTTTTCTCTGTTTTCCGCCTTTTTTTTTTTCAATTTGTAATTCCAAATTCCTTTATATCATTCCTTACACTGTCCATCCATCTTAATTTCGGTCTTCCTCTAGTCCTTATATCCTGTGGCTTTCCGTTGTAAACTTTCTTAACTTTCGTATTGTTGCTCATTCTTATCACATGTCCTAACCATCTCAACCTTATTAATTTAACATGTGTGTCCATATTTATATCATTATAATGTTCATATAGTTCATTGTTATATCTCCTTCTCCAGCAGTCTCCTTGTTTGACCGCCCCCAGGATTCTTCTTAATATCTTTCGTTCAAATATTGCAAGTCTTGTACATACATTAGTTGAATGCCTTGAACTAGAGATGGGCAAAGTCGTTCTTTTTACTGAACTAGTTCTTTTGAGATAGTTCTTTTTATTGAACTAGTTCAAATGAACTAAGTCGTTCTTTTTACTTTTAACAACCAAAAAAAAAAAAAAGGGGGGTCTTCAAATACTTTTACAACCAAAAAAAAGGTTCTCAAATACTTAATATAAAACGAAATAAACCTATTCCAATAGCGAATAGTGGAGTGGTAAAAGAACGAACTAGTTCATTTGAACTAGGTCGTTCGTGAATTATAGTTCTTTTTATGAACTAGATCGTTCATTGAACTAGTTCTTTTATACGAACTACCCATCCCTACCTTGAACGTACAACATAAACATCAAAGCAAACATATATGTGTGTGTCTGTCTGTCTGTCTCAATTTATAATATCCAGCCATGGGAAAAAATATGAAAACAACTGTATTAATGAAGATACTTTGTAATTGATATTTTATCTCTTTCAGGGTTTTATTTATTTATTTATTTATTTTTTGTTTATTTATGCTTACTCGTTGAGTACTGGCTGAGGATTGTCGGTTTGTTGTGTGTGTGTGTGTCTCCGTATCTTCGTTGATGTTTGATGGTACTCCCTCCTCTCGCAATAAGGAAATCCAGTCCGATAATTTAAGCTTCCTGTATCAATGAAATACTGGAAGCAGTTAATAAGACAGGATATCTATCCATCTGTCAGCTAATAGATTGAGTTGTACAAGCCTGAAACTGTTCGGGATATATCCAAGACGAGCGTGAACATTTACGCTTCGTCATTTTTATTTTTTTATTTGCCTATAATATTTTAAATATTTTAATTATACTTTACAATTTTATGAAATATTAGCGTTATGTAAATCACGAAGGAATGACAGAGAAAGAACAATTTTTAAGGGTAAAACGGATAATGTTAAGAAAAAAAAATTAACAATTTTTTTTTTTTTTTTTTTTTTGCCTTAAATCTGAACTTTTGCAGAAAAACGCAAAATTGCATAAAATAATCGGCCGAAATTCAGCAGAAACCCACCAGCTTCGTCGGATTGCAATATTTACGTTTCTTGAAGAATTGATGGCGGACATAACAATAATAATTTACGGAGATTAAAGTTTTGTGAGATAGAAAAGAACAGTTTGTGGGTTTCTGATTTATAAGTCCGAAATAAACTATTAATAAAAAAACAAAGAAGTGAATTCCGCATAAATATATATTAGAAGAAAACGAGATAATGCACGACGGGGGGTTTTCTGATACGGCCGATTCTAGAATACAAGTTGCGAGTTTAGTATCATCGTCCTCTCAGCTTCGCAGTTCCACTTTGCGATCAACTTAGCGAGCACTGAACTTTTAAATACAAACACAAGTTGTTTTTTAATTAAATTTCTTCTAAAAGTTAAAAACATTTATTTATATAATTTGTAATTTATGAAATCCTGTCTTTTTTATCATTGATTATTACATATTTTAGTAAATGATGTGCAATTTTCCTGATTAATCTAAGCGAACTTTTCGTTATTGGTATTTGAAGTGCGAAGTTTTTTGAGAGATTTCTCTTTTTCACTCATTTTCATAAAAAAAAAAACTTATGCCTTGAACTTCATTACGATCCGTTTGCTTGTTGAGTTTTTATTTTTTTCAAAGTTCGTCTGAAGTCTGTATACATTTATTGTAAGATAGTCGACTAAAACACCGAGATTATTTTGTTTCTCGTGTCAGCCATCGTCCGCCTCTCGGTGTTTTGTATCATGCATACCAGCAGATATTTTTCGAAGAATTATATACCACCATGCCGTCAAATTCAAAGTTGTTAATTTTTGTCCAAATATGCACGCGTGAAGGACGACTACCATTATTCTATACCTTGTCGTTTTACATCACCCAAACTTCGACGTCGAGAACTGCGCCAACCAATTCGACCTCCTCGTTTAAAAACACTGTTCTTCAAGAACTGATACTTATCCTGTAATTTTTTTTTTATTTATTTATCCGTTTTTATTTCAACTGATCTGCATGAGATTTGGTTAACCATCTAGATCTCTTTGTTTTTCGAATTTATTTGATATTAATTTGGGAAATAAATAAATAAATGTGAAATATCGTAATAAGTGACATCATAATTTCACGTTTTTTATCAAATTTTAAATTTTCGAGTACATTCTAGATTATATCGTTCACAATTTTAGCTATTCAGAAAGGGAAAAAAAAAAAGTTTAGATCGTGAAATCGTCTCGACCTCAATAATGGCGAGGGAGACAATAATTATTTCCGATTCACAGCAGTTTAGTGAACTTTTAAGTCGCCAATAAGGTTTGCTCTCTTCAAATAATTTAGTTTCAGAATTTAAAAAAGAAAAATAGAAATTAAAAAAAAAATTGTTGTTGTCGAGACAATTTGCATCTCTCATTTCGATATATCTTCCCATATTTGATTCATTAGTAAGAGTGGAAACAGTATCTGCTTATTCGTTGTCGCCCTGTGAACAGTTTTCCATGTTCACTCAAGTATATTGTAATTTCATACATTTAAAACCAGTAATGGAATCCTCATTTCCTGTCTGGGATTGCATCGGAAGATGTACGTATTCAAAGGCTTAGTGATCTGCCATTTGAAGATTTGGTGCTATTATTTTTCAACCGAACGTCTAAGATTACGGATTTTTTAATTTAATTTTTTTTTTTCAATAATTTCTTTGAAAAAAATCTAGTAGTTTTACTATGGGATCTTTCACAATTTTAATAGGGGAAAATTGTTAAAATACGGTAGAAGTGATAATTGCCGACCAACTCAGCTGCGGAAAAAGAAAAAGAAAAAAAAAAAAGATGCGGCTGATGAAAGATGTGGGGTGTGACGAAGTGTACTTAACTCGATCTGACGCCAAATCTTTACCACAGACTTTTAAAATAATGTTGATAATAATAGCATAGAAGTTGAGAAATTATGTATCGTCGGATTTAAGCGTTTTTGGATAATAAAACGATATATTATTATTGTTTATATATCGCGTGGTAGGGATAGTAGTCAGTGTTAATGGTGGATCGAATTCTTGTTGTATTCCGTAATACGCGTTGTAGAATAGGAAGGGTTAGGAAATAAAAAAAAGTATATAATAATAATAATAATAATAATAAATAAAATAAAAAAGGAGAGAGAATATGAGAAGTTGAAGTAGCCTGTCCATCCGTAATCATGAATATCTATATAACTTTGGTTATTTACGTTCACCAAATACCCGAAGCTGAAACTTTTGTGGTAAATTCAGGTTGTCAAAAACAAGATCCCCATTGAGTTTTGTACCTTTGGGGATCCTAAAATTAACAACAGTTTTCTAAATACTTGTCTTCGAAAGTTGGTACTTTAATGATATCTTTAGATTAAAAGAAAAAAA
The DNA here is from genome assembly GCA_023159025.1 of Thereuonema tuberculata. Classification (NCBI taxonomy): domain Eukaryota; kingdom Metazoa; phylum Arthropoda; class Chilopoda; order Scutigeromorpha; family Scutigeridae; genus Thereuonema; species Thereuonema tuberculata. Next base: position 38,362,839 of record JAFIDM010005346.1, read on the forward strand.
AGCTGAAGTCGTCTTAACGCAGTAATTCTGGAGCTATAAATTAGAAAGCTGCAACGTACGACAATAAATGTTGCAAGTGTATGGTTTCTATTGATTTTGGTGTAAATTGGGCCAATGGGTGATAAATTTATGTCCGGAAGTTACTATTACTCAAAATTCCGTTGTCACGAAATATTATCCGGAATAACTGAAAGTTTAATGCGTAGGCCTTTTCCCTGTCTATTTTGGATCGTACCATTGAAATACTCGCACCCCATTTATAATTTTTTCTTTCGTTTCTTTTATTTATTTATTTATTTTTATTTTTTCTGTTGAATTGAACAGTTTTTCAAGAGATTTCTGTACAGTTTAAATAAATAATAAAAATATAAGCGTAATGATGTTCTTTATGTAGAGTGCTTGCTTTATTGTTAGTAGTAGCTGCATCATTTGATTCATTCTCCAAGTGCTTATTGTTTTCTTTCGATGTCAGACCTGTATTGAAAGGTGTCTCCATTTCATTTTTGATATCAGTTTCATGACCTTAGAGATCCTACATCGAAAGTTTCTCAGGACAGAAATTTTTCTACGCTCCCAATTTCAATTTTTTTTTTTTAAATGACATTCTCATATATCCTCTGGCGATAATAATGATACAGTACTTGTTTTAACTAATAATATTTCCCGTTCTTGTGTGTATAACAACTGAAGAAGGGAAAAGAAATGATTTTGTTATTGCTGTTTTTTAACGTTTCATGTGAACCTAATTATATAATTATTTGCTATTATTAATTATAATAACCTTCGTCAAAAATGTCTTTTTTTTTTTTTTTTTTGTTAACTAACGCCATTTATAGAAATCTGACTTCTAAAATTAATGAATTATTCAACGATTAGCTTTTTTATAAAATTCAGACCCCCCCCCCCAAAAAAAAAAAAATGTGAAAAAAAACAACAACATTTTAAATGTAATTTAGAAAAACAGTTATAAATTTCATTATTTTATTTTAATGAAGAAATTTCCTCTGATTCTGTTTTGAGAAATTCGGTGTAAGTTTTGTTTTGAGCATTAAATTTTTTAAATTAAGTAAAGATAACTTATCTTGTGAGATTGTTAACAATAATTAAAATATTAGTAATAATAATAATATATATCATTCATTTTCTTTATATTCTTTTGTTTTTCGTTACTTTTTTTTTAATCTCCTCGAAGCTTTTAGTTTGGATATTGGATTATGTTTATTTTTTCAACTACATTATATAATAAATTATCCATCCTGATATAACGCACGGAAAGTTTGGTTGCCTGTACAGCTATGGGTCTTCGCATACCGCGACTGGTCATTCAACTCGTCACCAGCTGTGGAATGTGTTCTCAGCGTCCGTGGCCCAAAAGATCTTTTTGTATTATTTCATTTAAGTTATTAAAAACCTGGAATTATTTCCAGGTTTAGACTTCAGGCATAAATTTATTCAAGCCTAGAAAAACGCTTCAAAATGAAAATGTAACTGGGGAAATTGCTTCCTCTACATTGTTTGTGCATCAATTAATGCCAAAAATTATCTGTCAAACACTGCAAGTTCTTTTCGTAATAATTCGAGTTGGTCGCGATTTTTTGCCTCAATATTATAGATATTAATTTTTTATTGATGTTATATAATGGTTTTGCCAATTTCTCTAGAGCAGTATTAAAAGAAATGAGTAACTGTTTTCTTTAGAAATTAAAATATCAAACATTGAAGAGAATTTTTATTATTATTATTAAGCAGGAAATCTTGTGCACAGTATATTAATTTATATACCTTGAAAAATCCAATGCATCATCGAATGATAAATTATATTGCTTTGATACAGCTAAGGAATGAATCTTACTATCTATCTTAACTATACAATAGACCTCCGGTCGCATGGTTTCTCTGCCACCCACATTCACTACATAACATCTTAACCAATTTACAACTATCTACTTCGATGTACAGTAATGAATAAAATTAACCTCATTAGAATTAAGGGGGTGTCTTATTAGTTTTTTTTTATTTTTTTTATAATTAAACAGAGTATTGATTTTATATTAAATTAAATATTTTGATTTTAAAACGTAGAAATATTTATTTACACGATCAAATTGATTATTGAAATTGATTTGTCGGGATTTAAAGAGTGTACGAAGAATTTACCTTCAGTTCGTAAATAATTTGAAGAAATTTATCGTTATTATTATTATTATTTTAATAAGAAATTGACATAGTGTAGCTTCCAATTTATGTTTGTAATTTTGTTGCATTGAATTTCGAATTGAAAGATAACGATTTCGTACTCACTCACAGAGCTTTTCGTATTTGGGTTTTGTTGTACCAAGATTTGTTAAGAGCTATAGCGGCGGTTAAGTTTAGTAATGAAGTAAGCTACAGTGTATGTTGTGCCCACTTACATCGCTTGGCCTTGAAAGCTAACGTTCTTGGGGGGGAACATTCTTCGTGGGCCAGTGACTTGCAGTAGCTGTCCATCAGTTTGACTACAACTGTATGCCCTTGAACAACCAGGGCAGGGTGGGGCACATTATATTGTCTCTTTTTTACCCTCACTACTGTGGTCGGAATTATGGTTGCGTAAAGAGCCTAAGTTTTTTTATTTTTTATTTTTATTATTCGACCGTAATTGAAAAACTTCATTATTATTTATTTTATAATGAGGGTGTAAATTGCTGCATTTAATTAGGGTAAATGTAAGTTTTTTTACATTTTATAAATGTGGCATTAGAAACAATAATAAAGCACAGGATGTCAGTATTTGCACGCCGTTCGTACAAATGGCGAAAAGCCTCTATTAGAAACGTGTTTTCATTAGCTTTTAATGATAAAGGCGATGTTCTACATGCTAATTGAATATGGCACTAGGTGGCGTTTGTGCACTTAGCGATAAGCGTCGTCTGCAGAAACTCTTTCGTAGCTCCTCATTCAATTCTTGATTGTTAAGGCTACACATTCATAAACGCAGGTACATTTTGCCTACAGTTTTTTTTTGCGCCGCATTTGACGGTAGGTGGGGAAAGTGTGACCTGAAAAATAAATTAATTATCATAAGTAGTATCGATTAAGAATAAAAATGAATACTTGGGGATTTTTAGTGTTTGATCTTCTAATATTATTACTATTATTTCTCTCTCATTTTATCGTTTGTATGATTGGAAAACCCACAAAGAGGATAAGGGTTTAATGCAGTTTTTTTGAATAATAATAATAATAAAAAAAAAAAATACTTTGAAATTTTGTGAATTTATTTATTTCCTGCTTCGGTAACGGATAAACCATTTCACAGAACGAAGAGTTACTTGATGTTGAAAATCAGTTTTTCTATAATAAAGCTCTGTAATGAATGATGGACATTTTTGTTAGTAATAACTTAAAAGTTTATTCGCGCAGACCTTTAAAATAAGGAAACGAACTACAATTATTGAGAAAAAAAATTGATTGGAAATACTTGGATGAAATTCGGATAGAATTGCAGTACTGACAACACGTAAAAAGGCACACAGTTTTTTTATTTTTCTTTGCAACTTCTTTAAAGTCGAATCTTTCCCAACTTAGCGTCGTGAAACTAAAAATACAGATAAGACAGAGGTGGACTCCTGATCAGCTTCTGCGGAGCAACCTTAGCAACAGGAAGGTCCAATAATGTCGATGTTAGGGAATACCTACATTATCGTCTTTCAAGAGAGTGAGTGGATCTTTGTAAGAATTCCTGGGTTGAAATGGCGCCTAATAAACCATTAGATCATTTGTTGACAATTAGCAGTTGCACGGAAGTCAAACGAATCTTGTGGGCCAATTTATACTTGGCTTCGAAATGTTGGGTAGATTTGAAAGGACCACGAATGATTAACCATTGCTAAAGTTGTGCTTCACGTCAGGTAACGATGTAAAATATCTCGGTGGGTTATTCTACATAAACTTCCCTGTCAAGGACACGGAGATGCATTTGGCCAAAAAAGTACATTGGTCTCTTCGAGCCATCAGACAAATTCTGATCGCTGTCCCTTATACCATAGGCTTACAGGGTTTCACGAGTCTGAAATGTATCTTTCTAGAATCATTCGAAGCTTTTCAGTTTTTCGGGTAAAGAAATTTGACCCTTCTGCTGTTATATTGATGTAGTAATAACAGATCCATCTTGGAAAATCTTTATGGAGCCTTCCTGTGGATGGAAAGATGTACGATTGTCATCTAGATGAAGTGGCGTTGTATTGTTCGAATACTCGATCTTTTCTTCTTGTCTTGAAGGTGTGTCTGTTAGCATCTGTAGCCTGTTTACATCAGGACATTTTTTTAAAATATATTTTTTTTTTTTTCGTCAACCTAGGGTTTGGGGGTGGCAACTAATGCGAGAGAAAACTATTATATTCTCTCGCTATATTTTTTTGGAACAGATACTGAGGTGGTTTTTCCTTTGCCCTCCTCTGGAAACCATTATGGTGTGGCTTCAAATCTTAAGAGAAAGAGAAGAAGAAGCTGATAAATACGGGAAAGAAAGGAAATATCTGTACCAGTACCTCGAATCAAACCCAGATTCAGACACAGAAGCCTCGTGGCAGGCTGCTATTTTGACCACAAGGCTGTGCCTGAACGGCCTTCGAAACAGTAATAAGTGGCTACTCCGATATTCAAGAGATATTCAGGACAGAGGCATGATTTTGGTGGCCTCTGGCATCTAACAGAAGCAGACTTGGCTAACTTTTTTTCCGTAGCCTCTGAAGCAAATAAAATACATATACATTTTTTGAAATTCGGTTAGCGTTCCCGAAACTTTACTGTATTCTCTTTTTCTTTGTATGTCATCACGAGCGATGTCTGGTCCCATAATTTTAGCCTAACTAAAGCCGCTAAGTGACGAATTGAAATGGGTTGAAATTATTATATCGTAGCGTGACTTAAATTGTATGTATCTGTAACCTAACATCCTTTGTAAAAATTAATTAACGTTAACTTTGGAAGTAAAAAATAAATAAATAAAAAAAAAATACTTAAAATATCTTTTTAATATATTTTATTATTAATACATCTTCTGCACTCCAGTTGTGAAGTTAAGAGTATTTTTTTTAATGCTTATTACGATTATTACAGCGGCCTCTCTCTCTCTCTCTCTCTGTCTTAAGTAGTTTTAAATCACGTCAGTTCTAATTCGAATGGTCATGCAGCTATTTTTTTAGTAATTGTTTTTTAATGGGCAGTGAGTCTTAAGCCGCCGATTCGCTTTGGGTATTTTTTTTTTTTTTCGTCTGAAGGTGCACATGAAGTTGTGTATTCCATTCAATGAACCTTCTGTCCTGTGCTTTGCTCATCGCCCCGTATCGTCTTCGTCACGCGGCTGTACAGAATTTTCCTCACTCCTTTCGCGCAGATTCATTACCCCCCCCCCCATTTTTCTCTCGCTTTATAAAAAAAAAACAAGCAATAAATCAATAATTTATCTACATTTATCATTTGATCAATGATTATTTTTTCTCCACCGGATATCACAGGATCATCTGAGTTTCAATGTAAGAAGAGGTTAATAGCAGCAAAATAAATATTTATTTATTTATAATAAATATATATTTAATATACATTATTAAATAATTCAATAATAAAATCATGAAAAGAAAATTTAAGATTTTTTAATTAGCTGGCATGAATCATTAGCAAAGAAGAAAGTCGCAATAGAACAGGGGTTCTTAATCTAGGATCCATGAAGTCAGGATTATTTCTAGGTTTCTTTTTTTTTCTATTTTGGCAGCGAAAAAGTTTTTCTTCCCGTTTTCGTATTTATTTTAAAAAGTTTTCAACATTTTGTTTCGAATCGAATGATGAACTGGTAATAAAGGAATCTTAAAACCCACGAAAGATGGTAGTTTTGAATAACAGCGAATGTTTTATATTGATTACATTGGTTTGGAAGAAACTTGATCGTTTTCGGGGGTAATTAAATTTACTGACGAAACGTAAATTCAGTGCTCTTGAGTTCTCTTTGAATCTTATGTTCACGAACAGTTTTAAAACCTCATCAAATAACGTAACTTTTACTGCACGTCAGATTCGTTTAGATGTTTACCACGACTGTTGAGGTTAACTTTGGAATGGTAGGGTTTTCCAGAGAGATATTCAAGTCGGGACGCAGTTAAAATATGGCGCACTTCTGTACGTGAACATTTTCCTTAGATGCCATTGAGATCAATTGAGTTTCTGCCGGACATTAACTTTCTCCCTTACGCGATGGAAAATCTTCTAAGCTAAGGATATTTAATACGAGTTAGGAGTGAACGTGAAGTACTGTCATTTGTACAAGGGACGATGATTGGTACAATTACCATTGTTCCGTCCACCGAATGTTGTCAGCTAATTATTCGAACGCGGGAAATAATGTTGATGACATGTTAAGCCGTTTCACTTACTGTTTGCATTTACACTCGAACCATTGTATAATCGTAGCTACCAAGGTTGCGTTTGTCATTTGAAATTCGCCATCGGAGAAAGAAAATGAAAAAAAGATGGAGGGGGGTTGTTTAAAAATAAAAAAACTGTAGATGCAATGTTGAGTCGTAACTAAAAAA
>JAFIDM010005346.1:38379404-38432015 GCA_023159025.1 Thereuonema tuberculata
ACGGGATAGTGCTATAAGCGGGAGCGTAATAACGGGGTTTTACTGTATTTAATTTAATGAAAAATTACATCGAGTGATGACGTAGTACATGCGTGTGTACTGGTCCTCCCTCTGCTGATGTTTAAAGCAACTAAAACCTCAAACAAACGAATGAAAGTGTTTTTATTTTATTTTATTTATCCTTTTAGCGTTTTTTGACGATTTCAAATTCATTTAGCTTTTATTTCGCATGTTTTTAATGGGTCGACTGTTATTTTGTTCTTATTTTGTGATTTCGTACTAATAATCTCATTTCGCGATATATCGTTATTACCACAAAATAGGGTCTCTACATATCAGTTAGAAGTAGTGACCAGTCAGATGAGCAAAAACCTGTGCTTGAAAGGAACCAGTTGATATCTACGTGAACTATCTGAAATGTTCATATAAAAACTAGCTTGTAAAGAAGTTCCTTTTCTTCATGAATAGATTTTTTTTTTTTAATTTGTTAGTCAAATATGTTTAAATATAATATAAAAAGAACAAAATTTGCTGTTCTAACGTTGTCATATATTCAATTCATTTGGTTTGTGTATTTTGAAAAGTATGTTGGTTCACTATTAATGATGTTTGCTTCAATTGAAAATTTATTTATGTAGTTTAATAGTAACAAAAGAAGATTTTTAAGAAAGACTGTGTTGTTGTTTTTGTTTTCCCATGACAATAAGGGATCTAATGCAAGATGGAAATTTTGAACATTTTAAGTGAAGTAAAAAAAACAACATTTTTCTCAAAATTTCTTGGGGAAACAAAAAGCAGAAAACTCCATTGTGGTGTGAACTTAAGAAATCATGTAAGGCCACGGGACATAACATCTCTTTATAAATCCTTTTCCTAGACTCGCACTTAAATTTCATCCCAGATAATCTCATGATTGTCAGAGTGATGAGACTGCAGAGCGCTTTCGTCAACAGATTTCAATGAAAGTAATGAGATACCTAGGCAAGTGAAGTTGCTGGTTGACTATTCTTGAGCAATTAAAAGAGGTGCCCACAGGCGAAATACGGCCGAAAAAATCATCCAATGCAATTTTTTGTCTAAGGTTGAATACATTTTGTACTATTAGGTACATACTCTATTTTTCCAAATTGTGACATGTATAACTTAAAAACCTTGCCTGATGTAAAATAAAAAGTGTTTGCTCTCCAGTGTAATTGTTTTAAAAAGCATCACAGAGGTCGATGGGTTTAACCTGATGTTACTTATTTAGGAGATGTCTGTAATAGCAGCATATAGCGACTAATATCCCACCTAAATTTTTGCATCTTTAACTTTGGGAAATTTATGTTTCTAATATGTATCTTCAAATCAGATAAAGTGCTTCCAGCACTGTCATGATCCATTGCCATGACAAATGCTTTTCATGGCATGAAGTTTGATGTGTAATGTGAGGTATGGAAATAGAAATGACTAGTTTGATCTTTACCTCATTTTTCTGGCCGGGAACGAGTGATTCATGTTTTGATCATTGCTTCTGGATGTAATGGTTTGTTCTATCTGTTATCTCATTCCCACAAATCTTAGATTCTATGATTGAGTAGAATACTTGTCTCTATCGCTATAATAACGAGCGTTAAACTTCCAAGCATCATAAATAACAATAAATAGTACCCTAACTGATATCTTAGGAAAACCTATGAAAAATCAAAACACAAAACACTTAAATTCCAAATATAAAAAAGAATAAGAATCACAAAAAGAAAAAAATTGAGTGATGGATGAATTTCAATTATATGTTTGAATTCAGCATAAAAAAAAGATTACAGACAACAATTGACTTTCATATGACAAAACTTTTGTGGATCAATGTTGTCTTCTAAAATTGTGCATAACAGTTGCATACATTTTTTTTTTTAATCTGTTTAATTCATTTGCAAGTGCTACAAGTGCAATGAAAGTTCTTTTCATTGATTAATATCATTGAACCCCATTTGAAACCTGTAGGTTTCATCAACTATAATTAAAACCCAAATTATTCTTATTTGTATTAGGAAGTGAAACTGTTTAGATTTTTGTCATTTTGATCAAATGTCAGTGTTTTAACTGTGTTTATGCCTCACAGTGATCATGAATAACTCAAAGTTCTACTGCTTATCCAAAGAAGCCCATACTTTTAATGGCATAAAATGTATCTCCTAAATTGATAATTATAGTTTTCCATATCTTTGAAAGCCGATACATCGACTGTGCCTTTTCATTCTTTCTTAGTTTGTTTTGTGGAGTTTGCAGGAGCTAAAAAGACATTATATATTTCCTATCCTTAAATTAAAGTAACTCTGCTCCCATTGGGCCAATTTTTTTCTTTCTGAAATTCACATGCATTGTACAAAGATAACTAAAAGGTCCAACTTAAAAGGACCCTATTTACTACAGCTTGAATTTAATAAGTTTTTAATGTTTGCAGATAAGAAAATCTTAAGTTTCAAGCAGATTTCTTAAAATTAAAAAAAAAAAAAAGTAAGAAAGAAAAAGCCCTTATCTATTTATACAAAATTTGCCATTACTTTACGAATTCATGTATTTTACGGCGTTTGAATTTAATGCTACTGAAAATTGAGCCTGTATCTAGTCATTGAGATACTTCAGACTTCTGTTTCTTTCATGTTAAATCTTTTGATAAAAGTTCACTTACCTGTTTAGTATTCAGTGATCACCGAGACCTTTTGGGTCGTTTCCGCTGCTGATATTCTGCAGCAGTCGTGAAACAGTCGTATTATAATTCATTATCTGAAAGTTTGAAAAATTTACTTTATTTTATTTATGAACTAGACAACATAATATGCTTGTGTCTGGGCAAAAAATTAAAACCACAAAAAAATTCGTAAGATCTTGAATTTTGATGTGTTTTTCGGTGGCGTTGTAGCATATCTCTTGTTTGCTAACCAGGAAGTTCACAATTAGCTGTGCAGTTTAAACAAACTTTTACCCTTTCCTACAACTAATAGATCTGACTAATAATTATTATTATTAGTTTCAACCTGAAAGATGTGTTAGTAAAGTGGATGAATGGAGAGGTTAGAACTTTTCCCCTCCTCAACATTGTACTGGAAAATGGAAGAAGCTCCAATATTTTTAATTATTTTTTGTTTTGTAAACCCTCCCCATCATTCCAACTTTGTGGAATGAAGCCTCTGTATATACTGGCATCAAAACGTTGACACCAACATTGAATAAATAAGATTTCAAGGTCATAGATTTCTTAGTGTTGAACTGTGTTGTGAATGATTAACGGACATATTTTTCATATATGTGTATTAGATTATTATAAGTTTTACTTGTAAATCCAGTAAACTTGAAAAATGCCTGAAATGAAGTTGCTGTCGTCGAACTATTTTTATTGTCCTTATTGAATTACTTCGCAATGTCTCATTATATGTTGGCTTGGAATGCAGTTTTGTTAGATGGAGACGAGAGGATATATAGGAGAATGCAGCTTCATTTCATTAAGCAATCTGAGGGATCTTGATCCCTATGGGTTATCTGACTTTGCAGATAGTCTCTTTTATCAATCCGAAGAATCAACTGAACAGAGGAAGTCAGGAAAACAGAAAATTTGAAGAACAAGGAATAACATATTAGTTCTGTCAGACCCTGTATGTTGTTATTGTGCAAGTCGCAATGCTACGCAAGGTGTAATGGACAATATTTAATTAGTTTTGATTACATCTGAATATATTTTAAGAGAATAAGTTTATCGCTTTATATTTTCTTGTAGAGTTTTTTTCTTTTCTCAATGTTTTCGACATGAATTTTTCTTTTGATTCATCAGAAAAGAAAAACGAAGCATTTCAAATATTCCTAAATTAGATCAGTGGTGTTTTTATTCTAGGGAAACGGAATGGTCTTTAAAATTGTGCGATACATATCAGATTATTGTTTTAAGATCAATATAAGAAGCAGAAATCAGGCACAACCTATATCTACCTACAGAACTAAGTTTTAGTAACATTCTAAGGTTGTTTTTTTTTTTTTTTTTTAAATAATTAAAAAAAAAAATATTATTATATAGATTTTATTAATTGAATGGTTTTAAATCGACGTAAAATGTATAATCCTTACTCTGTATTTTTGTAGTTTTGATACATCTTAGATTTAAAAGTCGTGTTAGAATACATCTTCAGAATCAAAAGTAAGCAGTAAATGTTAGAAACCACTGAATTAGATGAACGAGGAAATAAAACAAAACAAAAAACATTGTTTGTCTTCTAAATGTTTTGAAGAACTTTTTCAGAATTCCTACTGGCGCTAAAAATAGTTTCAGCTTGGAGACTCTTGAGACTCGTAGGAAAAAAAAAAATCGTAATTAGTTGAAAAACAACTGAATGGCTTAGCGCTTAGTTATATTAGCATTGATAAGATTTTTGTAAAACTTAATTTTGATATTGTTGTGTGTGTGAAGGAAATTAGAATTTACTTTATATGGTAATAGTAGGATAAATTTGGGAGGAAACAACGGATAGAAATTTGATGTAAGAAACTACGAATGGGGCGGTAAGACGGGATATGAACCTTGCTTCGATTTTGTTAAATGGAAGAAAAGTTGATATTTTAAAGCAAAGTCGCCCGAATTTACCCTTACTGGCAAAATTTACCTATTCCCATATTGCGATCGAAACTGGACACTAAATTGATTTGAGTGAATCTGTATATCGTTATAATTAAAATTGTACACTTATTTACGCTGTTATAATTCTTCACCTTCCAATTGGAATGAAGATATTACAGTACGATTTATTTGAAAGGCAAAAATAATTCTATTGTTTCATTTTTGCTTCAAAATACCTTACTTTCCATCTTTCAGTCAAATATGAAACGTATAGTTAATTACACACATTTTTCATTAAGTAAAAGATAGTGTCCAGGAAGAGGGTTTGAAAAGAAAAGCAGACATCTTATTTCTGGTGTCAAAGCTCTTGAAATGAATTGCGTTTATCAGTTTAGGCATTTCGATAGTTTTCCAAAGCAGCTCTTAGTCGACTTTTTATGTAACCGAAGTAGAAATAGATGTTTTATCTGTAAAATGATCTCTTTTTTAAAAAAAAATCTATTAATATCCAACCGTTTATAATTTTTACTATTTACATATTTATTTTTTAATTCAATTGTTTTTTTCTTGGGTGTCCAAACTTACTGAGTTTTATTTGTGTGGTTGTTTCCTAAATTTCAAAAGCATGAAATGAATGATTGGAAAGGATAAATTTATTTTTAGAAACACTTCTCAAAACATCTAGCCCAATATTTTATTTTCTTTATTCCGATCATGGTAGGATTGATAACAGAATGAAGATTTTAAATGGATTGAGTCTTTGGACAAAGCTGTTTAATTTAATTTTATTGTAGATAAAATGTCGGAGATAAACTTCAGCAAAAAATACTTCTTTTAAAAAATAGGTTAATAAATTTGCTCCCGAAAAAAACGTGAAATCGAGTCGGAGGCGGCAAAAGATGACATCTGATTGTTCTGTGCCGAGAAATTCCGCGATTGAGATGGTGATGAATGGAGTTCTTCTGAGGAATGTATATCGAATTCGTGCGCATAAAAAACGCTTCAGATCGCGTACAAATAAAGGCCTTCCTTGTATTTTTTTGTAGGTTTTTCGAAATCGCAACGGCTGCTGGTATGTTTTTGTTTCGCTCGAACAGAAAGTGGTGCTTTTGAGATAATCCTGCAGTTGCTTCGGCAGCCATAGTCTGCATCGCGTCTAGACTGGGCTAACTCGGCATGCAGATTGATGGTTCCCAATCTAGCAGAGTGGGGAAAAATCGATAAATTTCTCTCTCAGAGGTCGGCATGGACGGTCGCGAAGAATAAAACAGAACATGCCAAGTAAATTTAAATAGCACGACCGTTTTTCTTTTTTAATCTTTCTTTATATAGTCTAACGGAAATATCAGCACCATTACCATAATTCTAGTGTATTGATAATAATGTCACGAATTATTACTATACTCATGAACTTGAGAGATACTCACCCGTCTGTTTTTAAATTGATTAGCACTGATTTGTTTTAGTTTTTTTGGAATGAGAGAGGATTGTATTATGTAGGAAAGGTAACGGAATTATACATTTTTCGGAAATAGATTTTCGTTTTTCTTTTCTTTTTTTTTAAAGTAAAATTTTAATTCTAATCATTGATTTTACACAGTTATTTTATTTATGCAATTATTTTTATTCATTAATTTTTTAAATTACAAATAAGTTTCGGTTCTGCAAACTAAAAAAGTGTGAGAATCATTGATACTGAAATTACGAAAATATCGGGGATTTTAATTTCGCAAACTTGCTGAAAATCATTTCCCCTTAAGAGCGCATGTTGAAATTTGGTAGAGATATAAAATATAAACATTTATTATAATATAGCTTATTTTTAAATAATAATTACCTAAATTTAATACAATGATTCGTTATTTGCTTTTATATTAAAATAAATAAAAAGATTATATATATACAGTGTTTGAGGAATTTGATTTGTAATAGTAGTTTTGTTTGCTAAGCTTTTTAATCAATCAGCACGATATTTTAGCTCCCGTGAAATAATTGGATTATCTGACTTGGGGGGGGGGGGGTGCAAGTATTTTGAAGGATCTCTTGAAGAACACGCGCTGCTAGGAGAGTTTCTATACATAGTAAAAGTCAAACGCTTCCGGCAATTCTGACGAGTTCAACTTGTGGGATGATTGGCGGAAATACTTGACTCCAACCTTTGGGAAACATACCAATAACAGATTGTTTATTACGAAATTCAGATTATTTCTTGGAATCGTCTGTTATTTCTGAAACTTAATAAACACTGAATTAAATAACGTTTTAAAATACGTTTTGGTTATCTTCGGAAATTTTTTTAGTTCCTTTATTCAAGAACCTAATTACAGACATTTTATTATTCGGTTTTTAGTCTGAAATTTTTATTTATTATTATTTTTTTTTTTAATTTTCCGTTTGAGTTTTATTATTTTTTTAAGCATTTTTACTTGAGCCAAATATTCAGCCCCTAAGAACAACATCGAGTAGCATTCTAGAAAAACTGTTTCACACTTTCTGATCCTCGTTCAATTGATAATAGTTTTAATTCTTATATTTTTTTTCTTTATTGGAAACTGTGTATCTATCTATCCATAAATTTGTAATGTTTTTAATTGATGAAAAGATACATTTAATAAGAAAAAAGCAGCATATACAAAATTATACGAAAGATGGCCAATTCCAATTAATCTCTATATTTATTTGGAATGTCGGCTATAATTTTGTATGATAATAATAATTGTTCATTTCCCATTAGGAACAAATACTGCTAAAAATAGGGATTTTATTATTGGTAATAATGAGAAAGATGGAGAATAGGCAGACTTATAAAGTTATATATATAGTAAAACCTCTCAAATCCGGCCCTCGGTAATCCTGAGTAAATTTTTTTTTAATAACAAATTCGTTTCCCTATTCGCCCGTATTCATTATGAGTGAAAAAAGAAAGAAAAACTTTGTCACTATGGAACAGAAGCTTAATGCGTTAAGGAGATTGGATGCAGGGGAATCTGCAAAACAAATATCACTAGAGCTTGGTGTCGGAAAAAGCGCATTTGTATTGTTTTTAATAAACATTTGAGTGCAAAATTATGAAAAGGGGGTTAAATTAATTGAACCTGGCATTATGTCTTCTCAAAAATTGAGCTATTGAGTTATTTTAAAAACACTCTCGGAAGACCGGCTTTTCTGTAATCCGGTCTACTGGGTGCGTTATTAAGCCAGATTTCAGAGGTTTTACTGTATTTTTTTTCCAAACATAAATAAATATGAAAAACCAGTAATCGAAAATTTCTCAACAAAGAATTAAAACTTCTCTTGCTTTTCTGAGTACCTAGTATTCCCAAGTTCAATGTTCCCTGATCTGAACTTTGTTTTCAGAATCTTATCGTAATCAGAGCAAATTATATCATTATACGGTTCCACACAGTTTTTGTTCAAAAGTGTGCAAAGAAAAATTTCATGTATGATCAAGAAAATTAAGTGAATGTTCTGGATCTAAGCCTCTTACAAAATATATATGAAGAACTTATAATATTTTGAAAAGCTTGTTTTAAAAAAAAAAATGGTAAATTTCAACTTAAAGCATCAAAATTGTCATTGCAATCATAAAAATAGCAGATAATGCGATGTTGATTGTTTATATTTTATTTTAATAGGTTTATTATGCCAAAAAGAAACGCCGTGCTCAACAGACTCAAGGAGACGATACCAGCCACAAGAAAGAAAGAAGGCTTTACAATGATGGCTACGATGATGATAACCATGATTACATCATCAAAAATGGAGAGAAGTTCCTGGATCGTTACGAGATAGATTCTCTCATAGGAAAGGGATCGTTTGGGCAGGTATGTTCAAGAAAATAATATTGGTTTAATGATAATAATAATAAAATTAAGCTTTTTTATTTAAATTTGTAGTCTGGATTTCTTTTCTTTCTGTCTTGTCTGCCTTTGATAAGGACAAAAATAAACTTTTCATAAATTTGATTGTATGTACAGCGTGATTCATGAAGATATGCAGAAACTTCGGGAGTTCATTCTACATGTAAAAGTAAAGAAATAAAGTTATATAAACATAGGTCCGGAAATACTTCAGTAGTGAGTTACGGCTAGCGAAAGATTTCGCCCATAATTTAGTACCCATTGTACGGAACAATACACACATGGACTACAACTCAGTTGTTAGCTCTCACAAAAAATCAATATAATGTGAATTGCATTGTTTTGATTTATTGTCCATACTACATTATGGGTGAAATCTTTCGCTAGCCGTAACTCGATACCGAAGCATTTCCGGACCTGTGTTTATATAACTTTGTTTCTTTACTTTTACATGTAGAATGAGCTCCCGAAGTTTCTGCATATCTTCGTGAATCACCCTGTATATAGATGATTGATGTAAAAATTGAAATGCAAAATATTTAAATAAATACTACTTCTACTCTCATAACATTAAAAAAATATATTTTTTAATGCAAAAGAATTTTCGAAAGCATATTTTCCTTGCTTTCTTCTTCAAGTTTGTTTGATAACAATATGTTGTCAGGTGAATTTACATTGCATATACATAGTTATCAACAATCACAATACTGCAATAACATCTACATTCTTACATTAATATTACAATAATTGATAATTTACAATTCATGAATTATTACAGATTTTTTTACCATTTCGTTAGCTAAATTTACAAATATACTCTCTACTTCTAAGCCACTACTTTTATTGAAATTTAAGTTCTTGGTATTTCTTATTATGAAGCTCTCCAATATTTTTCTAGTTTTACAATCCTTTTCTAACATAAAAATTTTGACCCCATCGCTAATCCAGTGGCCCGTTCGAGAACAATGATTAGCTACATCAGACTTGTAGTCTAATTTATTTTTAATACGGTAAATGTGTTCTTTTGCTCGTTCAAGGGTCGTTCTTTTACTCTTGCCAATATAAATGTTTAACGTGTGAGCATTTTAAATAGCTGAATGAGACATTTTACATATTATTAAAAACATGAAAAAAAAAAAATAAATAAATAAAAGTACCACAAATACAGTGACTATAGTTTTCCCAGCGGATGCTAACATTGACTAACTGATAACAACACATTAAAAGTTCTTGCATTTAAAGGGCTGAAGGTGGGTCACATGTCACAGGAAACCTGTGATGATGCGGCAGCAGGGAAGGTCGGTTTCTGGCGTATGTCGAGTAGTCCGCACCATTGGATGGGGGTGGTGAGTCCTATGGTGTGTCTGACTGAAACTTGTCCTTTTAGATGAAGTTGCCAAGGTTTGGATCGGCTTGTTTATTAGCTGCAGAATGTAATTAGTTTCAGCAGCTTTTTAAAAATTCATATGATAAGCAGCGTTTTCATCTTCTTTGAAGTGTTATTTACATTATTCGTTAAGACATTGCCTTGTACAACACTAACAAAACATGTTTTCTGATGACTGGAATTTGATTTCATTGTTCTTCATTTTGTATTTTTTTTTTTTAACTTAACAAAACTAAAGTTCATTACATTTTAGTCTTTAGTGAGATTTTGAAAAAACATAACCAATCATTTTATCACAGTATTGTACTCATTTGATATTTACTTGTTAATTGTATTATAATCACCATAAAATCCTTAAATTTACTGTGAAGGAGACAATGGACTATAGCTAGAATTTTTTTCTTTAATTCATTACTAAAATAGCAATGTAAAGAAAACATTTTGAAAATTGCTGAACTGCTGTTGAATGTAAATTTTGCATCTAATAGGTTTTAGTTGAGTTTCTGATGGTTTTTGATTTAGAATATTTTATTATAAACTGTAATAAATAAAGATGCGGGCTCTGTACTCGAGTGGCGATTCACTTGACTGCAGTTTGCAGGAGACTGATTCAATCTCCTGTGGTTGTTGGGAGTATTATTCTTTTGGTTCTTTCTCCTCTGGACTGGTCAAAGGGTTCAATTCCGCTCAATGTAAAATGTCGACTGGGTTTCTTTCCTAGTAACCATAGTAACCTAGTAAAGATTAGCAGGCATCAGGCTGACCATTTGACCTCAACTCAGTCCTATAGGTCACTTGCAAAAATACAGGATCCTTAACTTTCATGACCCTAATGGCCACAAGTTTGGTCTGTAGTAGGATACTTTTAAAAAATAAAAATAAAAAAGAACAGCCAACAATACCGTAACATATGTTAAAAGTGATAAGAATTATAGTATTTTGCAAAAAAAAAAGGGGATGGGTTGCCATAGATGGTCATTACGTAGTGTTTGGTTTTGTCTGGAACAAATGTCACCAGTCATGACGTCATCAACAGCGGTCTCGCCACAGTGCTGCTGTGCGGTCGATCTGTCGGAACAATCAAGTCCCTGCAAGGCGAACCTCACACCTGAAGAGAACAAACGATAATTAGCATTAAATGTAGCTTCTTTTATGAAGAAAACTGTAGTGATGTTGAAAAATGTGAGTTTGCCCATTTATCAACAGTATTAACAGAATTACAACTGCAGAAATTTATCAGCGTTATGATACACAAAGCATCAAGTTAGAAGAAAAAAATAATACAAGGAAATGCTATCTCTCAGGACATTTTCATAAAAATTTAGAAGGAATGAAAGAGCTCTTAACATTGTTCTTGCTGACATAAGGAAGTCTAATCTTACAAGGTTGAGAACTTGTAAATAGAAAATGGGAAAAGAGATTAAAGAAAAATCAAAGAAAAACATTATTTAGGGAATGCTTTATGTGCATGTGTGGAATTAAGAAGAGAGATTGAAAGTGAAATGCACTTAATTAATCTGATAGTTTTGGAATACTATATGTATTCCATCTTCAGGGAAGACATAAACATTTAGGACAACGCAAGGTAAAAACACACAGTGAAAAACTTTCACAATAATGTTCTTACCTTTTATTGTCCTATACGTTTGTGCCATCCCTGAACTTGCATAGTATTCTGAAACTGTTGGATTAATCCAAACTTTTTATCTTGCTTATTTTAACATTATCAAGTAAGTGCATTTCATTTTCAATTCCTCTTCTTAAGACCTTGTGTAGTACAGAAAGTTCACCAATAAGAGAAAAACAAGAGATTGAATAATGCAAAGTTAGTGGAAATTAACTGTGAGATGTCGATTATAACGACATAATGGAAAATTGTAGATGGAATATCTCTAGTAGCAGTAATGCAATACGGCAAAAAATGATAATATCATTTAACCAGTGCTGTTTCTACTAGTAATTTTCATATGGAACGGATAAAATTCCACTACATAATCTTGCTATTTATGGCCTCTTCTGATGTGCCTAAATGAATGAATGTCGTATAGTTTTAACATGAAATATTTAAAGAAATTACAATACTTAAAAAAATTTTGACAAATCGTTTTTCATCAGTTAGTATTTCTAATTCCCTTATTATTTATTTGGTTTTTCTAATGTTTTGGTTTTTTCTTTTTCTTTTCTACATAGTCATTCTTTTATAATAAGTCAAATTCTAATGTTTTGCTGTATCTTAACAGGTGGTGAAAGCACTTGATCATGAAGACCAGTGCCAGGTCGCTATCAAAATCATAAAAAATAAGAAACCTTTCCTTAATCAAGCCCAGATTGAAGTAAAACTCCTGGAAATGATGAATAAGCATGACAATGATAAGTACTATATAGGTAAAGATAAAATAGGTAAGTTTTTATATCATTTGCGAATTAAATCACTTTAAGTGAAGTTTTAAGTCAAGATAATCCACATTATAATGTAACCTTTAGTAGTTTTCAAAATGAAGGGATTGCCATATATAGTCATGACGTAGCGATCGATTGTGTCTGGAACAAACGTCACCAGTCATGACGTCGTCAACGTGACTGCCGAGAGTCAGTCCAAGATGGCGTCGTTTTGTGATCGCATAAGCGTGACCAAGAAAGGACAAACTGTGCATAGTCAAGCAAGGGGAATAGTGTGGAACGTTTTTAATTACTTCAATTTTAATTATTATTATGTGTTCGCAACTATAGAAAATACAAAAACCAGAATGTTTTCGTAATGTTTGTAAGATTCAGTTACGGATTTTAGCAATAGATGGTGCTGTTATGTCCTGGAAACATCAATCTATAAGGAAATTACGTCACCAAAAGCTCTTCTTTCATGAACTGAGCTGTAAATACTAAAAAACAACTTTCATATCACTGAAATTTCTTTACATTTGCAATTTTTTTGAATGAAAAATCACCATCACTTTTCAGTGCATTTGAATCAAGGAGAATTTTTCTTTTCTTTATTTATAAAATTTAAGCATAGTATCGTTAAAAACCTTGCTAATATCCTAATAGTTTCAAATAGTGCAAAAAAAAGAAAAAGGATAAACTGTGACAGAAAAAGAAATGGATGAAAGATGAAAAGTAGGCGGAAACAGTTTTTTGTAATTAAAAACCAAAGTTAAACGTCTTAAGGCTACCATTTTCTGATTGAATTGACACTGAAAGTTTGTGTATTTGTTGTATTGAGTGGATGGGATCACTGAATAATGCTAACAAGTGGCTGAAAATGATGATGGATAATTATATAATATTGGTCAACCACTTTTGAATTCACAAAAGTGCCATCGTTTCTATGTAAAGGTGAATTCTTCTTAAATTCCTTTTCTAAGTTCATGTGATGCCACTGACCTGAAAGTTTTCCAAAAAGTTGAAAATAAGAAAGAATGCATTGCAAATTTGTGACTATTGAATATTTCTGATAATGCTTATTCTGATGTAGTGATACAAGCAAATTGTAACCAACTAATAGTTTAATTTAAATTGAATCAGTTTTAATATACATTTAAGGGTTAAAAGAGTTGTTTTAGAAAAGTTGTTTTTCAATGTGATTCTCACTGATAAATTGTTGCAATCTTGGGTGGGATGATGACATTTATTAGAACTGCCAATTATGTTTTGCTACTCTAATGTTTTACAAGAAGTTGTTAATTTTGAATTTCTTGCTGCTTAACTTTAAGGTCATTTGATTGGTAATATAGCTATATCTATTAGCAGCATAATGGATAACAACATCCTTAGCTTTTCAGTTTTTGATACCCTTTATTTTATCCTGTGAATTCAAGTTTTTTTTTCTTTTTTTTCTTTGCAGTGAAATTAAAACGACATTTTATGTGGCGTAATCATCTCTGTCTCGTCTTTGAATTGCTATCATATAATTTATACGATCTTCTTCGTAATACAAACTTCCGTGGTGTGTCCCTTAACCTTACACGCAAGTTTGCACAACAGGTATATCACGACAAACTATGTTTTTTCTTAAATCAAATTGAACAAAATGTTTTTGAATTGTTATTAGCTTGTGGTCGATGTCTTGTAATTTTAAATTTGTAAGAAATTTCAGTTATAAATATTCTCTTCATAATAACATTGATGGCTAATATTGGCTTTTATTATTATAGTTGTGCACAGCATTGTTGTTCCTGTCTACTTCTGAATTAAATATAATCCACTGTGACCTGAAACCGGAGAATATCCTGCTTTGCAATCCTAAACGTAGTGCTATCAAGATTGTGGATTTTGGCAGCTCGTGTCAACTTGGACAGAGAGTAAATACTTATTTTGTAAATTTAATCAGTGTTGTGTTGACGTTGTTGTTCTTTTAACATGCCTTTAAGAGCTATTATATCCAATGGAATAAATCTACCTATGTTATTGTATAAATTAATAGTTAAAGAAACAAGAATCCTTGAAATGTGAATCACAGTAATTTGACTTTTAACCAAAATGAGAAGATGATTTATTTTACATATTCACTGATGGTTTAAATTTAATAAATTAAAAAAAAAAATACTTTTTTAGAATAATCATGATGGCACATAAATGAAAATGTTGTCGTAATGGGAATAAAACAAATAATAAAGTCATAAAAAAAGACACTAAAATGTTAAAAGTCAGTTATTGTGAAACACACTTTTTTATTAATTTAAAAGTGGAAACAACGTATATTTAAAAGAATGTTTGTTGTTTATTTATTTGTATCTTTGATTTTTTAAACAAGCCATAGTGAAAGATTATATGGAAATTGCTAAAGGTGTATTTGTATCAAGACAATTTTAATTTTTCCTTTACAGATTTATCAGTACATTCAGAGTCGCTTTTATCGCTCACCAGAAGTCTTGCTTGGCATTCCATATGACTTGGCTATAGATATGTGGAGTTTGGGGTGTATTCTAGTGGAAATGCATACCGGCGAACCTTTGTTCAGTGGCGCCAATGAGGTAGGTTTTAAAATTTCTAGTGTTAATTTCTTTTTGAAGTATATCTAAAAAAATATAATTTTAGTCATATTTAGTCATTCTTCCTTAATAATTGCACTAAGGTTGTAGTTGTTAAATTTATGCATCTTCTACAGTTTTTGTAATAGTTGCTCATTTCTTCAGACTGAAAACAGAAAACATAAATTGTATTTAACTACAAAGAAGTGTCTTTGTTGATTCTGACCAAATAAACTCCTTAAAGTGGAACTCTGTAAATTGATTAAAAAAAAAATCCACTAAACTGTGCAGGAAAGATGAGAATAAATCCAGTACTACAGCTACATCCTTGATAATGGGACTAGTGCTTGTAAAAATCGCTAGCAGATTGTAAAAGCATAAGTAATTAGTCTGATCTGCTGCTTTGTCCAGAGAAACTTTGTTATCAATAGCACTACTCCGAAATATGTATCTTAGTATAGTTGTCCTACTTTCTCAGAGGGGGGGGGAGTAACACTTTTTTCTCCCCTCGGAATATCTTGTTTTAAAAGTTTCCTTGCCCAGCATGAACAGAAAAGAAATACTTCTTTCTGGATTTGAAAGATTCCTATCAAGCTACGATTTTTTTTATTCAAGAAAGAGTTTCTACACTTTCCCAATCTTTCTCTCTCCCAATCCTCCAGTATGTTACCTTTGGTTTCTTTTGAATTTTTTTCCCTCCTCAGTGCATCAATGTGGAAGAAAAGCTCAGAAAAGCATTTATTTAAAAAAGAAAAGAAAAAAGAAAAAGTTGACATTAATTTTCTTTTCTTTTCTTTAAAGAGAACATGCACTTTTTCTTTATCAGTAAATTTATAGTAACTTGACAAGATCAATCATTTTTGAACCCTAAAAAATCTTAGACACTGGCACTTCATTATAATA
The DNA here is from genome assembly GCA_023159025.1 of Thereuonema tuberculata. Lineage (NCBI taxonomy): Eukaryota > Metazoa > Arthropoda > Chilopoda > Scutigeromorpha > Scutigeridae > Thereuonema > Thereuonema tuberculata. The sequence goes on from JAFIDM010005346.1 coordinate 38,395,107, forward strand.
ATACATTATATTCATATTATATATAATTTATTATATCATGAAATATTCACTTGTGCTGTTCTATAGTTGAATTTCTAAAGTCTGTAAGTCTTGTTGGATGGAAAAAAAAAGAAAAAAACAAACAAAAAAAACAGCATTTAAACGCATTAGTTCATTATTATGTATTTACTTTAGTTCTGGCTGACTTTCATTTAGAAGTGCTTTAAACTTTTATTACTGTTCAAACTTTATTATTTGTGCATTGTTTAAAATCTGGGGGTGAAAAAAAAAGAACTCGAGCAACATTCTAGTGCTTACAATACCTTACTGTAAGAGGTTACAGTATTTAAATGTTTCCTAAATGTAAGTTATAAAAGGGACAATTTTTTTTGTTTTTTTTTTGTTTTCGTTTCAAGTTCCACATAATTTATTTTAGAAAATTGCTAATTGCATTGTATTTATAAGGAAAAAGTAATTCCAGTTTTTTTTTTACTACTCAAATTTATGTTGAAAAACAAACAAAAAAAAAAATATTTTTATTGCAGAAATGCAAGCTTTTTTTGTATTGCTCTCTGCCACTTTTTGTTTTTTCCTCTGATCCTAAAATGCTGCAGTGTTTGGAAAGGAAAGTCATTGGAACTATAAATGTTCAATCAGAATGTTGTATTTTTCTTTTATTTAATTTGCTTGATTTTGTTTTAAAAACATATCCTAAATATCATTGTTTGTTATGTTTTGTGTAGTTTGATCAGATGAATAAAATTGTGGAAGTTCTCGGGATGCCACCCAAACATATCCTGGATCAAGCTCATAAAGCCCGCAAATTTTTTGATAAGTTACCAGATGGTACTTATGTGCTCAAGAAAACCAAAGATGGGAAGAAGGTTAGTATTTTTGTTTTTTTTAATACTTTAAGGCAAAAACAAGCGCCGGAAAAACTAATTAAGTAAAAATCGTATCCATATAAACTAGGGTTATGCTGAAGAAAAGGGAAAAGTTTGTAAATTGTCATCATAAATTATATCAAAAACCATAATAACATTTAAAATATATTCTATTTAAAAAATTAAAATTGCAAAAAAAAAAAAAAAGAGCGAAAAAATAATAACATATGACCATTAAAAAGGATGGTTTCAACCTGTGGAATACTCCAAGGTCATTTTGTAGAACTTTAAATTGAAGATTGTAATGCTTGTAGAATGAACTCTTAATGTTTAAAAAAGAAAAAGATGTTATAAATGAATTTTCTTAATTTTGGCACAGATTCTTAATGAAACTCACCAATTTAATTATTAATCCTTTTAATAATAATAATATTTAATACATTTATTCTGGTTTTTCAGTCTTTGGTTTTTTGAAAAAATATATATACAGTAGAACCTCATTATAACGGACTAATATGGGCTGAAGGTTGTCCGTTTTAATGAAAGTCCGGTTTATAACTCATGAACAAATAATTCTTACAGGAGAGTAATGCAGCAGGGTGTACATTAATGAAAGTAAAATAGTTAGCTATAAAAAGTGTTTATTATATACAAAATAAAAAACAGCCTTCAACATAGTAGGTTGAATTGAAAAAGATGTGTACATATACACTGCATTAATCTTTAGAACAAGAAGGTCCTGGTTCATGTTGATTGCTTACATTCATTGGTTTGAAAAAATAATTTATTTTCTGCTGGGTTTGTTTGCTGCTTATTTGTTCAGCTAATAACTGACGGAGGTGTTCATAATATGCAAACACATTTTCATTTGCCGATTGTTCAACATATTGAATAACAAAATTTAAATGGTCTTTTACTTCGCTCACCTTAATTGTAGGCCGAGTAGTGTCTCCTACCTCTTCTTCCTCGGTATGAGTCTTGCAGGGCATCCATGTTTACTCAAAACAACGATGTTTAATCGCTGGCTTCGAAATGTAAAACTCGTCAGATAAAAATAAGCATCCTTTTATTATTATTATAATTTTTTTAAAACTGTCCGTTATAATAGGGTCTGTTATAATGAGGTTCTACTGTATATATTTTTTATGATACTTTTTTCCCACTTCTTCAATATTTTTTACATTCAAAGTTTAAATTAAGCTTACTGCTACATCTTGAATTGTTAAGGGTAATTCACAGTGAAATTATTGTTTTTATATATTTTGGGACTTGTGAGGGGGGAATCTCAGATATTATTTATTTTTCATATTTCATTTCCCAGCCTTTGGAGAGATTAATGAGAGGGATTTGTTTATTAAGATCATCATATTTTGCTTGAAAATGACTTTTCATTGGGGAAATATTATGGAAGTAGTTGTTGGTCCTTCCCTCTGTCTTTGCAGTTATCCTCAGAATGTGTCGTATTTATTTAATTTTAAATTCTTCAAATTGAAAAAGTCAAATATATCATACTTTGTAATATTCCTTTACTGGATAGATGTTAGTTTTCCCCTATCCAAGTAGATTACCTTTTTTTTTTTAAATTAGTCTAAATGACCTAAACGCTTTGAGTGAACAAGAACAGGAACACCTTTAGAAGATGGAAAATAAATTGGGAATAACCCAGTAGTATAGATGAAAATTTACTAGAAGAATTAAGTAACCACATCATTGTCCAGAAGCTCCTCTGTTTTGTCTTGGATTTCCTAACATTACTTCATTTTCTTGGATCTCAAAGACTCTTCATATCTTGTTTGGGGCATCATCAATTAGTGTTTCGTTTGATGGCTTCCAGAACTTTCAGTACTTTTAAGATTTACAGGCCGAAACGTTGACTGTATTTCTAAAACACTCAATACATGAATAAATCATCACGAATGCATCAAATTAAATTTTACAAAACTCCTTTAATTTCACATCTTCCAAAATCTTCAAAATTAAAAGGAAACTTCAAAGATAAAATTTCTTCGAAGAGATATATTTGTTTACTTCAGTTTGGACAATTTTCTTCAATTTATTTTTGGACGATTGGAAAATTTGTTTCGTTTTTGTAATAACGCTTCTTGCATTAAGTGTAGTACGAAGCATGGAGCACGATTTATTTTCTTGATTGTTATTTTAGTTGTTTTTTGAAACGCTTGAGGAAGGAAAGCCGGTTAGGCTTTCAGAAATGTTGCATAGGCGTAGATTTTGGAAGATGTGAAATTAAAGGAGTTTTGTAAATTTAACTCAATACATGAATTAGCCAAATCCCACATCAGAGAAAGGCCAATCAGTATTAAAAAAAAAAAAAAAAGAAAGAAGAAGATAGAGGCAAGAAAATTAAAGAGTTGTAATAATGATTACATGTAACTGATGCCTCGACAGTAGAAGTCATGATAAAGCAGAAGATATTCTCAATGAACTTAGGGAGGGTCCCAGTATATAATAGTAGGAGAATGTGACTCTGTGGTGTATCTGAAGATAATCCCACAATTTACAGAAGGACAACAACAGAAAGAACCAGCTCCAGCTACAATAAAAGCTAGATCGATATTTTATCGGTAGCACCAGTGTTTTGTGTGTTGGCAGGAGTTGATGATGACTGGTGATAATATTGTCATTTCATAGCGGCAAAACTGATTATGAATTATTATGCTGTGACAGAGGCATAGGATTACTGAATTGCTTCAACCTTAACCCTTCAGACTGACGAGTTTCTATCCTGCATATGTCTCTCCATAGGTACTCCTTGAGCGAAAAAGAAGCGAAAAGAAACATTTTTTACTAGTTAAATAGTTAAATAGTCTGGAAATTTTAAGTTCCACCACTAAAATGTAAGCGTATTTCATTGTCTCAGTCAATGGAAATTAGATAGAAAATAAACAGCGGGAGGCCGCCAGTTATCGACCCCTGCTGAGAACGTACCCCTGTACATCAAATTGGCTGTGAGACAGATGCATGGGAACGTTTTGTGTATGTCTTACTGGCTTGAAAAGTTAATAAACTTATTGATAAAATTGTACAATTATGTAATCGCTTTTGTATTTATTAAATTATTACACTTTTTTGTAATAATTTTACCATATTCATAGTTTCACTTTTTGTATCACATGTTGTGTCACGTCAAACATTTTAGATTTCAATTTCTACTATTCTCCTTTTTTTTTTTTTCAGTATAAACCATGTGGAACAAGGAAGCTGCATGACATAATTGGAGTAGAGACTGGTGGTCCAGGAGGCCGGCGTCATGGGGAACCAGGCCATACTGTATCTGACTACCTAAAGTTTAAGGTAGGGTGGAGCTCTTTCTTCTTTTATGATTCTAACGAGGAAAATAAGCTTTTTTAGGGTTTTAGGAACAAATTAAAAATTAACTTTTAAAACTGCTATTGTAGTAGTTTAAATTTTCTTTTGGAAGATATATAGGTATATGCTTCTCCTCAGCCTTAGATGTCTGCAGGGTTGTGACACGGAGTAAGAATTGCAAGGGGGAAATTAATTGAGTAACCTCAGAATAGAAGAAATTACTTCTGTTCCGTCATCAAAAAGTGATGTTTTTGATGAACGATTATACTGGAAGTAATTTTAAGCAAGATAGTAACAGTGTAGATTTATTTTGATTTCACCCACTGTTAACAATAGATCAAAACTAAACTGCACTGATAATACTAGTTTTTAAATTGTTGAGTAACAGTATATAGTTAGGTGAAACTTATTTTTCTAATGTATTTTCTTCCAGTTTCTGCGAAGTTTAACATCGTATATCTTACACAAGATAGTTGTCATATAGTTTATTTAGCTCTTCTAGGAGTTGAATTCATCAGAATTTTTATTGCACTGTTTTCAGACTGTGTGTCTTTTATTAGCCCTCAAGGACACTCGTTGGAGTAACTTTTTACCCCATTGTTTAAAAAAGACATTATTTACAGGTTAAGGATATTTATATCCGCTCATCTCTTGAATAATACCTTTTCAATGGACTGTCCCACTAATGCAGTTGTCGAAGTCAAGATCATTCATTAATTTTTCACTGAATTTCAACAGATTTATTGTGTCACTGACAATCGTGGGTAATTTTTATCCCACGTGAGTCTTGACCTTCTTTCAAACTACCTCAGCACATACCTAATAGTATCCGTTTTCCGGCCAGTTTACATTACAACTAATTACAGTATTGTACAGTAGCTCTTTGGATTAATAGTGTATACTGATAATTTAAAAAGAAAAAAAATCGAAAATGAGCAGACGAGGTTTGGCAAATCATGAGATGTTCACATCCCTGCTCCTTCCATCTTATTTGCCCTTGAAAAAGTTGTCAAGATCATTGTCAGAAAAAATAATTTGTTATTGCTTTTACCAAAGATGAATTTTACTGATTATAAAGGATAGATTGAGAAAGCCTTCGAATTGTACCAGGAATAAAATTTACTCCCGTGCTGGGGTCACAACAAGTGATGCGCGTCCACGAGGATTAAGAAGGAAACTTTTTTTTTTTGTTTATTCACTTATCTACATGCAACTGCTTCTTTTGATGTCCCGAAGATTAGCGAAAAAAAAAACCTTCAGTTTTTAACTTAAGTTAAAGTATAATTTAAATCTTTTAAAAATAGAGAATAGATAGAATTAATGATTTATGAAATTATCTGTTTTTCTTCTTTACTTCTTTTTTTGTCACTGTGGAAAGCAAAGCTGCTGAGTATTATTGTAGATTTGTGCAGTTAACCTATTTTGCAACAACCGTTAACATGCATCGTTGAACAGAAATTAATGGATGGATTGCACTTAAAGTAAAACTGCACCAAAAACTCAAAAGAAACTTAAATTAAGCAATTTTTCTAGTAGACTAAGGTTTCCAAACATCAATTTTTCCTCTTTGTTACTATTGAAATAAATCTGCTAATCCAAAAATATAGAATACAAACTTCACACACCAATCAGAATTCAACAAGAAAAGTCAAACTTACAGAAACTTCTTAAAATCTTTTGTTAAATTATAAACTTTTGTATAATAATGTGAGATGTAGGTCACGTTTATTTTGTTATAATAATGTGAGAAGCATACCACGTATGTTTCATATGTTTGATTGTTAATTAGTTTTATTATTATTTTGGGGGGAAGAAGACGAGGAGTCTTTTCCTTTTTATGTAAGAGGCTTGTTAAAGAAGGGCCGTTTAGGCCTTCGAAACGTCGTCAAAAGTGAAGTTTATAGTTTAATAAAAGATTTTAAGAAGTTTCACATACCAATATTTCGTCTTTAATACCTAAAGACTTTCTCAAGGTTTTTTTTTCCTTACATAAATGATAAAATAACAGAAAAAGAAAGAAAAAAGAAACAGTCTTTTCTCATACAAAATGAAACATAATACTGTAAATGTATTAAACGAACGAGATAAGATAAAATAATTTTGAAATCTTGTATAATCAATTGTTGTGAATGCATGAATAAAGATAAATCACTAAAGGTTAATGAAATTTCTTTAGGAATCTTCAGAAAATTTTTAAAAAATAATACAAGATTGAATAAATTATTAAAATTAGCGTAAGTATGTGTTTGGTAATTGTTTTAATTTATTGTTATGGGTCACTGTTATGTTCATTTTTATGTTAATTATTTTATCTTATCTCGTTCGTTTAATATATTTGCATTATTATATTTCATTTATATGAGAAAAGAGTGTTTCTTTTACTGTTTATTTATCATTTATGTAAGAAGGAAAACCTTGAGAAAGTCTTTAGGTATTAAAAGACGAAATATTGGTATGTGAAGTTTGTATTCTGTATTTTTGGGTTAGAAGATTTTTATCAATTTTTCCGTTGGGTTTTGATGTAAATTGGCTTAAGTGCAAAACACTATTTATGTAAATGATTTCCATAAGATAACTAAATTTGGCATTTCAACTATGATTTTAAAATGAAAATATTGGGACTGCAACCGTTAGTTGACAGCCGTTACCCTTTTGCTCTTTTTATTTTTGCTTTCTTTTCTTATTTTAAGTACGTTTGTAAGTTTTAGTTTTTTCAGTCTAGCCATTGCATTTTCAAAGCAACTGATAGAATAGAGGAACACTGATTTATCATGTCTAGAAATGACATGTTTTGCACTCTTCTCATGTGAAACCCATTTAATTTAATGAAGAGTATCTTTGTTCAGTTGCGAACTCGAGCCATTTGAATTCCCCATAATTGTAAATAAGCCAAATAAATCTTAAAAATTATTAATACATTACAGTACCATACTACTTCTTCAATTCCCATCTGCTTCTTAACATATTTGTAAAATAAATACTTCTGCAACGCCTCTTACTATATTAAAACTATATAATTGAAGAGTTCAAACAATTGTGATTAACATTAATTGAAATAATAAATGTTTGTAGCATTTAAGGGCGAAAAATGTTTGTTAATAACTATGTCGAAGATGTATAATTGAATGACATCACCTGAAAATGTGTTATCATCAAAAAACTTGAAGAAGGAAGAAAGGAACAGGGTGTCTACAGAATCAGGGAAATCAGGGAAACCGGGAGTTATCAGGGAATTTTGTTATTCTGGAAAAAATCAGGGAATTGTCAGGGAATTTTACAATTATTACTTAAAATCAGGGAATTTTTTGGTTGAACAGATTGACTTTTTTTTTGGTTGAACAGATCAGGGAATTATCAGGGAATTTTTTTATTCAGATTTTGTAGACACCCTGAGGAATTATCTTCCGAAAATTCGTATTAAATATATGTTTTAATATAGTAAGAGGCATTGCAGAAGTATTTATTTTATTAATACATTATTGTTAAGTATCCTTACAGTGCAATAATTTTGCTTTAAACAGTAATTTTTACTTAACAAGCATAATAAATTACCCCCCCCCCCCCCCCAAAAAAAAAAAAAAAAAAAAAAAAAAAGTGTTTTTCTGACTTCTGATACTTGAAGAAGCGGAGTAATCTTACTAAAGATAGTTTTTCAAAAATTTATGTTCATTATTTTAATTAATTCTTTTTTTTTTTTTACTAATCAACTTGGCTTTAAAATTTATTTATTACATGTTGATTTATTTTGTATATGCAATTTTTACATAGGATTTAATTTTACGAATGCTGGACTATGACCCCAAAACACGTATTACTCCTTACTATGCGCTGCAGCACAACTTTTTTAAGCGGACAACGGACGAGAGCACTAATACTTCGAATAGCACAAGCACAAGTCCTGCAATGGAACAGGGAGTTTCGAGCCCCAGTAGTACCGGATCAGGTTCAGCCAGTTCAGGTAAAAATTAGTCTTTAAAATCATGCAACTGAATTTTACGCATTTTTTTTCCCTACTGAATATTAAGTGTAAAATACTCACTGAAAGAAAAAAAGGCGAATAAAGATTTGAAGGGACTAGAATATTCATATTTTTTAAATTGCTTTTAACACATTCACTTCTGACTATATAGGCCCGTATATAGTTGGTGGTGATAGTATTAATGCCGATTACATGACACCGTGTCGTGTGGCTAGGCAACTTTTATTGATCAGTATGCTGACAGCGCTTGTATGAGGAACTTGTATTGTGTATGGCATCTCAGTAGATACCTTGAACTATCATAAACAGCGAACTTTTTTGGTGGGGGGGGGGGTCTCCCTCTAATAATGAGTGATATACTCTAGGGCCTTAATAAACACTATGTTCTCTAAATTATTGATTATTCTCTGATTATTGATTTTATAATGCTTTTTATAATTCAGAATTTGAAATCATACACCTAATTTGATTTTGTATGAGTTTTTGAGAATTTACATTAATTTTTATTAATAAATAAAAAGATACATCCTTTATTCTTATCCTACTTACATTTTAATTTGATTTCCTTACCATATCATTGACGAAACTATAAAAAAGCTACTAAAAATCTAGTATCTATAGTATTTTTTAAAAAAAGGGTTTGCCATATATGGTCATTACGTAGCGATCGATTGTGTCTGGAACAAACGTCGCTAGTCATGACGTCATCAACTTGAACTCCGAGCATGCAGTCCAAGATGGCGTCGTTTTGTGATCGCATAAGCGTGACCACGAAAGGACAAACTTTGCATAGCCAAGCTAGCCAAGCAAGAGGAATAGTGTGGAAAGTTTGTAATTATTTCAAGACCTGTAACTGTAAAAAATGCAACAACCAGAATGTTTTCGTAATGTGTAAAAGAGTTAGTTACGAATTTTAGCCATAGATGGCGCTGTAAAGTCCTGGAAACATCAATCCATAAGGAAATTACGTCATGAAAAGCTCTTCTTTCATGAACTCAACTGTAGGAGACATTTAGTGCAGGAATTTAACCAGAGGTGTCATCTACACGGAGCCGTGATTGTTGATTTGAGGGAAAGGGAAGATTGATATTTTAGTGTTTTAATTATCTTTCGTTGAAAGAGTAAGGAAAAATTTTAAACTAATGAAAATGGCATCAGCTCTTAATATAAAGGTTTTTCCTTTCCCTGGTCTTCTAGTTTTTATTGAATTTAGATAAATCTTGAGATTACATTAAATATCTTGTGATTTATGATTTTTTTTCCATGACATTTTAATTACTACTTAGAAGGAGCTTGAGATAAAAAAAAAAAAATCTTCAATCTTTATATGGATCTCTTGATTTTTTTTTTTTACTATAATCTTCATTGAAATTTGATAAAATTCAGAGAAAGAATTATTATTTTGTGTAACTTAACAAATCCCATTTAGATGATGATCAAAAGCTAATTGAAATATAATAAGTTTCATATGAAAGGATGTTATGAATGTTTAATTTACTTATAGGAAAAATAAATTCTTACATAAATATATCTTTGATATATAAATGTGTGTGTTAAAAAACCTAGTTTTTTATATTATCTATATTTATTTATTTTTATAAAAAAAATATAACTCGTGAAATGATAAATATGTATGGATCTTAATTTTCTTTGGATGCCTGTATCTATTTCTTGAGATTGTAGGATGTTATGTTAGAGTGGTATTAGAGCTGGTTTTAATTAAAGTTATTTATGGAATATGTTTAATTTATGTTTTGGCATTTTTTTTTTTTTTTTTTTAAAAAATTTTTGTTTCTTTTTTAATTTTGTTTTTTTTTTTTTATTTTTTTTTTTTTCAGAAAATTATTGTTTCCTGTATAATTACACCATTTAATGTTTGATTGTTTCTTAATTTTCAGTAGGTTCCTCTTCCACATCCCAGTCAAGTGGACGAGCTCGTTCTGATCCAACCCATCAAAATTTACATGGCCAGCCAGCACAGGCTCAGCATATGTACACACAGACGTATGCAGCAACTGGTTCTGCCATGGAGTGCGAGAGTCCTAGCACTGGGCAAATTCGAGCTCCACAGACCTTTCTCCATGGTACACAGAACTCACCGATGTGGCTTGGTGGGGTGTCCGTGTCGGCCTCTTCTTTGGGACAGCATTCCCATCCAGCAGTGGTGCCTGCTAGGGCATCAGCAAGTAGCTCAGCCAATTTGGGAAGCCATCCTCACACGCATCATGCACATCCCAGGCGGCATGCCCATAACCAACACCTTTTGGCAGGAGATCCTCTCCATTCTGGCTATCAGTTAAGCCGTGGTCAAGCTGTTCCCATGGATCTCAATACGAATGTGTTCCATATGCAACCACCTATACAGCCTACACTGGAGTGTACACAGACAGGGTCACTTAATGTGCAGTTGGACACGTATGCACCTTACAGCACTCCAGCAAGTCTGTACTCACAATCTGGGAGTGGTACATCAGGATATCTTGGTTCAAACTTTCCTTTTGGCCTCTCAAGTAGTACTTCCTCTGGTGTTGGCATTATTTCTTCAGAACCCTCAGCATCCCGACAAACTGCCGATCGGGAAGAATCCCCTATGGTGGGTGTGTGTGTGCAGCAAAGTCCTGTGGCAAGCCATTGACCTTGGTGGGACTCTAGATATTTTGCATTATCAGCTCAGGACTGAATGCAAAAGTGTACACATATTAATTCAAGAATTAATGCTACTAAAATATAATCCTGGTAGAGCCAGGAAAACATTGGTTTTTATTTTTTTTAAGCTAAAATTACCGAGCATAAATAAGCCGCAGATGTGTTTATATGGTCTATTTGACAGTGAAATGCATCGATTTTGTACATTGTTGAACAAGAAAAAAAAAAAAAAAATGCTTTTTCACTATCACTTACTTCAAGTAGACAGGCACTGTTTAGTTAATAACGATTCCTATCTGACTGCTGGGTAGAATAAAAAAAAACAAAAACAAAACAAAAAAAAAAAAAAAACATTGATTGATCCCAGATAGTATATTTAGAAAGCTTTTATCAGTCAGTGAATAACTTTATCCCAGAATGAAAGTAGGTTTGTTGTGATTTCATGTAGTTGCAGTAATTCTTGTATCAAGGAATCCAAATTTTTTGTTTTGGATTTGACTTACTATAATCCACCTGCTAGGTGAACTAGACCAACTTCTGAATCATAAGCCTGTTCATTTTTATACATGCAAATCAGTTGAGCAGATTACTTGGCAACTTCTATCAGAAATAACGAAAAGGAGGAATCTATCATCTTATGTATATCTGTATTAACATGAGCTATATTGTATTTGCATTTTTTTTTAATAGGGGGAAAACGAAAGAAAAGAGAGAAAGAATTAAAGTAGTGAAGTCACGTTAGATGTTTAGAGTAAATAAATCTATTGGAAGGTTGTTAAAAAATTCACTGAAAAATACTTTTAAAAAAAAATGATTTCACGATGTTATTAGCAACTCAAAAATAAAAAATATTATATCTATAAAAAAGATTATTTTTTTTATTATTCTAATTATCTCATGTTGAACAGATACTACATAATCCAAATAACCATTCCAAATATCAGTGTAAAATTGAAGAATATTGCTGCCAGTTTAGTCAAGCTGAATTGGCATAATCCCTAATCCCTGTTTAATTACAACCACATTGTAATTACATTTTCTATAAATAGTGTATGCTTATTTAACCTGTTTCTGCATTTGATTCAACCCTGTGATCACAACAGATATCTTGTCATTTTGGATAAGAGCATCAGCCTGAAATACTTGAAAAACAAAAAGGGATTAAAAAAAATAAATAAATAACGTTTTAAAAAAGATAACAAGAAATAACTCAAATAAAACTAGATATCCTGTTCCTTCACTCAGTAGATTCAAGCAAAGCAAGACTTATTAGAAAAACCAGAAATATAAAGAAAACAAAAACAAAAAAAAAAGTAAAAAAACTTCACAATTCATTTTGTTGAAAACCATACACATCTGTAAGGACCTTTTACTCCTAGGCAAAAAAAACAAAAAAAGGTAGCACACCCTTGTCAGCTCTAGGAGACAACAAAGAACATTGTAACATCAATAGAGCTGTCTCCCCTTATTTAATACTATTGCTATCTATTGAAAGCCGAAGGAAATCATCACTGTAAATACACAGCACTATTTAATCTTTGATATGCATCTGTTAATACACCTTTTTTAATTATTTTTAATTTTTAATTTTTTTTTTCTTTTTCCGTTTTTAAACAAAAACATTTAAACAAAAATCTGTAAATATGTGCGTATGGTTTTGGTGAAAACAATTATTTGAATAACATTGCACAGTTTTTAAGATTTTTTTTTTTTTTTTTTTAAGGATTTAAAAAAGAAAAAAAAAGTAAATGGACAAAAAGTTGATTATTTTAAACTTTTATGATTGGCTTTTAAACAATTTTAAATTCTACTATCTTTTTATTTTTTATTTTTTTTTTCCTTATTTATTGAATGAAACAAAAAAAAATAATAATAATACAGGATTGCAGGCTGTGTAAATAATCATTGTAATGAAAAATTGTTTATGTCATGTTCTTCTTTCCTCAATTGAATAAATGTATTGGTTTTCAAGTTTCAGGGGGAGGTTCTAATCCACATTCTCCAAGTTTGTGCTGTTTATTGTACTATGTTTGCCTGCATTGACATTATCCAAGTGTTGGCAGTGTATAATCCAGACATTACCTCCAACTAGCTTCATCTGTTCGAATAAAGAAAGGAGGAAGAAAATGAAAAATATCAAGACTCACAGAGAAAACAGTGTTCTTTATCTATACCTCAAGCATTGATATTGATTACTTTTTTATTTGTTTTCATTTTGTTTGTGTTTTCTTGGTATTCCCAATCCTGTAAGTTTACAGTACTTCAGTTAGAAATAATTTTCGCCTCCCCACCAACCATTTGCTAGAAGAAAAAATTTAGAAATGTCTACCTCTATTACAGTCTTCTCAGAGAAAAAAAAAAAAAAAATGCTTCAGGGAAAAAACAGAAAAGACTTGGGAGAAATAAAAAATTTGACGTACCCCTAAAATTACTTTAATTCAGTAATTTTAAATTAGGCGATTTAAATTGCTTTTCAAGTAAACGCTGTGACTATTGCATTACTGGCAAACATACAGTGGAAAACAAAACGTATCTTTATATATGCATTTTTTGGAGTGCTACTGCAATAATAAAACAAGCAAGATCCCATTAAATCAATGTAGTGAGTTTGTTTTACTTGAAGAGGTTGTTACCTATATTGTTCAATTACTCCCCAGGTAATGGTGTGATTGTACACATACACACACACACAAACATACTCAAGTCCCATATCGACCCATATTCAGGCCAGATTTCAGTCCCATTACCCTCAGCAGTATACAATGGTACCCATTTCAAAGGCCACCCTGGCATTTTGACTGTTGTAATAACCATGTTGGTCATTTTTTAAATATTGTTCTGTGTAAAACTGATTGAAGACTGCCAAATGTCTGGTATTCTGGCAGCCTTTTCCATTCTCCTCCTTAGATGTTCCGTCAACTGGACTACCTCCCCCTGATAAATTGAGGAATTCCTCCTGATGTCATAACTTGTATTCACAGTTTTGTCAACTCTTTCTGTGACAACAAAAAAAAAATAAAATGTGACAGTTTATTCTTATTTATTAACTAAGATTGTAGTGTAGAGTCCTAACATCTGACACAAAATACAGTTACATTATAATTTTTTTTTTTCTTTTTGTTTTGAAATTGTTGAACTTGTACACATGCAATTTGGTTTATCTCAACGGAGTATTACTTTTTTTTTTTTTTCAATATGCTGCTTTGTTCACTTTACACTGATAAGCAGCTCAACATAGCTCAGCTCTGATTTGCATTATCTTGTTTTTTTATTTTTTATTTTATTATTATTATTTTCTTGTTTACAATAGATTATTGTCTACATATATATTTAAAAAAAAAAAGTACAGCTTTATTCCTTGCTGAAGATATTTTGAGCCTCAAAATTAAAGAGATAGGCTTCTATTTCCGTTTTGTTTTCCCATGTTCAAGGTATAAACAAAAACATAAAAGAGATAAACTACTATTTCCTAAATTTTATTCTTTTTACTTTTCTTTTTTGTACAAGATAAAATTTTAAAATGGGATATAACAGTTGTAATTTAAATTACAAGCCTGCAGTTTGTAGCAAAGTTTTATGAATAATTTAGTTCATAGATTTCTTTTCATTTTTATTTTTGAGTTTTAATATTTTTTATTGTTTTCTTTCTTTCTTTTCAATTTTAATTTGTTAATTAAACAGAAAATATTACCCTTAGATGTGTTGTTGTGCATTTTTTTTTTTTTTAAACAAGCAAATGAAAAAAAATCCTTATTGTAGACTAATACTAGCAATTGTAGCTGATGTATCATCATCTCGTTTTCTTTTCTTTCTTTTTTTTTCGTTCTTTTTAATTTTTTTTTTTCTTTTTTAAAAAAATTTTTTTTAAGATATATATATATCTATTGCCAAAATCATTTCCATCATTTTCAGGAGGAAAGAACTGTAAATTTATGGCATACATGTAGATGTTGTATATTTATCATTTCATAATTGTGCTTACTGAAAAGCTGCATTGTCACGTGCTGGTATTTATTTTTATTTTATTTTATTTTTATTGTTTTTGACTTCCATAAATCTCAAAGAAAAAAAAAATGTTTTTATAATTATCATTATTATTATTTTCAATTTTAAATGAAATTAGAAAGCAGATATATAAAGCTAAGTTGATAACAAGAAAATGCAAAAAATAAAATAAAAGTAAAGAGAAGTCTTAATGTTTCCTAAAATTATCTGGTTCAACAAATTTCTTGCATTAATGCAAGCCATTTATGATAAAAACAAAACTGAAAAATAAAATAACAGGAACAATTAATTTTAATTGGTTTCACTTATCAAAAATAAACAAGAAAACTATTGATTATTCTAATAACATCTATTAAATATATTGCAGTTTTATATCAATAATTTAATGTGTTTTTAAAAGAAATAAACTGTGAATGTAATATGAAGATTGTCCACTTAATGTTTTGATCAAGTATAGGCCATATCACAGATTCTTGACTTTTCTCACTAGTGAAAATCTTATGTTATTGGGATATTAAAAAAGGACTTTTCTTTTGACTGATATTTACATCATGCCTAATGTATTAAGCATAACTGTGAAATTGCCATAAAAAAATAGATAAAAATTTATTGTTTTCAATTAAAATAATTGAAAACGTGCCTTTTATTTATTAGTGTCATTCACTAATTTCTTATTCTGTTTTTTAACCAGCTATACCTTAATCATTTTCAGATTTCCACTCTTCCTTCACTACTGTAAAATACACTTAATAGATTATAGATTAAAACCAAATTTATCCCTTTACTTTTAGAAATTTCTTAACAACTTTTCTTATTTTAGGATATATGTATTTCTCTTTCTCTCTATCTCTCTCTCTTTAAAATTAGAATAAATTTCAGTTAATAAAATACCCATTTAACCATGCCGGCTAGATTTTTTATAAAAATATCATTGGTTCACAATTACTAATTACAAAAATGACTGCATTGCTGTTATGTTTTCTTTTATTTTAATTGATTTTCAGCTAAATATTGGAAAGATGGGTTTTAAATATGTGTTAACACTTAGAATACAAGCTTTATTTTGACTACCATTTATTTTGGGAGGTGCAAAAATAAGGTTTTTGCCATTAAATAAAAAGAGTTGCAATGGACGCAGTAGCCTCCTAGCATCAACAATAAAATTTGCTGCCATATTACAAATTGATGATAAGTATTGCTTAAACAAGTAAAAATGTATTTTTTTTTTTTAACTGGAAAGCTTCAATAGCGAAATAATGTCCTTTAATTTTTTAAAAAAAAGATTAAATATATTAGCCAGTATCACTTTTTAATACATTAAAAACATAAATTTAACGTGTGTCAATTACATCACATTAAAAACAGAACTTTAGCAAACACGCTTGATTACAATTGATAAAAAACAGTTTAAAAAGTTAACCGGTTTTTGACCTCCATACAGGGAGATGGAAAACTGGTTAACTTTTAAATTGTTTTTTTTTTTTTTTCGATTTTAATTTTTTGATTTTAATTAAGTGTGTTTCGTTAAAGTTCTATTTTAAAAGCTTTTAATACAGTTTGTTGATCTAATCTGTTAATCACAGTGATATATACTGTGAAAAAAAAAACAAAGAAGAAGAAAGGTTCTTAATGTCACATTTATTTTTAGGTACAGTTATACATTCAGAAAATTTCATTCAAGGGCCATACATTTACGTACATAGGCAGCTGAGTACATGAATAGAATTCGTCACTGAAACAGTCATGAAAGAAATTGGTAATCAAATTATTATTTTAAGTATTTTGATAAATCCAGATTCCAGATTTTACATAAATTTGCAAATGATTGCATTTACTTAATAACTTGAGAATAAATTTGATCATTTCCATTCTTAAAATATTAAAGTTTACAAAGGCATTGAATTTCTGTGTCTCTGAAAATGTCAAAATTAATGAGCTGATCAAGTTTTCAGAATTTTAAGTATACAGTGGAGCACCGTTTATACGTTTTTCAAGGGACTGAGAAAAAAAAAGGTATAAATGCAAAAACGTATAAACGGAATTCACAGAAGTTACAAACAATTTCGTAATAACCAACAATAAAAAGTCAGAGGTAAATTAAAATATTACATGAAAATAAAATACAAGAGATATGTAATACAAAACTTTTATTACGGATTTAATGTACAACTAGGACTATTCATATTCATTCAGCATTTACTAAATATTTTGTTATTTTAGGTTGTAGGGCTTTTTTGGAATGCACAGAAAAAAGTTCATTGTGCTTAGTTAAAAGTGCCATCTTAACTTTATCATTTAAATCACTGCTAATGATTATGCTTCCATGGTGTTAAAACCCACCAAAGTTTTGGTGAGATGTTTTTCAGTGCAATTTTCTAAAACTGCGTGCCTTTTCTAAGATTGGACAATCGGCAGGTGGGAATCTGAGGTTGAAATGCGCATTGTCTCTCTTCTTGAGTTCTTGATAAAAAAACGTATAAATGAAATTTGCAATTTTAGGAAAATTGTATAAATGAAATTATTTAACGTTAACATGCATTGGATTTTGCCGGGACCATTCAAAAAAACGTATAAACGAGAAACATATGAACGGTGCTCCACTATATTTGTAAAATACTGGCATTAACAGATAGTTGAAAATTCAAAATAAGAGAACTTTTACTCTGATTATTTAAATGTGAATTTTGAGAAAACCAAATTAAACTCTGATGAATAGTTTTGATCGATTACAGTCTAAATTTTTTGAGTCGACAGCATATCCTCCATTATTCAGACAAAAAGAAAAAAAAAACTTAAGACACATTTAAAATTCACAAAAACCAAATTTTTAATTTGTGGAAATTTTGTTTAGTATCTGATTCCTAGTTCCGTAATTTTAGCTCTTGTTAAATTTAATGAAATTTTAAGAAAGCTTTGGTAAAAAGAAGAAATAATTATGCTTCTGTATGGCAGGATCTTGAAGAAGCTTCCATATATTAATGTTTTTTAGTAAAATTTGTTTGAATTATTTTATTTGTAAAAGAATGAAATTACAAGTAATGTTTATTAGACATAAATTTAGGAATTTTAATTAATCCAGGACTGTTGTGAAAAATGGAAAACAATTTTTTGTTACTGTAGGCTAAATTTTGAATGCTTATCATACCTCGTATTCTGGAACTTAAATTTCAAAGCAGTAATGATTATATCAACTATAATATGCTGGAAGATGAAATATTATGATTTGCCTTGAAATTTCAAAACAAAATTATTATATAATAATGATAAAGAGCTATCATTCCAACAGCTACACTATACGCACAAGTTAGGACTGAGTGGAAACACATCATTTTGGACGCGGCTACGGCATACCATGGGCAATTCGTGTTATGACGTAACCCATGGAGCCATGCCCCAAAGAAGAAGAAGAAGAATGATAAAGAACATTCTAACATCTGAATTTTACATTAAAAAATTGATATTTTCATTTTTCAAATATAAAAGAACAACAATTAATAGGCTAACCTATGTTTGTTTTAGAAAATGTAAATACTTTTTACTTTTAGGACAAAATTAGTACTATAGCAGTTACTGTAATAATTTTCATTCCCATCCAATTATTACAAACCACTTTCAGTAGACATGGTTCTAATGTAATTTAAATCCTCTTAACAATAACTGAGAGAGTCCGTTTGCCATATACTTCAAGTATACCTTAACAGTGATGCTACTTTTATTGTCACAAGATTTTCACCTAATTTGCACTCCATCTATCCATTTGCAAATTTATTATCACTTAAAAAAAAAAACTTTCAGTATCATCTAGTATTACTGGCCAATGTTGGTATAGGATTCATTGTGGTAATTCACTTTTCACTGCTGAGAAGTCGAAGTGGTATGGCAAGGGTTGAGAAACTTGAGTTTAATCTCTGGTAGGTTGGTTATTTCTCCCCGTTATGTCTTCTCCAGACGGCTCTCAGAAGTCAGTCTTTGGGAAGGGTGGGGGGTTTGATAGACAAGCATCGGACCACCCTCAGCAAACAGTCTGATGAGCTGATTATTGCAGGTATCCTATCTCCTGCACTACTTATCATCCAACAATGATCTGGGCGTCATGTTTTGACCTTAATTTTAATTAATAAAGGATGCACATTAAATTTCGTAAATTTACGTAGCCATTCTTATTTGGACTGTCTTTGGAATCTTCATTCATTGTGGTCTTAAACCTGTTTGTTCACCAGTGACCGAAATTGTGATAGCATGGATTTTTTTTTTTTTATTGTCAAACCACCTTCATTTTATTCAGTAATCAGCAAGTACTTTTAAGCACTGCCTACATTCATTCTGAATTGAATAGTGTTGGCATTCTTGATGAAATCTTTGAATCTGTTTTGATGGTCGGGCCACAATTTGGGTTTCCTATGCTAATACACACACACACTACTGCCACACTACTGTCCCTCTAATAATTCTCCTCTTCATATCCATTTTGTCAGTAGCCATGACTGCATCTGTGTCTTCATCAAAACTTTTAATCAGAGACAATTCAACTTCCCCTAGTATTCTTCTTTTAAATAATAAATAATGAGACATTTAGATGATATTATGTAATAATTCAGTGCAGACATCTTTTACTGCCAGAGAACTAATAATGCAGCAGTTGAATTGATTTTACCATAAGTTCCGCCATCCCTGAAGCTTTTGGTGTGTTGCTCACGATGCTTTATTCTGTTTCCCTAATACGTTGACTGCTGCTGTTGTAAGGGTTGGCGATCCCCTGGTGCCACTAGATTATTTAACGTGTTTATTATATATGGTAAAATAAGTTGGTGTATATTGTACATATTTCAACACCCCTCCCCCCAACCTGCTGAAATCAACTATCACGACTCTGTGTAGGCGGCAGTTCTGGTTAAATCACTGCGCTAAGTGTCTTCTCAATACTAGATTTTTAGTAGCATTTTTAATGGTTGCATCAACGATATGGTAAAGAAATCAAAATAAAACGTAAATAGGGTAGAATAAATAAATGTAAATTCTCAGGAAAAAAATTATACAAAATCAAATAGGTGTATGATCAAGGAACTTCTATTTTTTCAATTCTGAATTCTAAAAATCATCATAAAATCAATAATTAACAAATTTAGAGAATCTAATGTTTTTCAAGGCCCTGGTACATCACTCATTATTATGGGGAGAGAAAAAAAAAACAACAGCAAAACAGCCAAGAACTACTTTAAGACAGTTTGTCTACTGAAATGTTGCACACAAGGGAAGTTCCTCTTACAAGCGCCGGCAGCGTAATGATCAATAGTTTGCCTTGCCACACAACACATCTTATGTAATCGCCATGTCTACTAGTAGTGCCATCTACATGGACCCGTATAGTCAACAGTTAACGTTGACCTATCTTTTTTTAGTTACTTATTCAATTGAGCTTCCTTTTGCCAACTTTTCTATTCTTTTTATTTCTTGTATCCACAGACCATTGTTATATCTTCAAAACTGGCATCTGCAAAAAAAAAAAAAAAATGCTCAATCTTATTTTGCTTTAGCAATTAACTTCATTTGACAGTATAAATACACGACTTTACCAGACTAAATGGCAATTTGTTGTTTTGATTCCTACAGTAGAGCTTTCTTATTTCTTGATGGTTTCTTCATCCAAGATGTGTTTGTCAAGTCTAGCAGTCAACAACCTATATTCTGAAAAGCCATTTTTTTTTTTTATCAAAATTCCAAAAACATCTGAAATCTCCCCCCCTTCCCCAAAATGACCTTCAGTGCCACGTAAGTGCAGCCACATGTTGCTCACTCATGCTTGTCATTCTTTGCTTTTAGTCTTCTTCCGTTTATCTTCAATCTCGCTATTGAAGAATATTTTTCTTATTTTCCTCATATATGTGAGCTTCATTAGCCATTCATTTTCGTACGATACAGTTTCTCCTTGATGCTTATTTTGCAAGATATTATTGCAGGTTCTGGTGATTCACAAAACTGCACTACAGCTTCACTCTTGGACTGCTCTCTTTTCTTCTCTTTAGTGAATCAACCTCACATCCTTTTTAGACAATTTCAATGAGAAATCTTGGTTTAGACTAAGACTACCTTTTTATTTTGGGTTCTTCTTTTGTCAGAGTATCCATTCAATACTTGTGTCCTGAATGCGAAAGAATCCTAAATGAGGAAGTGATCATTACCTTACTCTCTTGGTTTTACATTCTTTACTCAATACTTTTATTTGTCCCGATTCCATTAAATTTTCTTTGTAACTGAACTTGATACTTTCCATTTTCATTATCGTCCTTTCAGTGCAAATTGTAAGATTGCTGCACAGTTATGACAAGGGCACAATTATATATATATATTATATATATACATATACATGGTATATGCTTACAGGACTTGTTTTAAAAAAAAATCACTGGTACTCATATATTGTATATAGATAATAAATACATTTTGCAGATTTTAGAAATAGTTGCCAGTATGCAGTATTGTGATAAAAAGCGCTACATAAATGAAAAAGAAATTGTTTTTTGTTATGGTAAAAGGGGCATTTAACTTACAATTCACATTCATATTATGAATAAATATATACTCGCATGCAACTAAATCGACTCGCCCCTCCAGTGCGCACAAAAAGGCATATGGTTTTTAAATGGCTTAACCGATTTTCAAAACTCCTTTTCTTTTGAAAGCCTAATGTTTTTGCTTTACAATGACACCATTATCATTAAAATCTTTACAACATTTTTCAAATTAACGTGATATGAACATAGGCATAGTACAATGCGCACTGAATCGTAATCACGAGTTGTGCGCCGCAATCCTCTATAAAATCTCACGATATTTCTTATCAGTCGCTTAACAGATGCTGACCTGAACACATCTCCGCAAGTTTCATTCATTGTTTTCACAAAACCATGAATAATATGCCAGAAGACGCCACACATGTTGCTGCTTTGTTGCAAGCAGGCCACAGTCAATGAGAAGTCGCTCGTCAACTAAACTTGAGCCAATCTGCTGTCTCAAGAGTATTCAGAAGGTTTCAGGAAACTGGTACCTTCATTTGGAGTCCAGTATGTGGTCTCATACTGGACAGCGCCGGTGCACATCTGAGAGGGACGATCGCTTTATCGTCTCAACTTCACTGCGACATCACCATCTCACAAGCGTCGATGTGCAACAGGAGCTGAGAAAAGTTCGAAGAGTAGCTGTTAGTCAATGGACAGTCAGAAGACGCTTGAAGAAAGCCAACCTCACTCCAAGACGGTCCAATAGAGGCCCAAAACTGACCGCACGTCACCGCCAAGTGCGACTCGAATTTGCTCGGGAACACATCAATTGGAGCATCGAGCCATAGCGGTTTGTCCTGTTCACTGACGAGAGCAGAATGTGTGTCCATGGTAGTGATAGGAGAGGCCGGTTCTACCGGTGTCCAGGAGAGCTATTTTCCCAGTGCTGTTTTGCTGAAAGAGTCTCGTATGGTGGCAATTCCTGCATGATGTGGGCTGGCATATGCTTTGAGGGAAAAACATCTTGTTTTCATATCTTGTGGAGGCCGGAGGGGGGGGGGGGTCTGACTGCTGGACGATACATTGAGGACATTCTCCTGGATCATGTTGTACCCTTTGCAGGATATATCGAGAAAGACTTCATGTTGATGCATGACAATGCTCGGTGTCATACAGCACATACCATTTGGCAATTCATGGAGGTGGTGGTCTTGAGACGATGGAGTGGCCAGCCCTCAGTCCCGACATGAATCCAATTGAGCATTTGTGGGATGAGCTCAAATGGAGGGTTCGAGCCAGAAATCCGGCACCATCGACGAGCTCAAGATTATGCTGGAGGAGGAGTGGAGTGGGATTCCCCAAGACTTCGTCAAAACCTTAATAAGGTCTACGAGAAACCGCATGCGAGCCGTCGTATAGGCAAGGGGTGGCAATACCAAGTATTGATCAATAAAATCTTTGTTTTGCTTGAAGTTTTTGTTGTAATTTAATTTGAAGTACCCTAATTATTTTTCATAATCATGCATGTTGCTTGCTTTTTCATTCAAAATGCATTATAAAAACCAATACTGAACAGATTTTAATGATAATGGTGTAATTGTGAAGTAAAAGCATTAGGCTTTCAAAAAAAAAAGTTGCATGAAAATCGGTTAAGCCATTTAAAAAACACTCCTTTTTGTGCGCTCTGGAGGGGTGGTGGATTTAGTTGCACGCGAGTGTACTCAGTGGTGATGGGAATGCCTTTCATACATTACTTACAACGGAGATTGTATTTAGTATTTATTTTTTGAGAAGTTATGTTTTTTTTTTGATCACTCAGAAACTTAAAAAAAAAAGGACTGATAGATGTTGGGTAGGCAAGTCCGGTTAGACAAATTGGTTTAATCCAGTCTCCTTTGTGCAGTATTGCATCTTTTGTAGCTTCCAGACTTAGGCGCCCACAGAATTTACTTTTTTTGGGAGGGGGCAAAATAAATTGGGTATGTATTTTTATTTTTCAATTTTTTTTTAAATATGTTAGAGAAAGAAATTGCACGAATTACATTAGAATTGAAAATTCCAGGAGATGGGGGGGCCCATTCCATCCTCCCTCCCTCATATGTGCAGGCACCCAAATTGAGAAACAATGAGAATTTCTCATGGAAACAATTTCAGTACACAATTGTGTTATAAATAAGATGACTACCTCCTTTCAGCCAAAGTTAAGATTAAATTGGAAACTCGTGCGCATTTCATCACCTACTTTGATAAATCTAGAAATTATATTCCTGTGAACTTATTTCCCTGTTTCAATCTAAATTTTTCATCAAAATCAATTTTGATCGGTAATTGTCTCTGAAATGTAACTTTCCATTCACTCTCTGGTAACCCCATTCCTTTCTACAATTTAAAATACTATTTGGAAAAGGGCAGGGTCTAACAAACAAAAAAGAAGAAATTTGACAAATACTTGGCTTAAATAGAAAATTATGATGGGAAGTTATAGGAAAAAAAAGTTTCAAATTCATAGAGCTTTTTGTTTTATCTTCTGCACTATCATTATATTTTGTACTTTTGTATCTTAGAAATGTATGGATTAATTTCAGCTTAATAGTAGTCCGAGTAACTGCAGCTAAGTTTATTCTGTATTTAAATTACTAGTAATAAGTTATGTACAGTCGGACCTCTATTTTGCGAACTTTTCTTTGGAACCAAGAACATTTTGCTAATTTCTTCGTAAAATAACCTCCAAATAGCGAAGTGCTTTTTCTTTTTAACGAACTTTTTCGTGGTAACTTTTTTTTTTCTCCTTGAAATGTTTTTATTATTAATATTCCCTTAGAGGAAATGAAAGAAATTTGGATACAGTTGAGGGAAAAAGAAGAAATTAACGATGAAGTGATGATTGAAGATTATCTTTCACTTGATTTTGAAGATGAGACCTTGGAAACACTAACTGAATCGCATATTTTGGACAGTGTGAAAAATAAAAACAATATAACTATGAATTACGATGAAGATAATGAAGAAAATGGAAATGATCATGATGCAGAAATCAAAAAACCTTCATATAATGAAATGCTAAAATCATTTAAAACAATCCGACGCGGATTACAATTTGAAGAAAATACGGAAGGGGATTTTGGGTCATTGCAAAAATGTGAGGCATACTAGAGCGAAAACAAAAAAAAAAAAAACCATACAAAATTAACAGACTTTATTAGTAAAATTTAAGTACGCATTTGGTAATGTATGCTTTATGTCATTAAAATTATTACTTTTTTTAATAATATTGAATAATAAAAGATGAATCTCTATTTAATATTTTTTTTTCGGGATTTAGCGACTTCGTTAAATAGAGGTCTGACTGTACTGTAACTCATTTGATAAGTAATGCAATTTTCTAAGCTTAGTCTGTAAGTCACTTTTAAAATGGAATTGATATTATACCATTTAAAGCATTAACCTAGTGAAGAAATCATAAAATTCTAAAGAAACACTTAATTTGTTATTGAAAGATACCAAGAGAACCATGATGATAAAAGCCTGAATAAGAGAATTTAAAATTAAAGTTGTTCAATACCGCCTATTGTCAAGTAGCACTGACTATTAAAAAAAAAAAAAAAAAAAAATATTTAGATTTTAATTAACTCATTTGGTGAGATTATATTAGCTACACTAATTTATACTTTTAAGCTACTCAAAATTCAAAATTACTGTTTTTGATTTTTCTTTTTAACAAAAAATGATTTTAAAAAGTACAGACAATCAACATATGAGAAATACGACCCTTACGTATTTAAATTAAAAAATGATAATTTTCTCAAAAAACAAACATCAAATTGGATAAAATTTTTTATTAAGTTTCTAAAAAAAAAAAAAATTACAATCGAGGTGTTTTAGCACCAATTCATATCGAAACAGTAGAATGACAAATTTACAAAATTGATTCAATGAGAATGGAATTACACAATACATTAAAATATACAAAATAAAACTTTACAATATTTTTATAAAATTCATTAATTTTTTTTTGTAAAATTTGTTCTGATAACCAATTATCAGATGTGTAAAATATACAAAATTGGCTAGGGTAATTTTGACTATAAAGTCAATCAAAAAATTGTGATGCAGAACATAGATCCATGCAGCTAAATTCAAATGCATTATAATGCATTTAAGTGCTCTTCAACAAATTTTAGGCATGGTTCCAGTTCATTGTTAACTTCCACGAGAACTTTTAACCTGCAAGAAGAAAAAAAAATCATTTCAGTTAGTATTATTACATTAAAATCAGTAATCCCAATAGAAATACTTTCAAAGAAAACCAATACTGTTCATTTTCAAAAGCGAGAATCACCACTGGCGGACGATTCTACCCCGCAAAGGGGTGATACACTGAGATGAGCACTTTTGTAAGACCAGTGTTGTTTTTTTAGTACCTGTTACTTTTGCAATTTTCCATAATTCTTTCCTGAAAAGTGCAAATAGAACGCAGCTACTAGTAAACTAACACTATAAAAAGTAAAGATACCCTCTGTTTCTCCTCACCCCTATTTTGCTGAAATCGAAGGAGACCTGACGCATGTGCAAAAGCATTGAAGGCTCTCGTAAAAGAAAACGAACAGTATAATATGACAAAATTCCTATATTTTTTTTTTTTATTTGTTTTCCATTTACTCATTACTTTATCTTGAGCACAGCTCTTACTGATGATCAAAGATGTTCGATTTTCTTTCTATTTCTTTATACTATTTGAGGAAAATAGTAACAATTCAGATAGAAATTTTACTTATTTTCTCAAACTGCTCTTAAGATTAAATAATTATGCAGAAAATCTATCTCCAGGATTTTAGAAGTTTTATTAGCTGTTTTCTCCAGTTCTTAGAAATATTTAGGTTGTTTTTTTGTTAGATGGCTGTTTGGATGTGTACATTGTATTTATATTCTTAAGAGCACAACTCTGGAAACTTCATATTTAAGAGTTTGACCTTAATTGTTTAGACCAGCAGTCGGCAACCTTTTGTTGTAAGAGCCAAATATTTTACATGAGGATTAGTGCGGGCCGCACTTGGGCCATGTCATTACAGTATAGTATAGTAAGTAAACCTACAATATTTGTGTACAAATATTTTAGTTTTAAAAATAAAACCTTAATTATATATTTTTACAACACTTATTGTACATAGTGCAAATGAAATAAAAACAAATAAAATATAAACGATCCAAGACGCCTTGCGAGCCTCAGGTTGCCGACTGGTGGTTTAGACTTTTTTATAGTTATCTTAAACAAGGACTAAAATTGAAAACAAGCAAGAGTGCCCTCATCGGAGTTAAAATTTATAATTTAGAAGTGCTGGTTCTATAATTACAATTTACTTAAATATTTTTCAATAAATTGATAATAAACCAGTGAAACCATCCTGCTTATTTCAAAACTATTTAATGGCTGTAAATTTACACTGCGGTCATTTCAACTGATTTCTCATTTCTATAAAAAACAAAACTGATAACTTTACATTTTAATCGTAATATTTATACCTCATTCGTCTGATGAAGTCTTCTCGCATAGAGAGGACGAAATATCACGATTAAAATGTAAAAGGAGTTATCAGTTTTGTTTTTTTCATTGAAATGAAGATTATGAAGTTTCGATATCGATTTTTCATTGTTATTCCATGATCACTTTAAGACATTATTCAGTCTGAACTGTTAGTATCTCTTTAACAGTCGGTCTTAGCTCGCTCTACCTCTCCCCCTCGCTTTTGTGTGTTAGCAACTCAAATCAAGTAAAAAAACCTTTATTATTTTTGAGAGTGACTTAAGTTTGTTTACCTATTCTTGATGTCTTCGTAGTACTCTTTTTCCAAGTTTGATCGTCTTAAGGCAGTCAGACAGTGAGATGCTAAAACCCTGAAGCATTGTTGTTTAGCTTTATTGTGATCTGGACTATCCCAATTTGGCAACTTGACAATTTGTTTCCACGTAACAAGAACATAATCTATCACTGTAGACCATTGTTGACAGTCGATGAAATGTCTACATTGATCCAAGCATTCCTTCTGTAAAATAAAGATTAAAAGTTATTTAATCTGTAACAGAATTTATGTTTTTCATAAAACCTTGCTTTGTGTCATACTACACTTGATATTTTCACTATTGTATATTTAAAATAACTAATTCAGCTATGGAAGTAATGACTCTGAAAGCAAATGTCTCCAAATTTGCTTTATCCAATAAAATAAACAAATAGCATTTTAACATTTTCCTGTGTCTAATATTTTTACATCAAAAATGCATTATTTGAGATAAGTTTTGTTAAAATTTAAGGACCTTAAATTAAAAACATCGTCTAACCTTAAGATTGGAATCTAGTATTTTGGTCAATTTCTTTATAATAGATATTATAAAGGCCATTTTTACCTTTGATTCCAAGAAAGCCGATATTTACATAAAGAAATAATTACCTTAAAACACTGAATGTGACCACTGACATGTCTAAAGCAGTAAGCATCTTGACGAGAATCCCATCTGCTTCTAGGAAATGATTTGTAGATATTGCGTAACAAGTACTGCAGACGATTTTGCAGGGGTTCCAGATCAGGCGGAGGAAGTATTTCGCCTAAAACCTATAAACGTAATACAGAGAACAAAAAGGATCAGTTTTGTTGCAGGCACATCATAGCAAATCCTAATAAAGAGTTTGTCACTTTCACTAAGTATATGAAACAACGTATGCAATTTCTGTACTTTAAATTTATCACAACTAGTAACCAGCTTTGGGACTTGGGGAAATAGTAAGCAAAACACCCATGAAAGTTCAGTGTCAAAACTTTTATGAAATAAAAACTCCATCTGTCTTAATATTAATTTTAAAAAAATTCAAGGTATGTCACAAACTGTATTCAGCATAAAGCCAACCTAGGTTAATTCATTAATATGTATGATAACTAAATAGTATTGGCTTTCATCTCCTTCCGACCTTTTTCAAAGTGGTGTTATGCCAAGTTTCATTGTATCCATTAGTTTTTAGTTGCAAAGTCCACCAATATCCTCTCGGAATCAAAATTTTTCGATTTAAGGATGCAGTTGAAACTACCAAGTGCACTATTGTACCTCCTGGAACACATACATGTATATTAATAAATTGTGTTACAGGATATCCAGTAGTTTATAACAGTTTCAGAATAGATTCTGAAACAAAAAGATTTTGAGAGGATATAAAGATGGACAACTAAAAACTAATGGCTACAAACAATGAAACTTGACATAACGCCATTGAGACGAAAACCAATACTAAGTAACAATGGGCGAGACCAAATTATTTACAAGTGACGTCCTGGAACAGCTGTTTCACACTAATTGGCGATCATCAGCCAGGAGAAGTCACAGTAAATAACAAGGTCTCTGTACTGAGGCTAGTATGAATACATCGGAAGCGCAGAGGTGCCTCAAATACACAATAAAAGACTCACCAATGAAATATTAGTGAGAAAATTCATTGAGGCCTGCATACTGCTGGCACATGAATTTTCTCAATGTTTCATTGATGAGTTTTTCATTGTGTATTACTTCCTTTGAGGCACCACTGCACTTCCGATGTACTGAACCAATACTAAGTAGTGGTAAAAAAAGCGTTAGACTAGTATTTGTTTTTTAAAGCATTACAAGTGAATGATGTTGCTTCAAATCAAACTGAGAAATAGGGGTAAATAAGGATTTTTGTAACCTACCTGTTCTACATTAGGTTGAATTACCATCAACTTCGTTATCATATTAACAAGCTGATCATGAGAAAGAGACTGCACTGCATTCTGAATGGATCCAGTATATGAACTCTTATTTAGTTGCAATCGTTTAACTGTCTATGAAACGGAAAAATTAAGATGGTCAGATTTTTAATATTGGAACTTGGAAGTTAAAAATATTTGAGTCTATTGTTTATTTCAGGTTCTTGTAGAAATAATTATCAAGCCAAATTAGTATGAAATATAAATTTCAGAATCTAAGTTCTGTAAGCTATAGGATTTTATAATCTTACTTTTTGTAATTTTACAGGTGTTTCTGGTGGTGAAGGTGCCTCAGATAACTGTAAGCGCTTGCGAGGACTTGTTCTCGTTGGCGTTGATGTTGGTCTTCGAATATTCTTCTTAGGTGGCGTCTTAGGAGTCTTTGGGCTTTTTAGCGAGGCAGCATCCCCATTAAATTCAGCTTCTGTCAACAATAACATCAATATCAGATCTTATTTTCTAGTAATATTAATTAGTTTAATATTTTCTTAGGAGAAAGTTCTTAAAAACTAAGTTGTTCTGCTAAAATTCGTTTTTTCTAAGGAGTTGCAGACAAAGCTGAGTGGATTTTATAAACGTTACATTTGATTAATTCATCATTTTTTTTTGTTAAGTTCATATACCTCAATTACTTTTAACACCACAGGCCGCACGGTTGGCAGTGTCGCTAAGACACTGGCCTCTAACCTCAGAGTACCGAGGTTCGGTTCTCATGTGGGTTTCATGATGGACGATCCGCACTGAGTAGGTTTTCTCGGGGTTCTCCCATTTCCCCTGCACGTCTCCCACCATTCTTTCTCTCTGTCCTTCCTTATTTCTGTGGGATAGCACAATAGACCAACGGCTGCAGTGCTCGGCTTCCCTGCCACCCACACTCGCCACATTACATTACAACACACCACAAATTATACTACTAAATAGTTTTGGTGGGAGAAATTTTTTTTTAATAAATTTACTGGTTGCAGGATAGCACATTCAAATTACAAATTTATCTAGACCTACAAATCTTAGTATGTATTTATTTGGAACAAACCTTTATTAGAATCCTCAAATGGTACTCCAATCTTCCGACGACCTCGTAATCTTATAACTTGCTCATCAGGGGGAGGCGTTAGATATGAATCGGGAAGTATGTTGACATGATTGCGCACAGGTGTGTTTGCTGAATTAATAAAAATCAAATTAAAATGCACTCTTATTAAATAAAAAAGAAAAAAAAAATCAAATTACCTCGATATAGCCTTCCTACCCCCACTCTTCTTTTTTTAATTGCAAAAAGATTTCTATCTTAGATCTTTTTACAGTCCAATTCTTAATAGGCAATAACCCATAACCCACATGGCAATGGACAGGCTCTGACATTTGTATTGCAATCAGCATTAGAATGAGATAAGATAACCAGACCCTGAGAAAGAAACATGGCACCAACTTTCCTGAGGGCTGGGTGAACCTAGGGTCTGTTATCGATCTGAATCTTAAAAGCTCAGTTTGCCACTACTTGAGGCAGATTCGTAAATCCAATGTATGGTTGTGCATTAATTTTTACTTCTTTAAGCTATTAATTAGGCTAAACTGGAGTATACGGTACCTGCCAATCACAGTCTTCGTAAGGATATGTAATGGTACATACTGTTATCTTAAGATCGCAGTTAGCCAGATGAGGGTTAGTTTTTCTAGTAAAGATCATGCAAAACCATTTTTAAATAAGCTTACCTGCAAATCTCATTCTACTTTTTACTAGTTAATTGAAAAACTAAAATTCATATCTCAAAAGTAGTGCCAAGGCGGCCATCTTGTCAAAACTCGACCACAGTCCAAAACAACCTGGTACCGTAATCTCCGGTTTCACCATTGCTTATCCTTTTCATTTTCTTTCCTGCTTCCAGGAGTGTCAAAATAAAAAGCAGCAATTAATAAGAAAACCACTGTAATCAGTATTATATTAAATGCCTTTTCTGCATAGTGGACTAATGGTAGCTAGATCTCAATACATTTCAGTTAGAATTCCAAAATGTGGGCCCATTAGAACTTGTGTATGGATTAGTGTCAGGTTTAACCACCAGCAGCAGTTTGCAAAGTTTTATTTCTAATTGGGACATCAAGCTTATCATCGATTTCTCATTACCCTACACCATCAGGATCTTTCGATAGGATTCGTGAATTATAAATCCAAAAATAAATTCAGCTCATTATATATTTTAAATTTACTTTAACTATTCTGAATTTGGACTGCAAAGTAAAATAGCCCAGCTTGGGTTTGGCACAATTATTTTATGAGAACTCAAAAAGATTAGTTGCAAAGCCTGTATTAGATTGAGCCGTCGGAATTATAATTACAATATATATTTAACAAATTTCATTCAATATGTAAACAAGTTTTTTCCTTTTAATAATAATCTCAAATTTGTATTTTACTAGACTTATTAGTTTATAAATTGAATAAAAAAAAAATTAGGGATGGATTTGATTATTAATTAGCCAACAACCAAGTCAATTAATGAATCTGATTTAAACACGACACTAAATATAAATTTGCTAGAAAAATAATGGAAAATAAAAATAAATAAATTAATGATTAGAACGAATTAAGACTTGGCGTCGCCACTAATACTGCCTTTAATTTATTTTAAAAGGAAAATGTAGTTACCCCTCCCCTCCCTCTTTCCCATGCACAAACGCGGGAATTCGCCTTATCTTTGCCCCGGAAATTTCGCAATTCCCTTTTGTAAGGCTTTGTAACAAAACAAGTAATTCATTTGTATTTTATTAACTTTTCATTTAACTTCATTTACATTACTTTTTAAATAAACAAAGAAAAAAAATTAAAATACGCAAATTAAATACCCAAGTACTTTATGCAATGGTAAGGGAGATTAATAAATTTGTAGAAGTATTTCGATGCACACAAGTATCAATATTCCGACAAATTTATTAAATTCATCATGTTTTACTTTTAAATGAAAATATTTTTCAGATTAGTAAAATACAAACATTCGTAATAATGGAGAACTATAATGAAAAAATTAGTTTGTACAGATGTAGTAAACAAGAAAAAAAAATACAATATAGATAAAATTTATATATAAAAAGAAATACACACGGTTATTATTTCTGGTTTCCATTGGAGAAAAACGACTTATTTCCCTGAAAGCTGCACGAGTTGATGAAGCATTACAAGTGGCCATTATATTAGCATTACTTAGTTACGATGGGTATTCAAAGGCGGGAGGGCTCCACCTGCCTTAGGGGATAAAACGAAGGGTAAATTAAGATTAATAATTTTGGGTTAAAAAAAATATTAAAAAATTTTCAACAAATTTCAATATTATTCTTGAGCATTCATTTAAAGAAATTCAAGTGAATGATGAGATTTTAACTATATCCATCCCACGATACACATTCTGGATATCATTACCTTAACCAGAGCCAGTCAGCAGTGCACTCACCCAACACCAACGCCAAGGGAGAATGAAAAATTTCGCGCGATTAATCGTCACTGTTCGCTGATTGGATGACGTTCAGCGAATCCAAGCTCTCGTTTCATTTCGCTGAAAGAGACCAATCCTAAGCGAGCTTTTAGGATAGATAATTACTGAAGAAAATGGCGGTAAAGTTTGTTGGAAAACTTTTGAAGTCTTAATTAATTGAAAGAAAAAATCTATTTCTCTAGTTATTGGCAAACGATAATCATGAATTCAGATCCTGAAATTGCGAAGATGTTGAATCTATTAAAATATAAACCTCAGAAAGTTTTCCGTTCTAAGGACGATCCGTTTTTCGG
Source organism: Thereuonema tuberculata (assembly GCA_023159025.1). Lineage (NCBI taxonomy): Eukaryota > Metazoa > Arthropoda > Chilopoda > Scutigeromorpha > Scutigeridae > Thereuonema > Thereuonema tuberculata. The sequence continues at coordinate 38,427,974 of JAFIDM010005346.1, forward strand.
GGAAGGAAATATAAAGTATCCTGATGAAGAAATAGTGGTTTATTATAATGATGAAGACCAACATTTACATGAAAGGTGAAGAATTTCGAAGCACTGTTAAAATTATTGTTATGAAAGGCAGTATGCCTTCCAAAGACTTATTCAGAATTTATTTAATCAATCCAGACAAAGTGGTTAAGTTGAAAACTTATTAATTATGGCGGGATTATCAAAATTAAATTATTCCATGGTTTTAAAATTGTATATTGTGTTGGCAAATATTATTTTTGTACTTTAAACTTTTACTGTTTTCGTTCAAAAGATTACATTTTAATAAAAAAACTCTGGTACTTGTGGAATATCCAGGGTGGCCATATTTCTAAAATCACAATGCGGAACAAAAAAACAAAACATCCAAAATAAAATTAAAAAAAAAAAAAACATTAAAATCACATTGCGGGACAATTCATTCCAAAATTGGGACGTGGGACATGAAATTCTAAATCGGGACTTTCCAGATCATTTAAGGACGGTTGGCCACCCTGTACTATTATTTAACAATAAAAGAAGTGATCATAACTTATTCTTTTAAAGAAATGGGTAGCAAACGAAGGCACAATGTTAAAAGAAGGAATACGTACCCTGAGCTGTCACCGGGACGGACTGTTTCGTCCTTTTTAGGACTCATCAGCCAAGCAAACTCCACCGATGACAGACTCAGAAGGTGCTAGAGGTTAAGATCCCGGGTCTCTTCTTTTAGCGTTGTGCCGGCGTTTGTTACCCATTTCTTTGAATCATTCAGGCACGTTAAATCTCTTTTTCAACTTATTCCTTTATTATTATTTTTTTTATCAAGGTTTTGATCCTATTTAAATCCTCATTCAAATTTAATTCCATTTTGTTATTGGAATTTCTATAAAACTGATTACTACTTTTCTCTTTGAACAGCTCTGTCTGTTTTCACTTACAAAGCATTTCTAGATAGTTAGATAACCTTCCATAAATCCCAGTCTTTTGTCATACATGATTTGTTCTTTTATATTATGCTTATATCGGAATCCATCTCTTAGCAGCCTATTGTTTTGCTATTAACTAAGAATTCTCCCATAATTGTCCTTTTTTTTTTATATCTTTCCTCGGTTGAATTTCTCAGTACAGTTTACACTGGTTTTAATTTTTTTGCAAATCCAAATACTTGGTTTTGCCAGTAGATTCTTAAAGGCTATCTTTTTAATAGTCCCTTACAGAACACGAGTTTTGAGGTAGGCTTCCGAAAAGTCTTGACAATTTGGGGATGATAGGTGACCCAACTATCTTTGTCTAGAAAAAGAAACGGAGGATCTGCAATTTTACAAAGGGTTGGGTAAGATCCATCTAAAGAAAAACACCCTATGGGAAAATCAACAACTTATACTAGGCATTGAATCCTGATCCAGCCGTTAGACAATGCCTACGTTAAACTACTAGGTCCTCAGTAAATTCTTACCAAATGCTTTTCTTCTGTTTCAATCATTGAAATATCCAGTTTTATCTTCTGTAAAGAAAGATCTTTTATATCAGTATCGTTTTTCGTGGAGAGACAGAAATGTTACTGTGTACTCTAAATTTCAGTGATTATCCAGAACAAGATGTGACAAACATTTAATGTAGAATTTATTTATTAACTGTATTTAATTCATTTCAAGCAGTAAAAAGTAAGTTAATAAATATACATTTATCATATTTATCTGTGGCTGTAAAAATTTCCTTTTTTTTTTTTTTGATTTAACCCTTTGCGGTCTTATGTCGACATATAATTGACATTGAGGAAATGCCAGTCTGGTCCATTGTCGATATATAATCGACAATGTCATTTTTGTATGCTGGCGTTGTCTTGTGTCGACAATAAACCGCTGTGGAAGTCATATGCTATTTCTAGTGTCTTTTGTTGACGTTTTGCGCCATCTATTGAGCATCTGCTAAAATATTTTGTGGAAAAATCAGCCGAAATACCTGTTGGGAAACCAAATTGGCAGTTCCTTCATCAAGCGTTCCTAACATGTTTAAACGAAAGCGCTGTAGTGTTTTAGATGACGATTTTGAAAATAAAAAGCACAAAGACTGTAGAGTGTACAGTAATAGAAAAGTAAAAGGAGGAAGGAAGGAAGGAAAACATTATTATTGTAAAACCTGCACATTTCTTTCTGCATTGTGTCCAGGAGAATGCTTCAAAAGATTTCACATAATGATAAATTTCAAAAATTATTAATTTTTTCTTATAATTTAACTATTATATATCTGAATTCTATTGTAATTTTCTATATTTTAACATTAAATCTTAAAAAAAATCTATAGTTTTGAAAAAAAAAAAGACGTTTGTCATTACACTCCCCAGAACACCCTTAAAAATACGATGTCCTGGCTGTGGACATTTTGGAATTTGCCTAAGACCGCAAAGGGTTAAAAGTATTAATTTGTGTATTAATGCCGTTCCGGCATGGCCTTTTGGGCTCGGTGGTGGTCTCTCAACAGGCTGTTATGTTGGAACCTGGGTTCGACTCCTGGTGTCGGCTTGGATGTTTGCTTTCTATCCTGTCTTTGTCTGATTCTTCGTCTGTCTTCTTTCGCCGTCCATGATATTTGGGTTTTTCCCTGTGATATGAATTGTCATCAGGAACGGCATCCGGCCATAATAACCCCTGCCAAAACTTCTCTTCAGAATAACACAAGTGTCACTTGTGTAGACTTGAAGTGGGAAAAAGCTGTAGTTGAAGAAGAATTTGTATATCTATGTTTAATTGAAAGATTAATGTTGTACAAATATGAGTGCAATTCTTTCAGTGGTTTGACATTCTGTTTACTGCTTGTAAAACATTACCTTAAACTACAATACTATTACAATAGTCGAATATTTATTAGCCTGTTTATCCCATGATTGTAAAGGCGGACCATAATAAATAAACATTAACAAGTAAACATCGATTATTGAATGCATTTCTGTATTCTGATCCCACAAAAATATGTCCATCCTTACATGGATCAGCACTAGCAAAATTCACGTCAAGTATTTACAAAATCTTGGACATATACTGATGCGGGACGCTGCTGTAAAGTCTGTTTCCTGCAATCTGGGATATCTGATCACCCTATTTCTACCAGTTTGTTGTCATAAAACATGGACAAGTTTTTTCATTTGCAGATGATTTCAGTAATGTAAGGTAATCGTAATATAACAGGAAGACCAATTACATTAAAGCAAAAAGTAATTGATAATTAAAGCTAAAAAAAAAAATGTAATCTCAGTATTATCCGTTATTCATTTGAGTATATTAGCAATACAGTTAAAGTTAGTTGCTGTTTTGTAGCTAAATTTAATGAATTACATTAAATTCTCGGTCTGGTCTAATTCTGTCAATTTGAAAGAATAAATACTTGGATATAAATTTAAGCATAGTTAAAACTCCTGTTGATACTAAAATAATCTAAATGAAAACGAAATAATAAAGCATTTTTAATTAATTTTAAAAAATAATTTGTTATCAGTTTGTTCTATTTAAACAATTATGCTCATAATTAAAATTCTAGATTTAATATTCTGTAACTTTACAAAAATAAAGAATTAATTTCAATGAAAACAATATTATTTCTTTAATAAAAAATAAAAAAAAATCCTACGGATCTGCTTGGAGATTTGTGGTTGTATATAACTTACATATAAGATCTATTAAAATACCTCAGTTTTTAAGATGAGATAAATGGTTATTATTATTTTTTATTTTTTTTTGTAGTTTTATTATTTTGTTTAATATACTGAAAAAATCTTGAACATTGTCTCAAAGTCTGTTCAAATTCTTAAAAAAAGTTTACACTCTGCTTGAAAATTGGGTAGTTTAATCCTGTTTCTGTACCCGTAAATTACCCAACTGATTATAGTGTTATGGGGAAATTTAACATGCCTGAGATTGTTAGTAAGGAAAAAGTAAAGATAAAAACTCACACAATTAAAAGATTCTCTGAGCTATTTTCGGATTGAGAATCAAAAACAGACTGTTTCAAGCTTCTTAGCAATCATCAGTTGAATTCG
>JAFIDM010005346.1:38459305-38479655 GCA_023159025.1 Thereuonema tuberculata
ATAGCTCAGTGTATCTTTTAATTGGGTGTGCGTTTTTATCTTATTCCTTACTGATTATGTTGTTTTTTACAATTTAGATTTTTTTTCTTCAGTGAGATTATAAAGATCTGCTAGTCTGCTTTGTCAGATAATGATAATTTATGTCTCGTCTAAAGGATATTCATTGCTGCTACTGTCTGAATATGCGTTACTGATTTCTGACCTACAGTTTTATGGATCAAGCCTTACAATTCTTCAGCCTAATTGCTTCAATAACATGCTTATAAGAAGGGACTCGGAAACAAATTTTCTCAAATAACTTTAACAGCATGCCAAAATTGTCTTTCATTGTTCTTTTACAAAATCAGTAATCTGTATCAAATCTCACTTCAGTATTCTTCATTTTAAAAGATTAAAAAAAAAAAAAAAATCTTCCTGTTAAACTTGCTTCTCAGCAAGACGTTGCATGTCTTATTATTGGGAGTGCATACAAAGCTACTTAATACAACTTTTGATGTCAAAATTTCTTTTGGCAATTCCATGTAAGACCATTGACAATAATGTTAAGGATATCCACAATTCTCAGAAGGGGATTTTAATTATTTTTTTCTTCTTCAGCAAAATTACATGAAAATACAGTCGGACCTCTATTTAACGAAGTCGCTAAATCCCCAAAAATAGTTCGTTATATGGAAAATTCGTTAAATAGAGATTCACCTTTTAAAATTACTTTAAACTACATAAAACAGATTTAAAATACATTTATAAACAATAAATATTATTAAAAAAAGTAATGATTTTAATAACATAAAGCATACATTACCACATGCGTACTTAAATTTTACTAATAAAGTCTGTTATTTTGTCTGAGTTTTTTTTTTTTTTTTGAAAAAGTGTTTTTGCTCATAGTACGTCTCGCATCTTTGCAATGCACCAAAAACCCCTTCAGTATTTTCTTCAAATTGTAATCCGCGTCGCGTCGGATTGTTTCAAATGATTTTATCATTTTATCATACGAAGGTTTTTTTTTTTTATTTCTGCATCATGATCATTTTCCATTTTCATCATCTTCATCGCAATTCTTAGCTGTATTGTTTTTATTTTTCACACTGTCCAAAATATCCGATTCAGTGTGTTTCCGAGGTCTCAACTTCAAAATCAAATGAAAGATAATCATCAATCAGCACATCATCGTTAATTTCTTCTTTTTCCCTCAGCTGTATCCACATTTCTTTCATTTCCTCTAAGGGAATATTAATAATAAAAACATTTCAAGGAGAAAAAAAATAGATACCATGAAAATGTTCGTTAAATAGAAAATGCATTTCGCTATTTGGAGGTTATTTTACGAAGAAATTGGCAAAATGTTCTTGGTTCCAAAGAAAAGTTCGCAAAATAGAGGTTCGTTAAATAGAGGTCCGACTGTAATCATATTTCCAACTTTGATTAGATGTTATAAAATTGTTTCTTTTGCATAACTTCCCATCTGTAAAAGGAGATAAAGCTGGAAAGAAAGTTTGTAGTTTAATAATATATTTGCCAAAAAAAAATAGACCATTCCAATAAAGCCATCCTATGCATCTGATAATTTAAAATTTTATATATTTATTCTTTTGATGAATGATATGTGGTATTCTGGCGTAATAGGTGGAAAAATAGCAGTAGCATAAATGCAACAATTCAAACTTATTAGTCATTTCTTGTCCAGAAAAGAACAATATTATGTGTTTGTGTTGAGCTGTTGCCTTTATTAATGGCAAAAGATAAAAAGATAATTAATAATTGGAATGCTTTCAGTTTCACTTTTACAGATTTTTCTTTGTTCAAAGTATCTTCTGATAAAAAGATTTTTTGCATCTCTAAAATTATAGCAGTTGTCTCATACTACACTTTATGACTGATTTAGACTTTTTTTTTTTTTTCTTGTGATATGGTTGACCTTAAATAGGTTTTAATTAACTTAAGTTTAGAAAAACTTCATTCACCACTTGTGACAGAAATTGGTTAACATTATATGATGTGAAATAAAACCATTTGGAAAGGTATCCTTGAGACTGATTTTAGTGATGTAGCTTAACATGTCTGCTGAAGAACTTCCAGAAGGTAACACAGATGGCAAGATGAGCAATTCGTAATAAAGTTCCTGGCCGTCTAGTCACATTTCTCTCCGTTGGTGAACATATTCTCTATTTTCAAGCATTTGGCATTCAGTTCATTATTATCTCATTGTTTCTTATCTTGAAGTTGATGAATGTCGTACAGAAAGCTAAAACTTTTGCTATGACTGTCTTATTAACTCAAATCGCTATGCTAGTGAAGAGATTGCTCTTTGACAACAAAGAAGTTCACTTTGAATGACTTTCCCTGAAGTAACAGGTTCATCATCTCCTTCGAAGGAAAAATTCCTTTTTCTCTTCCTTGGACGAACTGTTATTTCTGTGAATAAGGTTATTGGCATTCTGTTGATCTAATCTAAGTTGCAATCCCTACTTTGTTGCTTTTTCTTCCGATTGTCAGTTTTCTTGAAATCATTTCATATTGTTCTGCAAGAGCCTTTATGATGTATTGAAGTTATTTACCAGTCCTTGTAAAAGGAAGGTTTGTATGATTTGGTGCACCAATGACTTAAAGTTCTTAAGATATCCAAGAATATAATATAAGGCAAATTGAATAATTTCAAGGTTGTTATCCTTAAGGCTGATTTTCACTAGGCAGGGTATTCTTGCTGCTTCTTGTCTCTCAATGAACCACTGTATGTTATGCTCATTTTTCACTAGTAAGGCTAGTTGACGGTGGCCCCTATCGATTTTTAACCTCCGAAAATGACCAGGATCTAAATTCGGGCCATCTGAGTTAGAGGCAGAGCAGCTAAAACAATAAAACATCCCCTTCTAAGGAGAGTATTAAAAAAAAGTAGGGGTCTGTCAAGCACCGAGTGCTGTGATCTTGACTAATCACTTCCCAAGTGATCGATGAGGACCCTTCGAGAGCTCCCTCAAGCATCTGATCACTTGGTGTAAATGAGAACCTGTTGTCCTGTGTTCGTTCTATGGAAGAAACACTTTTTCGATCTTCAGCTGGATGACACCCAGCAGCAACCCAGCCTCAGAAGTGAAAACCGGCCTTTAGACTGTTGTCATGTCTTCACAAGTTTTGTTCAAGAAAATGAGTTACTTCATTATTCACATAATGGAATATTGATGATTCATTTATATTTCCATCCCCATCATTACTGCTCTCCTCTAGAATCTGAGAGGTTTTTATGTTCTTGTAGCTTAGTTGTCTATTCATTTAAAGTTTTTGTTGAAACTTGGCAAAAACAGCACTAAGCATGCTTAACAAAGATTAATATAATACTTATATCAAGGGAAGGATTAAAAAGTAGAACAATTATTAAAATAACAAAATCATTACAGTATCTAAAATTTTTCTAAAACAAAAATCTAATCATCATTTTTCCTTGTATCAGTAATCAAACCTTCAATAAACAATCTAAAAATTTTAAATTATGGACATCAACTTATGCTATGGATGCCAGTAAAAAACAAAAGAAGAGTTTCTGGAAAAAACTAAAAAAAAAAAAAAAAACCTAAAAAAGCCTTAAATTGTTGCTTTTATATCCCCCCTTTGTTCTCTTAAAGTCATGAAAAAATGCAAACAAAAAGCCATCATTTATTATTTCTATATCTATCTGACTTGTGCAATACAGTTTTTTCGGTTTAAGGAAAACAATAATTAAATCCACAAATACTTGTCTAAATCAAGTTCATTATAATCATTCTTGCTGAAAAAAAGAGCATATGAAAGTAACAGTTTCCGACATTAAGAGGATGAACTTGCATTGTTAAGATATCAATAGAAATTCACTGTTTAGGCCGCTTTTCTCTGGTAATGTATGTCACCTTCATGTCCTAATTTCTCAGTGAGGACGTTCACTGAAAAAATTTAAATACAAATTAGCTATTGTTCATAAATTTGAAAAAAAGTTTGGAACCTGTCTTGTATTAATATGAATATTTAGCCAAAGTGTGCAATCTACTAAATCCTCAGCATCTGAGTATGTTACTGACCCTCCTGTGAATATGTACAGAAGGAAACGATTATACAGTCAAACTTGGATAATCCGAAGCTGAAGGGACCAGAGAAAAAGTTCGAAATATCCAAAAATTCGAATTACAAATATTCTCTCAAACAGAGGAGATAAATAAAAAAGATTAACTCCACGATCAAAGATTTAACACATAAACTTTATCTAAGAATACTGCTACATTTTTTTTTCATTAAATCAAACATTTTTTACTAGCTTAATTATTCATCACTTTAAAAAAAAAAGGCAGATATTTTTAATTGCTTCATTGAATGCAATCTTTGAGTCATAGCATATGATTCCAATCTATCAATTGATATAAAAATAGAATCTTCTACATTAGACCATTTTCCTTAGAAAGATCGTTACAATAAATAATGCACCTCAGCTGAGAAAAGTCTCAGTAACAATTACCGTATAATAATAAAAGTCTCAGTTACCGTAATATTTTAAGGACAATCGTATGAAAAATTCGAATTACAGTAGAACCTCGATTACCCGGCGTTATCGGGACCGGACCTCCGGCGGTAACTTGAAAAGTCCGCATAAGAGAGAGCACAAAAGGGATGGAGGGGAAGAAATTGTTTCTTTACCAAAAAAAAATTAAGGAAACCCGACGTCGGTTAAACGAGGGTCCGGTGAAAAGAGTGTCGGATAATCGAGGTGCTACTGTATCCAAAATAAAATTCGAATTATCCACAATTTTTTAACATATTTTTAATACAGAATTCTAGGGACCAAGCAAAAAATTTGAGTTATCCAGAATTTCGAGTAAAACAAGTTCGAATTATCTAAGTTTGACTACTTTTTTTTACCATTCATTTAAAAATCTTAATTTCATATTCTTGCATCCATCACTTTCCAAAGGTCCGAAATTACTCACATTATGTGTATCTTTTATGTGAGACCCTTTTAAATTCTTTACCATTTAATTGGATAATTTAATTTATTTTAATACAAATTTTAACATTGAAATAAATAATAGAAATTTATATTGGATGTGTTCTCCTATAAACACTTCTATTCCTGAATGGAGAACCGAAGATATAAGGCTGAAGTGACAATTGCATTATGTATTACCAAGAAAGAATAGTTTGACATAATCATAAAATCTCTTTTTTTATTATTTAACGAAAAGTATTTCTTAATATTGTTATAAATGTTGTATCATAATGCATCAGTTTCATTGTTGTTTTTGTGTTATTAATAAAAATTACCAGTATCTAGCCACAAAGCTTGAAATTTCTCAATTATTGAGAAGATTATTGCAATTTAAATATTTTTAGAAGGAAAACATTGCTTTTTTAAATGCAAATTCCATTCAGGTGTGGGTGGTATCATTCATTTAAAAAATTCTAAGTCTTAGGTTGTTTCTTTCTTTTTTCCCCTCATTCTTTCTCTTGATTATTCCTTTGTGAAAAATCTGCTTTTTATGTGATCAATACACTAGATTTGCCACCTAATTTTTAGGTATCAGATCAGTTGACATGGAGAGTCTTTTCTGTACTCATTTTTTTTTGTTTGTCATTGATTTTGTGTTTGACTAGATAATTCACTTTTAAGCATTCCATATTCAGTACTTCAGTTATACACTGTCCGGCCACTTTATTAAGTACACCCCTGCTGTGCGCACAAATGCTGTGTCTTACAACCAACCGGTGGGGGCACTGTCATGGTGTGGGGGATGATTTCCTAGCACACGTTGGGTCCATTGATATCTCTGGAGGCACGTCAGGATGCTAGAGCATACCTAAACATCGTAGCTGACCAAGTGCAACCATACATGTTAACAGTTTATCCTCATGCAGATGGCTACTTCCAGCAGGATAATGCGCCGGTGCAGAAAGCCAGCATCACTATGGGATGGTTTGAGGAATATGACGATGACATTCCCTTGCTGCAGTGGCCCGCTCAGTCCCCCGGATCTCAGCCCGATTGAAAATTTGGGGATGAGCTTGAACGGGCTGTTCTCTCCAGGCCTCCATTAAATCTTCAGGAATTGCATGACACACTCATGTCTGCATGTTACACAATATCTCAACAGAATCCATGCCTCGACGAATTCAGGCTAAAGGAGGCCTAAAACGCTACTAGGTAAGAGTACCTAATAAAGTTTGCCAGACTGTGTATAGTCTCCCTTTGTATGCCATAGGGGTCGCAACTCAAGTTTTTTTAACTATTTTTGTTCTGTGTTGTTCTGTATAACTCAGTTCTGTGTTGTCTAGCTTTTGCTTATCATCATAAGTATACACATATAGCTAGAACTTTATGGTCTTCAGCCATTTAATATCAAGCCTTTCACATCTTTTTATTTTGAGACCAGTGTTCGTGTCTAAAATATAAAGAGTTTCCTCTGTTTGTCTGAATTAAACTGATATCCTGCTCTCAGATTTCTTAAAAAAAAATAGTTAAGCAATAAGTAAAGCTTCATATAAGAGATTTTATAAATTAACACAAGAAAATTTAAAAGGACATTTTAGATTTTAAGAAATTGAATATGGCTACAAGGTTTACTCAGAAATAATTGTATTTTGTTTTGCATTGAAAATTTAAATGAGTCTTGATACTTTCTTGATGATGGAATTTAAAGAATTATTCCTGGATTTTCAGCCAAACAAGAATTTTGAAATGGTCAAGCTTTTGGACACCGTCATGACATTCAACCTCATGAAAGAGTGGACCAAACAGGGAGATATGTTAGATGATATAAAAAGCCCATGGTGATCTTGCTTCTCTATCTCTGAGAATGGATGCCGGAATGGCATTAGAAAGCTTCAACTACTCTGAAATTCTTACTTGTCTGGAAAACTGTGAAGAATTCTTTAAAATTCAAAATTTATTTTATGAAAATTTCAAATATTACTTAATCTTTGTCTATCACAATTTTTTATTCATCATAGTCTCCCTTCAAATTCTCTTAAGATGTAGGAGCCTCTGTGTCTTTTGTTTCCATTTTGCAGATCTCTTGCTGCAACCTCTGTCTGACTTTCTTATTTTTAGATTACTAGCTGCAGATTGCTTCTTACATCAAACAGATGACAGTTGCAAAAGCAGTAAGATCTGGGCTATTCGATGGCTGAGATTGAACAGTACGTTTACATTATTTTGATTGTAACCTTGAATTGTCATTGTGAAGAATCTTTTTTGTTTCATCTTTATGGGGATGAGCTCACTCGAAATACTTCTTCAGTTTTATAGACATACATGTTGATCGTTTGACCATATGGCAGCATCTATCAGACTCATTTTGCAAATCTACTCAGAAGACTGTCTTCTGTATTGTCTTTAAAAGCTTTTCTTCCGAGGAGAGGAGACGTGATGTCACACATGGAATTGCTTTTCATCTTTAAGTTTGAAGTGTGGTCTCATTAGATGTGGCCGTGTTTGGACAAGAAATCACTGCATTGTATCACATCCCTCACAGAATAATTTTCATTTCAAATGTCGTTTTCAGACTTATTTCTTTCACTGCTGTCTGGTGGGAAACATTGCAGTTAAATGCAAAAAAAGTGAAGCACTTGAAAGCCGCAGCACAGAAAATATTAATTTCATATCCATCAAAATTTTGCCGAGAAGTTAAAATCTGTTGATTACATTCTGTGCACCACTTATATAATTAAAATAAATTTATGATTAATAATACCTATAATTTTTGTAAGAAGCCATTAAATTTTAATATTTTTATTTAAAAACAGTAAAATATTTAAATGCTTTTTTTCAATTTTGAGAAGTTAATGTGCAATTACATTTGATTTGTAATAGAAGGAGGCTTAACGTGCATGTAATGAAATAAAGAAAAAGTGGAAATAAATAAAACGGACTTACTTACTAAAAGTTGAGAGAATTATAAACATGGTAATAATCCGACAGTTTCGGAATACTTAGCGTATTCCTTCATCAGGGACGGCACAAATATATAGGACATTAAAACAACATTTAGGACGATACAAGGTGGGAAGGCATGTTTAAAGTGAGAGGATTAAGAAAGTTTAGCAATAGTGACAGGCGTTTTGCCCGCCGATGATTGGGTTGTAAGCTTTAAGCTGGATTATATGGAAATATTCTGCTAGAGAGACAGTGGGATAGTCTAGTATGGTAGGAAAGGGGTTTAGCAGCTGAGAAGTTGTGACCCGTCTCTTTAAAGTGAGTAAAAGTGTATGAGCATATAGGATCTGTGTTTTTTTTTTTTAATTTGCTAAACTTTCTTAATCCTCTCACTTCCCTCACTTTAAACATGCCTTCCCACCTCATATCGTCCTAAATGTTGTTTTAATGTCCTATATGTTTGTGCCGTCCCTGATGAAGGAATACGCGAAGTATTCCGAAACTGTCGGATTAATACCATGTTTATAATTCTCTCAACTTTTTGTAAGTAAGCACGTTATATTTATTTCCACTTTTTCTTGATTTGTAATAGAGTTTTTATTCGGTGATTTATGTAAATATAAAATGAGAAAAACATACCAAATACCATCATAATGTGTTCTCAGTATAATCAAAGACTTATTTGTAAAGATATGCAAGAATGAAACTAATATATGCTAATTTGAGTCAATAATGCAAATTAAAGTAAGGATATCAATCAAAAACCAGTAATTTTCTTGAAAATGTAAAATGCCGTATATGCTCCAATAAACACCGAGTCTCTTATTGTCGCCGGTCTCTAATAAGCACCGGGCTGCAGAGAGGACACGGCCAAATAGTAGCCGGGTCTTTGATATTTGCCTACCGGTACTAGTGTAAGCATCCGTATCTTTACAGTCGTGCATAATACATTACGGTACATTGCCTTACAAAATGCTGTCGAAACGGTCATTTGACATTGCCTTTAAGATTCGCACGGTGGAATATGTGAAAGAAACTTCCGGTGAGGCAGCCGCCCGTCATTGCGGATTCAGACGACGAATAGCAGCGAAAAGTACAGAAAGACATTGCTATTTATCTTTAACAGTCTTATGTAGCATGTGAATTCAAATAAAGTAGCTGTTTGTAATGTTAGCCAGTATTTATGTGTAAAAATATTGCGTTCTGAAGGTTTTTGTTAATAATGGCCGGCCTCTAATAGCAGCCGGTCTCTATTAAGCGCCGGGAGCCGAGGCTAGTTTTGCAAATAAACGCCGGGGGCCTCTATTGGAGCATATACGGTAACCATAAATGACAAAGTCTCAACTCTCTAAGAAAACAGTTCTAATTTAATTAAAACTCCATCATATATTAATGTTTGAATGGCTTTAATCATAAATCTTGAAAAAAATTATAGTAAAATTGTAGTATGATCACTAAGTCACTTTTAAAATAAATTTTCTCTCAGTGCTAATTATTATTTTTTTTTTTCTTTGTTAGCACTCCAGAATACAAGTGTTTTGTTGAAAGTTGCAAGAAAACCTTCAGTTCCATGCAGGCCTGTGAACACCATTATAACAATGCTCATAAACATATCTGTGGTGAATGTCGCCTTAACTTTCCGTCTAATTACTTACTTGACATGCACGTCCTTGAAAAGCATGATAGCTTCTTTCAGATTAAGTCTCAAAAAGAAAAAATGGTAAGTAAGCTAAAATGAAGGTAAGAAGCCAGAGGTGAATATCCCATAAAACTGTGAAAAGGTTGGTTAAGATTTATTTTATTCCGCATTCGGCCAACCGTTGTATTGTAAGTGTTCTAAATATAAGAAATATCTTTTTCATTCCAGTTTTCATGTTTACTTTTTAAAATCTCATTACTATACAGGGTTATTCATAATTCCTTGAGGCATTTCAGAGGCTCGCAGCTCTGAAATGTGTTACGGTGACACCAAGCTTTTTCTTTCCATAAATGTTCTGTGTGTCCACCTTGACATCCAGATGGTAATCCATTTTTGACCATACACTGTATAGCACATCACTGTTGATGGTTGTAATGGCATTAATGATACAAGGTCACAATTCGGTGAGGTCAGCAGAAAGTCGGGGAACAAACACTTCGTTCTTCACTTACCCCTAAAGACAACAGTCTGAAAGAGTCAGATCTTTAACCAGAGATGTCTTTATTGTGCACAGACAGACAGCCTTCACCTTGAAATCTTACTTACCTGCTCTTTACGTTGTTGCATTCCGTTGCCTCCTTTCTAAACTCACTTCTCAGTCTTCATTGCACATTCGCCACTGAACTCATTTTTGCATATTCCAAGATGCAAAACGCCTTCTCACGTTGTGAAACTCCCATATTGGTTGCACCTGCACCCTAGCATCAGCCAATGGAACTAGGATGCAGCGCTTTAGTTCCATCTGGGGCAAAAAAAAAAAAAAATTGTCGAGTTTGTCTTTCATTTGATAGTTCAGGAATAAACATCCTTTTTTCACTGCCGAGCTGCGAACCTCTGAAATGTGTCAAGGAATTACGAATAACCCTGTAAAATTACAAGTCACCTCTGGCCTATAATCCTTTATACATATTCAGATATTAAGAATGTAAGATTGAAATATTTACAACTTGAAAACGTAAAGTATTACTGATAATCAATGTAGTGTTATTTATAATTCTTTATCATTTTTAATCTTCCTTCAAATGGTTGAATGGCAATGAACATATTTTATACTTAGTTACTTCATGAAGTTTCACCTTATTTATTTATTTATTCATTTATTTATTAATTTACTTATTTATTTATTTGAGTCAGCAAATGAAATTTTATTTTTGAGTTGAATGTTTTTGATCACTTTTAGCAAATCTTGAAGAAATGATAAATATGTTTCTCTTATGATATTGAAGATATAAGAAACTAGAATTTGAGTAGCGAAAGAAATGAAATACTTAGAAGAGTTTCTAGATGTATTATTAGTTCCTGTGCCCCTTAAAGAAAGACCCTTAAGAAATCAAAGGGATTTTTAAAAATAAAGTTACAAATATAAACAATTCTAAAGTATAAGTATACTTTAGAATAATAAGTATAAAATTGATAACGACTTGATATATTTTCTGTTAAGTTATGGACAAAGTAATAAAAATGTCTTTTATCAGAAACAATATTAAGTTAAGTATCTTAGAATTTCAAAACAATTGGATGTTTTATTGGACAAAGAACTACACTAAGTGAGCAGGTCAGTACGGCCTTGGTCAGTATGGCTGTTATCCAATGTGGCATTGATTGATACAATTGATGGATGATATTCTGCAGAATTTCTTGCCAAACAGCCCCTAACTGACGGGCTAATTTGTCGACATTCTAGGATGGTTGCAGGCAACTTCCATCACATCCCAAATGTGCTCAATAGGAGAGAGATCTGGCAATATGGCTGGCCAGGGAACCGTGAAGACAATCAATGGAGAGGTGTACCGTGTGTGTGGCTGGGTGTTATCTTGCTGAAAAGTAAGCCTAGGGTACCTTGAAAGGAACAGCAACACAACAGGTCATAGAATTTCGTCCGATATCTTTGTTTGACAGCTGGAACCCCTTGGTAGTCCTTCGGGGCACCCCAGACCATAACTCCCTGTTGTCAGGCCATGTGGTGTGCGAGAGTAAAAGCTGGATCCAACTGATGTCCTTACCATCTCCAGACATGTCTGTACTGGTTGTTGGAGCTCAGTTCAAAAACGGGACTCATCACTGAAGACAATTTGTCCCCACTCAGCGAAATTTCACATTGATTGGGCCAGCACCACTGCAATCGATTTTAACAGTGCGCAGTGGTCAGTGTAATGGGAGACACAAGCGTAGATTCTGCTCCCATAATCTTCTGCTAATGTCCAGGTGATCACTTCAGTATTGGGTCACACGGATGGTTGATAGGGATGAATCTGGTGCTGTGACATCTACCCTCTTGTTGCTGAAATCTGCTGTTTGGGAGCCATTCCTACCAGAATCATCTAATTGCCGCAAAGCTCCGACCCAAATGCTGAGTGATTTGTTGATTTGTCCATCCAGTCTCATGTAATCCAATGACCTGTCCTCATTTAAGCTCCATCATTTGTATGTATTGGCCGGAAATTCGCCAGCGAAGCATTGTTACAGTTAAGATAGGAAAATGCAATCACAATCCACTGGAAGTTTTGTTCCAGAAAGCGAGATTTGCTCTTTATATACACCATCATGATGCTCAGTTCTAATGCACCGTAGCTCGGTTATTCGTTGGGTGAGAACTTTTGATCATTTGCATATTCGGTCGAAAGGTTTTTTACATATGAAATTTCATTACTATCGGATTATTTTTTTCGGGGTGCATCGATTTTTTTATTAAAGAGTGTATATACAAATAAATCCAAGAGATTTTTAAAGTGTAATAATGATCCAATTGACAATAATTCTTGAATGCTTTTATAATCTTTGCACAAAATATGTGATCCAGAGAAGGATTTAATTGCAGAGCCTCCTTGAAAGTATTCAGGAAAAAAAGTGGTGTTTTATGCAGGGTTAATGTGATAGTCTTTCTCAAAGATAATGAAATTCTCTAAGAGCATGAAATAAAAGAATGGTGAGTAATACATAAGCAGTTTTGACATGGAAGAATTGCAAAGACTTACACAAGTAAAAAGTAGAATACAAACATCCTCTACATTTCAACCCTTGTCAGTTATAACCAGAATCCAAGCTTTTGAAATGTGGCCGCTCTTTTGACCTATTTTGTCCTGCATCCATGATCTTCCATGTGCTTTTGCGACCACATCTCAATGAACTCATGAGTTCATCTTTTCATTCAGTCTGTGCTTTTGAGTATATATAGTGTGTTATTTAGCTTTCTCACACATTCGAAAGTGACATATATAGTGCATTATTTATATTTTTGGTGTCGCAAATGCGTTTATGAGTTAAAAAAAGACTGGTTCTGCAGTTCAGCAACTACTGGTTTTCGACAGTGCTCTGGTCCCTAAACTGTCAAATAAGGGAGGCGTCTGTAGAAGAGCCATTTATGCTGAGCACTGTTAGAAATTAGGCCATCCAAGTTCTCCATATTGCCAATTATGTATACATGAAATACTCAGCAAGAAAAATAATAAACACTTGAATACTACATTAACAAATAAAAGACTTAAAATTGATAAAAAGAACATAAATAAAGCCGAGGAGCAGCTTTATTCAATGATTTGATATTCTTTAGTTTTAGTTCCTAAATATATAAAGGATGCTTTTTGTGAAAGATTTTTGAAATGGTGATTAAGTAGAAAAATCATCAACTTGACAATTTGGCAGTTTTTTTGCAGAGGTTTAGATTTAAATTCTTGGTAAGACATTTTATTTCCCTTAGTCTTTACAATATCTGAGGAAATAGCTGGACAGGATCTTCTCCACCTTCCTCTTGAATTCTGCCTCTCTTTCAGGCTCTCTAGAACTAGAATGAACTCTCTAGAAGAATGAATAATAATAAGCCCACTAGAGATGAATGGGCTATACAGGGTGTTTAAAAAAGACATGTCAATAATTAAGGGGGTGATTCCTGAGGTTATTGTAAGAGAAAAAGTTCCCATACATGTGGGTCTGGAAACGCTGCGTTTAGAAGGTACAGGGTGTTAAAGTTTTATGATTTGACTAGTTTCCGGAAATTACTCCTACAATTGTTAAGATATTGCTGTGAAATTTGGAACGCTGCCTAACCGGTAGTTGATCAATAGTATGAGTAGGTTAGGGAGATGTAATATTTTCAGGGGGATACATTTGCGGGGATCAGGGTAACGTTTTTCCCCCCGAAGTTTCTTGTGGGATGCTACTGATCGGTAGCAATCAAGTATTTGGATTTCCCATTGAATTTAGAAACATTGTTGTCTCTTGCATTTTGTCCGAAAACAGCATAGTTTGTACGATACATGCGAAAATGTGATAAACAACACAGTCATTCTGTACCCTACCATCGACAATGTATCACCCTGTACATATGAGATAGTATTATTGTGTAATGTATGTTGAGGTTTCATCATATCATGCGTAGTTTCCGCAATAACAAATGAAAACCATATGAATGCAACTACATTTACAAAACAAAACCGAATGCACTATGTGCAATAAGTACCAATATTTTATTTCCAAAAATTACAAAAACTGTGCGAAGTGACCACCTCCAGCTCGAATGCATGAGTCCAATCGTCTTTTCATCGATTGACGAACTCTCTCAAAAATACCAGGGTCGTGTTTTATTGTGTTATACCCAGCGATGATGCAATTCCATAATTCCTCCTCAGTTTCAACAGGAGTTGCGTACACCAAGGACTTGAGATGGCCCCATAGGAAAAAATCCAAGAGGTTTAGGTCCGGAAGTCGTGCAGGTCATAAATGAGGTCAATCCAGCGATTTCCGTATGTTACTCTTAAAAACTCTTGGGCGACCCTACTGAAATGCGCTGGTGTACCATCATGCATAAACCACATTGTCGTTCGTATTGCTAATGTTACATCTTCCATCAACTCAGGAAGCATGTTCTGCAAAAAGTGATGATATACCTCTCTGGTCAGCCTTCCTGGTAGAAATACTGGACCAATCAGGCAGTCACCTACAATTGCAGCCCAACGTTCAACGAGAATTGATGCTGGAAACGATCTTGACATATCTCGTGTGGACTTTCATCAGACCATACATGGTTGTTACGAAAATTTCTTATAGCATTTCTCGAAAACGTCGCTTCATCGGTAAAAAGAATCAAACTCAATAATTGGGGAATATCAATCAATTTCTGCAGAAGCCATTAGCAGAATGCAACACAATGTGGAAAATCAGCAGGAAGCAGTTCTTGAACGCACTGGATGTGATATGGGTACAACAAATTCTCTCTCAGAATGTGCCAAACAGTTCCATTAATCACGTGTAAAGCATCTACAATCCGTTGTCTAGAGGTTCGCGGATTTTCCTCAATCATGTGCAGCACATGCTCTTCCGGCTGTGGCGTTCTTCTTGTCTTTGGTCTGCCTGATCCTCCATTTTGAACCAATTTCCCTGTTTCCCGCAGACATCGGTGAATATTTTTGAACATTCTCCTGTCTGGAACATTCTGGTCAGGATATCGTTCAATGTACAAGCACCGAGCTGCTAATGAATTGTCATCAGCCACACCATAAATAAAATGCATATCGGTCATCTCGGCATTGGAATACTGATTCATGATTGGATTGTTCACACAATTCGACAAACACAAATGATGCGAGATGCATTCAAATTGCAATTGCCATTCACCATTATTATTGCAAATTGCAATTGCCATTCACCATTATTATTGCACTAATGTGCACTTACTTATTGTTAGGGAATAACAAGTTCAATCTAAATCGAAATGTTCACAAAGGGACAAAACCTGTTTATTGTCAATTGATGTTCAATAAAAACATTGTAAGTCTTACATATTTCCTTTGACGATAGGCCAATACTTCTGTTTCTCCGTTGTTTTTGTAAATATACTTGCATTCACATGGTTTTTATGTGTTATTTCGGAAACTATGCATGATATGCCGAAACCTCAATGGACAATACACAATAATACTATCTCATATGTACAGGGTGATATATTGTCAAGGGTTGGGTACAGATTGACTGTATCATTTATCACATTTTTGCATGTATCTCACAAACTACGCTGTTCTCAGACAAAATGCAAGAGACAACAATGTTTCTAAATCCAATGGGAAATCCAAATACTTGATCACTACCGATCAGTGGCGTCACACAAGAAAGTTCGGGGGGGACAAAGTGAACCTGACTCCCGCAAATATATCACTCTGTAGATATTAAATGTCGCTAACCTACTCACACTATTGATCTCCTACAGGGTAGGCAGCATTCCAAATTTCACAGCGATATCATAACAATTGTAGGAGTAATTTCCGAAAAACTAGAAAAATCATAAAACTTTCAGACCCTCTACCTTCTAAACGAAGCGTTTACAGACCGTATGTATACAAACTTTTTCTCTTACAATAACCTCACGAATCACCCCCTTAAATATTGACTTGTCTTTTTTAAACACCCTGTATATTTTGTGGAGAAGCATACAGAAGAATATATTCAGAAAGCCAATTCTTTAAAATTACTGAAGCTTCATAATTGTTGTTGATTTTGCTGATGCTTCTGCAGTTTGAACATATGAAGTGAAGATTTCTTCAAGGGACTCCGATACTGTTGAGTCTGCAACAGCTCAACAAAACGAAATCTTCTTTTGCCTTCTCCAGCAGATCAAGTTATATCATGCATTGATTAGCCTTTTCAAGCTTTTGACTAGCCTAACTAAAAACTTCCGAATATCTTTTGTAATTTTGAAATATATTGCAGAGTAACAAACTTTCCAAAATATATTTAATAATATTGTAGAATTTTTTTTTTTAATAATCTTAAAAAAATATTCTTAATTACCACAATGTAATAGATTTTAATTATTTGACAGGTCCGTATTGAATGGCTCCTCAATATTTAAAATAATAATAATAATAATAATAATTACCTTCCTTAAAGAGTCTCAGAACAGTAATTGCTTTTCTATTTTTCCATTTCATGTGGAATTTGTCAGACATTAATCATTTGATAATCTGTTAACATCAGCAATGCTTGACCTAGAATGGGGTGGTTGTGCTTTAATTTATTTTTCCATTACTTTTTTAAATAAATATGTTAGTACTCAAATCAGAATTAACGTGTGTACCAGATTAAGACATCACTGAAAAAAACACAAAATCGCACAATAACTAAACAAAAATCACTGAGCTTATTTTGGATTTTTGCTGGGAATCGGAGACGGCACCGTTTCGGGTTTCAACACCCTCTTCAGTCTGATCCGTCCAGCATACCCAGCCCAGTGAAGAGGGACAATATATAAGATGGACAAACGAATGAGACATTGACCCCTCAGTTCAAAAACATCAAAAATCAAATCAAGAATAAAAGAGGGTAAAAACAAATTCAGAAATTCAAAATCTGGTACGCATGTTAATTTTGATTTGATTACTAACAGTTTATTCCAACAAATTCTTACTAAGCTAAGCGATTTCCTAGTGTGAATTTGTTTTACCCTCTTTTATTCTTGATTTGATTTTTGATGTTTTTTGAAATGAGGGGTCATTGTCGTGTTTGTTTGTCCATCTTGTGTATAATCCCTCTTCACTGGGCTGGGTATACTGGGCGGGATCAGACTGAAGAGTGTGTTGAAACCCGAAACGGTGCTGTCTTCGATTCCCAGCAAAAATCCAAAGTAAGCTCAGTGATTTTTGCTTAGTTATTGTGCGATTTTGTGTTTTTCTTAGTGATAAATATGTTATTGTTAGATATTATTTGTAATGTATACAATCTTTTTTTCAGTATTCGTGCTTAGTAGAAAAATGCACAGAAAAGTTTTGGTCTCCAGCTGAGCGTAAGAAACATCTTGTGGCAATTCATAAATACCCATCTAATTTTCGCTTTTGTAGGTAAGTAAGTAATAAACACAGAGAACACTTAAAGAGTCACAACAATAATGAAATCATGGGTTTTTGGGAATTTATAACTTCTTTTTGAGAATTGACAAAAATGTAATTGGTTCTTCAGTTAAAACTGTAAACTCTAAAAAAATCCCTGGAGTCATATCAACAGGATTTGATGAAGATTTCTTTTTTCTTAAAGTGAAATAGGAAGTAATTATTTTGCCTAATCTTTAAACTTTACCATAAGGCCCGGGCTACACTAGCTTTGCTAATGTTCTTACAGAAATAAGCGAAATCCCTTGGTATTTCAATGGAAAGTGAAAATTGCAGTGTGGGCAAGTGTTCGCAATGCCAAGTAGGTCAGCGATAGCAACACTCAGTCCTCGAAGGTGCACTTTCCTTTATTTTACCCCTATAAGAACTTCTGGGGGCTAAAGTAATGCTATGTTCCTAACTTTCGTGTGGAGTGCATCTAGCATTGCCAACACAGCATTTTCAATGCTCTCGTGTAGACAGAAATTTTGGAAGCGTTGGCTGGCATTGGCAATATGGTGTTTTCAGTGCTTATGTAGATCAGCCTAAAACTGTTTTTTTACTTCAAATAGTTATTTTAATAAAGAAAAACTGATAAAGCAACTCCATATTCATTTATTTAAAAATAAAAGGGAATTTTCATAGCTTCTTTAAGCAAGTGGAGGGAGGGATTGCACATGGATCTGAAATATGGAAATATAACTTCCAAAAATCATAGTACTAACAGGCAAAAATTATACGGATATTTCTAAATTTGTAAGCAGAGTCGGAGAAATAACCAATCACAGTGCAGCGTTGGAACACGTCAGTCGAGACGTCATGCCCTCATGGAACTCTACATGGCACTCTACTATTTTCCTCACATACACAATTATTATCCGCGAATTGAGATTTTCTTGCACACATAAATGAAGTTTACATTGAAATGCATGAATTTATGCGTCAAAATTTATCAGAGAGTTCATAAAACCTAGGTTTTTACATAATTCCACAGCTATGGCTGTTACCCCATTGAACTCAGGAATAGCCGCTTGCTCACTACTCAACAGTAGGGGAACACTTGCTGTCATTGTTGCCTAGGAAGGATGATTGGTATTGGCTGTTGGACATTCGTTATTGTTATTGTTGAAACTGGTAAATCAATTTTTTATTTTGTTTTTTTTTTTAACAAAATTTGGCTTAATCTTTCAAACTATATGTGGGCTGTTACAGATGTCATGGCTTTTAAAAAATGAGCTGATAACATCTTTTTCAATCTTGTGTATTTCAAAAATTTCACGGTATTTCAAAAATGTGGAATTTGTTTTACTTCCATGAATATTTCACGGGTCTTCCTAGTACAATGTTAATCTTCATTATTCATATACAATATTTCGTTCAGATAATTGCCGAATTTCTTCAGGATTTCTCCAAAAAAATAAAAGCGTTAATATTTAAATTTTGAACTTTACAACAATATAAAACAAAATAGGCATATCACATAAGACAAACAATTTATGTGAATTTAGATTTATAACATAAAACTTTTAAAACACTCCAATGAATAATTATTTACTTGTAATCCTTTTGCATTATTAATACAGTAAAAACTGTTAATACTAAATGTTTTTACAATTGTTTGATCTTTTTGTCTTTAATTTGAAAAAAAACTTCGACCATTGAGTTCGGTTTATAAGCCTTTAACAAGTAATGGTCTGTCCAATCAGAAATATTAAATGATTACAAGAGCACATCCGAGCATTCAAGAACAGGAGGTGGCATATTAGTGATTGGGCAGAAATACATTTGCTAGTTAGAAACAAGGCTTATAACCTGGACCCAATGTTCGAAGTCCTTTTTCAAATTAAAGACAAAGAGATTAGACTAATTGTAGAAACGCTTATTATTAACAGTCTTAACTGTGTTAACAAAGCAAAAGGATTACAAGTAACAATTATTCATTGGAGTGTTTTAAAAAAGTATTACATAAAAAAGGCTAAATTCACAAATTGTTTTTGTCTTCTGTCATATATCTGTTTTGTTTTACATTGTTGTAAAGTTCAAAATTTATGTATTAACGGTTTTATTTTTTCGGAGAAAGCCTAAAGAAGTTTGGAAATTATCTGAAAGAAATATTGTATATGAGTAAAGAAGATTGATATTGTTTTAGTGAGGATTGGTAAGTTATTTCATATGAAAATTTAAATTTTATCTTGATGAGAATAATAAAAACATTGTTTGCAATTCTTTAATTTTTGTAACTTATTACAAAGTTGGTTAAATTTAAGCGGTGCATTAGATAAGTAAAGTAATAGAGACAGGTTATTATAGTTCTTAAATGAAGTTTCTTTCCTTCTACAAAAGAAATTTAATTGCAGAAATGGGAGAGGAAGAGAGATTACAACCTACACAGTTTTTTTTTTTTAATATAAAAGATGAAGTACTAATAGTTACATCTAATAATTAATAATAATAATAATGTATTGCCTTACAAAAGTTTGTTAATACATAACACAAGAAAATAAGGCATAAAACCGCACACAATTAAAGGTTCACTGAGCTATTTTTGGATATTTTGTACTGGGAATCCAAGAACGAACCCTTGAGATTCCTGTCTCGGTTGGGTTTGCCCAATACTCAGTTGCTCAGTGGAACCAAAAGAAACATAAACGAAGTACAAATGAACAAAACAATGGCCCTTAAGTTAAAAAACATCAAAATATAAATTAAGAATAAAAAGGGCAATATGTAATCCCCGCTAGCTCTAGGCTTAGCATGTAAAGGATTAACTTGTAAAGAAAACATATACATAATTGTCAAATTTAATGTACAGTAAGGATATATAACAAGAAAAAAAAGCATAAAACCGCACACAATTAAAGGTTCACTGAGCTATTTTTGGATATTTTGTACTGGGAATCCAAGATG
>JAFIDM010005346.1:38479755-38492639 GCA_023159025.1 Thereuonema tuberculata
CATTTTTAACTGAATCATATATCAACTAAACTTTTTTTTCTTTTTTTGGCTGCATGCACCACTTGATTCATCAATAAAGATCTCACACCTCTTCTTAAAATGCTTAAGTGGAGAGGTTTTTATTTATAATTTTTTATTTTGTGTAAACTAATATATAGTATATTAAGACATTAGAAATATCATAAATTAATTTTAGGAATATGTAAAACAACCGGTTTTTTTTTTCCCCCCATTGATTAAAACTATTAAGAGAATACTGTTTATAGGCAAGTATCATTGAACATTTCTATCAATTGCAATTTTCTGAAGAGAGTACCAGAAAAACTGAGACAGTCATTTTCATTTCCAGTACATGGCACCACAGTTCCACATTAAATGATATCTTTTACAATTGAAATACACACCAGGTATAAACGCAGATATTTCTGCAACCCATTATTGTATAATTCACAGTGACAATGGCAGTGTATCACAATTTAAGCAATATTGAACAAGACGTGATAGAAGATGCCAGTGAGATGGGTTACAGCTCTGAAATCAACACAAAATTTGGATTTTCAATGTAGCAATTTAAGTGTGAACCGTGACCACAAAACATCAGGGACTACATCCAGTGTGTGACACCACTGCAGCTGACCAAAAACTCTGTCTGATTGACAGAATCATCTGGAATGCATTATAACATTCAACTGTAGGCAACATTGCAGCAAATAACAGAACAATTCAATGCTGGGACCACAAGTAACATCAACATTTGGACAATATATGTTCTCTTTCATCTATAGGGTAGAGGAGCCGAAGGTTCACTTGGGTTACATTGCTGATCTGATAGCACAGGGCTCTGTTCCTCACCTGGGCTCATGAACACTGCCACTGGATGCAAGACGACTGGAAATGTACAGCCGATTCCAACTGTTTTGTGCAGATGAACGGTTACACATGTGGAGAAAACCCTTTGAGGCACTGGATCCTACATGTCAACAAGGAACAGTCCAGGAAGCAGTGGCTCTTAGGATGTCGGGTGTCTTCAGCAGGTGGACATTAGAACCTCTGATACAAATTCAGACATCATTGACCAGCGGATGCTTTGTAACCATCCTTACAGATCATTTGCATCAATTCATGTCATGTATTTACTCAGACAGGAGCGGGAAATTGTCCTTTCTGCTGGACAATGCATCACCATATAGGTCCACAATCACCAAACTTTGGCAAGAGGAGCATTAGTGAATTGGGCATCAGGAGTTGGCCCAGTTATTTGCCAGATTTGAACTCAATAGAATACATGTGGGATGAGGGTCTACATGCCATCAGTGCCAGAATTCTATCAATGTTAGGGAATTTTCGACTTCTATTGTCGAAGCATGGTGTACAGTATCTTTACAGTACTTCAGAGAACTGGAGTAGATCTCTAATCATGTGGCTGTGGTAATCAATCAAAGGGAGGAGCTATGGACACTAGAAAGTGTCTCAGTGTTTCTGGTAAGTCAGTGAAAATTAGAAACTATAAATTATATTTATCTAGTTTTTGTTTTTGTAAAATGAAACTTAACAGCTCCTTTTCTTTCGTAAGATAGTGGAAAAGGAACTAGCTCATATTTTGACACACAAAAAAACCCTAACTAGAGCTAGAGTAATGCCTTTTTTTTTTTTTTTTCCTGAAGCGCTAATGTTAATTATCTACATCTTAAACATCTGATTTAAGAAAAGAAAATATTTTTGAATTAAATGGCAAAAAAGAAAAATTGATTTTTTTTTCCTCAATCAATAAGGCTGACTTTAATACAAATTTCAAATGACAGGAATGTTAATGAATATTTTTACTTTATCACTAATGCTGCTACTTTACATTCCAAAATCATGGGAGAGGGGTTCTGATTGATTTGGAATTCTGTGCAGATTCTATCTTCAGATTAGATGATTACAATTCAATCTTAATGTAACACATTTGTATCTTATCCCTATATTTATTTGTCTGTTTTGTCAACATCTTTTAATTCTCTGTTTGGATAATATGACTAGTAAGTCAAAATCATAAGAACCTATTATCTAATGATTTTGCAATGCAAATATGCATTTTCCTATTTTGTTTCATTCTATTATGAATTACTATCTAAATGAATTACATCTTTTTCCTCCCTTATGCCTATATTACTTCCTGAATTATAATGTTTGACAATATACCACTCTGGTACCTAAGGAACCTTCAGAATGGAAATACAATATGATTTCTCCCAATCGCTTATCACATGATCTTGAGTAGTGTTTTGCATTTCAGGATATTAATGAATACTTTCCTACTCAATTAGTGGGTCGCGAGGTTGGCAATGTCCCTAAGACATTGACCTCTCACCTCCGAGTACCGAGGTTCGGTTCTCATGTGGGTTTCGTGATGATGGACAATCAGCGCTGGGCAGGTTTTCTCGGGGTTCTCCCGTATCCCCTGCACTTCTCCCACCATTCTTTCTCAATCTTTCTTCCCGTCTGTCCTTATTTCTGTGGGATAGCACAATAGACCAACGGTCACAGTGCTCGGCTTCCCTGCCACCCACACTCACCACATTACATAATCAATTTGTTCATTTCATGAAATCAACTTTGAAACAGCAATTTAGCCTAAATATTAATGATTTTCTTCTAGTGTTTACTTCTTGTGAAAGCAAAAAAAAAGAAGAAACTTGGATCTTGAGAAGGATAAAATTAAAACTTTACTGTATAGTACTGATACATTGCAAGGCTGTTAGAAGTACCAAACCAGGAGGTATATTTCAAAATTATTTAAAGATTACGGACAACTACTACTTCGACACTTGTTAAAATAAGATTAGCTAAAATTTAAATCATGTTGACTACAATTTAAAAAAAAAAAATAAATTAAAAAATTAAAAAACTAAAATTCTTGTTACGTACGTTTCTAAACCTCTGCAGATCAGTTTCTTTCTCAAATGATTAAAACATTAAAAGTTAAAAAATTGATGAATGAATTCTTTTCTTACGATTCCCAGTCAGGGATGAGATCAACAAGGTAGGGAGGAATAACGATCGACTTGTATTTTTTTAACTTTTAATATTTTAATCATTTGAGAAAGAAACCGATCTGCAGAGGTTTGAAAACATACGTAATGAGAATTTTAGTTTTTTAATTTATTTTTTTTTTTTTAAATTTTAGTCAACATAATTTAAATTTTGGCTAATCTTATTTTAACAAGTATCGAAGTAGTAGTTGTCCATATTGTTACACGACACATTACAGAAATTATCATATTATTTAAAGATTGTCTGTATCAATTGTCCAATTTCAGACCCTTTTTTTTTTTTTTTTTTTTTTACAAATGCCTGGGCTCTTAGATTAATCATCTTTCTTTAGGCCAACAACAAGGGGATATGATGCCTTTAACTGACGAAGCATTGCCCAGGGTACGCCATAGAAGGCAGCATCAAGTGGCACCCGAAGGAATGGGCAGAAGGAGAAACAGAAGAAGAAAGAAACATCCATGCCACAACTAGGATTCGAACCCGGGTACCAGCACACTGGCTGCAACAGCAGACTGCCGTCTAGACCGCTCGGCCATGCCAGCATGGCAATTTCAGACCCTTCTTAATACTATTTGGAAAAAAGTCCATTTCTCTTTTTCTTTAGTGTTCACTGTAACATCAATTAAACTATTACTAAATTTGCTGAAACTTACAAAAGAAAATGTTCATCCCAGAAAGGATTACTGCCTTCATTCAATTCAGTTGTAAATTTCTGGGATGGTTCATCTAACTCAACAACACAGTAAGGGGTTGCACAGGCGACTGTAATAGAAAAAAAAGAAATATTACATTTTACTTACAACTTTAAACACATTACAAACTATTTCTATTTTCTTGAGAAGAGAGAAGAGGAAATATTACTTTACTGATAAGGAAATATCAAACCTTTAGCAGTTCCTAGGTTACTAGCTTTGATTATTTTAACTAATAACCGTTTCCCTTGTTTAGATGTCTTTGAGGGTGGTGGAATTACAGTAGGAACTCCTGTGATCTGAAAATCAAGAAAACATTACAAATTTAATATAAAAAATATCAGAAGAAAAGAGCAAAATCCTTTCCTCTCTTGTTATTTGCGAAGGCACAACGCAAATAACAAGAGAGGAAAGGATTTCGTTTTTGCTCTTTTCATTGAATCATCAGGCATGTAAAAGCTCTTCTTCTTTAATGAATTTACGGCATATTGCTATTTTAAATGCCTTTATTAAATTCCTCCCGTGTCTAGCCATGTGCAGGCCAAGGAATAAATGCATCATTTATTGATACTTATTAATTGTTAGGATTTCTAAGGGGGGAGGTCCCATACTCGGGAGCGAGAACCAGGATTATGTCTGAGTCTGTCACCTGGGAAATTTGGCTGGCTGATGAGTTCTAAAGAGGATGGACGAAACGGCCCGTCCCAGTCTCTTCCCGATGACAAACTCAGGGTGCGAATCCTTTCCTCTCTTGTTATTTGCATTGAGCCTTCGTTTTTGCTCTTTTCATTGAATCATCAGGCACGTAAAATCTCTTCTTCTTTAAAAAAAAACAGAAGAAGTGATTTTATCTTAATTATAGAAATTACATCTTCAAACCATGACTAAAAAAAAAACATATTCAATGCCTCTTAAAGAATATTTTATAGATAGTAATAAAGTGAAAGAATTAAAAAAAAAAAAAACCATTTATTTTGGAAATGCATAAAATATAGAATAAAATGGTTTTCCTAAAATTTTATTAGGATTTACAATATTTTTTTTTTTTGAATGCCCAGACTCTTGGCATTGTTTGTCTTTTGGTCTTGACAAAGGGAGAGAACTGTGAACTATTTGGTCGAAGAATTGTTGCCCAGGGTATACCATAGGGCAACACATTATACGTGCAGAAACAGACGAAACACAGAAGAAAATCCAAGCTGATTCGAACCCAAGTGCAGACGTATCAGCCTCCTGGCAGGTCATCATCTTGACCAAAAGATCCTGCCTGAATGGCAGGAATACAA
This sequence comes from Thereuonema tuberculata, assembly GCA_023159025.1. Taxonomy (NCBI): domain Eukaryota; kingdom Metazoa; phylum Arthropoda; class Chilopoda; order Scutigeromorpha; family Scutigeridae; genus Thereuonema; species Thereuonema tuberculata. The sequence continues at coordinate 38,484,770 of JAFIDM010005346.1, forward strand.
TAATGAATATTATTACATTGTTTATTTTCCCATCTTCCTTCTGGCTTTAATTTCAAAATAAAATGGAGGTGGTCACTTGCACCAGGCTTAACAGAATATATTTCAATCATATGACAGCAGATCACAATGATTAAATTAATACAACTTACTTAAAGAACAATAGCAAGCATGCCTAGTTTGAAGTTCGTAGCATTTTCCTAAGTTGGTATAGAGAAACCGAAAGTCTGCATAGGGACATGGCCTAACTGTGAAAGTGACCTAATAGTGGGGAGACAAAATAAATAGCGGGGACAATTGGACCCACCCAATCGATAGTATTCTAAGAGAGGATCATTTTATCCTCTAGCACTCATATTCGGAAACATGGTTTCACCCTTAAATTCGACTTAAGTTAAAACTTAATTTGATAAATATACCAGGAAAATTTACCAAATATATTAGGAAAACGCTACAAACTTCAAACTTGGCATGCTTATACATCTCAATATATATCATTATACCATATATATATCATTATACCATGTATAAACCTAAGAGATACCTACCCCAAAATCTTGACTTATGGGCCCATAACCAGTTGCCCATGACCAGGTCACGTGGTTCTGGGGTAGTTGGGGGGGTCATGTGGCATACTGTATCTCCAGGGCAGAAGAATGCAACAAAAACCAAAGCTCTACCTACTATGATGGCCGAGCAATTTGCAATCAAAGTTGTACCTTGACATGGGCGTTATCTACAAAACGATAAGAGCTGGAGACGTGGGCCCATAGACATTATTCCTTATTAAGACCCCATTAATCTATTTCTGACCTCAAATGAGTCACTTTCACTATTAGGCCATGTCCCTATGCAGGCTTGCGGTTGCCTTTTGACTGCCTTACAATTCAATGTTAAAGATGTTTTATTTTCTCATTAAATGACATTTCTTTATTTACTTCTTTTCTTAACCAGCATCTTTTCTTTTGCAAACATTTAGATATTGTATCGTCTTATTTTTATTTACAGAATATTTGCTGAAAAGGTTATTCAGCAGTTAAAACTTATAGGAAGAATACGATAAAGTAAAATATATATAATAATTATTGTGGAGCAGCAGTTCACAGGGAAACTGAACTCACTTCTGTACAATATCTGTATGCAGTGCTTCTGTCAAATCTAAAATATAGATTTATTATGATTGATGGACTTTTAAAAAAATACTTTTGGAATGAATAAGAAAACAGGAATTAGGTACAAAATTAATACAGTATACTCTCAATATTTCGAAAACCTTGATATGTCGAAAAATTATTTTTCCCCTTGATATTACATATTCGTTCTAATGTTAATTTTAATTCTTATGTCAAAGAGTTTTCACTCAAAACCTTGTTATGTCAAATATTTTTTGAGGTAAAAAATGAATTTTCCCGGAAAAATCGCCGTTAAGTTGTGTCGAAGCAAATAGAGGTATTTTTTAAGAAATTTTAGCAATGTAAGTTCATTGTATTTTACTAATTCTTTTCAATTTAATGTAATTATTTTCGATTACTTTTGAAAACTAAAATTATCATTGCTATATTTAGACTTGTTAACTATCATTACATATTTATACTTATTCTCATCTATCAAGACTCTAATTTCTAGAATATTATTCCGTATCTTGTGTTTTTTTGTGAATTTTTATGTTTTGGTTATGACCTTGTTATCTGGAAAACTCGCTATCTCAAATTTTTTTTAGCATCTCTTCGACTTTGAGATATCGAGAGTATACTGTATCACAAATTTATTAATTATTAGAATGCTATTGACTTGAGTTTTGACTTTTCAAATGATGTTGTAAATAATATTCTTAACCCACTTAATTTATAATTTTTTCCACTTTATTTATAAAAAAAAAAGTTATTTTATAAGGGCTCCTATTTATTCATCAATAGGACCTCATATAAAATAACATTTATTATATGGGGCGGGGATTTTCCACGCTTCTTTCACCTCCAAACGGATCCTAGGGTCTACCCAACTCTCTGTGGAATGGGTAACAGGTTTCTTTCCCGGGAGTTAAAGGCTGACCACCCGACCTCAACTTCGTCCCGTTGGTCATGAAATGCTGGGAGCCTGATTCCTGCGCCCCAAAGGCCTGTCCAGGCCTGTAGAGGGACACTTTAAATTTATTCATCAAATCCTAACATTCAAGTAAATTAATTAAACACTTACCATGCTATCATAATGAACAGGAATAATGGGGTCGGCAACAACTTTAGATCTGACATAACGTGGACACTCGGGATAATGTGCCATATTGACATCTAATGAAGTGTGTGTGATTGAACTGGAAATTACTTCATTTACAACGACCTGAAGAGCTTGTTCATCTACAGCACTAGGGAGCTAAAAAGAATACATGATTAAAGCCATCAGTTACAATAGTTATAATCTATTATGTGTGAGTACAAAGAAGCGTGGCTTTACACTTCTAATTTTCTACAAGTGTAAAATGTGAACTACAAATATATTTAACATATATTTAATATAAAAAGAAATAATATAAACTTATGTTTATATTATTGATACATTTCTTATTATTGATGTATCATTTCCAATAATTAAGAGATTTTGTCTTAAAAATTACATTTGTTTTCAATTAGTTAGAGAGAGAAAATATGTAAGAGGAAAGTGGGATGAATGGCCCCACTAGATAAAATTAAAGAATACAAAGATTGAAGCATCAAACCTTCATTTCACATATTTAGAAAATGGCATTTGCTTTTATATTCAAAGTAATTGATTTTTATATTTTTAGCTTTCATGAATTATTAACTTTTTAATATATAAATAAAGTTCATCATCAAGTAGATTTATCTTTTAAAATAATTTGGATGTATAAGAAATTAATCTGTATTTCTAACCTTGGATCTTGGAGAAGGTTCTAAGCTTAGTTTTATCCTGGGTCTACAGTCAAAATGAATCACGCCGCCCAACTCATCGACATCGCAGTCAACACTTAACTAAAAGAAAGAAAGAAAAACATAAATAAATTACAATAATATTGATATTATAATTTTAGATTAAAAAACTCATTTTCTGAAATTCTGAAGCAGTTTTACTGTCAAATGGAGACTAATCTAAAGTACTTTAAAGTATAGAATAAAAAAAAAAAAAGGAAAACCAAAAAAGAGATACAAAAAATCCCATTCACTTTACATACTTGCCTTTTAAAATAAACTAGTTGATAGCATAAATCAAAAACAAGTTCAGCTACAGAATAGCATCACCAAGCAAAGCTCAAGACTATTCAACATGTGCAGATGGAGTCTACAAGCTTACTCCCTCTTCAGATGGCAACTACCCAAAAAGGAAAGGAATTCTTACGAGGGAGGGAAAAACTCCCCTTCTCTCCTTCCCTTTCACCCTTCTCATGAAATAACACTAGAATCAAACCACATTTGCCAAATGTTTATAAACTTATCAGCATTAGTTTTAGTTATTTTTATTTTACTTCTTTTTTTATTTTTTGCATTAATAAATACATATTTTTTATGATTTTCTTCGGAATATTTTTTTTAACTTGCCAATTTATTTGAATATCAATCAAATAATCAATTAATTAGAGAAACATATATATATATATATATATATATATATATATATATATACATATATATAATTTACAATTACAAGTTACAGATACAATAATAAATTAGATTAATTTGTTACAATCCTTAACCGTTTATTAATTAACTTAAAACTAAAATACAGTGTAGAGGTGTTTGCTTTTTTTTTTTCCCCAAAGAAAAAAAACTATTAAATATTTTATAATTATAAAGATTTTGTAATGGATAGATTGATTTCACTTAAAATATATTCCAATCCACCTTCAAAACTAGATAAATGTTGAAAAAATGCTTACAGCTGCTTAATAAACTATGGAAGTTTAACGAGGAAGGAAATTGTGCTAGAATCATGTGTCAAGAACCACCTTTAATAAAGATAAATTTAGCAGGATTAAGAAAAAAAAATATACCAAAACAAGAAAAAAAAAAAAAAAACCCAACAAGATTTCAACTTTAAATATATATTGGAATCAGAAAAGATGTTTTTCTTTAGTTAAAAGTCACAGGGATTCAAATCAGTGACATGATTAAATACTGCAATATTTAATAAAACTCTCAATAACTTTAGTTTCTTTATTTATACGTTTTCTTTATATATACCAGGGCAAGGATTCTGATGACTTGTCATCTTTTAAATGGTTCACCACAGACATAGCTAATTTAAATACAAATCCTGTTCGTGGCCCCATATTACAGAAATGCATATTTAAATTATTTATTAAATCATTTTTTCATCATTTTTCTAAGTATTTTATTTTTAGGTCATTTTCTCGCTTTTTGTGTCATTATTAAGCCATTTTATGGAATTTATTAGAATATTTTATACGTTTTGAGTCATTTTCACACATTCTTAATGGTTTATGATGCATTTTTTGCATATGGTACTGGATATTAACGGAACTGAAAGTGAGGATGAATACGAAGACGAGAATCTTCACAACTTTGTTCAACCCTTATGTCTTGGAATTTCCACATTCCAAGAGACACACCAAATTATGTCAGTTTCAATTCAAATTTTTAGGTCATTTTTTTAAGTTTTCGGGTCATTTTATGGGATATTTGCAGTCATTTTATAGATAATTTTTTAAACATTTTTTTGATTATCAAAATCCGAGCCCTGGTTATTACTATTATATATTTTAGAGTGCTACAATCTACAATTGTAGATAGGTCTGTTTGTTTGAAAAATAACATTTTCCAGTTTACATTATTCCTGTGTGAAAATTAGTGAAACTTGAATTTTACAAGATGAATGAATAATATAAGACTTTTTTTTGAGGGATTTCTTCACTCCGGGATGAGATATTATCTCGATATTTCGGCCCGGTGCCTCGGGCCTTCTTCGGGAGATGTATAAATATCAATTACATCAAGGTGAGCGCAGAACTAACAACTTCCGTTGCTCAGAATAAACAACATGAGAAACTTATCCAAGAAACTAACAATGAAAGTTGTTAATTCTGCGCTCATCTTGATGTAACTGATATTTATATATCTACCGAAGAAGGCCCGAGGCATCAGCCGAAATATCGAGATAACATCTCATCCCAAAGTGAGGAAATCCCTCAAAGAAAAAAAAAAAGGTCTTATATTATTCATTCATCTTGTAGAATTCATGTTTCACTAATTTTCACACAGGAATAAAGTAAACTGGAGAATGTTATTTTTCAAACAAACAGACCTATCTACAATTGTAGATTGTAGCACTCTTTTAAGTTTTTTTCCCCTGCAATTTGCAGAGAATGAATCAAGATCTTAAGCATTAATACAAATATCTTGTCAAAACATCAATATTGAGGCTTCAACTTCTCTTCAATTACAAAGGAGGAAAAAAAAAAACAAGGTAGGGATAGTGATTAGTAAACCAATCACAGTGCTTCGCAATGGCTTCTGAGTCACCTTTACTTTAGAATAGACTGTGCCGGGGTGGTCTAGAAAATGCTCGCGCGAATCTGTTTGCGAACCTATGCTACCTTACCCACCCCTATTTATATGGAATAATCGTCATTCTTAACTCAAACCTTGTTAATTCCCTGAATTCCTAATAATGATTTAAAAAAAACTTAAGTTGAGAAACAGTGAAAAGATTTAAAATGAGGAGAAAAAAATGAAGAATAAGAATTGCCCATGAGGGGATCGAACTCTTGACCTTCGCGTTATTAGCACGAGACTCTAACCAACTGAGCTAACAGGCCACCTTCAACATTCAACATTCAGTCCACCTACAACTGAGCTAACAGAAGCCATTGCGAAGCATTGTGGGATATTTGTCCACAGACAGACAAACCGGGGATATAAGGCATCTTTCAGAAGCCTAAAACAAGTTCTGAAAACTAAGTTTTCCAAAGATAGATGTGGTTAAAATTTTCAGTTTCTTTAAGGAATCTGACATATACTGTCTTGTGCTTACTCTTATTAATCAGTATATGTTACCCGATATTCCACGGCTCAAAAAATGTAAAGACTATGCATAAATGTTACAGTACAGTACAGATACTCAAATTCTTTCTTTGCTAAGTAGTGATAGAACTGGAAATTTAGCATTATACCCAATAATGTAATTTTTTGTTTAGTTATTTTCTATCATATACTGCATCTGATTTAACAAGTATACCACATATACTAGATTGTTAGCATATTTGCTAATTTAGGCCACTCTCTCCTTTCTCAAAAACCTGTATGGTATCGCAAAACCTTGTCCCGGACCCTTTTTCAGACCAAAGCTTGAGCTACACTACCCTACACTAATGGACTGGACAGTGCGCTTTATTGGAAACATGTGAAAGTGTAACTGATTTAAAAGTGGGATGGGCACCCACATGCTGAAATTACATTAGCCACCCTTTGAGGCATGCTTTCCACAAAGTTTTGATACAGAGCTAAGGGTTTTTATGTCCATTCCTGCTTCAAGAACATGGTCAGTGCAGCTATAGATGTCGGACATGGTGCCCTGGCCCTCAATCGATGCTCTAACTCGTCCCATAAATGTTCGATAGGGTTTGGGTCGAGACTCTGAGCAGGCCACTGCTGGACAGAGGCTGAAACATGGCATGTAGCATTGTCATTCTGAAAGTAACTATCGTCATTTCCAAGCATTTGCCAGAGAGTAGGAACAACCCGATTATCCAAAATGTCTTTGTAGCCTTCGGAGTTCAAGATTCCCACAACAACATGCAATGGTCCCAGGCCATACTATGAGAATCACCCCCACAGCACGATTCCCCCACCGCCGAACTTCACAGTTGGAACGATGCACTCGGGTAAAAGACGTTTGCCTGGCATTCGCCACATTGAAACACCTCCATCCGATTGGAAGAGAGCGTAAGGTGATAATGCATGTTACATTCCATAAAATTGTTTTCCACTGCTCTACAGTTCAGTTGCGACTTTGCAAATACCTGAGTCTGGCGGTTCTGTTGAATGGTGAGATGTGTGGTTTGTGGATTTTAAGGGCATTCAATTCCTTCCGCAATGTATTGTGATTCGCAATGTAACCCCTGATGCCTGTTGAAACTCACTGATCATGTGCACACATGCACTTTGACGATCTCGTCTGATTTTACGTAAATATGCAGGTGTCCTACTGTAGGGTAGTGTATAGGAAAGGTAGTCCCTAAAATCAATCATTACTCTCACTACACCCAGAGATGAACACTGCCGACTGTGCAGTGACTGAATTTAATATTTTATTTTTATGAATTGCATATAAGGGTCATTCAAATGAAAATGAGTCAAAGTGTTAGAAAGACAAGTTCATCTCTCGCAATGATTCTGTCGATGAAAAGGCAACCTTCCTTTTGATGTTGGAGCAAATGTTCCAGGGAAAGACCGATTTCAATGTCTTTCTGCAAAGAATCCAAATTGTGTCGAATCCACTGCAAAACAATCTTCAATATTGCAGACGATCCTTGATAATGGTGTGCACACTTCCAACACTTATTCCAACTTTGTCGGCAAGTGCTTCCACTATGACTCTTCTGTCTTCCCAAATGAGACTATCGACTTCCATTATGGAAGCATCGTTGATTGCAGGGTGTGCTTGACCTGGCCTCGAATCATCAGTTAACGATGATTCCCCTCTCAATACCGCTTACTCCATTCTTTAGCAAGTGACAAAAACATGTATTTTTGGTCATCTCACTGATGTGGCAATCGATTTCTGTACTCCTGTCACCTGCCTCGGTTAAAAAAAAAACAGGATAACTGCTTGTTGTTAAATGTTCGTTGCTTCAATTATGACTGTTTGCACGGTATACCAGCATAATGTCCTGCACAAAAGT
>JAFIDM010005346.1:38500957-38522893 GCA_023159025.1 Thereuonema tuberculata
GTTCATCTTTGAGCGCGCGGATAATAATTGGGCAATTGAGTTTCGAGCATTGTTGTAAACAATAACAATTGAAAATTATAATTATTTCTAAAACAACCGATGTTACAAAATAAAGAAGTTTTCATCTGTTCTATTTACTTTTATAGTAAAAGGATACAAAGAACGCACATAACTAAATAAAACAAAATTCACTGAGCTATTTTTTGGTCTGATGAGAGGTCAATTAACCTCGAAACAGTACTGTCTCCGATTCCCAGTACAAATACCAAAAATAGCTCAGTGAATATTTATGTTTTGTTTAGTTATATGCGTTCTTTGTTTTATTTTACTGTAAAATGTTCTAATGCACGTTAAATCTCTTGTCTATTTATTTATTTTCAATATTTATTTTTCTAAATCAAAATTTTACTTCAAAACGTAAGGATTTTATTTTTTAATCCTTTCTACACTTTTATGAGTCGGTGTAAATTGAATTTGATCAACTTATTCCTTGTTTACACTCACTATTTAAGGAAGTAAAAACAGGAAACGTACAACTTCTTCTGTCCAGTCCTGTTGTTTGTGGTTGTGTCTTAATCACTGTTCTAGGTGACTTTTCCTGTTCTTATTCCGATGATTTTCCTTGATTTTACATCTAAAGGTAACTTTGACTTCTAATGTTTATTCCACGATATCCCTTTTGATTGTAATAAAATTTTAGAAGTTACGTACAGTCCTTTTTCTTTTAGTGTAAAATAGAGGTTCTTATTTTTTTAATTCGCGAAGACCTTTCGAAATTAGAATTTTCTGCGACGCCGTGTCCTTGACTCCCAGAATCAGAATCAGACCATCGTTGAGGTTAATAGGAACTTTACGACCTGTCTGCTTAACGACCATTCGCACTTACGACCTCCGCCCTTGAAGGTACAACTTCTATTTCATCGTCGTCATCTCCCTTACCTGGACCCTCTACAGGTCCAGATAACCAAATAAACAAATGATAATATGTACATATGCATGTCTTTTTATGAATAAATTTGAAGTTTGTTGCATAATTTTTATAATTTTACAACGATCCTACTTCCCGGCGTAAGCTCCATGCTTATCGACTAATTCGCATAACGACGTAGTCGTCGGAACGGAACTCGGTCGTAAAGTGAGGAGTACCTGTACAACCTCCCCACACCGAAAATTTCTTTATACCATAACAAAAATATGGATTTTTTTTAAAGAAATTTTGAAATATGAATTTAAATAATAAAATGTGAAAACTGTTTTCATTCCTAAAAATGAGAAATTACAAAGTCTACGGGAGACTTTTTTTTTAATGATGTAAATAATAAATAAATGATACTTCATATGCATAACACATAAAACCTCTATACAGTGGAACCCCGCTATTCGTACACAATCCGTTCCAGGAGGCAGTTCGAATGGCGATTTGTACGAATGGCGAATCATTTTTTCACATAAGATATAATGTAAATTGGATTAATCCGTTCCAGACCAACAGATGATTGCTTATATAAACCTTTGTAATAATATGTTAAGCCTAAAATACATAAAAATTATGAAAACAATAAATATATAGGCCTCTATTATTATTTCTTTCTTTTTCAGTATAGACGATGTGGTTGATTTCGCCATGCCATATTGAGTTGCCAGGTCAGAGACACGAGTTCCACTTTCAAGCTTCGCAACGATTTCTTTTTTCAATTCCATTGTCGTTCTCACTGCTTTCCTTCTAGGCTTAGTTGAATCAGTAATCTTTTTTAGACCCATGGCTGCATTATTTTTAATAAAAATAACAATAAAATATCACAAAGTTTCATGAAGCTGGCGTGGATGATGCGTAGCGAACGGAAGCTAGCACGATACTGAACTGAAACGACTACGTGGGGCGGCCAGTAACAAGGTCACGCTGTCCGAATCGCGAGCAAGCGTACGAATGGCGAGTTCAAGTTTACTTGAAAAAGTTGGACGAATAACGAGTTGTACGAATAGAGAGGCGGACGAATGGCGGGGTTCCACTGTATGTCTATTCTGAGGCATGTTTAGGAGACGTTAACACTGACTGGAACCAAAACAAAGCTTTGTCATTTCAGTTTTTCCCCAGTGAGCTAAAGACTAGACATGTTATTTGAGATCACTTTTTCAACAGCATTATTTCTTTATGAAATGCAATTTACATTATGGAAGCGGAGGAAAGCAAAAGCCCCAGTATTATATAAAAGCAATTCCTAAAAGATCCAGCGATATGCATTTGAGATATTAGAACCGTTTTTTTTCTTCGTCTTTATAACCAAAAAGAATTGCTGTGTTGCGTGTGAAAAATTAATTAAGATCTCTGTTTAATGCGTACTGCGTTCGTTTGTGTACTAAGATGGAGCATATATAATTTATGCAATTCCATACATCCCTTTCTACCCAACCACTTTGATTAATCGAAATGAAAAGCGCTTCAATTCTCTGTCTTGTATTTTTGCTGTCTTTTCAATGACCGAATGCACGACAGTCAATTATGACAATGAGGCAGACATATGAATGGATTCAATGTTCTGCGTGACCATCAACGAAAACTGACGGGTTAGAGACAATGACGAATCAGGGGTCCATCTAGGGCTGTTGATAGTTGCTTGGACGAGCACACAATAAAATATTCTAAATAAATCAATAAAAAATAATAAGAAGAATAAAGTGTTTAGTGTTATAAATTTTCATGTCATGAACGTGTTTTCACAGCTATCTATGGTAAGGTAAATTTGAGGAATTTCGTGAAAACACGGGAAATGATCTGACTCTCGGTTAACCAAGGGTGGATCATACGGATTGCAGTGAACCATATCGTTGAGAAGAGAAAGAAAGAAATAAGAAAGTGATCCTATAAAAAAATAGAAAAACAACTTTTTTTGGAAAAGAAGATTGCAGAACCACGTGATTATGAAGTGAATATAAAACAATTTTTTTTCAACAAAAATATGAATTTAATGATTTCATAATCCACACTTTTTAATTATTCATACTCACAACTCCAATTAATTACTATATTTATGATAGGAATGTTAGTAGATCGATTGAGACATCATTTTGAAGATTACGTTTCACCGCTAATGACGAAAAATAAACAAATTGTTGAAAATTAATGTTTTCGTAAAAAAAAACTGTATTTTAAAAACCTTTTTATAAAAATGGAGAAGGCGCCATCTATTGACAATATATTGAAACAATTTGTTTCTCAAAGGTGGTTTTTTTTGTTGCGAATTATTCGCACGGGTCAACTAGTATAATGAAATACCCTGAATACATCCTTAAAAATATAAAAACGTAATTTGTTGAAATCCATATAAAGGAAGAACATATAAGTGGTTAACGTGATCATAATATATTTCTCAAAGAACGATAAGCAAGGATTTTAGATAACATGATTTAGTTTGCAAGTTGTCCACTAGGGGCAATAGAAAGATTTCGTCTTCAATGGAAAGTGAAATAACAAAAACATGATTCTTGAAATTCCAAAAGACACAATTTATTAATCTTTGGCTTTTGAAATGACATTCAGCTTTCAAAATTAAAAGCTTTCCAATTTCGATTAACAGTGACGGATAATTGGTATTTTATCAACCAATAAAAGGAACCGCTATGGAATGGAACCTTTCAAAAACAGAATTGATTGATCTGTGTACTTGTTTGCTATCACCTTTACGGTCATTGAAATAGCTATTAAATAACGGATATAAATTGCTTATTGTTTTAAGTGCTATCCCTACTGAAAGTTTAAGCTTATATCTTGCTGTAATTACTACTTAATTTGCTCATAATAAAAATAACTGAATCGTCATGCATAAATTTTGGCTAATAGTTATTCTATCAATGGTGAAGAGAGTCACAAACCGCCCCGAAACTGATTTCAAAATCTGGTTTTCCTTAAGATCCAATTCTTCACTTGTGATGTCGAAATTACAATCGACAAGTAGTCATGTTTTCGTCATTGTTATAAATATTAAACCGTGGTAGCACTGTAGATATGATTTCTAATTTTATATTTAAAAGCATTTTGTTCAAATACAATGTTGGTAAATAGTTGACTATAACGTTCAATGCATTCGGAGCGATACAAGACTTTTAAACGCTTCAAAAGAAAATTATCTTTAAAAGAAAGTTATCGTAATATGCCAGTGAATACACGATATAACAGAACAAATATTTATCTTATTGAACTTTAAAGTACCGATATCATTTTGTTGTTTTTCTCAAGCAGACAATCATTTTTTTTTTTATTTTCCCATGATATAACGTTAAAGTACGAACTGATATCACTTGACGTTAAACAAAGTATAATCATCTTTCGCGTTGATTAAAATATCTTATCAATAACACGCCATAAAAAAAAAAAAGCTTTATCAAACTGTTTGAAAATTATAATCTAAAGTGCCAAATTCCGTATTGATAAGCTGAATGAAAAGTGTAGTTTACAGAGAGAATCAGACCTATTTCAAATAATTAATTCTAGCAAAAGCCATGCCATTAATTAAAACAATTATCGAAATTAACTTTCCAGTAATACGTAAGAGATGATAAATAATTTGTGTAGTAATATTAATTACGGATTATTATCCCGACATCGTGTCTGTCTTACAATGTGGATTGCCTTTTTTTTTTTCCTATCGCTGCCATGACAGCAACAAACACACGATTGACCTACTAAAGGAGAAATGTTAGTAATTTTCCTACAATTTCCTGGAAATATTGTACCTAAGAAAAAGAAAGTTTTAGGAATGAAATATAAATGCTTAATTTACTATGTTGAAAATATTTACGTTTGATGTAGAGCTTTCAAAAACAAAAAATTAATAAAATAACAGGGGCGGGACTAAATTTTTTTTTGTTATCTTTTAAATTTTTGACAAACTCATAATTAAAGGCAGTAACTTCAGAATTATTAAATTTTGATGCAAAAATACATTCAGTTTTTTCTTCATGAATGTATAAACTACAATTCTCAAAATTTTTTATGTAAACTAGTTTATTATTTTTTTTTTTTTAATTGTGGTTGATCTAAAATCTTAGAAACTGGCAGGTCTAAGTTTTAAATGATTAAACAATTACAAAAATCGATATTTATATTTTTTTATATATACAAAACTTCCAGTGTTCATGTTGAACAGCCACAGAAAATCCTTCAAAAAGGATTATTTCTGTCCATCGCGAAACACATTGATTTCTTACATAGGACGCCATTTCTACAGTGGCTGAAGCCATCGCATCAAGCACTCATTTTAATTAGTTACTGAACAAACGGCATCAGATAAACTATCAATTCTCGTAACATTTAGGCTTCAACTCAATAGAAATGTAGGATGTTTGTTAAACAAGTCAAAGACTGTGACGTTGAAGAAACAAAACAACATCAGATTTTTGGAGCTTAAATTGTAATGACGTCATGGTAAATTAAAATAATGCAAAGTTAATAAAAACGAAAAATACTACTAATAAATTACATTAATAAGTTATTATTTCTGTTTTTCATTTCATAAACATAAAAAAAACTGGGTTTTTTTCGGTGATATCCCATGAGAAGAGACAAAATTAGGACCAGTACTGAATAAATGACTACAAAAGCTATTAACTTCTGAACCGTTGGATGAACCTTCCCGAAACTTGGCACAAGCGTTAAAGGACAAAAGACGAGCTAACTTGTATATTTTAAATTCTTAACGTGTGAGTTCTTGTCGAGAACTTCGAGCAAGAAGGTGCCAAAACTTCCCGCAGAAGTGCATCGGAACCGGAAAAATGGAATTTGACTGATGTCTTTAATAAAACACAGTAATCGGCTTATTGGTCCTCTTATGTGCGCGAGCTTTAACATAGATGAAACTGAATTAGATTCAGACAAACTTTAACGTAGATATTTGAAGATTTAATTGATTTTTTTCAGAAAAGAAAAAAAGAAAAAAAAAATAGGTTTCAAGGTGTTTCAAGACCTTCATATTTTTTTTATATATATATGAATCTAAAATAAGTAACAATCACACAGTTCTTAAATTTTTATTTATAACTCGATCACTTAGCAGACGAGAAAAGATATTTTTAATTAAATAGAGACCAAAATGCACTTTTACACATAAAGTAATAATTAAAATTAAAACAAGGCGACGTTTCAAAGTCCCAGTATTCCAACTTTTTCGTCAGGAAAGAAAACAGAAATAAATACAAAAATATCGGAGATGGAACAGTTTCTGTTCTCTTTGCCAAACGAAAAAGTTCGAATAGTGGAACTTTGAAACGTCGCCTCATTTTAATTTTAATTATTAATTTATGTGTAAAAGTGCATCATGGACTCTATGTTTAATTAGAGTCCGTTAGAACAGGTTAACTGACATATTCTTAATGTTTATTAGGGAGCTACTGAAGGCTACTGAACTTGAAATCATTTATTTATTTTAAAATACGAATACCAGAAGTGCGAATTTCGTAATGAAGAACCATTTAAAAAGAGATGTGAAAACGGTTCTGTAAATTATACAGAAACGAAAAATTCAGTGATATTTCTTTCAAATAGATTCATGAAAATTACTTCCTGCTCCGCCCTTTTCGCCTTGATCGTCGTAACTGACAAAGAAGGGGAAAGTGAATAAGAAAAAGAAGTTGTCGCCTTCAACCAAGTGAAACCATTTCTCAGCAACACAGAAACTGAAGAAAATTGATTTACAAATTAACTAAAAGAAACTATTGATGATTTGTTCTTTAACGCAAATTCTACAACTAATAATAATAAGTAAATAATTATGTAAAAACATTAAACCACTTCCTAGTTGAATTCTGAGCAAGTTAAGTATGTAAATTCAGCAGTTTGCCTTTGATGAGTCTGTATATTTTATTTCCTCTTCAAACGGACTTGAGACTTATTTTTCTTAATTTATATAAGGAAATATCAGAGATCAAAAGTGAGATACCGCAATGCCTATAAAATATAAATAGAAGATGGGAGAGGAAATGTCGTAATTTAAGCGCTGTTTATCTTTTGATAGGAAATAAAGAAAAATAAATAGACTGACTGGAGTTCTGTCAGTCCAAAATACAGACTTTGTCTTAAGTATTTATTGGTTTTTAATTAAATAGTGTTAATTGTATTTAGATCTTTCTTTTATTTTCTAAAATCATCTAGCATTAATGAGAATTTTCTTATCTAAAAATTGGTTGTTACTCTTTAGAATAATTATAATAATAATATTTTTTTTTTTTTTTTTTACACTTGGCAATGTGTGCTTTGGTCCTTGACCGGCCGTATTGTCTTTGCTGGGGAAACCCAAGGTTTGAAACCTTTTATATAATAATAATAATATAATAATTCTTGAGCATTATTTGGAATTTCTGTATTTTTCCGTCTTAATTATTACTTCATGAAAATCTTACTCAGAACTTTGACCAGAATAACCTAATGGATTTGCATATGTTTTAGAAGAGTGGATGATCGTCCAGAAAAAAAAATATACCTAGAGAAGAGATAACACAGCAACCACAGGAGTGCCCAGGAACTTGGAATGAGAGGAACTACGATGGTCTTAACCGTCCACCCCCCCCCCCCCCAAAATATTTTTTTATTTTAGGATTGAGAAGGGGGAGGTTTACAAACCAAACCATGGCAACAGCACACACACACACTCACACAAGAAAAGATCCAAAATGCTAATTCCTTCCATTTTCGGCTGCGAAAGAGGGTGTTACAACCAATTTCTCTGTCTTCGATATTCAAATGACAGCAACAATACTTAATGAATTTAAAAAAGAAAACAAAAGATATTTTAATAAATCTGAAAACCTTTATTTACCTCCTAATATATGCATATAAATAAACAATATTTATATTTCTAAAATGAATGTATCATGTCAATACCCATGATGAAAAAATTGGGCAAAACTCCGAACGGCGGTCCCAAATTATGATAACCTCCGAACGCGGTCCCAACGTTGTTATTAATGAAACATTTATCTTGTTATTAATGAAACATTGTGTCAAGTGTAATGACATCGTTATTGTTATTAATGAAACATTGTGTATTGTTGCTTAAAAATCACTTTAAACTAGCCATGGGTGGTAGACCGCAAGCACCAAGAGTAATGATGCTTTAGTCATAAGTCGCACATATTCGGATAATACATATTTTTTTTTGTAAATATGTTGAGCGAAAACTATATGATTTGATGTGTAATACTCTGGCTATGTGTTATCCTTCACAGTCATACTGTTATCTGTCATTAAAAAGTTTGTATAATTTGGGACCGCCGTTCGGAGTTTTGCCAAAAATTGTAACTCAAAAAACATCATATTTGGGTTACGACGTTCTTCGGACGATATCCTTGATATCTTTGAATCTCCAATGGCTAACACATGCCTTGTAGTAGCTGCGTACTGTGAACACACTTAGGGAGTCTTATTTTTTATTTTAAATCCTTATTTTTGGTAGATATTAAGAAAAATTGCCTTTATTTTCTGAAATACGAAAGCCAAATTTGAAATTGCTGAAACTTCGCCGACTACATAGAATTCTGGATCTGGGGATTTTTGAATCTAATATTTTTTTTAATCAAAATTTTTCTAAGAGCAGCACACAACATCCCTTTAGCTGCGAACGATCGAAGCCAAAAATGCGTCTGAGCAACCAATCAAGAAAGCCCTTTTGTACACAAGAGAGAAAGGTTATTTAAGATGCGGTCCTCTTCAACAGATCCAAATCAGCTGACGGATAACGAAGTTTTGTTGTAGCCATTCGCCAGCGGAAGGAATTTCTATTCTGACCTTGTTTACGTAAGGCTGAAACCAAAAAAACAGTCAAATCCTCAATGACCCAGATGTTATACAACGAGTTTAATTAGTCTGCAATTTATGGCATCATTAATACAACAAACAATGCCTCGCTTTGTTGATTGGCTGAATGCAAAGGAAGCCATTTTGTACAACACGGAAAAAAAAGCTTCTGTCTCTCTCTTAATATTCGATGATAATTTTCTAAAATTTTATTATAAAACCTTCTATTTCTAAAAAAAAAAAAAAAAAATTAATTAACGTAGCAACTTCTTAATAAGAAAAATCATCGAATTATTAACGAACCTTTGCATAATAAACATTTACAAACAAGACTTATTGTAATAAAATTTCATAAAAATTACTTGTAATGAAATGCAGTATAAATGCCCAGCAACATCAAAGTATTTTATCCATTTCTAGAAATTTTAGAATTATAAATTAAGGGGAGATTATTAAGCACGAATCATAAGAATAAGCAGTTTCTTTTTAAAATCATGAGTGATTCAGTAATAAAACAGTAATCTTCAACTTTAAATAATCATTTTCTTGAACTTCCACAAAGCGACCTATTGGTGTTCTCCAGTATCAGCAAAGTTTTAAAGTTTTATTTCAAGTCAAAAAGGATTCAAATTTTTAATTTTTAATAGGGTGAAAGTATAGTCAAGTTTTAGGCAACAAGTTTAATTCACTTAATATCTCATGATGTCCTTTTTTTTATCATTATTCTGGTACTGCATTGATCTCCTATATATTTTGGAAAATTTTCTGTGTGTATGTTTTTCTGAATGTATGATCATTCAGAACGACAAGTCATAACTTCGACACAGCTTTCTGGAGGACATTACAAGTCCGGAAAAAAAAAAAAAAAAAAAAACTACTTTTAAAAAATTAAAAAGACGAGACTATGGGACTTCAAAGGAAACAAATACAATGAAAAGTGTTGTTATAATAAATATAGGCCTAGAAAAAGGAAAGAAATATCATTTATGTGGTCCATCTAAAAATCCTGCCTATTAAAACATTTCGTTCTGAGAAGCTCTCAATACTTTCAAATGCAAAAGATACAACCTTGGAACAGTGTTTTGGCGGTCAACTGCTTGACAACAATTCCTAATTTGAGCTCGATCCATTCCTTGAATTATTGTATTGTTGACAAGATTGTTGTATACCATGCTGTGAACTACCATGGATACAGCACAGTCCGTTGAGTTTAATGAATTTCGACTGAAAATAAATAAAATCAAATTTGAAACCTTATTCGAGGATTTCCTAATTAAATGTATTTAGTTCCATTTACGTAATGAATGAAAGGATTTAAGATAGTTTGATGAAAGTATCACAGTTTACATGGTGTGAATATCTACGAGTGTTCTATTTCTCAATTCACCCTAAGTATTTATGTAAACGGTTGTCATTTTACAGTTAAGTTAACTTTCATTACAGTTCTGTTATCAACCCAACCGCAAATTGGTCACAGTGAATATCTTTCGCAACCAGCTGTATCCAAGTCTGATGTCAGTGAAGAATCCTTGAAATTGGACAAGGTCAAGCCGTCCGTCGGATCAGGAAATAAAAATAAAATTAGAAAGGAAGAAGAAGGAAAAAAAAACACACACACATAGAGCAGACGGGGTAAGACTGCCAAGCTCGGCATAACCTTGAAAGCCTAGCTACATATAGCTCCGTGCTCCATCCGAATGCCTCACAGGCCTTTGACCTGCACGTACCAAATCAAAATTAACAATTGTCAAGACGCCTGTTATTTAGAAGATCTCGAGTTGAAATAACTATAATTTATAATCAGCAGATTTAAGAGATGTCCAGAAATGGTAAATACTGGTAACAAACCGAAAAACACGATGAACATTAGCACAACAAAAAGACCTTAAATGTGATAATTATACGACTACTTTCGCTGTACCCTGTATTCCAAAAAGACGTGACTTCCAACTCTTTTTAACGAGAATTTATCTCGTTTTGACAACTACTGGGATAAAAGTCCTTTATAACAACAAGTAGTCCGCTGTTCATCATGAGAATAGTCAGAAGATGACTATTCTTTATTAAAACAAAATAATAATAATAATAATAATAATAATAATAATAATAAATACGAGAAAAAATTACAGTAATGCTATATCTTCAATAATTACAGCAAATTGACTTACAAGTTAGTTACGACACAAATTCAGGACAGCTTATTAAAGGAAGACCACAAAAAAAAAAATCATTATTATAACCATAAAAATAAGGAAAAAAAAGAAAAATATTCTAAAAAATGATTGATGATTTTTTTTTTTTTTTTGAGGATATAAAGATTAATAACATTTATTATAATATTACAGGTTTTGTTTAAAACTTATATTCAGAATTGAAATAAAGCAAAGTATATTAGCTCAGTTTTAGGTGATATTTAGGTAATATCATTTCAATCCTATTATCGGAGAAGCTGCTGCTTATGCAGACACTAAACTTACAAAAATGATGTAAGAAAATGATTAATGATATAAAAATAAGGTCAAAATAATTATTTTTATTCATAATATTTTCAAATTTGTCGGGATATATGTAATTAAAATGTCGATTACAAATCTTTACGAATGTTAATTAAAAGTTTAATTAATAAAAGAACAAACAAAAATGCAACGCGTGACAAAAAAAAAAGGGAAGTCAACAAAAATTGAGGTAAAAAGGTAGTGACATATTTCCCTCTTATTCTATTGGTTTTGCATCATCAACTACGGGAAGCCGGCTACAACGCACACACACTTCAAATATTTATAGTAGTATTATGAAACTCGTGTATCGTTCTGCATAGTGTCTTGGACAAAAAATCAATTTCATAGTCTCAATCAGTCTAATAGAAAAACAAAATCACACATACACACACAAAATTGACTTTAAGTGTGAAACATTGAGAAATGATTAATTAATAAATACTTAAAAAGCTTATTAAGAAAAATAACTAAACACAATTGATAAGTTAAAAAATATATATATATAATCTAATATTTTTTATTTTGTAAGACACGCGAATACTTGTCATATTCGTTATTTAAAAACTTTCTACTTTATTTATTTTATTTAATTATTAAAGGTGTTATTTAAGTGCATAAACAAAATATAAAGAGGCGTTGCCCGTCCTTACCTCGACTGATAACTTCTGGGCAACTTCATTCAGAGAGTCCAACCAAATATTCTTTAATTCGTATATCGGATTCGGATCGGTGTATAACCATTGTATGAGGTTGTTCACCCAGTTGACCGCATCTCTTTCGGATCCTGTCGCGAACGGGATGGGCACGGGGCATTCGATTACTGCCGGCGGTGGCTCCTCGACTGCGGCTTTGCCGCCGCGACGGACGGGACCTGAAGGTGCTTTCGGCTTAGGCTCGAGGACGGGCGCGGAGAACACATCCTTCGGCTTACTGACAGCAGTGGGACTAAGGCTGGGGCCAGGGGCAGCTGTCCTTGCTCCCGTGTCTTTTCTCCGAGGTGCGGAAGAAGCAGGGGCTGCTGATGCCTTGGCGGCTGCGGGGGCGACGGCGGCCGCAGCGGGGGTGGTTTTGGCCGCCGCATCATTGGTCACAGGTGTTCCAGCTGTTTTGGACTCTTCCTCGGCATGCTGCGGCCGAAGAAATCGTTGATTAACGTAGCGGCCAACGGCGACTAAAAGCACGCAGAAAATGGCCCATCCGACGAGGAGGACAGTAGTAACTTCCATACTCGATTCACCGGTGTCGAAACTACATATGAGCTCGTCGAAACTCTCCGCCATATTGGCCCATCCCTCCTTGAGCCGGTACCAAATTAGCTTGGCAGTGAGATCAGCCATACCGAAATAAATCACCCGGTCCGGATTTAAAATAGCAACTAGCGACTAAGATCGGATTTCTCTACTTGGAGCCTTCCAACATTCCGTGATGAGTGGGTTACCGACAATTTTCCGCCATAAAAACAACTGCAGGATCTTCTCTGCTACTCAGCAGCAGTTCCTCGCAGAGCGCCAGGAATGGGTAACCGATCAGCTGAACGCACGACGAGGGAGGATTGAAGGAGGGAATTCAAAATTAATGTTAACTCGTGCAATCGAAAGCGGTTTTTGGAAAGGAAACAATTTCGCCTTAACCGTCTCCAAATCGAAAGAAATGATAACGGCAGCGGTTTCGAATTGAAATTTAAAATCTTACTGATACTCGCTATCGAATATGTGATAAGAAAATACGTGGTGTAATAAAACACAACCTATATTACAATTTTACTTCCACTATATCGTGTGAAAGGATATCGCACGATTTTTTTATATCAAAGCTGATTCGAAAAACCTTATTGAATTGATGATTTAATCGATGTATTATCGAACAAAGATTAAAAACGCAGTTAAGGTGTAAACTTTAACGGTGTTGAGTCATTAAAACGATATAATAAATCTATTTTTACGATAAGGGTTTCCGTTTATGGTTTCTCAATATTAAAATTATTATTTTTTTATTTTAATTTCTCTAATGATTTTTTTTTAAAACTGAATCATTTATGAAATTCGATATTTGTACAACGATTCAAAAATACAAAAATATAAAAAAAAAATCTATTAAATTAAAGAGCATTATATTAGGTAACACTCATCCTTCGATAGTTTTTAAAAAAAAGGGGGGGGGGGAGAAATAATTTTAATTTATTTTAATGAAAATAATTTACACAAGCAAAACACATTTTGTTGTCTGTCATTTCTATTTTTTATAATTATTATTTTCACTGTAAACAACTAATAAATCTGATCTCTCATGGGGATTTTTTTGTTCATTTCTTCTATTTGCTTTACCGCAAGCAAAAAAAAATTATACGAATATAAATAAATCTTCGCGACTGTAATTCCAATCTTCCACACAAATTTTATAAATCTAAATTTTATTGCAATTTGATTCGAACCAAAGTCCTGTTCTACAGTAACTCAGTTTCCGTATCCTGCTTTCAAATTATGGTAGACTGGCTCACTGCTCAAGCGAGCATTGTATATTTATTTATATTTACATGTAGCGGTTCACGTTTCTTACGGCAGGTGTCCAGAGAAGGGAAATAAAGAAATATGAGAAACAATTACTATCACGACTGCGGGCAAAAATGGGAAATAATGAAAAAGACATTGTTTAGGCCGAGATTCGAAGCAAGCTGATGGTAAATTCGAAAATTTGCTCCGAAGATCAATGCCCGAACAAATCGACATTTTCTAACAGCAATAGAGCAGTGTTTCTCAATTTGAGTGCTCACTCCCTTCTCGTCTGTTTTCAATTTGGCGATTCCACTTTTTCTGTATAATATATAAAAAACTAAAATTGTACATATATTTATGTATATACAATTGATATATATTTATATATCAAAGTCTCCGTGAACCCCTTCAGAATCGCTGATATGTTGTCATTTTTAATATTAGACAATAACTCTATATTAATATTATTAATATTATTAATTATGCCATTTGGTCGTCTTTACGAAAAACTTTTACGAATTTTTTAATTTTTTTTATGTAATGTAGACTCAAAAAATTTATAAATATACTTCTGTGATTTAATTTTAAATATGCAATTATATTTCAGCTGATTTTTTAAATATTATGTATGCTTATAAAATGCCTATTCAGAATTATTTTAACCTCACAATTTGTCTGAATCAGTTTAAAGTCAATGTAATTATGTTGATATTACTGAAATTTATCGCTATATTCAACAGTATGTATATTGACAAATTAGATAAATTCAATAAATCACTGTGCATTTACTATCCTAGAATAAATTCACTAACAAAAACAACTCTTCAAATCCAAATATTACTAACATTCTTATGTTGTTGTTCAGCCTGTATCGTGCTACCGCTGAACGCTAATCATTATCGATTGGTTATATAGCATGACGCTGTGTGCTGTAGCTTGGTTTTATATGCAGATAAGGTCAATTGCTACGATGGATGTTAGCTTCAACCCGCCATATTGTTTCCAGCCATTCCACAGGCTAAAATTTGGAGTTAGGGCTTCGATTATTGGGAACAGATGGAAATAAATATTACGTTTTGAAATCTAAATAATAAAAGCAGCTTATTTAGGTTATATTTTAGAGAAATATTTGATAGTTTAATTTTGATTTGTTAGAACAATTTGTATTTATCCGGTCGCTACATTCAGGTGTAACTTTGTTCATTTAAAACTTTTATACAATAGAAAAGAAGTATCAGATTGTTGAAGATAAAATGCTGGTTTTTAGAGGTATAGTAGGGAAGACTCGATTAATCAGAATGAGAAATGAGGATATCCGGGAGGAGTTGGGGATAAAAAGTTTGAGGAAAAAGGTGGAAGAGGGAAGGCTGAGGTGGTTCGGGCACGTGAAAGAATGGAAGATGGTAGGACTCCTAAGGTCTGGCATGAGTTAAAAGAAGGAGGGAAGAGACCAAGAGGGAGACCGCGTAAGCGATGGCTGGATGATGTGAAGTACAGCCTGGAAGAGAGAGGCATCCCATGGGAAAGAATATGTAGAGAAGAGGTATGGAAGAACAGGGAGAGGTGGAGAGGCATAGTTAATTCCTAGACCCACAGTTGGTGGAACAGGAAAGGATATGTATGTATGAATGTATGTATGTAAAATGCTGGTTTTATAACCTCCTAGAGTTAGCACGTATTTTTGAGGAATTAATACATCGCCAGATGGCGATTGTGATTTTTCAACTTCGAAGCGGCAATCTGCTGCACGTAAAGCAGTGGTCATGTGGTTTGAGGCGTCAGTTCCAAGTGGAGTACGGTCCATGGAAGTCGAAGATGGATCGAGGCAACTTCGTGCCATTTTCCTGTATGAGTTTAACTAGGACAACATGCAGCAGAGACAACTCGCAGCATCAATACAGCATTTGGGGAAAGCACACTGATTGAATGCATGACACAACATCGGTTTGCAAAATCCATGTCCGACGATAAGAGCAAATGAACCCAGCCGAAGGCCACAAGGAGCTATCGATGACGCCAAGATGAAGTATACTTATCAAACAGTTCGAGAACTTGCCGAATACACTATGCAACAGTTTCCTGACATTCGGTGGCAACTGAAGAAAATAGATAAATGTGTCCCACATGAGTTGACAAAACATCACAAAACATAATGATTGGATGTCTACTCTTCTCTGCTTCTTCGCAAACAAACGAGCGCCATTTTGAAGCGCATCATCACGTGTGACGAGAATTGGATAATGTTCGACAATCGGCAACGTTCGGCGGAATGGCTCGATCAACACCGAAGCCCCTACTCCCTCCGGGGAACGAAGGTCAGTGTGTGGTGATCCGCAGTTGGTGTGACTTACTTCTTCTGGCCGACGGGTCAAACAATAACGGCGGCCAGTTATTGTTACGAGCTTGACAAACTGCACGTAAAATTGTCGACTAAACAGCTGGCAGTAGTCAATCGTCGTGGGTCCCTATGTCTCCACGATGATGCGAGATCCCACATTGCACGCCACACTGTTTAGAAGTTGACTAGTTGGGTTACGAAACCTTACCTCATCCGCCTTATTCACCAGATCTATCCCCTACGAACAATTACTTCTTCAAGCATCTGGACACCCTTCTAACGTTACTAAAATAAATTTCATTTCGCATCGAGTTGTGGGTACCTGAAGATTTTATCCATTTTTCCTATATTTCAACTGCAACAATCTGACAATAAGTTTTTTGTAAAATTAAAACTCATTGTTTAATTATTAAAAAAATATTAAACTTTAAATATATTGTAATGACTGTAAAATTATGCAATTTGTTTGAGATGTCCTTGAATTTTATTTATTTAAATACGTAAATTAAATGCTTTGAATTAAGCACCAATAACCTAGGGGATACGTAGATAAATATAAATTATATCTGAGGGTAAAACACAAAGAAAAGGACTGCTCTACAGTCCTACCACGATAACGTGACGATCGGAAGGAACCCCGCGTGTTTATGACGTATCTGTTTTTCAGTCAATCACAAACAAGCACACCTCAAAGCGCGCCTCTATTAATTTCCCTCAAAGCGCGCCTCTATTAATTTCCCTCAAAATGGCGCTCTAGAATATTTTACAGAGCAGTGCTCGAAAAATTATTTTACAGGTTGAAGATTATTTCCGAAAGGAATTGGAAAATGGAGGATTAACATTACAACTAAGTTTTTGTTTTTGTTTTGTTTTATAGTTGTAATGTAATAATTCTTTGGAACCTCTGAGAGAGGCTAGTGCTGACGTCGAATCGTCACGTTATCGTGGTCGGACTACACATTGTATGAGACTAGCTCAAATGAAAACTAATGCTATCACTTCTTCATTTAGTTAAAATCAATCGACATACAGTAACATTTACGAATCCTAAAGGTCCCTAAAATTTGAGTTTTTATAACGAGCAAACTATCCGTTCCTTATAATACAGTAAAACCCCGTTATTACGCTCGTCAAGGGACCATGAACTACAAGCGTAATAAGCGGGATAGCGCTATAGACGGGAAATGATTTATGAGATGGGGAAACATTTAGACACCATTTTACAGGAAAGATACTTGATTCTGCAATAGATATAGTGCAAATGTGAGCTTATTTCCTATTAAAAAAATCTTTATTATTATTGTTCTCAGACTGGATGAGGGAATTCCTAGAGATTCTGCGAAATCCTTCTGACTTAGTGTAGAATTCTCGTCGTACATACGGAGAATTTCCAATTTTTCACTTATATAAAGGGATTTCCGCTTCGAAATTTTGCACTAACTTACTATATCACAGACCCGCACTTCAAAGAGTTCAAAGATTCCCTCCTACCAGGGAAAGAAAAGAATCTTTACAGTGTTACATTTCTTTTCGATACAAAATTTCCGATATAAAAAAAGCGCTACAAGCGGGATTTTAAGCGTTATAAGAGGGTAACAGTATACAGAGTTACATAGAAAATTCCAGGGACCGGAATGAAAGGAGCGTAAAGAACGGGATAGTGCTATAAGCGGGAACGTAATAACGGGGTTTTACTGTATTTATATCTATATCTATAAATGATAATTAAAGTGTGAATAAATCTCCCGGAAAAGCCTCTTCTTCACTTTCTCTTCCGGTTTGAAGCCATTCCATAATGATTTCCTAAGGAAGGCCCGGAAAACCCGTCAATATCTGTCCCCAAACACCTGGCAAAAGATATAAAATGTATCTCCACCTGGTCAGTGTGGGAGATTAGAGTAATACATCCCCAGGGGGAGCCTTTATCGAGAAATGGCTATAAAAAGGGATAAAGAAGAAGAAATCTGTATGTCTGAGTTACTCGCATTCAAAAGCTCCAGACATAAGAGTTTCTCTTGCTTTTTGAGGGTACTCAAAAAGGATTAATATATTATCAGGATTAATAATTCAGTCGTACTTTTTTTTCTCTTTTTTATACCAATTTACAAATTTAGACTTATGTTTTAATCTATGTGGTCTGTAGTCTCAGATATATACCGGTAATTCATTAAACTGAACATGAAAATGTGTATGTTTACTACAGGAACTCCCATGGAAACTGAAATGTATAAATTATTAGAACATCATTACCTGTAAAATATCTTCTTTAATACTCTTAAACAATATTTCATTTCTTTGAACAAGAAATTTCTTCAGGTTTTAGTTGAGGAAAAGAAAAATATTGTGTTCACGAAGCACGATGTCAATTAATATGTTATTAGTATTATTGTAAATTTTTAAAGTTTGTATTCACAACGAATTATTACAGGAAAGAGAAACCTGAAGAAGTTTCTTGTTTAAAGAAATGTTATATTGTTTACGAGAACTAAAGACGATATTTTATAGGTAATGATATTCTAGTACATGCAAACATATGTGTAGGCTTTGTATAAATTATTGTTAGAAGTACTAAGAGCAGATCTGAATTAACATTTCTTAGCTCCTTCTCTTTCCTTCTACAACTTCGCAGATTTTGGAAAAGCAGGATTAAATTCTTCAAACATCTGAGTTCCTGTACAACATTTAGGGACTATGGCTACGATAATTAGTTGAAATTAAAGCCAATATTTATCTGTTAACGACTGCTAGAAAGTTCTGGAAAAAAAAAAGCAAACAAGAAAATGAACCAGAACAAGTAATAAACAAATGTACTTAAAGTAATTACTAAATTATTACGTTAAAAGCTAAAGTTAAAGGATTGCCACAACAGACCTTGCAGGCCCAAGGGCTCGCGAGAGGTAAGGCTCCCGACGTTTCTTAACCAATGGGACTAGGTTGAGGTCGGGAGGTCAGCCCGACGCCCACCCGCCTTTAACTCCCGGAAAAGAAACCCGGTACCCGTTCTACGTAGGGCTGGGTATGCCCTAGGACCCGTTTGGAGGAGAATGGAGCGTGGAAAAATTGCCGCCCTCCGCCGAGGCCGGGAATCGAACGCGCTACCTCCAACCCGCAGCCAAGCGCTCTTACCTACATATTAGATCTAATATATTTAAACACCGCTAATTTGCTTCCCTAGAAGGAGAATATATTTAGAACAAAAATTATTATGTTGACGTATCCGTCCATTCTTGATCACGGTAACTTGAAAAATACCTTAGAAAGCTGAAACTTGGTTGAAGCTTGAAATTATTGATTTTTTTTACTGATATTTTGGATTTATCAGTAGCGTTAAAACCCCGTAATCGTGATTATACAACAACTACTAGAATTGAAAGGGAAACTCATCAGTTCTAAGACAGATCACTCTGTGCATGTATGGAAATTATATATATGTATTTTCCTAATAACAGTGGAAACGTTATTAGAATGGATCTTCTTAAAACATGGTCTGCATATTCGAGGACTAGGAACGATCTACCTTTTATTTGAAATGTTTTCCAAAATGGATTCTTGTCGAAAAATTAGAGAAAGAAGGCGACAAAAATCCTCGTAGAATCTAAATTGGAATCTAAATATGGATTTCTATTAAATTTATCTCTTGCCTTTAACAAGGGATATTAATCCTTTTAGATAATCCATTGCGCGTGTTTTATGCGATTACAATTAATCCAAGTAGAGAGGATTTGTAATTTTTTTTTCCAGAACAGAGAAAATTTATAATGCTTTTTGGATCGCGATCTTTCGGATCCAAGATCTCGAAGACCGCGATCTGCTCGAGCTTTTTTTACTTCGCGATGTCAAATGTCGTATACTCGAACTCTATTATCGCCCACACGATTCCAAATCGATTTAAAATGGTCATTTCGCGATTACCTACATCATTCAGAGCGATGTGAGAGAATTTTATATTTATAAATATTTATAAATCATTACCTTTTCAACACTTTGATGGGTTATATTAGCCAAAATCTTCATATTTCTGTTTGCTTACGGTTTGGCGCCGCCATCTTGGGATTAGCGGTATTAGCTAGTAAGTATTAATTGTAAGGAGCAAATCGCGAGCAGTTCTCTAAAATCAATCGATTTTCGTACTTTTGGGGCAAAAATAGGGAAAATTTTGCAATTTTACAATTATACATCTTTTCCAAAATAGAAGGGGTCCAAGACCAAATCGCGTTATATCCGAAATAGCAATATAAACAACCGTGTTATAGCCGAGCTTGACTGTATATGTGAGTGTGTGTGAAGCTTTCGTTTTTGTCATTTACATGGCCTAAAAAAATAACAAAAAGAGAGAAATTTCAAGAAGTTTTCAAATGTTAACTTGTACAAGAAATGTTTTATGTTTAGCGAGTATTGTTAGTATTTGTTATTATTGTTATTTATGAAACATCGTTATTATTAATGTGTTAATTGTTTAATTATTAATAACTATGCTGACGAAAAGGATAATTAACAATTGTATACGAAAATGTTTTATTTTAGTTTTATTTGTAATCCTAATGAAATGTAGAGGAAGAATAATAGTTTCTTGTCCTCTGGTACAGTGGGTGGCATTTCCAATGTCACATTGCGAAGTAGTGCTTTCCTGCATTGCTTTCCTTAAACAGGTCTAACAAGGTAATAGTTAGGTTTGTCAGATCGAAACATCCCTTGAAATTTTTATCATTTATTCAGGATCTTAAGAGAGTTGACAAATACCAAATTTTAGCTCCTTTTTTTGCACTGAAAGGGGGTAAAAAAAAATTGTAATAGCTGAGAGCTTGTTGCACTGCGGGGAAGCATCGGGCAGCTAATGTGACATTGGAAATGCCGGCGACAGTACCACCTGAAGACGTTCTTCGCAAAGAAGGATGAAATACAGTTGGACCTCTATTTAACGAACCACTATTTTGCGAACTTTTCTTTGGAACCATTTGCTAATTTCTTCGTAAAATAACCTCCAAATAACGAAGTGCATTTTCTATTTAACGAACTTTTTTCGTGGTATCTATTTCTTTTTCTCCTTGAAATGTTTTATTCTCAACATTCCCTTAGAGGAAATGAAAAAAATTTGGATATAGCTGAGGGAAAAAGAAGAAATTAACGATGATGTGCTGATTGATGATTATCTTTCATTTGATTTTGAAGTTGAGACCTCGGAAACACTAACTGAATCGGATATTTTGGCAGTGTGAAAAATAAAATACAGCTATGAATTGCGATGAAGATGAAGATGATGAAAATGGAAATGATCATGATGCAGAAATAAAAAAAAAACCTTCGAATGACGAAATGCTAAAATCATTTGAAACAATCCGACGCGGATTACAATTTAGAAAATACTGAAGGGGTTTTTAGTGCATTGCAAAGATGGGAGACGTACTATAAGCGAAAATACTTTCAAAAAAAAAAAAACTCAAGACAAAATTAAGAGACTTTATTAGTAAAATTTAAGTACGCATGTCGTAATGTATGCTTTACGTCATTAAAATTATTACTTTTTTTAATAATATTTATTGTTTATGTATTTTAAATCTGTTTTATGTAGTTTAAAGTAATTTTAAAAGGTAAATCTTTATTTAACGAATTTTCCATATAACGAACTTTTTTTCGGGATTTAGCGACTTCGTTAAATAGAGGTCCGACTGTATTGTGGGGATTAAAGGAGTATTATTTAATAGGATTTCTAGGATAAATTATTTACAAGATATATGAAGAAGTAACATTTTAAAGAGAGTAGGTTTTAACTTGAAATAAAATTTAACATGTGCATAATCATTACGAATAAAATAAACAGCCAAC
>JAFIDM010005346.1:38525490-38559264 GCA_023159025.1 Thereuonema tuberculata
TACTTTCTTTCCCCCTTTCAAATACACAGATTGTATTTGAAACATTTTTCTACACAACGCTTCCTTTCGGAGATATTCTACTTTTTCAGGTTAAATAACTCATCCTGTATATACTGTCCTCCAAATGAAAGTTGGCCGGCGGAAGTTTGAACTGCGCAGCCCTTCCGGTAGCTGTCACAATGGACGCCGTCGTCTGTTTTCACTGAGAAAGACATGTTGATAACGCCAAATTAAAACATCTCTCGACTATTTAGCGTTATTTCAATACCAGTTGCTAACAATAAGTATTTATATAAATAAATAAATTTATATTATTTATAAATAAAATGCTCTTTTGCAAATTAACAAGCGATTACCGTAATGGCGGCGTCCTGTCATAAAATCAGACGGAAGTGCCTGACCAGACTAATCGATCATACATGCGCAAATATCACAAAAACAGGGCGGCCATCTCTCATTTGGAGGACAAGTCTATTAGTGCTTCTAGAGGAAAATGAATATGCGCAGGAACGCAACGGGGGGGGGGGGTGAGCTAAGGGTGGCGCCAAAATAGTATTTGTATAATGAATGTTTCCTGGCACTTATAATAATTCCCACAACTGGTAATATTGAAGGGCATAGGAATGGGCAATTTACCTACTTCTTATGAGAAGTACAAAATGAATTCCTAGATATTATGCAGGGGAAAATAAGACAAGATATACTGAACGATGTGACAGAGGCCAAATATCTCGCATTAATTTTCGAATCAATTCCCGATGTCACCATAAGGAGTAAATGATAAAAATAATTCGTTTTATGAAAATGACAAGAGAGTTGACCGGAAATTTCAAAAGCTTCATTGATTTTTTTATTATCAGTGACAAAACAGTTTTTGGCCTCACTGAAGAGATTTTGAAAATAGAAAGTGATGGCTTGAACATGAACTGCAGAAGGCAGTCGTACGACAATGGGGCCAATATGGCAGGCATCCATAAAGGGGTACACTCGAGGAACACAAACTTGCATATTTTATTCAAAGTGCGGCCACTCTGAATTTAGTTGGAGCACATGCTGCTGAATCATCACCTGAAGCTGAAACATTCTTTGGAATACTAAATTGCCTAGCCTATATGTTTTTTGTTTTTTTTTCAGCCTCTACATCAAATTTTCAAAAAACATGTACCACTCTCCATAAAATCCCAAAATATACCCAATGATCAGCGAGGATGGAGGCTGTTGAGGTTGCATATAAACATTTGGACAAGATTAACACGGCCCTGGAAGAATTGTCAGTCAATCCTCTCTCCACTCAGAGACAAAGACCGAGGCTACTTCTTTGCAAGGAAACATCAGGAAGTTTGAATTTATTGCCGTTACCTGTTTCTGGTATGAAATTCTAAAGAAAATTGACCGTGTAAACCTGCTTTTCCAACGATCTGATGTAACTGTAGATAAGTCTGTCAAAAACATTCATGGTCTTTTAAGTTTTTTGGAATCAACAAGGAACTAAGCCCTAATGAATGCTTTTGCAGAAGCTAAAATGATTGCTGAGAATAACGATTTACCTTTCCATTCGAAAACAAATTGGAAAAGGAAAAAGAAGATGTTTGACGAAAGCTGAGAAGATCAAAGTTCCAACATATCAGAGGAGGATCTGTTTAGAATTGCTTTATTAGAGATCATTGAAAAAACCCGATTGAAAAAAAACCGGTTCTAGGCACTAGAAGAAATTAAGTTTAGCTTTCTAAACTCGGATAAAATACACAAGATGGACGTGAAAGAAGTTAACGGAAGTTACCTGAAGCTCTACTAACTGAAGCCCATAAGTTAGCAGAACTTATAAAGACGAATTCCTTGAAGAAGTGAAAAGTTTTAAACACCTCCTTAGCAGCTGATCACACTATGAAAATGGCGCCTGCTGCAACCTTTTGAGCCTCATTTGCAAACATGGACTTGAAGAATGATATCGAAACTTGACCACAGCCTTAATTATACTTCTAACTCTTCTTGTAACCATTCTTTCAGGCGAAAGATGTTTTAATAAATTGAAAATTATTAAAAATGACTTAAGAAGCACAATGGGGCAGAACAGACTTTCAAATTTCAGTATTATTTCAATTGAACAAGAGAGCATCGTCTATTTGCTGTGATGACATCATCAAAATCTTTGATGTCAAAAAAAAACAAAAAAACTTGCAGGTTGAATCTTTATTATTAGACTAATTTTCCTAATAAACAGACAATGTTGAAGATGATAAATTATAAAGAATGTCCTTTAATGTGGTTGGCACCCAAAACTTCGTTCGGTTTTTAAGTAAAAATATTAAGATATTTAATATTTCATTTTTACCAATACTTTTATTGAACCACGTCTTTAACGGTTTGCTCCACTATCTTCTGCCTTCTTTCAGGCAACTTCCTAATTCCATCTTCCCAATATTTTTTATATTTTTGAGCAAGAAAATGTTCCAGGTGCCTTTGGTGTCTTCCAGGGAATTATTTTTTTTTTCCATTAAGAGAATTTTATAAAGACAGAAATCAACGGAAATCCGAAGGTGCACTGTCTGGTGAATATGGTATATGAATCAGAACTTCCAGCAAAGCTGTAATAGGTTTTGCCTTGTCATCAAAGAACATACGGTCTTGCGTGCTTATTGTCTTCCATCTTCAATATTAAGTTGACAATAAAAAATTCAACAATTTTGATCAGTTTTTGTTTTAAATGCACGCTGTTATGACAACTGTTACAATAGAATCTAAGAGAATTGTGTCGAATGACGTTCAAGACACCTAAGCGCTACTACAGCCAACTTACGTAAAAAACCGAAGGAACTTTTTTGGCCAACCCAATAATTGTCTAATGTATATTATATTTAAAATCTTTTCCGTCTGTCCGCAGTTCAACAATAATCGTAGCCGTCTGTCCGGCGCAGTTCAACAATGGACAAGGGCGTGCCTGTGGATTGTTGCGAGGAAATTAAAATTAAAAAAGTATAATTATTTTTAAATTCATATGCATCATATAATAATAAAATAATAGATGAGTTCATGCAAAAAGGAATAAATATAATAATAAAATAATTCTAAAGATTTTAGTAATACAGTAAAACCCCGTTATTACGCTCGTCAGGGACCATGAACTACAAGCGTAATAAGCGGGATAGCGCTATAGACGGGAAATGATTTATGAGATGGGGAAACATTTAGACACCATTTTACAGGAAAGATATTTGATTTTGTAATAGATATATTCCATTCTTATTTTTTATTATTGTTCTCAGACTGGATGAGGGAATTCCTAGAGATTCTGCGAAATCCTTCTGACTTAGTGTAGAATTCTCGTCGTACTTACGGAGAATTTCCAATTTTTCACTTATAGAAAGGGATTTCCGCTTCGAAATTTTGCACTAACTTACTGTATCACAGACCTGCACTTCAAAGAGTTCAAAGATTCCCTCCTACCAGGGAAAGAAAAGAATCTTTACAGTGTTACATTTCTTTTCGATACAAAATTTCCGATATAAAAAAAGCGCTACAAGCGGGATTTGAAACGTTATAAGAGGGTAAAAGTACACAGAGTTACAGAGAAAATTCCTGGGACCGTATGAAAGGAGCGTAAAGAACGGGATAGTGCTATAAGCGGGAGCGTAATAACGGGGTTTTACTGTATATAGATTTCCTCTACTAATGCATCAAATAACATTAAACTAAAAATGGAACCGATTCCCGGAACTTCATGGATGCTGCTGAAAGAACCAGTATCGAGATGGATAATAGGAATTGAATCTTTAACCGTAGAAACCGCAGTCAGACGGGGTTCGCCATCTTGGGAACACTAGCGCTCCCTGCAACACGGAAGCTTCGGATACGAAGCTCGCACTTCGGTGCGCACTTCGGCGCACCGGCATTACATCATGACTAATTTATTTCTGTAGCTTAAGTTGTTAAATTTAAGAAAATTACAAACTGCTTTAAAACAAGTTTTATTAATTTAATGTATAATAGAATAATAACTTGCTAACATCTCCCTCCCTTTTGCCCCGGGTGACCTAGACCCTATAGTGTTTTGCAAAAAAAAAAAGGGTTTGCCATATATGGCCATTACCTAGCGATCGATTTTGTTTGGAACAAACGTCACCAGTCATGACGTCATCAACTTGACCTCCGAGCAGTCAGACCAAGATGGTGTCGTTTTATGATCGCATGAGCCAAGGACAAACTTTGCACAGCCATGCAAGGGGGATAGTGTGGAACGTTTTTAATTATTTCAGTTGTAATTATTAAAATATATTCAAAACTATAGACGAAAACCAGAATGTTTTCGTAATGTTTATAAGATTTCAGTTACGAATCGTAGCAATAGATGGCGTTGTTACGTCCTGGAAACATCAATCTATAAGGAAATTACGTCATCAAAAGCTCTTCTTTCCTGAACTGAACTGTAGTTGGGTGACAGGCGTTTTTTATTAATTTTCTTTCCTTCGACTGTTCTTTGGTTCAGTAGAAAGGTTTTCAACGTATTTAAAGTAAGATTAAAGAATATGTATTTACGATATGAACACAATAATTCAAAAAAAAAAAAAGAGAATAAAAAGATTCAGCAAATTTGAAAAGATTTGTTCCAAAAATCTCGAAATACAGTAGAGTCCCGCTATTCCGAAAATCCGCCTATTCCGAACACAGTTCAGAAAAAATATCGATTTTTTTTTTTTAACTTAAAAACAGGAGAAATTAAAAAGACGTTCGTGAAAAAAACGTACATTTATTGTACATTTATAAAGAAGTTAAATAGAGACATACAAAGCAGATGACACACTAGCAGATGTCCCCGAACTTAATTTACGTCTTAACAAGTCAATACGTTGATTTTATTCATGAAATCCGCCTATTCCGAATTCCCGCTAAATCGAACAGTGTTCGGTCCCAATTAGTTCGGAATAGCGGGACTCTACTGTATAAATTATCTTATTAAGTACATTCTTGAATTTAATGTGTTCGTATCATAATTTTTTTTATGAGTTACAATGTGTTGCCATTTCAAAACCTTTTTTTCTTCTTCTTATTATTATTTAGAATTTGAATGATTAAAGTTATTCCCTCATTAATGTTTTCTTGATTTTAATAGTATTTTCTTGTTATCTTTTATTTCAGAAATGATTGAGAACTCATTCTGAAGACAAGGTACGTAGTAATTATGTACGTTTATTACGTTAGCATGAAAATGAATAAAGAAAATGTAATTGGCAAAGTATGAAAAACAGGCATTTTTAAACATCGATCAGGTCATTTTATACGTAATCCCTAACAGCTTTAGGCAAATTCTGCATTACAAAATAGTTCATCTGAAACTCCAAACATCGAACAACTTGAGGATCAATTAATGCGAGATTTGTGATATTGATGTGTTGTCGAAATGACAGAGACTAACGCCGTGGTTTAGTCTAAAGCACACACACTTTTATTTACAATTATATACAGATATATACACAGAGCCGTATCCTACATAAAGGTCGTCCAAAAAATTCGTTCGGATTTGAATCTTACATATTAGTATTGTAATCACTGAAGAGAACTGATGGAGAAATGCCTTCTTATAATATGACAGCAGGAAGAAAACTGTCACACTGAGCTGGCTGGCTGGGTTCTCAATCAGATTTCATTGATAAACATTGAACTTTAGTTTCCAAATAAAGATATGAAAGTGAATCTATAATGTTCATATGTGTATACAATAGGATATTGTATACTTATTGTATACACTGTATGAACATTTTAGCTTGTTTTTGAATTATTATTAGTTTTTAAAAAACAAGGAAATATTCTATTATATAAAAGCGTTATTTTGTCTGTCATTGTCATAAGACTTTACGTTTTTCTAATTTTGTGACCAAACTATAAGAGATAGATTGGTCATGTAAATGGATAAAATGTAGAGCTTTTTAAGACAAACAAAATGCTACAAGAATCTTTCGAAAAAAGTTTTTGGTTTCTAAGATGGTGACTTTTAAAGGGTCAAATTTTAACATTTTCTCAATTTAAGTATAAAAGTTGGAAGAGAACATTATATTGAGAAAATGTTGGTATTTGAACGGTATATCAGTCATTAACAAACCTTTCTGCGTTTGGAAGATACGTGCAAAAATGAAGTGTTTTTGCGGCAACCCCCCCCCCCCGTGTGAGTACCAACGCGCAATACAACTAAGTAAAGCGGAGAAGCCCACAACAAGCTGGGAAGTCGTACATTCTCCGATCTCCATATTAATTTGCTAAATAAATAAAGGTTGTTTTTTTTTAATGCTGTACATGCAAGGGTGCGGAGTGAAGCGACGGTACCCGGCTAGTGAAATATATAAAGTAATAAATGATCGGGCGAAGGGTTAACTAATCAAACCAAAGCTTTAATTTTGATTTATTTTCGTTCATTGTATGATGTGCAAAACTCCGTTAGTCGGGGCAAAGCAACACAAAAGTATTTTGTACCCGAGCATCAAAACATCCTAGGTACGACCCTGACAGGGCCGTAGCTACCACCGGGGCAGCCGGGGCAGTGTCCCGGGGCCCCCGAGCAAAGGGGGCCCCCGAACGAAGGGGGATTTTTTTTTTACGAAACCATAATCACTTGTTGCCGTGGGCCCTCAATCCTCTAGCTCCGGTACTGCTCAAAGGTTTTCGACTAGTAGAGTTAGGGACTGGAAGCATATTTCAGAACGAATAAAAAGTTATGAAGGATCCAGGATGCATGCTCGTGCTTGTGTTGTTTATGAACAATGGCGCAAACATGAGACAGTTGATAGAAAGCTTGAGTAAGAAAGAAGGTTCTGGCGGAAGGTAGTTGAAAGAATACAGAATGTGATCCTAACCCTTGCAACATGTCATCTCGCTTTTCGCGGAACCAGTGAAATGCTAGAACATAGCAATAAGGGAAGTTTCTTATCAATCATTGAACTGCTATCAAAGTTTGATCCTGTGTTGCAAGAATTGCTAAGGCGTCCACAGGGTGCAATAAACTATCTAAGTCCGCAAATTCAAAATGAGCTGATCGACTTATTATCATCAGAAGTTAAAAATCACACCTGAGCTTCAAAATGCTTTGTTTTTATCACTTATTTTGGACACAGCCCAAGACTGACCAGTTAAGTGAAGTTTATAGGTACGTGAAAATAGAGAACGACGAAACAGGAAACCTGTTGAGTTGAAAATTTGGGAAGTTTTCTTCTCCTTTAGAGAGGTTGAAGATCAGTCAGTACAAGGTCTTGCTGAAGAAATAATTAATTGGCTGGAAGAGAAGGGTTTAGATCTGAGGAAATGTCGGGGTCAAGGATATGACGGAGCAGCCGTAATGAGTGGAGCATACAACGGTGTGCAACAACGTATAAAAGAAAAAGCCCCACGTGCTTACTTGGTATATTCTGCGGCACAAAACCTTTACCTTGTGCTGAAAGATGCTGTTGAAGGAAACAGAGAGATTTGCCAGTTTTTTTGAAACCGTCCAAAGTGTATATTGCTTTTTTGGTCATAGCATTATTCGCTAGGAGGAGTTAAAAACAATGTACCAGAGTGGGTCTTCGAAAGTGACATAAAAAACTCTGAATCCAACTCGTTGGGCTGGCAGATTTGACGCAGTAAGCGCCTTAAACATAGGTTCTGTGATGTTTTGAAATGTCTCAACCGCCTAATTCTGACTAGCAAAAAAATGAAGGAAAGGGATGAAGCAAAGCAACTAAAGAAAAATTTGGAATCTTTCAACTTTGTGTTACTCCTAGTAATACAATGTGAAGTTTTAGAGTCCCTTAATATCGTAGCAAAGTCTCTGGAATGGGAGATCGTAGATCTGTTATCTGCATATGAGTTACTGGGAAATGCTCTTCTTAAAGTCACCAAGATCCGTGGATGATTCGGAGAAATAATTTCAGAGGCTTCAGATTTTGTGGACGTTGGGGAATATCTCCAGGTTTCGCCAGAGTAGGATTAAAAAAGTGAAAAAACACTTTGATGAGTTATGTGAAGACGAGAGATTACAAGAGCCAGAATCCTGTTTTAGAGTAACAGTGTTCTGCCCAATGATAGACACTTTACACACTCAACTTGATAGCCGTTTTCAGGGTATGAAAGCTGTTCTTGACACTTAACAAGTTATTCAGCCTGAATTTCTTGTCAATGCTAACGAAAAAGAGGTCCATGACAAAGCAGTTGATTTTGTTAGAAGGTTTCCGGATGATCTGTCTCCAACATTTCCATCTCAGATATGTTTAGTTAAAACTTCATTTAAAAAAAACTTGAGAAAATGAGCAGCGTCAAGGAATTTGCAGATCTGTTAATACTTGATCATAGCTTACTTTCACCAACTTATCCTGATGTGTGTGTACAGCATGTATTATGTACTTGACAGTTCCTGTGAACGTAGCTAAGGCCGAACAGTCATTTTCAAAACTGAAGTTAATCAAAAATTACTTACGACGCACTATGGGACAGAAAAGGCTCAGCAATCTAGCTTTGCTTTCAATTGAAAATGATAAGAGCTCAACAAATTAACTTTGATAAAAGAATCAATGACTTTGCTTCTAAAAAGGTTAAGAAACAGAAGTTCATTTAAGCAGAAGTTCATGTAATGCTATGTTTTCAGCTAAAACTCAACCTGTATAGACTTTGGATTTTACTTTCGAAATGTATACATTTTAAACAATTTGCTTTTGTCTCCTTAAGATTTGCTTTTTTTTAAAGTTGCATTATTATTTCAATTATCACTTTTAAGATAAACCTTGCAATTCTTCTATGAGTGATGCAATTAATTCTCTGTCTTAATTGTTTCTGACTTTATCTTAGTAATCCAATCCATTTAACGTGATTGTATTGGTCCAGAATAATAAACAATTGCAAGGTAATTTGGTTTTACAGTAGTAACATTGTAACTCTGTAAATTTTATATTAAACTCACTTGTCAGTGTAAAAAGTCAAAGTGTGTTTTGTCTGTTTTAAATTCCCATTCTATTCACTTACCAACAAAAAAAATAGCAACCATATTATAACATTACACCATTTTAAATCTTCTTTCTTCAATATTCTAATAATATTCTGGCGATATTTCGCGAAATTTTATCATTTCACCTTTTTAAGCCTTTTTCTTCAAAATAACTTCGAGTCTATCTCAACATTATTGATTTTCCTTTTCAATACTAATGCACTGTAACACTATTGAGTTTCTTTTTCAACAAAGTAACTTAAAAAAAAAGTAACAAAGTAAGCAACCATATTAAAAAAAAATACTTCTAAATGAAAGTGGTGTAAAGGTAAGGGAAGGGGGCCCCGTAATCACTTGTTGCCCCGGGGCCCCCAATCCTCTAGCTACGGCCCTGGACCCTGAACAGACCAGAAGGGCTTGATTGAGCTGAAATTAGTTTTGTTATCAAGCTGTTGATCGCTCTAACATTAAGTTTTATGTAATTTATAGCCTTCGCAGTTTTTAAATGTACAACAGAAAGGTGAACATTCCAGATATATCGCTTTTTAATGTACAACGCGGCCGGGAAGATCCCATACCCCTATTAGCATACTTAATGTAAATATTTAGTATTAAATGTTATTTCAATTGTTGACACTAGAATGCAGTGGTATTATTGCATTCGACGAAGAGTATGCAGTCAATCAGGTTACAGTGTTCAGCCATGGCAGACGTAAGCGGTAATAGTTACTCTATTGAGGAGTGGTTAGTGGTAAGTGTGTGGGTGCATGAACGACAACACACAGGACAGACGATGAGACAAATAATGGGAGCATTCCAGGAAAGATTTAAGAAGGTGTCGCCTCGAAACCCGACAATGCCCAATTGGGGAAAACGTGCTTTTGTTTTAGGCAGTGTTCAAGATAGGTCGCGGAGTGGAATAAAAGAAGGTACGATTAGAAACATGTGCCGCAGTCGCTGCTTCTATTCAACAATCTCCTGTGAAATCGATACGTAAATGTGCTGCTGAACTTGGTGTACCGAGGACAACAATGCAGGATCACATGAAGAAAGACCTAAAAAGTCAGACCGTTTCACCCGACCTTCGTCAACTAATTATCGGATGAAGACCGGGATCACCGCGTAACAGCATGCCGTGCTTTATTAGCATAATTCCCTAATGCAGTGTCCCGTGCAAAGGTGCTGTTTTCAGATGAATGTGCGATTTATCGCAGTTCTCGTAACAGAAATGTTGTCTTTTGGGCGAGAGAGAAACCTCATTACACACTGGAGTTGAAGAGAAATACACCTTACGTAATGATATGTGCTGTGATGACATCACGTCATTCGATTGGATTTTTTTTTTGATGGTCATGTTAATGGCGAAACTTATTTACACATGCTAAAAACATGGTTAATCCCACAGCTTGAAGATGCGAGTATCATGGAACTCGTACGGCAATAGCAGGACGGGGCAGCTGCTC
This sequence comes from Thereuonema tuberculata, assembly GCA_023159025.1. Classification (NCBI taxonomy): domain Eukaryota; kingdom Metazoa; phylum Arthropoda; class Chilopoda; order Scutigeromorpha; family Scutigeridae; genus Thereuonema; species Thereuonema tuberculata. The sequence continues at coordinate 38,535,895 of JAFIDM010005346.1, forward strand.
ACTTCGCTCTTACTGTGCGCGGGTTTCTTCATGAACATTTTCCAGGATGCTGGATTGGTTGCGGTGTTCCAGCATCGCCAGCTCCATTGAAATGGCCACCAAGAAGCCCAGACCTCACGTCGCCTGACAATTCATCGTGGGGAATCATCAAGACCTATGTGTCGTTATGCTGCAAATGAAGAATTTCGCAATGCAGTTGAGGACGCATTCGAACCATCACACCGGACATGCTACAAAAATGTTTTTTTTAATTATTTTTTTTTATGTGCAGTTTAATATTAAAAACGTTTTTCGAAAAATAATTATATTTTTTGTCGGTTTATAACAAGAAGATGCCGTTCTGCTTACCTATTTTCATAAAGGCCTATATGTAAATATAATTGTGTTTGATATTTGCTGTTGATTGTACATCTGTATTATGAAACGAAGACAACATGATCCTGATGAGCAGATTTATGTAACTTTAATGGCACTTAGTGATAAGAAAAGGGCACCATGTTGAAATTTTCTGACTATTCTTCTATTTGACTAATAAAAATGTTGGTTCGCAATCATTATTTCACGTTTTCTGTATTGCCGAAGGTTATGTAACATAAAGGATTTTAGGCTTATAATTACAGTATTTTATAGAGTGCACATTTCATTGTATGCCGTAATTTTCTTATTAAACTTGACTACTATGTTATTATAAACGCAGTACTTTTAGGTGAGTTAAAAAATTCAATGTAGAAAATGACTGGGTAAGAATGAATCACTCACAATTGTTTCCTTATGTTTTCGCTACAGTTGACATTTAAGTTGATGATATTCCGTTCACTTGGAAGGAAGGAAAAAACGTTAACGAAGCAAATCAAATTTGATGACGTATTAAAAGTCATTATTCTGATTAGCTTACGGATCAATAAAAGAATGGAGAAAATACAAATTGGAGACAGACCATTTTTATTTCTTTCAGACAATAAAATCATTTATTTATGTACAATAAATCTATATGTTGGATTTTAATTTTGAGAGTAGGTATATTTGGTTTAGAAAAACTGTTGTTGATTATTAAATTCTATACATTGGTTTCTTGCAGTAGTTTGAAGAACGAAAAAACAACGAATTCGACTTCTTTTTTCAAGGCCAGTGACAATCGTTTCGAGATAAGCGTGATCTGAATATAATTTCCTTTTGTTCCGCGTTCGGTTTTTAAATTGAAATTAATGAACTGTTGAATGTTCATCAAATTTGTTACAGCTGAGATACGCAAACTAATTAGGAATTGATTGCACATATCGTCTGCTTTCTTTAACAATTAGAAATTCTTAATCTGTATCTATCTGAATCACTCACAATTGATGTCTTCCCTTTTTGCAAGAATTTAAAATTTTATATTTTTTTTTTTTTTTTTTTTTTTTTTACAAATTGATTTTCTTACAAATATCTTCAAGAACATATATAAAATTTAGAATGATTATTCGAAGATGAATAAGGATTCATTTTCAAGAATCGGCTTTCTTCCAGAATTTCTTCCTTAGCATTCTCAGTACAGTTTTCGTAAAGGTTTCATGTGGTTTTTTCCCATGATTGAGAAGGTCATTAAAGAGGAAGGTGATGAAATTTTGAAGCAAAGAGGAAGTTAAATAAAAAATTAAAGAATCAAAATTCCCGCACAATGTAAATATCATTTATGTGTTATATATTCAAATACAGAAATATTGTGTAGTAAATTTTTAAATATCTAAATGGAGATATCGTATCAGCGTTTGTTATCATCATTAACAGCATTTTCACTTGATCGTGGACTTTCAACATCTATTTAAGAACAGCTTTTCAACAGATGTTCTTTCTCTAGTGTATACTGTGTCTGCAACTGCTTCCTTGACATTTAGTCACGCTTTTGGTCCCCTTTCTGAAACAAGTACCATTCTGATTATTAACTGCTAAGGGTTGAGTCATTGTTGTTCTTTGTGTTTTTATACAGGGTGTACCTGAAATGTGCTGCCAAACTTGAAGGTTGTATTCAATCATGCAAAACAACGAATATATGTCATATAAACATGGGTCCGGAAATGCTTTATTTGCAAGATAGAAACGATGCAACAATGTAGAGGTGTTGGCCATACAGTCGCTCAGTTTCACAGAAAGTGCTCGAAATGTCCTCCACCGGCCGCAATGCACGCAACACAACGTCGTACCATCGAACACGGTCGAAGATGCCAGGTGCATGTCGAATTGTGTTGCACCCATCCACTATGCGATCATGCAGTGCGTGGGCGTCAGGAACCGGTGTGGTGTACACTAACGCTTTAAGATAATCCCATACGAAAAAGTCCAGAGGGTTTAAATCAGGGGAACGAGCAGGCCATGCTGTTGGTCCCCCTCTTCCAATCCAACGGTCAGGATAATGTTGGTTCAGAAGTCATCGGGCTGTACGGCTGAAATGAGGTGGCGCACCATTATGTATGAACCACATGTGATGACGAGTGTGCAAAGCAACATCCTCCAGGCATGTAGGCAACTCATTTTAAAGGAAATCCCTGTAAGCATCGCCGGCTAGTCTAGTTGGTAGAAACACTGGCCCTATTTGATGGTCGCCGATCTTTTAATTGTATAAATTTGAAGTGGATCTTTCCATTTATGGATATTTTGTAAGATTATTGTTTTTTTATCTCTTTTCTCAAAGATTAGTATCTGGACAATTTCTCTAACTTGAATATTGTGCTGTCCTTTCAGAAAAGCATTAGCGTCAAGTAATCCCATCCTTTTCTAGACAATTATGCTGCCATTGGCTCAGATGTACAATATTGCAGCTCGATGAAACAGCAGTTCAGTAAATAATGCTGTTGAAGTCTATTAATGGTCGTAAATAGTTTGAAACTATTTCGATTAGTTACAGAAAGATAAGATCCGAGAAACTGGAAATATTATCTGGAAGATTTTACGATAATTATTCCGGCAGTTGTTGTTTGACATTCAGAGAATTAACATTTGTCTATTTCATATACAGTACATTGATTCTAACCTTTCAAGTTAGTTGCATCACCCGTTGATCGAATCTGAGAGACATTACAACGTTATTTTAGCAAGATATACGATATTTAAAGCAAGTAATGACCTATGATTGGAGGAATGAACAACTGCTTTAGTTTATGTAAGGCCCTAGTAGGCCTGAATTTGTAAAAAAATCTTTTTTATGGAAGTTTCTACAAAGCATAAGACCTCAGATAAAAGCCTTGGTTGCCTACGCCTAAAATCACGAGACTGGTATATAAACAGCAGTCGACGATACACCCAGTACTCATGAAAACATATGGTACTTTTGTGATTCCCATTGGAAAACCTCAAAGTCGATAAAAAGATTGTTTGGTTCCATCGAAATCTGCGATATTTCCTCGATACCAGTCTTAGGCATTAAAGTTCTAAAAATATTGATAAGAGTTATTAGATTAGAGACCCACTGGCAACTGCTATGGAATGAAGTTGTGGAGTTACGAAAAAACACAGTTGAGAAAGGAGCTCGACAACATGGAACCCAGAAACGTAGTGGTGTGAGTGTTACTTTTAATCTTAATAAAAAAAAATGAATGTTTCTTTGTTTGTTTGTCCCGTATACGTTCTATTCTATTCATCAGATTGTGATGAAACTCTGATGAGTTGTTGTGCCCGCGAAGGTTTCTGAATTAGTAGAACCATTTTACAATATCTGGTGCGCGAGTTGTTGCAACAAATGAGTGTATTTTCGGTTTTAACGTTTGCAGTTTCCGGTGCGACTCGCATTTGCAATGACCAACAACAAAGCACAGGGACAACACATGGACAGTTGTATGTGGGCTGCTCACGCGTCGGAAAACCTTCTGATTTAATCGTGTATGCATCAGACGAAAAAACAAAAAATATTGTGTATCCAAAAGCACTTCAATAAACAGAATTAAAACAAAAAACACTTTCTTTCTTAGAGTGGCATTGCAACGCATGCGGATGCAGCTAGTTGTAAATATTAATGTACAAACATGGTTAGAGAAATTTATAATTTCTATTTTTTCAAAAAATTTGCTCCCAGTTTAAGCAAAACAAAACAAAAAAAAAAAGAGCATTTTTATTTCTACAGAATAAAGCCGGTTTTATATATAAACAGTGCAACTTGGATAATTCGAACGTCTTTAATTCGAAATCATGGTTAATTCGAAGATTTCTCTTGGTCCCTTGAATTTCTTATTAAATCAATGTTAAAAAATCGTGGGTAATTCGAAGTTCAACTTCCTTAATTCGAAGTTTTTTATAAAAAATTCGAATCATAACGACTTTTCGGCGTTTCATCGTTAAGAAATTCGACACGTGACAACTGAAATCCCCTTCCCGCCACCGTTCGACACGTTACGCTTCAGACGCCATTCGAGCTTCCTGCTGTCAGTGTCACCATGTCTTTCAGTAAACCACGCGTGTACAAGAATTGAACGTTCGCTGAAAAGGTCGCCGTCATTCGCGAGGTGGAAAAGGGTGTGAAGAAGAAATGCCAAATCGCCAATGAGTACGGGATAGCGTCGAATTTTGTCGGTACATTAAAGGACAAACCAACATAAGTGAAGCTGTTTTCCGTTAACTAAATGTGCTTGATGATTTTGCTAACCTTAAGCGACTGAATTTTACAAAACAATCAGACATTGCATAATTTTTTGAAAAACTATAATTTTCTGTATTGAATGCAATGTGTACTGTAGTTTACGTAATATAAATCTTTTTTTGTTTACATACATATAGTGTTTAAGTCTTTCATACCACGATCTTTCTGAATAAATACTTACTTATTGACAGAATAATCTTTACAAGCAGTCAGTGGACCTGAAATTAAAGTTAAAAGATGTAACTTGTTTAATTCGAAATCTTGGATAATTTGAAGTTTTGTAGTGGTCCCTTCAGCTTCGAATTATCCAAGTTGCACTGTATTTACTTTTTTACTTAATATCAAATGTTGGAACATATTATTATTTTTTTTTAGTATTTATTTTTAATAGACTACCAGGCTTCCTTGTCGCAATTTAGGTTTCCAATATAATTTATATTCATTGGTGGATTACATAAAATAAATAATGCAGTCTTCAATAATGCAGTCTTCATATTCAAAAGAGTTTCTTAGCATCACTATACAGCATTGAATAAAAATATTAAAGAGCAAAATTTATAATGTGAAATTATAAATTTTATACTTTATGTCGTAAATTACTATAAAATATTTTTTTACTGAGTTAATGTAACAACTGCATACTGTAAATCTATATTATTAAAACAGGGTAGGGAAAGCGATTAGTAAACCAATCACAGTGCTTCATAGCGTCTTCTGATGCGTATAAGACAATGTAATTGATATTGCTTTAATTTCCTTATTATTATAAACATGATTGTTGCGAATGCAAAAGGCGCAATTGTTGCGATTGTTGTGTTTAATGATAATTTAATGAGATTTTTAATGATACTTGTCCACAGACAGATGGACAAAGCGGGATTATTAAGTCTTCTGGTCCTTATCAGAAGACTAAAAAAACGGCGTATGTACACTATACACAACAATTGAAGTTCGCACGCGCGTCGCCAGGCAACAGGAGTATTGTTGCATAATCAACTTAATTGCGCAAATTTCCGACCATTACAAATGGATTCAATAGTGTTTTGCATGTATTTTTTAGAATTTAAACTTTTAGTTTTAATGATGATTTTGAATAAATAAAATGTTGCTTTCTGTTATATTGCGAGGCTTCGGGAGCGAAATGACAGGCAGCCGTCTAGTAATAATAAGAAAATAAAAAAAAAAAGTGGTCATTCTAGAAACTTAATCCCAACATGCCATCACATTCGGATTATAATAGTTACACTGTTCTAATCTTGTTTAATAAAGTTGTTTCACTTATATTGACGTCTCGATTGTACATAGACGCCGCCAATCACGCTTGGAAAAAAAAGCAAAAAAACTTTTTAAATATCCCCAAGACGAATTGCCTTTGTATTCATACGACCTCAAAAACAGCATCTAACTTTCCTTCCACGTACAGCGCAGCTGCATCTGCGTTTGGTGACAGCCATACTAATGCGGTTTGCAGGTCATGAATGTCAATCACAGGTTTCTGAAACAGTGTTTTCAACAAGAGTCCAAAAGAAGAAATTCAAAATGATATAACCATTGATCGTGATGTCAAATGTAGGTCTATCACATCTCGCTTCTGCAGGTGGAAAAATATTGTTGGGGAAGTAGGGCTAGTTAAAGACGTAATATCCATCACAAAATCTTTGAAAGATAACACTTGGGTGTGAATGACACTATTTAATCAGCACGTATTCTTTTCTATTATGCTTAAGTGAAGCCGTGTTTCTTTGTGTTTTTGTATTTTATTTCTTTTCGCCTACAAGATGTAGGGAAGCTTTCTGTTATTGCCTCTCGGCCTCACAGGAATTTATTTATTGCCTTTTTGCCTTTGGGGAGCCACTGCCAGTTTGGCCGGTGGTTCTCTCATAGGTTTCTGCCTTTTCTGGTTTTTTATCGGGAGAGGCAGGGCAGGTCTGATGAGCTAGTAGAATAGCGAAACAGCTTTTACCTGTTCCTCCCCGGTAAATGAATCAGAAAAAGGCAATTTATTTGTTGTTTATTCTGTGCTGGGCTTTTGACACATTCAATGACACTATTTCTGTATCGTTTTAAGTGGTTTTGTAAAGGTGACATCATATATAGTCCGACCACGATAACGTGACGATTCGACATCAGCACTAGCCTCTCTCAGAGGTTCCGAAGAATATGACATTAGAGCAACAAATCAAAATAAAGCAAAAATTTTGTTTTAATGTTAGTCCTCCATTTTCCAATTCCTTTCGGAAATAACTTCACCCCTTTTAAAATAATTTTTCGAGCACTGCTCTGTAAAATACCCTGGGCGACATTAATAGGGAAATTAATAGACCTGTGCTTTGAGGCGCGCTTGTTTGTGATTAGCTGAAAAACAGATACGTCATAATCACGTGGGGTTCCTTCCGATCGTCACGTTACCGTGGGCGGACTATAAAAATACACGCTTCCGTGAGTCAGACGTCATCAAACATTGACTTACGGCTGTTTCCCCTATGTTTTGTAATTTCAGATGCTCATATTGTGCTCTTGAATTTTCCCATATGTAAGTTTAGTTATATAAAAGTATTTCTGGAACTCAGCGTTTGAATCAAAATATAAAGCAATATTTTGATTTGTCATCCAACTTATTGGTTGGAAGGAAACTGTTCATAGAAATGCAATCTTTTTTTTATCTATTTTTTTGGAACTGAGTTCATTTTTTTTTTTTTTGGTTTTATCTAAGTTAGTTAAATGACGTCACATATCCTTCCGCTGCCTAAAATTTCCTGCCTTGTGATTGGCGGAAAGCAAATTCAAAATTCCATTAGTAATTAAAAACAAAGCAATAAAATAAAACTATCATTCACTCAATGATTAAAAACGCAAATAAAGCATTCAGGACTCTATAAAATCTTGGATAGCAGCTCTGAATTAGGATCATTTTGGTTGCAACAGTATACAAAGCAGTTAACTTCTGCAAGTCCTTCGTGAAAAAAAATATATCTTATACGTAGGTTTATAACCATCTAGGAACTGGACTTCAGTGCCTGTGGAGTTTTGAGTTTATGAAATACAGTAGACGCCACTTAATGTAATCACGGTTAATGTTATCATTCGTTTAATATTATCAATAACCTCCGGTCCCGAACAGATGTATTCGAATTAACGTAAAAATGATCGCTACATCGCTTAATATTGGTTCATTTTCGATATGCGATTCCGGCAAAGTTCGTGGGACAGGCAATTGAAAAGGAACATTCTCCTCCTCATTGACAACTGCACTGCCCATGTCGAAATGGTGCCGTTCAACCATGCGATAGGAAGTAATCCGAACGCTTAAAGCGTATTACAGAAAAGAAATGCGCTCACGAATCCTGGAAAACATGGAAGATACGGAAGAACTTAGTGGGAGTAACATGACTTAAAAAATTAATGTTTTGGATGCGACACATTTGTTGGCGATGGCCAACAATCGGAAAAGACCATTCGCAATTGTTTCTTACAGTAATGGAGGTTTCTTACAATCAGAAGAAAACGCCTATGCAGCTGTGGAAGAATTGAGAAAATTATCAGTGCTCCACCCGACATGGCTTCTCAAGATTTCGAAGCTTGGATAGACATCGACGAGAACTAGAAACTTCGGCTCTATTAACAGACTACGATATTTGTGAAGTCGTATCGAACACGAACGAAATATCGACGTCTGTTTCTGATGAAGATGAACCCGAAAATGTTATCGAGGAAGAGAAGACTCCAATGAGTGCTGAGATGAGAAAAGCGCTTCGAATTTTGCACCTGGAGTGCAAAGAAAAACTGAGGCTGAGGGGTTTCGTAAATATTATGAGTACGAACGTTTTATTAATGACTTACTCCGTATAAGCAGACCAGGCTATCAACAATTGATGATTTCTTTGTTCCTTGACACGTACGTACTATTTTTTTATCTATCAATTTCACTTTTTTATTTCATGCATGTAATTTCGTTATGTTATGTACCGTATATGCTCCATTAGAGGCCCCCGGCGTTTATTTGCAAAACTAGCCTCGGCTCCCGGCGCTTAATAGTGCTATTAGAGGCCGGCCATTATTAACAAAAACTTTCAGAACGTAATATTTTTACACATAAATACCGGCTAATATTACAAACAGCTACTTTATTTGAATTTCACATGCTACATAAGACTGATAAATGGCAATGTCTTTCTGTAACTTTCGCTGCTATTCGTCGTCCGAATCCGCAATGACGGGCGGGCGCCTCACCGGAAGTTTCTTTCACGTATTCCACCGCGCAAATCTTAAAGGTAATTGCCGTTTCAGCGGCATTTTGTAAGGCAATGTACCACAAGGTATTATGCACGACTATAAAGATACGGACGCTTACACTTGTACCGGTAGGCAAATATCAAAGATCCGGCTACTGTTAGAGACCGACTACTGTTAGAGACCGGCTACTATTAGAGACCGGCTACTATTTGGCCGTGTCCCCTCTGCAGCCCGGCGCTTATTAGAGACCGGAGACAATAAGAGCCTCGGCGTTTATTGGAGCATATACGGTAAATGTTTTCTGCTGAAATCGTCCTCTCCTCACCATTACTACAGCTTATGCTGCCCTTTCTTAATTTATATTTTTCGTTTATTATAATCAATCGGTTGTAGTTATCAAAATCGGATCGGCCCGATGTGATCACATAAGCGGCGTCTACTGTACTTTTCACTGCAAAATATGTCATCGCGAAATCACTGACTGATTCTCATGAAAATTAGCAAAATTTTACTAAAGATTTTTTTGTTTCCTTTATTTGCAACCTGTGGAAAGCTAACTTTCTCCTGGTGTGAGAAAAATGTCAGGTATTTCGGAACTGTTTGTAACATTTGCAAATTCGGTAATTAAGCAGAACACCGAACCACTGAAATTAAGATGAACTTTCGTTATTGTGAAGTGAAAAGATTCGGATTCATGTCGTTAACATCATAATTAATGAAAAACCGCGAAATGGACAAATTGGCACTCATTGGCAGGGCCTATAGATGAATACAAAATGGCGGAAAGCGAGTGTTCAAATTGAGATTTGTTGAGAACTGTATTGAAATAAGGATCATTCCGAAATTTCAAATTGGGAGGGGGAGGATTATCCCGCCTCCCCTATCCACCAACCATCAGAAACTAACAAATCTCGCCATAACAAGTAAATCCCTTCTAAAACAGTAAAGGCTGATAACTGAAAAAGTGAAATTACAATAGGACGCTATAGATCCGTGTTTCCCAACGTGGGGCGCACGCCCCACAGATGGGCAATGATTGTTAAGGGGGGCAATTCGAAAATGGAGCAATATTGTTTTTTGATTGTGAAAGTTAAAAAAGTTGTTTTTTTTTTTTTTAATTTTTTTTCTTTTTGAAAGTTATACCTAATTTGATGGGGCATAGCATACTTTACATACTTTAGGTGGGGCACAGCACAAAAAAGGTTCGGAAACACTGCTACAGATTCATATTTGGGCCTTCCTCATGCTGTACAGTGAAACATACAAATCCGCCATTTTGGCAGGCGAAAGAGTCTCAGTTAAATCTCAAATATTCTTAAAAACTAAGATAACAACAAAAAAAAAACGGTTTTCCATGAAGTACAATATTATTTACGTGATTCCGATTCGTTTCGTTGCAAAATAATGAAAATCGTCTTAATTTCATGGGTTCAGTTTTCTGCATCACAACCGCCAATTCTACTCCTTTCTACAGGGTCTGTCGTTGAAGCGGTGCGAAATTTTATCTCGGTTGTAGATTTGTTTGACTTATCTCTCCCTACACAGCGCTTTTGCATGAATGTCTTTGCACCGTCACAGATCAATTGTTTCAATAAGGGCACAAGCCACTTTACATGTGCAAGTAAGAATCTAGTACATTCGATAGGTCTTATATTGTGCCTGAAAAACTTGCTTATATGTAGAATTAAAATATATCCTTTGACAAACAAAATAACGTATAATAAAGGGAAAAAAATTATAAACAGTTATAAATTAAAACATCACTTCTTGCTGAAGATATACAAAAACCGTAAATTAACTGTTTATTTGCTTACTTGATGGCGCCACTTACCATCTTACATTTTACTTAAACTATTCATATCTATTTTTAATGGCAAATGATTTTCAAATAAAGAAGTCTTTTTCTAATGGGAGAAACAAAGGGTTATGCTGATGTGGGACAGTCAGAGATCTGATTCTTTTCTTCTATTTTAGCGGCCCCTAGTTACAGCTTGCCTGTAAAGCTAGGGAACTGCTCTTAGTTTTATCCTGGATGTCACGCTGGATGTCACACTCTGTCGTGGCCAAACGGTTAGAGATATTAAAATGAAACCTTCACCATTGTGTTCAGCATCAAAAAGTAGGTGAACACGTCCAAAAAATCAGACCTGTAAGACCGGATTTTGGGGGGGGGTAAAAAATGGTATGCTTGCTGGATGTCACACTGTAGCGGCCAAACGATTAGAATGAAACCTTCACCATTGTGTTCAGCATCAAAAAGTAGGTGACCACGTACAAAAACATCAGACGTCTAGGACCATTCCCTGACCCCACCCCCAAGGGTTTTCTTTATTTCAAAAGCTTACTGAAAAGAAAGAAAACGCCTTGGGGGGTCAGAGAGTGGACCTTCGACGTCTGGTTTTTTTGTACGTGGTCACCTACTTTTTCATGCTGAACACAATGGTGAAGGTTTCATTCTAATATATCTAACCGTTTGGCCGCTGCAGAGTGTGACATATATTAGCGACCCCTAGGTTACAGCTTGCCTGTAAAACATAGGGCACCGAAACCTTCACCATTGTGTTCAGCATCCAAAAGTAGGTGACCATGTCCAAAAAAAAATCAGACCTCTAGGACCACTCCCTGACCGGAAGTTGGGTGGGTCAAAAGTGGTTGCTTCCGATAAAAATTTGTTATGGGGTCGCTTTGCTTTTGACTGTCTAAAAGCATTAATTATCTTGTTCTTTTATTTCGTTATTATTTTAACTCAGAAGAAACAACTCAAATCCCATGAATTACGAAGGGTGTTTCGGACATGGTAGGCAAAGCGAAGAGAAACGGGTTCCAAAGGTAATTTTGAGTCGAAAATGTTCCATGACAGTTTGTTGTACGGGCCGTAGTTTTAGAGTTAGGAAATGAAGGCTTTGGGAATGGTCCCTAATTAAAGAAAGCTCAGTTCACATTAGGAAGTGTAAGTAAATAAGGTAAAGTTTATGTTCATTCTGTGTTTTAAAGATGTTAGCTAAAAACCTTTTCATCATAAGTCTTTTAATTTCATATCGTTCAATCACACCAGAAAATACTTAATATCACTCTTCCTCTGCTGTTAGTTCAAACTTTCGAACTTATTATTTCGAATCTTCGATCTAATCTCACAGTACGAAACAGCACTATCCTGGAGCGCTTAAAAGACTTTAATTAATTTATGAATTTACGGAAGTTATTAGTTTAGGGAATACTTGTCTCTAGTAGTTTGAACCAATGTAGATTCCTCGTGCCTTCTGGCATCCTGGCTTGGCGTTGCGCAGTAAATGCCAATACAGTAGTAATGGCGTAAGTTAATTGGGCGAAGCAGCGCCAAAAATGTGTAATGCAGTCTTTAGTTTATCCCTTGCTTTATTTCTGGGATGTTATCATTGATAAGAAACCTCCGTAAATTGTAAATATTCTTAATTCAAAGGTACAGTTCAGTTTTGGTGAACTAAAGCAAAGTTGATACCGTCGTTACCTTATAGCGAAATGCTAAATTTTAATTAATTATTTTCATTGACATAGATAAAGGTAAACTTCCCTTCGAATTCAACGTAATAACTAAAACAGAATATTGAATATAAATTAAAAGGTAGTCATGCATTGTGTATTCACGATTCAGCTTTTCTTAATTGTATATTAAAAATATTTAGCAGTTCATAAAAGCAGCAGTTTCTTTTTTGTGTATGCAAGAATCTCTTTTCCCGCCATCTCTTGATCAGATCCTGATGTGATATGACTTTTATTCATATTTATTTTGTCGTCCTATAAGAATACTATAGGATACTAATGCAAGAATTAACGAAGTTGAAACAAATATTTTGAAGAACCTCAAAGTAAATTTCGCAAAAGAATATAGGCAGTCTCAGTGTCGCTAATGTAAATAATATACCGTTGTTGAAATTTTTTGTTCGTCCTCTGTCTGCCTGTTATCTTGCTAATATATTAATATATACTGGGATACCTCCTTGTTAGGTACACTACACCGACTCGTATGAATGCTTCATACCGATATTAATACAGTGCAACTTGGATAATTCGAAGCTGAAGGGACCACTACAAAACTTCGAATTATCTAAGATTTCGAATTAAACAAGTTACATCTTTTAACTTTAATTTCAGGTCCACTGAATGCTTGAAAAGATTATTCTGTCAATAAGTAAATATTTATTCAGAAAGATCATGGTATGAAAGACTTAAAACACTATATGTATGTAAACAAAATAAGATTTACATTACTTAAGCTAGAGTACATAGTGCATTCACTACAGAAAATTATAGTTTTTCAAAAAATTGTGCAATGTCTGATTGTTTTGTAGAATTCAGTCGCTTAAGGTTAGCAAAATCATCAAGCACGTTTAGTGAACGGAAAACAGCTTCACTTACGTTGGTTTGTCCTTCAATGTACCGACAAAATTCGACGCTATCCCATACTCGTTGGCGATTTGGCATTTCTTCTTCATACCCTTTTCCACCTCGCGAATGACGGCGACCTTTTCAGCGAACGTTAAATTCTTGTACATGCGTGGTTTACTGAAAGACATGGTGACACTGACAGCAGAAAGCTCGAATGGTGTCTGAAGCGTCACGTGTCGAATGGCGTCACGTGTCGAACAGTGGCGGTAAGGGGATTTCAGTTGTCACGAGTTGAATTTCTTAACGATGAAACGCCGAAAAGTCGTTATGATTCGAAATTTTTTATAAAAAACTTCGAATTAAGGAAGTTGAACTTCGAATTATCCACGATTTTTTAACATTGATTTAATAAGAAATTCAAGGGACCAAGAGAAATCTTCGAATTAACCCCGATTTCGAATTAAAGACGTTCAAATTATCCAAGTTGCACTGTATATTACGTGACCTCGGTGTAAATAAAGCAGAAAGCCATTAATTAGGTGTAGGAAAATCGCAGTAATGGGAAAACGATTTTTCACCTACCTCTGGTTTAAGGATTTACCGAGAGTGGTGAAAAAAAACATAAAAAACTTTCAGCAACTACGTGTTGTAATCGTATTTACATGGCACAGTATTCCTGTTCAATGCTTCCAGCATCATGCAAAGACGAATTCAGGGTATTTTCAAAGCCAAAGGAAGTGTAACTTGTCATTAGAGAGGTATTCTAATAAAGTAGTATCTGATGGTAGAATGATTTTTCGTAATATACTGTATGTATTTCAGTTTTATTATAAACTAAAAAAACAAAAACCAGTCTTGTTCTATCAAGAATTAAATATATCAAATAAGCGTTATTTAGAAATATGTGGCCGAGAAGTTCCCTTACCCCTTCATCGATAGTCATATTTTAAGAAAATATTTACACATTAAGTGTCCAATGCGTCTGTGTGTTCGCCATCATGCTGCACACATAAGTTCACACGCCCCCATCCTCCTTGACATTTTTTGGAGCATGTCCATTGTGATGTTTTGAAATGTGTCCTCAATTGCACTGCTCAATTTTTCATTTGCAGAATAACGACGTTTAGACACTTAGTCCTCAAGGCCACAATGATTCCCCACAATGAATTGTCAGGCGTCGTGAGGTCAGGACTTCATGGTGGCCATTTCAGTGGAGCTGACGATGCTGGTGTACTGCAATCAATCCACGTCGTGGAAAATGTTCATGAAGAAGCCCGCCCACAGTAAGAGCGAAGTGAGCACGTGTCCCATCCTACTGTTACGCGTTCCATGATACTGTGTATATATATATATATATATATATATATATATATATTTAGGCTTAGCAATTCTCAACCAACGGGATTAGCTGAGGTCGGATGGTAAGCCCGTCGCTGCTTGTAACCCCCAAATAAGAAAACTGGTACCCATTTGATAAAGGACTGAATGAGCCCTAGGGTATGTCTCTGGCCACGCTGGGAATTGAGTTATTTATAAGGTCTCAATTATTTATTATCTTCTTCAAATGCAATCAACCTATTCCTGAAGACAGCGAGACCTGCAAACAAATCTTGAAGATATATCCTCTACTTACTCAGTGGGATTCTGATCAGGAGAATACGAAATCTTTATTAATTGTATATCTCATCAGTAATGACTATTTTTTTTTTTCGTTGTAGGTATCAACGCGAAATATCCCCCCAAAAGGCGTCTAATTTTGTATTGTCATATTTCACAGGCATTTAAGAAAAATTTCAGCTAAGAATAAAAATAAAACAAAATAATAAAAGTTTCTGAAAGCTCAGGAATGACGCAAATTAACGATCTGCAGATGAAGAAAACTCAAGCGTTACAGAAAATAAGGAATGTGAAGTGTCAATGTGATGATATATTATTTTAATTGTATTTTGTTGTCGGGCAAAACTTAAATTGTTGGAAAAGCTCTTCACATGTCTCAAATTCGATAAGTTTATTTTACATGAATTAAATCATCCCATTAATAGGCAAAAATTGTACGGATCTTTGTAAATTTGTAGATATGTAAGCAGAGTCGGAGAAATAACCAATCACAGTGCAACGTTGGAACACATCAGACGTGACGTCACGCCCATGATTAAAGATGGCGTCTCTTATATTCGTCCCACTTCACCGCGACGGATCGCGATTACGCAATTATTATCAGGATATTGAGATTTTCTTTCCCACAGCTTTATATATTGTCAACAATTGAATGTATTTTAAATGAAAATAGATTTAACGTGCCTGAATAAATCTCTTTTCATTTTAAACACATGGCTTCCCTTTTAATTCCCATTTAATTTCTTCCCATTTAATTCCTTTTGTGCCCAGCGGATTGCAGGACAAGGAATATTTGTATTTTGTCTTTTTGTTTATTTTTGGTTAGGATTTCTTCGGGGAGAGATCCCGCTCTCGGGAGCGAGACCCATCCCTTAACCTTTCGCACCTTCTGAGTCTGTCATCGATGGAGTTTGACTGACTGACGAATCCTAAAAAGGACGAAACGGTCCGTCCCAATCTCTTCCCGGTGACAGCCCAGGGTGCGAATTCCTTCTTTTAGCATTATGCTTCGTTTGTTACCTTTTTTCTAATGTATTTTAAATTCTATATAAATGCAAGTTGAATGACCTACTGTACATCGATGGAATCATTTCCAACGTAGTTTTTATTTCAATATTATAGTTTTTGTTCTGATATTTTATTTTAATGTCGTTACCAATTTTGCTACTGAAGGTCTTCTCGTATCTTCCCTTTGGGGAAAGAGGAATGGTAATTGTATTAAGTTGATTTAACGAAATGATCTGAATTTTCCGTTATTGCATTGCACAAATTCGAAAATAATCGTTCCTCAAGTATTTATTTAAGAAAGGCCACTTGATGTTTCAAACAATCCACGGTACAATTTGATTATTATCTGGCACCGATAGGGTTTCTTTTACAATTTTGTTCTAATTCTTTTTATTTTCAGATGATATTAAAAGGCGTTGCGATGGTTAGGCCCAGTTTATAATTTATACCCAATAGAGCTATAATCCGGATTTAAAGATGAAAAGCATTAATTATTACAATAAAGTAATTAAGCCTGAGCTATTTTTTTATGTATATAATACGGTTATGAAAGACATTTATCTTTTTCATATATAAAAATGAATGTTTGTTTGTTTGTCCCGTATGCGTTCCTATACCATTCATCAGATTGAGATGAAACTTTGATGAGTTGTTGTGCGCACGCCCGCGAAGGTTTCTGAATTAGTAGAACCATTTTACAATATCTGGTGCGCGAAGCGTTTCAACAAATGAGTGTATTTCCGGTTTCAACATTTGCAGTTTCCGGTGCGACTCGCATTTGCAATGACCATCAACAAAGCACAGGGACAACACACGGACAGCTGTACATGACCTGCTGCTCAAGCTTTCGAAAACGTTCTGATTTATTCGTGTATGCACCAGATGGAAAAACAAAAAATATTGGGCATCCAAAAAAAACCTCAATAAACAGAATTAAAACACAAACACTTTCTTTCTTTGAGTGGCATTGCAACGCATGCCGGGTACAGCTAGTAAACAATAAAAAAAATGTTACTAATTACTTTGCCATACATTTACAATGTATTAAAAAGCAGTATGAATCTAACATTAGTATGTAACAATACATCTATTAGGTTTAATTATCAGAGCTGCCTTAATTTTTAAATTCCTTACTATTAATTTATTTATTTAAAATTTTAATGTCATTTAGGTTATTGTAATATATTAGCCATGATTGATTATTTTATCGAATATCATCTTGTTCCTGTGTGTTTGCTTTTGATTATCGTTATCAGAATTGCAAATGAATGAGATTAATTTCATATCTAGATCCGTGACAGGAGGATAGGCATAACAGGGTTTGGGTACTCATCCATCTGAACCTTTACAGACAAGCTTCTCGACCACTTGAACCACAAGAACCCTTCGATGTTTTATTCTAGAGGGTGGTTTTTAAAGGTACCAACAAGCGTCAGTACAAAGAAAAATCAGTAAAAAATGTCCCATGAACATACATCGGAAATACATCGTTTATGAGTTAGTACCCGCTATTATATTAGATGCACGAATCCAAATAATAATACAACAGTGTGGCCGAGAAGTTCTCATACTCCCTATTATATAGTAATAAATATAAATATTTAGCATTGAATGCTATTTCAATTGTTGACACTACAATGCAGGTGGCACTAGAATGCACTGGATAGCTTGAAAACGCGGGTATCATGGAACGTGTATGACTACAACAGGATGGCGCACCTGCTCACTTGGCTCTTACTGTGCATGGGTTTCTTCATGAACATTTTCCAGGACGCTGGATTGGTCGCGGTATTCTAGCATCGCCAGCTCCATTGAAATGGCCATCCCAAAGTCTTGACCTCACGACGCCTGACAACTCGTGGGAACTCATCAAGGCCTACGTATCTGAACGTCGCGTCGTTATGCTACAAATGACGAATTGCGCAATGCAGTTGAGGACTCATTTCGAACCATCACACCGGACATGCTCCAAAAAATGTCAAGTAGGATGTGGCGGCGTAAGAACGTGTGTGTACTTGTGAACTTGTCTATATGAACTTATGATGGCGAACACACAGATGCATTAGACACTTAATGACTACCAATGAAGGGAACGGGAATTTCCCGACCACACTGTATGTAACCGGTGCTTATAGTAGTGATACTGTGTACATGTATAAACATTTTTAAATTTACAAAGAGAAAATATTCTAATTTTCTTTGCACATGGGAATTAACATAAGTGTACAAACAGGTAACAACTGATGCAGAAATTGTGTTAAACGAAGCCTCCACGAACAGCAGGCATCAAAATAAATATTCGAAACGTCCACCATCTGCCTCAATACAGCGTGCTAAGGTCTAGATAGTGAATGTCTCATCCGTTTACAAATTCCCGGTGTGTTCCAATTTAGGTGAAAATCGTTGACTATCCTCTTTCAGCTGGCAATCATAAAAACATCCAATTGATAACTATTTATTTTAAAAACATCCAGTATCGAAGTCAATTATTAAAGTATCCGTGATCAAGAAAACTTATAAACTGCTTATCTTTGGAAACTGAAACTTTAGTGATAGATTTGATGCTATGGATGATTCGGATCGAATTTAGATGCATGAGTGAATATATTGGGGACCATAGACCACCGTAAACATTGTTCTGATGCAGCGCCACCTATACAGCGCCATATCCCAATAACTCAAGAACTACTTACTTCAAAAACAGTGAAGCGTTAATGTTAGACAGATTAGTGTAACCTCCTTATTGATTTTGGTAGAAGGTGGACCTCTGATGAGGAGCTTAGGGTCAAAAATATCTTTACATGTTATCATTAAACTCACAATACATTAATATTAAAATATCTATAAAGCTGAAAAGTTTGAAAAGTTTAGGCTAACCTTTGTCTGTTTTCAATTGTATTTGTCTCTTATTTTGCTCTCACTTTTGTAATATCGGGGAATTGATTGGGGAGTTGATCATAAACTAACTCCATATGTAAGGAAAATAGGATGAAAGAAAACAATTATTTAAACAGGTGGCAATAAAACCTGGAACACCATAAACGAAGCTTCGAATTAATATGAGTGCCTGGAGTGTAGAAGCACCTGTGTTACTTATAGTTTTCAAGGTGAAACAGCACTTGACTCAACTGCAGTGCCCTATTACGTAACAGGTGGCAGAATATGCCCTAGTTTTTATATTGGACATTATTGAAAGCGATTCAAGCAGTTATTTCCTTCGAAACTTGTCTTTGACTTAAAAATATGGAAGACTTTTGTCACCAACTAACCAGACTTCTACATGAATTGCGTGATTGGTATGATGATGCATGTCTTATCGTAAAGCATTGATGACTTGGACAAAGTTGCGTGGCAGTGTAGCATTTAGGCAACATTAATGGACAAATGAAGACATGTTGATATGGCTTGAGCTTTTTAGGAGGATGACTAAATGTGTTTGTCACTGTAACAATGTCGTAGGACAGTGTTATAAACCCCAGGACTACTACTGATAAAGTATATCCGGTAAAGTGTGTACTCCCTAAAATCGGCAAAAAAAAACTCATATGTCATAAAAAACGCCCTCTACGAGGAACGACGAATGGTTAGACTCAATGATGAGGCATCCATATTAGGAGAAGACCTACAGAATGAATCTTACACACGCGAAAAAGGCATAACTTCGTACTACCTAGCATAAATTTATGGGAAGTAATTGGATTGAAGAGAAAAGAATTACCCATTTTGTAGCTGTTGAAGGTAAATAAAAACGTTGATCAGATAATCAACGTAGTTATCCTCCCATTCACAGCGACCGTCGAAGGTGGGTTTTCCAGCACTACAATGTCCAATCCCATAAGGCTAGCATGGCACCGCAAGCTCTTCATAATGTCATAACGATAAATTGGATAGGAGATTGGACGAAAACATCACTGATCACTTATGGGATATGATTGATAGACCCCTAGCTAGCATTCCTCAAAACAACACAAATATTGCAGAGCTGGTCATCCAAGCGGAGAACGGCATGGGTTTTTCAAGATTACATCCGAGACCACCACACATTGTTACCTTCGAGTTGGGCATAGCATGAACAATTGCAGAATATATTTGCAAAAATAAATTTGTATCTATTCCAGAATTGTGTAAATTTAATCGTTTCAAATAAATATCCTGAACCTCGATATATTTCGAATTTTTAAAGAACTCCAGATTGGAAAGCTGGTTTCTTTTGGCGTCGGGCGCCATGAAAAAAATTGCTGAGCTACCAAGGATCGCTGAAAACCGAAAAAGTTTGGGAACTCTTGAGTGTTTGCCTTTATTTACTGCATAAATTCATGTGAATTGGATAACTCCATTTTCAATTTAGAGTCCTTAAGCTACGAGGGAATTTTACTGTTTGTCCACTAACTTGTAATTTCGTGTTAATTTTCATTTTGAGAAATTCTGTAAAAATTTTAAATCTTTTAAAACATCGACCCACATTCGTTAAAAATAGTAGATCTGTTAAAATCACAAATGGCATACATTACGAAATATTTCGTATACTGATTGCAATTAAATACCTGAAATGTCTATTTCAGGTATTGGAATGTATAAAGTATGTATCATAATTGGAATGTCTAATCAGGTCGTCGGCGTGTGAAACGCTTATAAGGTGATGCTAGATTACACAGAATCACTCATGATAAACAACAAGGCAAAATACCAGAAATTATAAAAATTATCTGATTTAAAATTATTGAATTTAAAAGTTTCAAGTGATAAGCTTCATTAATATGCTTGGAATCAACGAAGATTTAATCAATGCTTACTATGCCATTAAAGTTTTAATAAATTCTCTATTCTACAATTTAAATTATTCAAAAGTTGATACCTTGAATGTACAGTGAACAGACAAAACATAAGAGACACCTAACTAATAAACTTGTTGGTCTTCTTCTAGCGCGAATAACAGCCTGTATTTTCCGAGGCATCGATTCTGCTAGAGGGCTACCGGATGTAACGCCAGCCATGCCTGTTCTACCAATATCCACAACTCTGACCCAGACATAGGTGCTGGATTCCTGGATCTGATGTCTCGCTCAAAGGCATCCTAGAGATCTTCGACAGGGTTTAAATTCATAATCTAGTGGCTTGCATACGAGATGGGACCATGCCTAGGTGATAGCGGCTCATGGAGCTGGGGTGCATTATTCTGCTGAAACAACTATCGGCTGCAAGGGTATAGGTGATCATCCAGCACATTCTGGTAGCTCGCAGAGTTTAAGGATCTCTTCAGACACAGTAAGGGACCTAATGTCCTAGGAGAAGACTCCCAAACCATCATAGAGCCGCCACCTCCTTGAACAGAGCCGACTTGGCAGGATAGTTGGTAGACAGATAGATCTTATGCTGTCGATGCCACACTCGCACCCTCCCACCAGACCGATACAACTGATAATGGGATTCATCTACTCACGCGACTCGTCGCCATTCTGCAGAGGTCCAGTTTTGATGTTCTCCGAACGAGGACAGGCACAATATTCGATGACGAATAGTCAACAGTGGCCCATGAGTAGGGCATCAGCTCCCGTAGCCTAGAATATTCCGCGTGCGCTAAACGTCTCTTGCTAGCGCTCTGACATTGAAACTATATATGATCTGTTCCGCAATTTGCTCTTGTATCGGGTGTACTCGCGTTGGACCCCTGATACGGTTGCCTTCGAAAACCTTACTCTAGTTACTGCTTGGGCGATAGAATGGCCTATCTGTCTTGCGCCGACATGCGTCCTTGATCAATGTCACTAAGATATCAATGTTTACCCATCTTCTTCGACTGCGATACAGTGCTGGGAATCTCAGATGTCCTACTACCTGTTTTACTATGCGCTCGGGATATCAATGTCAACTTCCCATCATCCATTCTCTAAAGTTTTGTCTATTCAGTATATAAAACATGGAAATAAAATATACCTTTCATTTCCTCAAACTGTATACATATATTTCAATATTATAATAGAACATCATTTACCTTGGAAACCATCTTCTTTATTATACTTAACAATATTGCATTTCTTTTAACAAGAAACTTCTTCAGGTTATACATGAGGAAAAGAAAAGCTTTCTCCTTCTTCTAAGACTTCATAATTCGTTAGGAATACAAATTTGAAACTTACTATAATAATATAATAACTGACATTGTGCTTAATACCACACTTTGTTCAAATTTAATCTTTAATAATAAAACAACAAAACATTCCTCTCTTAATGTTTGTTCAAATTACACAAATTTAGCTGAAATCACACAATCTTAGTTCAATCTATGAGGTCACAATAATTTCCTTTTTTTTAAATTTGAAACTACACAAACTTTGCTCAAATTAAGATACCACAAATATTTTCTTTTGTTTTCCGTGTTCTTTTGTATAACCAAAAGCTACTTCACTAATTTTTTTGAAATTTATCTTTATTCATACATAGTTGAGAATTAATTATGCATCATTCTACCTCAGCCTGTCCTTCTCTTCCTGAATTTTGCAAACTATGTCTCCCTTAGGATCTCGATTATGCCTCATATTTGCACAATGGTCTGCCCAATGTTCCTCTTATTGTATATAAAGGCTCTTACGTGTTCCGGTAGAAACCGTAGTATATTCCACCCACCGCAGTCTCTGCACTCGAGCTTATATACTACACTCACTACAAGATTGCGTGATTTGAGCTAAATTTGTGTAATTTGATGAAACATTGAGAGAGGAATAAATATGAAGCGACCGATTTATACAAAACATTGGAAACAGATTTAAAAATAAAATAAAAAATAAAACAAGTTTACAAGTTTCGAAAACCTATAGTGGTTTTCTTCTTCGGACTACAAATATATAAAAACAAATTTTAAAAGACCGTTGTCGGCGAGGACACGCCCTTGGTTTGACTCAACCAATCACCGTTCGGACTATATTTGTTGTCCGAAGAAGAAAAAGGCGCAAGGTTTTCGAAACTTGTAACGTGTTTTATTTTCTATTTTCTTATTAAATCTGTTTCTAATGTTTTGTGCAAACTGTCGTTTCATAGTTATTACAGTTGCACATTAAGAAACTCATTATTAACAAAGAAATATTTGTTGTTTTTTATTATTGAACGAAGTTTTGTGTTAATTAAGCACGATGTCAGTTATTATATTATTGTAAATTTAAGTTTCAAATTTATATTCATAACGAATTATGGAGTTTTAGAAGAAGGAGAAAGCTTTTCTTTTCCTCATATATAACCTGAAGAAGTTTCTTGTGAAAAGAAATGAAATATTGTAATTTTCCACGGAAAATTATTTCGTCTATATTATTGTGTGCAGAGCCGTCGCGTGGGCGGGGCAACCGGGCAAAAATAAAAAAAATTTGGAAATTCCGTTTTTTTAGTTGTTGAATTGGAAATTCCGTTTTTTTTTTGTTTTTTTGGTTGTAGATTTTTGGGATGGTGGGGAGGGGGTGCAAATATCAAGTGTAGGAAGCCTGACGAAATCTTGCCCCGGGCGCCAACAAACCACGCGACGGCCCTGATTGTGTGTATGGTCCTTCACTAAT
>JAFIDM010005346.1:38574264-38638287 GCA_023159025.1 Thereuonema tuberculata
CGTTGCATTCTGGGAAGTTCATCTTTGAGCGCGCGGATAAAAAGGACTTTAAAGCGTTTTTGTATGTTGTCGTTACATCAACAGAATGTCTGCTAACTGTTCTCAAGAGAGACAGTATTTTTTTTTTTTATCTCATTCCGGTTTTCCCGCGCTTTTTTTAGGATGTCTGATTTGTAACTCAAGAAACGTCGAGTAAATGGCTCTTAAGCTTTCAGCAAGGAGTAGCCCAGTACCGTTTAAATAAATGTACTTCAAGAAATGAGAAACAAAATTAATATTAGTTAAGACCTAGACAAATGCAAAGATGGCGGAGTGAGTTGTACTTGGCCCAATAAACCGGAGTCTTGTTTAGACATTTAAACGTATTTGTGCAGTTAAGAACACGTCCTGTTTCGCTGTGTGGAGACTAGATTCTGTAAACTGTTTCTGCATTACCAAGTAGGTTTACTGCTTGAATGTGTGTTAGTTCCATCTTTATTTCTTAGTTGTTCAATAGACGTAAACCGGGGACAGAGCTTGTAATCCTCGTAATGCCCTTAAACGCTCGATTGACCACTAACTGTTACGTAGATTCAGGAACAGCTCTCGTAATTGTTCTTTTTAGGAATTCTATTCGGGATCTACAAGTACTTACCGTCTTTTATTGGCGAAAAACTAAAGAGAAACCAGAAGTTCTGAGAGAACCTAGAGGCTGCTTCCCTTAAAATGCTCGTCTTAAAATTTATTATTATTATTATTATTTATTGTTAAAGTCAATAAAACGAGACAAACGATAAATCTTCATTTATTGTTGAAATTGTAATTTCCTCCGAATACAAACCCAACAAATGAAGCCTCGCGCTAATTAATGGATTAACTGAAAGAATTAATACCCATTGTTTAAGAAGCGCGCGCTCACGCAAACACGCACTGATTGTTCTGATGGAAATTCTTAGTAAATTAAGCTATTATTAAAAAATATTAAATATCATTTATACAGGCGAAAAGCAAAATTTCTCAAATATTCAAAAAAAAAATCAATACTTATTCATTTTTTTCCCATCAGGAATAATGTGATTATAAAAGATTCGTTGCGCTAATTTGCAATTCCGTCAAACCTTTTTTTTGTAAAATCTCTAATGTTTACTTTCTGTAACTCGTTTCTTTAATTGTTTTCTGCCGATTATAGAGAACTGGAGGACTGTTTTCACTTGGCAGATTTCAATTGTAAGATGCGGAATAATTCACAATCTCTGTTGTACGAAGACTTTTGACATTTAAGCCAATAGCGGAAATCCAATGAAAACAATGCTAAATATCTCGAACATGGAGAGGGCGTTGGTCCCTAAAAATATCCTATTCCTATCCTGTTTGGGCCTCTGAACACGATGGTGAAATCCGTTTGTCGATCCGACCTTCCGCTCTGGAGTTGTTAGGGGGGACAGACACGGACGGACAGGACAAACGCTATAGCTACCGATTTTGGTCGCTATCACAATAGCTCCCAAATGGGTCATTAAAGAAGGAAGGGCAGACGACAAATATTTTCAAAATGGAATTTATGGAATATATATATTTTTTACTAAAATTTTATTTGATGTTACATGCTGAAATTACGCATATTTTCATAGCTTCGGCTTGTCAAGCCTGTGGCATAGTCTTGTGGTCAAGGCGGCAGCCTTCCACAAAGCAGATGTGTTGGAATCTGGGTTCGAATCCTGGAGTCGGATGGATGTTCTTCATCTTTCAATGGCTTCCTGAGGATGGCAAATGGGAAACCATCTCAGTATCTTTCTCAGGATATTAAGAGGATCTTTCTAGGGGTCCGCCATGATGGGAACTACAAAAACGCCAAGAGTATTTGAACCCGCTGCATGAACACTGAAGAAGATATAATAAAAGATATAAATGATTTAATTTTTAGATTTAGATTTCGTTAACTTGGAAAATTGACTGAGAATTCAAATTTTGATATTATTTTGTTCCATTGAAGTCATTTTGAAAAAAATTGTTACACATTTTGTTTGAAATGTATGCAATTCCGCACCATCCTAATTATATTAGGTTAGGTTTAATGAACCTAACGTAATGTATTTAGGATGGTGCAGAATTGCATATATTCTAAACAAAATGTGTATCCATTTTTTCCCACAAATAGTCTTACGTAATTTTAGTAAATAATTTTTTTAGAAAAAATGCCAAAAAGGAATATTTCTTATTTAAATCATATCTCCCGAAATATTTGATTCCAAAGAATGAATATTTGTTTGCTTTCGCGAGATACAGGCTAGTAAATTCTGTAACAATCATTAAAACTACATAAATGTCCAATTATAAAAAAAAAAAATGTTCGAATAATAGAAATAATTTGAGAACCACTGCACAAGACAGTGGCCTAATTGTGATGACGATTAGGTCACCTTCATTGGTTGAAAGGAAAAACGAGAACAGATTCTCGATGACCTCCTGAAATAGTTTCTGTACGAATTAACATTCAAATAACTAGACAGTATCTGTACCTCTAGAAAATTCACACATTGTTTCAGCGATTCGTGAAGCATAATTTCATAAATAATCTATGTACGAAAACATTCTGTGTAACATTTAATAATGTTTTATAAAGTTTTCTTTAAAAAAAGCATGTTTTTTTCTTAATTATTACCTTTTGAAAACTATTTAAACAATATATTTAAAAAAAAGAAACTTCCCACATATACATCTGAATACGCCATGTTGTATTTCTGATATTCAATATTTGACAGAGAAAACAAGTTTTATAGGATATCCGTTTCTTTCAAAATATTAAGGTCGTCTAATTTAAGACCTGAATAAAAGGAAACGCCCCCTATTATCATTTCGTAATGCAAACATTTCCCGACCCTTTATTTTTAATATAGGCCTAAAGTAAATAACAAATTGAAGTGTGATATTGAAGTGGTTTATTATAAAAAAAAAATACAGTACAAATGTTGAACAGTTGATTGCTCCATCTCTTGGATTATCTGATTTTTCTAAGAAAAAAAAAAAAAATAGTAATTTTAAATAATGATAATATTACAGTGCTCACGCCGAGAGTTGAAACTCCCAGAATGCAACACTGATTATAGATTTTCCTTTCCTGGCCGTCCGCTAACATTCAAATAGAAGAAGTCGCTTCTCTTCAATCATCTAATATAGATTTTAGAACGTTTGTCTGTTTGTCGTTCCACAACCCATTTCAAAACGACGAAACCATGATTTGATCATGAAACTTCCTGTTTCATCTCGAACCCTTCTTTGCAACCGAGGTAAGGGTCTGTTATTAGTCAAGCAAGAAAGATAAAATTCGATTTTTTTTTTTTCTGTAGAGCATGTTGTGAACTTTAACGAATATTACCTATATTTTTACTTCGCGAAAGATGCATGCGCGATAGATGCATACGGGAATAACCAAAGCAAATTTGAAAATATTTTTATTAGTTCAATTTCTAACCCAAATAACGTTGGATTACATTAATAAAAAGTAAATTTCAAAAATAGATAAAGAATTAAATAATAGAGATCTATGGAAATTTACAATGTGAGGATCTAAAAAGAAAAAGAATATTTTTGATTTCAGTGAATTTAAAACAGTAAAAAATCATGTTTATTACATTTGTTGACATTGATTAAATGTCTATGGGGAGTTTATTTTTAAGAAAACAAAAATAAAAAAAAGACACAAAAATAAGGAATTTAACGTGCCTGAATAATTCAACAAATGATAAACAAGGAAGGGACGAGGCTAAGTGAAAGGATTTACTTAGCACCTCGAGCTTTCACCGGGGAGAGACTGGAACGTCCGTTTCGTCCTCATTAGGATATAAAATGTTGTAAAATAAGATATAAAAATCTTACGAAAAAGTGTTATAAGTGATAAAAAGCATATCTACAATTGACGTGTTTTGCAAGAGGTAGATAAAAACTTCAGACATTCATTGGTAACTTTTCGTATCGTAGACCATTGATTTCTATATTGTAAATGTTTTAAAAACAGAATAAAATACTGAAACATTTCATCAATGAAATTCCGAGTTTTCTGTACCATCAGCAAGTCTCCGTTTATTTTGATAACGAATCTTTGAGACTAGATGTGTACAGTCTAACAGATGGATGTTGACGATCACGTTTGCGCGAGAATTACGAAAAACACGAGATCTCGCCATTAGCCTCTTCAGCAGGTCTCAAGGAATTTAGTATTTTTAATGTCTGTCACTAGGAAAATGCAACATAATGAATTTATTGTTTGTTTATTGACTGTTTTCAATTTATTGAAACTATATTAAAATGTAATAAAAGTCTCATGCATTTCCCCATATTATAATTCATTTAAATATTTCAATATTTTGTGAGAATACCTGGATAGAGACTATTCTCGCGTAAATTACGTGTAATCACGAAAATACGGGATCGTCAACATCCATCTGTTGGACATTAAGAGAAAAATAAATAAATGACTTTTATCTTCTTGGTATGCTTTCGCCTAGCGAGTTGGAAGTTTCATTCCTCGCCCCCTTTTTTTGAATAATTCAGTTGCCCAAGCAGAGGTCATTCGATCTATTGTAGTGTTGTAGCATCTGCGGGTTATTGCGGTGATAATAATCAAGCTAACACCACCGCGCGTCGTTATTGGACGTCTTGGGGAGAAATCGTTTTCTTGTGGCTAACCACACGGAAGTGCAGTTTGTCGCTGCGCTGAACACTTTCCCGTTTTCTCAAAACCATTCAGCACTATTCCGATTCCATCCGTACTCTGCAGTCCTTCTTATGTAATTATTATTGATACTTCTTTAAGATCTTGCTTATTGGCGAC
Source organism: Thereuonema tuberculata (assembly GCA_023159025.1). Lineage (NCBI taxonomy): Eukaryota > Metazoa > Arthropoda > Chilopoda > Scutigeromorpha > Scutigeridae > Thereuonema > Thereuonema tuberculata. The sequence continues at coordinate 38,579,075 of JAFIDM010005346.1, forward strand.
GGTGCCAAAATAAATCGACGACTATATTAGATCAAGGTCTCCCGCCACTCTCTTAGCGATAACTGGTTTATTTTCATTTTAGGATGTGACGTCATCGTCTCACTTGATGAACAGAATTTAACAGTAACCTCGTATTCGTATCTTCAATGTGAAATTAAAGCCGCGGCTTTCATAGCAAAGCACACACATAACATGCACTGAATCTCATTGCTCTGTGTCAGCAACTCTACGCTTATCAGTCCGTTTTTCTAAGCGATGTTGCTGCTCAGTTTTATCATCACCTTTTTTTATTTTCTTCTCCTTCTAAATGGGGTAGTTAGCAATCACTGGATTTTCCACGATTTCCTAAGTGCATTTCAAGGAAAATGTCAAAGCTTCACGAGGCGAGGGTGGAGTCCTACGCGTCACGGAGATGAATTATTGCAGACCCGAGTGGATAGTCCAGGCCACCGATAAATCCATCTTTCTGCGGCATATTCTGGTTTATTGCCTATTAAGTCTTCAGATTAACCAGAGGAGACGCCATTGCATTGTATTCTACAACCAGACATTAATCTTTTCATTTCACAATAACCATTACTATTTTTTTCCTTCCCTTTTCTTATTATCACAAAACTAATATTCTGCTTTCTTTTTACCATTCTGCATTCGTTAACAGTCAGAAATAAGAAACTCTAAGTACGGTATTCGATCTTACGGTATTCGATTTTACGGTATTGTCAATCAGTATAGGAGAAAACAACATTAAAATAAACGTGGTTATATATATATCATTAAAACTATTGTATGCATTTATATTCGTTGTTATTATTGAAGCATTAAGTTTATAGTGAATATGACAGAATAACAATAACAAATTTCCACGCGAATCAATGCAATTTTGTAAAAAACATGACCTCAAACAAATTGATTTTTTCCTTTCGTAAATGGTTCTACCAGTACACAGCGATGCAGTCGATATCTTAATAAGAGATTAGATAATTAATTGAACTTAAACCGAATATAATGGTGTAGGAAAGGAGCATGTAAGTGATATAATTGATTATTAAAAAAATAATTGATTAAAATTAAAAAGTGATTACTCTATTATAAAGAATTTATTCATTTTATTAATGTTTCATTACAATTATTATATAGTAAATGCATTAACAAATTACGTTTTATTTTTTTCATTTTTTTTTTTTTTGATTCATTATTATTATTTTTTTATGATTTTCATTAATTTTCCCTTTTATCACAGTGACGCCATTGTTAATATACTGTTCATTAAGTTACTTGTAATAAAATTATTCATAAATATTAAAATTATTTAATTCGTTCGCTGCTTTATGTTATTTTATCTTGCTTAATATTCATCTAAATTATTTTTAAAAAAATAATTTATTTAAATAAGCTTGAAAACACTTTTTAATGAAAAAATATAAAAATAAATTAATTAAATTCGTGTAGATATTTCCGAAACTGCAGAGAAATAGGAGAAATATAGTTTAATCTATTAGATTATTAGATCTCTTTGCATATAATATAATTTATAGATTATATGAATATTCACTAAATTTTATTAAGAAAAAGTACTCTCTTTACAGAAACTTATTGAAATAATTCTTTCAGAGTTAATAAAAAATATCTAAAAAAGTCATTGAAAAAGAAATATTTTTTAAAAAATTATAATTTATAAATTCACTATTATCAAAATATGAAGTGGAAATGTTAAATTAAGTTGAAGTTACTTGTCCTGCATCTTCTTTTACTTTGATGTAATTTAAATGGGACATTAGGATACTAAATCATCTCAGCTAAATACACTAAAGATCTTTGAGGAATGATCTGTGGCTCCCGATACAGCTTTTTGTAACAGCTGGTTAATGCGAGTCTTTTTTCTGTTCTTAGTTGGCTGATAGGTATTTTATTCAAATTTTCAAGAAATAGCTCTTATCAACAAATAAAAAACACAAAAACATGCGAACCTCTTGTCCAGACAAAATACGATAAAAAGTAAATAATACAGTTGCAGCATAAATAACAAAATAAAATTAAGAATAAAATCAGGAAAATATTACACACAAGTTGAACAAATGGTACAGTTTAAAATTAAAATTACAAGGAAATACTACTACAAGGAAATACTACTACAATACTACTACTACTACTTCATAGTGTCGTCTGCAGTTGCAGACATCGTAAGGCAGTCCTTATGATGTCTGCAACTGCACACGAAACTAGTAGCATTATCTTGTAATTTTAATTTTAACTGTAACATTTGTTCAATTTGTGTGTAACATTTTCGTGAGTTTAATTTTATGAACACACGTTAAAACACCACTCGTAAAGTTAAGAATGTAAACGACAGAAGTAATTTCATTGGCAATTTCGCATTGCAGTGTACAAGGCAATTATTAATAAAAAATGAGTAACTTTTTGGAAAAGGTTTAAATTATAAGACACGTTTAGAATAAAACAAAAAAAAAATGCTCTTCTGTCTTTTTCAAATTTTATTTTATGAATTTTGAAAACTCCATTATATTTTTCCTTGATTGAAGATTATTAAAGGCGTGGATCGAGATTTTTTAGATATTTTATCATTCTTACTGTGTAAAAATTTACTAAATCTTTTTCTTTCAAGAAGAAATCAATTGAAGCTTTAAATTGGTGGATTTTTCAGTGATTCAGAAGTTGGAATGATCTGGAATTTTTGTTTGGGTCTAGATGAGTCATTGGATTTCAGTTGAATCTTATTTTTCGATTCTGAAGTCAGTCAAGTGTAGTTGGTTAAATTAAGTTAAATTTACGATTATGACTAACAATTTGGTTAAAATTAGTGAACGAATGTTTGCCTGTTGGTAATAAAACGAAACTTTATTGATTTACTTTATAGTTGGTTTACATTAATTAATTCGTTTAATACAAAAAATAAATTTTGTGAAGGTAAAAAAAAATGGCGCTCAATGCCTTACTTTCGTAATTCCTCTTACTACATTAAGAATCCTGACAAGTGTTGGCGTCTTGCTGACGCAGAGATTTTAATAATATAATTCGTTTGAAACTTAGTATATTACTGGCTTGAAACTTCTTAATTTCTGAAACAGGAATTCAAATTGCGAATTGCATTCCAAATTGCATCCCAATGTAGGAATGTCTGTGTTACAATCAAGAATAAAGTTTATTTCCCTTTTAATGAGAAAACTGCGTTGATAGGCAAATCATTGTGCTATCTTCACTTTCGTAGGATTGTAAATAATCCCTTTTGGCTGACAAGCTTGTAATTTCTGGTCTCACTTCTGCAGCCGAATTAATAAATATACCGGTTTGAATACGAGTAGCGGCAGACTCGGAGTCGCCACCAAAATAAATGAAACTGACGCCAGAACGAGTAATAAGAGCTTCCATGGAGTAATTTGAAGTACGTGTTGAAATTCTGGGATTTTATTTCAAGGGATTTTTTTTTTCAAGAAAAATCTGAACGAATTGTCATATTACCGATAAAAATTGGACAAAATGGCGGATAATTTTTCTGTAAAAATTATTATTACAGAAATGTTCATCCATTTATTAAATTACAAAATATAGTTGCCGCTTTGGTCAATTGATTTTTTAATTTACAGACGGCCTATTAAATTATCTAAACCGTTATCTTTTACCTTTGCTAGAGAGTGTCGATCAAAGAAATTTGGTTGAGGACTCAAATGATCGGACGTGCCTAAAGCTTAGTATTTTTGGCGGCCCCTAGGTTATAGCTTGCCTGTAAAACATAGGGGGACCTATCTTGCTTTTATGCTTGCTGGATGTCACACACTGTAGTTGCCAAACGGTTAGAGATATTAGAATGAAACCTTCACCATTGTGTTCACCATCAAAAAATAGGTGACCACTTCCAAAAAATCAGACCTCTAGGAACACTCCCTGACCGGATGTGGGGGGGGGGTCAAAAGTCGGTGCTTTAATACATTTTGTTTTTATCATATCTCAGTAACCGCTTGTCTGGCAAAAAACGTGACCACCACCAATGTGTTCAGAAGGGTAATATTGGGGGGATGTCTACCGCCGCGGCGTTTTGCTCTAACGGAAGCGACCACTTTTGACCCCCCCCCCCCAACTTCCGGTTTGGTGTAAGCGTCCATTAGGTTCATTGTAACGCTGGTTAGGTTCACTCTACTTTTGTTCATAAAATTGTGCATATTATGGAGGCGCTTTGCTTTTGTCACTGTCTAAAGGGCATTAATTATCTTGTTTATAATAAGTTCATCTAGTATTTGCAATTACTGACTAATAGTAGCCAGTTATTTCAATATAATACAGTAACTATTAATTTAAAACAGAAACTTCCTTTTTAATATCTCGAACTGCTAAATATTTTCTTTATATTCAAAACAGTTAGATGGTAATACATTACGTTATTAAAACTGCGTTTAATTTATTGTTTTAATATAGTTATCTTTTGATGATGATCTCATTGTTGACTCACGGATTAGATTATTTTAATTTTACTCAATACAAGTTTTGTAATTACATTTAATATAATTTTGATAAAAATTGTGAATGTATGAGTCTAATTTGTATTGATATTATTATCAGAAAATAAAATCTAATTTAAAAGCACGTATTAAATACAATTAAAACTATAATCTAATGTATGCATTAACAATGAAGCTAATAATAATAACAATGGAAAGAAAAACTCATACACGTACCTGTATAATAAAATTAGAAGTCTTTACCACATCAAAAATATGATAACGTAATGTTTTATTTTTTTAGCGTTTAATGAGCTCCTTTACATGCTAATATATTGGGTTGGCCAAAAAGTTCGTTCGGTTTTTAAATAAAAATAAAAGACACATTATTCACTTTCACCAATAATTTTATCGAACAATATCTTCAACGATTTGTTCCACTACCTTCTGCCATCTTTCAGACAACTTCATAATTCCATCTTCCCAAACCTTTTTATCTTATGGACAAAAAAATGTTCCAGATACCTTTCGTGTCTTCCAAGGGAATCAACTTTTTTTTTCCATTAAGATAATTTTGTAAAGACCGAAATAAATGGAAATCCGAAGGTGCAATGTCTGGTGAATAGGGCGGATGAATCAGAACTTCCCAGCCAAGCGTTCATGCGTTCTTAGTATCTTCTATCTTCAATATTAAATTGGCGACACAAAATTTACCAATTTTGATCAGTTTCTTTTTTAATTCACGCTAATATGACAGTTGTCGGAATACAATCTAACAAAATGGTGTCGAATGACGTTAAAGACACCTAAGCGCTACTATAATCAACGTATGTAAAAAAACCGAAAGAACTTTTTTAGCCAACCCAATATTAAATAACATATTAAAAAGGAGCAAAAACAATGAAAGTTTTTGTTTTATGAATCAGTTAACTTATGATAACTAGTATTTAATTTTTATTATTATTAATGTCATTAGCTTAATTATTGAAAGTCGTATGTTTATGCGTATAAAAATATTTCTATTTTTATCAATATCTCTTCGAGATTTTTTTTGTAACGTATTTCTTTCTTGAATCCTTGCAAGTGAACCATGTAAATCACGGTAATCTTCCTTTTCTATCTTCTTCTGTTTGTGTTTTCGTCTTGAAGTTTGCGGGCGTACGAAATGCATTACAAACAGCTTTCGGACTATTTCGCTGCGTAAAAACTTAATAAAATGCCTCGTTTGCATTGGATTGTAAGCAGATGCGCCTCTGATGATTTTCGTGACACTGCAACCTGAATTCCGAAGACGACAACCGAAAGCGTCGAGATAAAATTCTTTTACGACAGCGAATTTGCCACCATTACTTATCTTTCGTTTTCCCCGTTTGTCGGGTTTTTTTTTCAAGAAAGCCAAAGCAAACAGACCGTCTGTTCGTGAAGTTTATTTGGCTCCAAGACAGAAAAAGAGAATTTTGAAATGGAATAGAGTAAACAATAAACAGAATTGAGATGCGCACTTTTAGTTAATTCATCAAGTGTTAGTATAATATACGATGTAATATCAATATAATAGCTCATTTTCATTATGTTCTTTTTGTACGCTTGCTATTTTATGAGGAGCTAGGCCACCCCCCCTGTCTCCCCCCGGTAAATATGAGATAACCCAAGAAGAATCGATTCCAAGCGGTTAAGGCAAAAAGTGATATTTTATTCCTTTTTGAATGAACTCATTATTTGATAGCGCGAGAACAAATAGAATAAAAGTAGGATTGGATATTGGGGGACCAGCAGTAGTCCAATGGTTAGCGTTCCTGACTGCGAGGACGAAGGTCCTCGGTTCGAATCCCATGTAAGGCGAAAAAAAAACTTAATAATCTGACTTTCTCAGCAAGGGAAACTAATAAATAGCAATTGCGCCGGACAGACAGAGAAATAAAAGATTTTAGTAATATATAATTACCCATTGATTTCCTTTTTCTTAGAAACTTCTATAAATCCAACAATACTAAAAATCCAATTCCTGTAATATTCTTAGAATTTAATCTCACTTTGTTCCGTCAACACATTCTAAGTTCAATGAAAAAAAAATTTAACGTCTGTAATGTGTTAGTGAAAAATCACGACGATATTTGTGCTGTCCTGATGCACTGGAATTCATCTTTTCCAGTGATTTCTTTCTTCTTCTGGAGACAGTCTAATTTCTTTGGCTAATTCACATATAAAATAAGAAGAAAGAAATATTAGACAAATACAGAAATACGAATCTACCAAATTTTAAACATTTTTCCCTTGATTGACTGATAATGCAATTATATTTATTAACTTTTAGTATCTTTTAATACCATCGATTGACAAGGAAGCCATATAGGCTTCGAAAGCTTTCCTATACAATAGTATGTTCTTAATTACTTTTTAAACCAATTATGTGTTCGGCATTAATTGTCTATTATAAGTTATCCTTTTAATTATATCTTAGGCGCACGTTAATATAATTTAGATAAAAATTGTGAATGTGTGAGTCTAATTTGTGTTGATATTCTTATCAGAAAATAAAATCTAATTTCAAAAGCGCGTTGAACACAATTAAAATTATAATCTAATGTATGCATTAACAATGAAACTAATAATAACAACAATGGAAGAAAAACTCATACACATATAATAAAATTAGAAGTCTGTATCACATTAACGATATAATAATGTAAATTTTATATTATACTTTTAATACCAATAATCGAATTTTCGTAATAACTATCTTAATTATATTAAACCGATCAAACTGTTTATAAGGTAGTAAATATAATAATTTTTTTTCTATATTTATCGTATTGCTTGCTTTCTTTGATTCTGGACAAAAATAAGAAAAAAGGGTCTTTCTTCTTCTTAAATTCAGCAGAAACTTTAAAAAAAAATAATTCTTCTTTATTTTTTTCAGTTACATTGAACAATTTTTTTTAAAAATTTTTTTGCTTCATTTTTTTTTTTTTAAATGACGACCGGAAACTCCATTTGCCCTTTGAGGCCTTTGCTCGAAGTATTTGATCATAGCAACTAGGCCTACTGCGTTTGCGTGATTTCAAGAGACAATCCGGAACTGAGACTGCGCACCATTTATCAGTCTGTGCTTTCAGCCTTGACGACTGCTATCTTTTCGATGTATAGGAAAAAAAAAAGAAAAAAAAATCCACACAAAAAAAAATGAAAAAGAAAAACAATTTTGTGATTTATTTTTTTCCTTTCTGTGTCTTTACTCCCCGAGCTGAAAAGGTCATGGGTTCATTTTCAAGGACAGTTTTCCAACTTCAAAAAAGGTTACTTAGCGTAGGCCTACTTAATGCTTCTGACATCTTGCTCGAGGAATGCTTCTGATAAAGTTACTCATAGTTCACAGACCCAATAACCTCTCATTGCACATGGGTTCTCTGAATGGCTCTTTATATTTTGTTGCCTACGAATAATAAAAAAAAAAAATGCGAGGTATATGATTTCAGAATGGACGCCCAAGAAAAGTTAAAGCCAGGTTTAAAGTTCAGATTTAAACTTAAAATTATTACTAATGTAATATTATTACATTTAATAATAACAAGATCATGGGTTTTAGTGTTCTGTTTCGCTCGTTCTGTTATCGTCAGGAACGACTAGCCTTTGCTAAAACAACATGTTTTTAGTAAAGAAACTTACACTAAAAACTCGTTAATCCGTAAATCTGGTTTATCCGAAAATCTAGTTTACCCGAAACGAGTAAACTAGAAAACATGCAAAACATTTTTCCGCCGTTATAATCAATATTTAATAGCGTACACAAGTTTATGTAATTGTAACTCTCTTAATAGCACTATTCAGTGTATCAATATTAAAAAGGGTTCAAAAATTGCTATATCAATACTGTAGAACCTATAATTTATAGTGGGTGCCGTGTTGCAGTTTATTGTTTATTATGTCATATTCACTATAATTTTTTAATGTACGGTACATGTTTAATACAATAGGTTGCGGATTATCCGCAACGAACGCGGTCCCATCAAATTTGGATTTTTTTAGTGTATAACGTTTGTGTTTTTAGCTGTGATACACTTTTCCAAATAAAATTTATTGAAGACAAAAATAAAAAAGCTGTTATAAACTGGTCTTTCAATTTTAGGTTTTAGGTATTTCTTCTGTTACATTTTATTAAGTTACTGAATATGGTTTGTAAAAAATAAAAAGAAAACAACAACGATATCTTGTGCCCTTGAATATTATTCATTGCAGATCATTGAAAACAACAGCCTTCAAACTGATTGGACGCAGAGTTTTGGCATATATGTTCCAGTCACGGTCAGGATACTTCTCTCTTGATTGCTCGTGCGATGCTTTGAAGCCATATTTAACCAACATTCTTAGATTCTCCTGTGCAAGTTGATAAGTGCACCTAACCTTGAAGAGATTTGCTTCAGTTGAGGCGAGCTTCTTCCACCTACAAGTGCTCGTTGACAATTGCACTTCCTTCGCCCCCATCTTGAAGGAGTCAAATGAAATTACGTAATGTTATTTTATTAGAATTGCACACACAGGTTCTTTGTGTATCTATAATAAAACAGAGGAATTATTTAAGAACACAAAAATAACCGATATTAATAATAAAATAAGTTTTTGTTTTTTTGTTTTTAATCATTCGCTTCCAGCTCTAAGTATGAATTTAAAACTTCCATTGCTGATATTCTAAAATTAATGTATTAATTCTAATTTCTTTCTTAGATATAATTTTGCATTTCTATTAGTCTAGGATCAGAATTTTCGACTTTAAGGCTGTATTAATAACTTCCTAATCTTCTTAATGAATTGCTCTTTAATATGTTAAATATACAACAGGGAAATAGATTAATAACATCTATAAGTTATCAGAAAGCTAGCAATCTTTCATATCTAAAGCTATTTGAAGTGCTTTTACAAATGTAGGGAACTAGCAGAATACCCGTTCTTCGTATGGGTTACAAATACCAGATGTTCTGTTGTGGATGAAAAAGAAATTGAAATTGTGAGATCACTTCAAAACTTTATCAGTTTGTAAAAAAAAAACACAAAAAAAAAAACACATGATAGTTACAAAATGATTTATGTCCGTATTTATAACACGAAAACCCTATAGAAGCACCCTTCCACAAAGTTTGCCCTCTCCCTGTTTACAACCTTTAGGACCCTATTATCGAAAATCCGTAGAATTTGTATCTTTTCGATTTTTACAAAGAACACTCATGTCAAATTTCGTGTTTCCAACTAAAACGGATTCAGATATACCCTTCAAGAAAGTAAGCCTTGCAGCAACAGTATGGAACAAAACACTTTTGTTTTAATTTCTAAAGCAATTAATATAAAAATATTAACCCAGAATAGTAAATAAACAATGCACTTTCGCATACCTTAAGGCAGTTTCCTGTAGGACTTCACGGACAGCTGTACCGTCTCCTTTAACGGTCTTCAGCTACAGTTACCTAGTTTTCAACGTTGTAAATAGTATGTAGCAAATTTCTAGAAAACACTCACCCGTTCAGATCTGGCAAACATTAACAGCTGTCTTTAGTTATCTCAGGGTGTGCGAAAATGATCTTTGCTGTTCTAAAGCATAATTTAAAAAATATTAATAATATTTAACTTATAACATTTAATTACATACTGAATTACAATAATAAGCTGAACTCGTGAACTTTTTTTCCACGTTCAACTGAAAAGTAATTACAAATATTAAAAGTAAAATAAAAAATTAAGTGTAAACTTTTAATAGCAGTTATAGTAACATAATAGCGAATGAAGTAGGATTTCATCCATTCCATCGTACGATGTTGTTGACTGTAATTTAAAACTCACTAAGTAATAAAAAAAATAATAAAAAATATTTATGTTTGTTGATTCTCCAAAACCCAAATTAACTTAAAGATTTAATTACGTGAAAATTGAACTTCAGTAAAAAAATTATCATCGTTCTCAATCGACACTTCTGCTTAAAGAAGTAGCTGAAAAGGTCAAGTAGTGAGGCATTGCATTACAATCTCTTGCTTTGCCTACGAGGAGAAAATAGTTTCCCTTCAGGCTCAGGCTTATCTTGAACCCTCTTGAGTCATTCCAATTCCTTCATCTTTTTAAATGGAGGAAAAAAAAAGATCAGTCAAAATAAAAAGCTACATAAGAATTCAATAAAGATTTTGTTTTTTCATTTTCCCTTTCCTTTTGAAAGTACTTTCCGTACATTTTCATTTCATAGCTGAGTGAAATTATTAATTAAGTAACCTCCATAATTTTATTTAGCTTAACAATGGGAAAGCACGTGAATGTCTTCATCTATTTTTGTATTCTGTAACACAACAACTGGATGATTGATAACTGCTTCAAAGGAGTTTTTTTATCTCCTTTTTTTTTATTTTTTGTAAAAGTGACAGCGAGATCACTTAATCTTCTCATACAAAACATCTCAACGTGCTTTTTTGCCCCTCGTGTAGCTGTGCCGTGCTTGTGATTTCATCTCTTCACCATTATGTTCCTTTTTTTCTATTTTTCGTTGAGAATTATTACTAGGTTGTTTAGACAAAATCGTAGTTTCTTTGTCGTTACAATTTTAGTGAGTGAGAATAAATTAATTTTCTTTTAATCTAAAGAAAATACCATGCAACACAAAACCCCCATAAAAGATTACCGAGCTAGGTTGAAACGAATTACAGAACTTTTGTAATACGTTTATTTTATGAATAGATTCATTCGTATCACAAAAATATATAAAGGCGCTAGGACAACTGTCTCGTGTTTAGCTTTAATAAGCTAGTGTTATCAGTACTTAACTCCACAATATCTGCGATGCTGAATACTTAGTAATTCTAGCTGGTGAGCACGAAACATCGTTGGAAATTTTCTTATTTATTTTTCTATTTTTCTTATTTTGATTTTTTTTTTTTTTTTTTTCCCCAATTTTATCTTTGGAAATTGACTTATGGTTTTTAATGCGAATTCGATGCATTAATGCGATTCGGAACCAACTCCAAAATTCACTTTTCGACTAGAGCGAAAAACGTTTATTTTTTTAACATTTTAGTAAAACGTTAAGAATAAAATTCTACTTTGACATTATCCCACAAGTAATAGTTTCATTATAAACATTCTGTAATATTCTTTCAGAGTAATACTGGTTACTCTCGTCAGTTTTTACACAAATTCAGACACGCAGCTTTGCAATAGAAGTCCAGACAAAATAGTAGTTGGTTCCATATTGCATAACTGCATCCAGTTTATAATGTTTTCAAAGATCTACGAGTGCTCTGTAGACTTGATATTTTTAAAATCTCAAATCATTATCTTGGTCTATAGAGTAAAACATCACAAAGCAAGAGGCTGTCTTCTATAGACATTCTAAAGCTTGAAAAAAACTATTATTTTTGAAACGCAATTACTGTATATGTTGAATCGGCGAGACGAATGTAAAAATCTTAATCTATAAAAATGAATGTTTCTTTCTTGGTTTGTCCCGTATGCGTTCCTATACCATTCATCAGATTGAGATGAAACTTTGGTGAGTTGTTGTGCGCACGCCCGCGAAGGTTTCTGAATTAGTAGAACCATTTTACAATATCTGGTGCGCGAGTCGTTTCAACAAATGAGTGTATTTCCGGTTTCAACGTTTGCAGTTTCCGGTGCGACTCGCATTTGCAATGACCATCAACAAAGCTCAGGGACAACACATGGACAGCTGTATATGGCCTGCTCACCCGTCGGAAAACCTTCTGATTTATTCGTGTATGTACCAGACGGAAAAACATTGTTTTAAGACACATCCTCTTCCTGTCAACGCTATATTTCGCAGTTTATTACTTTTAACTGCTTCATCAGGCATAATGTACATGGAAAAAAACTCTTCGTAAAATATAATAAAGAATTTGGTAATAATATCAGAAATCTCTTGGGAATATATACAACTTATATACTGTTAACAACATTGTTTATAATAATTGTAAATTTTTTTAAAATTTCTATATTATTGCAATTGATTTTGCTTACAAACTATTTTCATTATTGAAATTATTGAAATTTTTCCAAATTTTTACAATTGACTTTAAATTTATCTAATAGTGCTTGGCTAAGTTCTACTCCTTTCTGTTTGTTAAAAAAAAAATATTGTGTATCCATAAGCACTTCAATAAACAGAATAAACACAAACACTTTCTTTCTTTGAGTGGCATTGCAACGCATGCCGGGTACAGATAGTTATTCCCCGCCTAGCGAAAGAATGACTCTGACCATGAACTACACCCATGATCTCTTCATCATTCCAGGGCTGAAGTTTGTCGAAAGAAACTATTCACAATGGCGACTCTCAAGCGAGGCAAACCTATCAGAAGCCATAACTTTCCCGCCATAAACACTGACATATACAATCGATTCAAATTCTACTATTGCGCCATCTGGTGTCCACGGTCGTTCTTTCGCTGGGAGGAGAGTAGTACCGGTAATAAAAGTGCCATTTCCCAGCTGATCCTTTTAAAACTTCCATTTCAAAATCAACTACGATTAAACAATAGTCAGTTTCCTTTGTAACGTATTTCACTCATTTGCTCCCTTTTCCTGCGAGATATTATGAGTTAGTCTAATTAATCAAGGCGTTGAATACACGGTCTCTAAGAAAAGCGGTTTTATCGGCATCTATAATTGAAGCTATAAAAACCGTGGTTTTCTTTGGAGAGGAAAAGAGAATCGTTAAGCCGGCATATGAATTACTGCTGATTCCTTTTTGACTGGAAAATCATTTCCGTTCCCATATTCAGAGAAAGTTTCACCAATTCTAAAGAAGGCGTGCTTACAGAGTTCAGCTGTAGTAATTCAGCGCCACCGAACAGTGGCCGAAGCGAATTCTCGGGTGGATTTTGGCATCGAATCAAAACCCTCGGAGAAAAGCATGTTCGATGCGTGGATGCCAAAAAAGAAGAAGAAAGAAAAAGCAAATAAAAAATAAAAAAATATAGCAGCAGCTTTCCCTACCCAGTTTGCGATTTTGTTTCAACAACTCCGGTGGAATTTTGTACATTAATCGTAACTACCACCCACTGTCATCTCGGGACAGATGACAGGTGTTTTCCAACACTGCTTCTCTCGAGGCTTCTCTACCTTTCTACGGCAAATCAATGCTGTCTTCGGCCCGAAGTACACCTGCTCCCGCAACGCACGCAAAGTTTTACTTTGGCGGAAGAACCGTTCTTCCATTCAACGCCATTCATCCATCGCCCATTCTCAAAAAACACGAAGAACGTAAGTAATCGAAAAGCGACAGTTCAAGAAGAAGAAGAATAAAACACTTAAGTGCACAGGTTTTCCTCAATTTTAGATCACTGCTGTAACCTTCAAATATCCAAAGGCTAAAATTAATAAACGATCTGTTTTATTTACAGAGTTTTCACGTAATAAGAGCAACTTCGTCATCGAAATATGTATATATATATAATATCCAAAACATCTTCAATACCAAATACATATAAAAAAATATATGTATATTAACGAATTTTCGGAAATTTGTTCTTCTTTCCTTTATCAAGTTTTAAATAATATAAGCAATTGACATGTTAATTACCTTGCCATATTACACATTCTGAACATTGTTACAAAATAACCATCAAAACAATACTCCTTTCATATGAAAACGAACCTTAACTTTCCATTATAACATAATTTCAACAATTTTATTCATTCATTTAAAAAACCAAGTCATCAAATTTTATAATTTTGTGTTTGTTATTTATACTAGATAATATCATATCTCTCGCTAATTTTACTGACTCTACATTTATTTCTAACCCTTCATTTCTATTGATATTTTCATCCAGGAATGTGTGACATGGCATGGTAATTAACATCTGTAAATTGTTTGTATTATTTAAAACTTGACAAAGGATAGAAGAAGAACTTTCCGAAAACTAGTTAATACATATAAATGTTTATATATATATATATATATATATATATATATATATATATATATATATATATATTTGGTGTTGAAGATGTTTAGGATCTTATGATATGATAAGAAGAAACGTTATAAGGAAGAGGTATGGACTTAAGCTATATCTACAGTATATAATTCCATATAATTTCTAACTTTATAGTTTGATGCTGCGAATTATTTATTACATCAACAGAAATGATTCTTCGATCAGACGGTGTAGCAGCCATTGGTTGTCAGTTTTAGGTTTTACTTCTTTAAGATTATTGTGCTTTTATTTTTCCTTCAGGCCCTACACTCTTCGTAGAAAAGAATGATTGAAAACCATTTGTTATTACCCTTATAACAGTTGTAGGAGAACAGTGTTTTCATTAAAAAATGTCTGCTACATAACATTATAACTTGTTCCTATTTGGTTCATATCTAAGGTCATATTTTTCTTATAAATATTGATGGAACTTTACATTGAAACAGTAAAGCTTTGAAATGATTTTTTTTTTTTTTTTTTTTTGTTTCGGAATAAGTTTGTAGAGGTTTTTGGAATGTTGTTGTTGGAACGCTGATGATATTTTCATATGGTTTCCATAATATAGCAACAACAAGCATGCCAAAATTTTACATTATTACGAGGTTATGCGTTTGTATTATTGTCCCTGTAGCCAAGAGGTAAGGCATTTGAATGCGGCTTGCAAGAGTCGAGTTCGACAGAGATCAGAGAGTTTTCGATACTGAATTCTCCTCCAAACAGGTTCCAGGGTCCACCCAGCCCTTTGATAAATAGTACCGAGTTTCTTTCCCAGAGGTTAAATGCGGACGGAGATAGGACTGACCATCTGATCTCTTATTTAGCCCCGTTGGTCACGAAACGCCGGGAGTCTTATCCCCCAAGGGCCACGTAGGTCTGTATTAGGATACTGTAACTTTTTAATTCTTTTATGTATTTAAGACTGCTGCTGATTTTTAATGGATAATATAGCACCCGAGTGTTAATTTCGCCTGTTTTTTTTTTTTTTTTTTTAATTGAATGTGCTCACCTGAACGACACGTTATTGCTATTATACAGCATTTAGTTGTTTTTGTTTTAGATTTACGTGGTGAGTGCGGAGAGAAAGACTGAGAAAGTATGGTGGGAGATGTGAGGGAAAACGGGAGAACCCCGAGAAAACCATCACGAAACCTACTCGAGAACCGAACCTCGGTACTCAGAGAAGAGAGGCCAATGTCTCAGCGACAACGCCAACTTCGCGGCTTGTTTTAAATTTACTAGCATTAGAAATAACTCGTAACTCTAAAGGTAAAATTTAAAGCAAGGTCATGTACAATTTTAATGCTCACCCTGTAGTTGAAAGTGGCTTGAATCTTAAAACAATATTTACATAATTTCAGAATTATGAATATCGTATGTCGCGTGCATTGAAAAGTAGACAATTCTATCATTTTTAATGAATACAGCGCAACAAGTAGAAATTTGTAACATTTTAGTATTAGGCAATGATTTTTCACCTTCACGTCCTTAACATCGTTCTGCTATTGCAAATATTTGCTTCCTGCTATTGCAACTCACCAGGAAAAGATTATTTTTTTTTTGAATATTATAGTAAAAATATCGAATATCCCGGATATCGTATTTTGATTAATGCTTCTTTGCCATCTGCGTAATATTTATCATTCTCTCAATAGTCCAATGGCAGTTACAAACTTCACAAGCACACCTTTTCTGGGAAAGAAAAAAAGATGAAAAAGACTAACTTTAGATGTAGAAATTTAACGTGCGTGAAATTAATAGTGTAGTTTTAAAAAAGGCCGTACACACAATAATCAGTAAAATCTGACTTGAAAAAGATCGGTAGGTCCGATCGAAACCGGGTCGGAATTTTAATGTGTTTTTATGTTTTTTAATTATTGTGTGTACGGCCTGTTTTTAAACTACACCAAAAAGACTAACTAACAAAGTAAATTCGGTTTTCTTCTGTTAAAAAAAAATGGAGGATCTTAAGCTGGAGTCTAATAGAGCTCTTAATACTTTGTCTCGAGGTAAGCTTAAGCTAAATCGTTATCTAAGTCCAGCTATTATTTCAAAATTTTTTAAATATTCCTTAAGTAGAATCGTTCTTTTATAATGACATGAATGTGATGGTATTAATATTGGCACTGCATTTTAGGCGACAATGTTAAATAACTATAGTTCTGTATCTTACTATTTTCTTATAAAATGAATAATTTTTTTGTATCCAATGTATTCATTGCACTTTCTTAATATATTTAGAAGTCAATAAGAATCAACCATTCCTTCCTGCTGTATATTTGCTTCAGCGTTAGATTTAGTGTGAAATACCTCAGCTAAAATCTAAAGAAAGCGACAAAGTTGTGGTAACTTATTAGAGTATTAGTGTGCATCAAGGAGTACCGATGTCAGATTCTGTTGAAAGTTTGTAAAGAAATTTCTGAAATGTGTTTTTTAAAATTCACTTTTGTAATTTCACTTTTTTTTGTGAGGTGTGTGAATTTCCTTTTCTATGTTATCGGAGCTTTCTGTAAAATAAAAAATGGTGGGGTTTGTTCAAGATAATATTGATCATTTTGTCTGTACTGTTTTGTATGAGAATCCTTGCTTGAGTTTTCTTTGTAACATACCAGCAATTATTCTGTTTCGTCAACTGCTGAGAATAATTCAGTTCATGTTGGTTGTAGCAGCCAATAGCAATGTTGATTTACCCATTAACGCTGTTAACATCAACAATGTGTAACAATTCACTTAACACTGTTCAACTACCATTATCATTACTGCAATAACCCTATGGGTAACTTTTCCATCATAACCTAAACGATTTGTAGTCAAGTTGTAACGATGATGTTCCTGGTTCGTTTTAAGAGTGCCTGCCGTAAAAATAATAATAGCGTAGGACAATGATTTTTATTAAAAACTACAATACATTTGTTCATAAGAAATGATATTCATGTTTTCTCCAATAATTAGTAAGGTTGTGGTTGAAATAAGATGGAAACCTATAATAACAGGTCAACTGTTGTCATTTCGTTTGATAAATGGTGTTAATATCAATCAGTTCTCATTTGCGATTTTGGCGGTCATACTCAAAGTCTCTGACAGCCGTGTTAATAAGTGTTTTAAGATTTCAATGGGGCAAAACAAGCCTATGTTTTCATTGAACATGTGCCTAACATTTCGAAATAATTACAATTAGCTGCAGTACTTTCTACATTTTTTTTTATTAAAAACATATATTTGTTAGAGATTTGACAATAGAATGACTTGTGATAGTGTATATGGTACTAGTGAATATGAATATACAAAATAGTATAGCTATTTCTCCCAGATATAAGCATATCCCCCCATCCCTCCAATATTTAACTAATTTTAATTAGAAACTACCGATTCGTCAACTCTTTAGACAGGTAATGTCCCATTAAAATTTCTGTTCTTTTGAGATTATTTACATGTATTATTATCATAGGTTCAAAAATGCTTAAAATAAGTTGGAACATAGCTTATTTTTATTGAGTTTTTTTTGTTAAATTTATCGGTATTAGATCATTTTTTTCATCAAATAAGTAAAAATACAAATTCTCTCACAAGAAACAAAAAATACTTCCATGGTATTACAAACTGATACTAAGTTTATTTGCTTATAAAAAAAATAAAAAAATAAAAATAGTAGTTAGTCCTATTCCAGTTCTCCGAAAAACGTGCTCCGGAAATAGTAGATAGATAGCCTTTGAATACCAATTTCCTGTTCCAGTTTTAACTCACTGTGATGTCTAATCATTATTATTATTATTATTTTTATTAATTAGAAACCACTCCATTTTCAAACTCTATTAAAATTAACTCATGAAATAACATTCTCCCTTCTGCAGTTCATCCCTTTTTGTAAGACATTTTTATTTTATGCACTTTTTAAATTTCCGCATTTAATTTCAGCAATAAATTAATGCAAGAAAAATGTTATCAAGTAGGAAATTGGCTTGTCAATGTAATTGAGAAATATTGTACAAAAATAATTCCTTAATACAGAAGACTGCGTTATCCTTGATATAATTTGTGTTCTGATATTAAATAAATTTTAATATTTAAGAAATTTATTTAATTTGTTAAATAGCCACAAAAATTTAAGTGATCATTTTTGAATTCTTAAGTTTTGTTCAAAGAAAGAATTCCATTAATTCCTATCTGTTAAAAAAAAACAACAACAAAAAAACTATATATATTAATTGTTATTCTGTATCTTATAAAAAAATACAGAATTTATTAAAAAAAAAAATTATTTTTTGTATATTTGTTTGGCTTTACTATAACGCTTATTGTTTCCTACTTGCATTGAATGTCTTATTGCTAAAATTATGTTAATTTTAAAATAAAAACCTTTTAAAATACAGAAATTTACGTGTGCGCATAGTAATTAAGAAATTTGCGGACAAACAAGACAAGTTAAAAACATTATATATAAATAGAAACTTCACAACCGGTTTCGCCTCCAATACGAGGCTCTGACGAGTGACCTAGAAACCTTTTACTTTTATTTATTTTTTTACCTTAATTCCCTATAATAAGATAAACTTAAAACTTACATCTACTTTTTATAATCACTAAAGGCCGCCAAAAAGTAAGATCCTTTTTGCAAAACGTTTTATATTAGTCCGAAGAGAACTCTCTTATGCTGTATCTTTTCTTGATCGATATTGAAATGTCGAACCAAGACTGTATATTTAACAATGAATAATTATTTTTCCAGCTACGAAGCAATGTCGTAAATGGACACTTAAAAAAAAAATCCTTGGTTTGGTCCTGTGGGAAATAGAAAGTTTGTTCTATTTCAATCTTTCTAATTTCTTCTAAGCTCGTTACTCTTGTTTGAAGTTTCCTTCCATTTGGCTAATGGCGAAATCAATGTTTGGTGAAGATTTAATGTGTTTTTACTTTGACGCGAGTTAATTCAGTGAGTGCAGGTGGATTCATCGCAAATATTGAGTGTTGCCAGATTTATTCGAGTCCAAACAATCACTGCACTTGTAACGATGATCTTCTTTTTCAGACTGTAGTCAATCAATTGAAGTTCTAATTTTGGAACGTTACAGGTGTACTCGGCTGATTGAGAGCTTCCCACTGACACTGATGTACGACACGGAATGTTTAGAGATGTAATTTGTACGGACCGAGCATAAATCAAAATGGAAATTATGGAAAGAAAAAAAAAATTGAGAGAGAAAGAAGTTTCCAGAATTGAGTTATTTGTAAGTTAGTTTAGCTTTTAGCTTTGATCATTAGTAATTCCTTTGTCGTTCACTAATTTTCTTTCGTTATTTTAGTTTTTAAATGAGATCGAAAAGTGCTGTCGAACTAGGGTGACTAGATTTTTACATTGGCAAAGCGGGACACCATTGACCGGGGGAGCGGGGGGGGGGGGGGGGGCCGGGAAAAAAAAAAAAACGGGAATCCCCGTTGGGCAAACCAAAAAAAAAAAAAGGAATTCAATAACCAAAAATTGGGACATTTTTAAAACGCCGTGGGACGCGGGACAAATTGTTAAAAATCGGGACTGTCCCGCCAAAATCGGGACGTCTGGTCGAACGCTGATGTCTATGAACGTCTATGTCGAACGCTGATCATTTTTATATCTTGTGTACAGGGTGTCCCAAAAAAATGTAGACTCCTTCGCATTATTTTGCTGTGGGATAGTGTTATCATAACTCAGATGCAAATAAAGAAAATATAACTTTTCCCAGTAATGTGATACATATTCCTTCTTAAGACTTCACCTCACAATTGAAATTGGTCAGGAGTTACTGCATATCTAATGCAGTGTACATGTCAACACTAGATAGTCCATCCAGTAATGAAACCGGGATATGAAGAGAAAAACTGAAAATACTGTAAATAAACTACAATTAAAATTCTCCGAAATTTTTATTTTTTTTTGTGTTTTGATTGTTGGAGAATATGAATGTTGGAGATCACTGTTTTCCTGAAGATTAGATTAATGTTATACGTTGGATTTTTTTTAAAAATTTTTTTTTCAATATGGCGGCCACCAGCTATCCACGTGCAACAAGGGCTCCAAGTCTAACTATCAAAGAAGAATTGTTAGCTATGCTTCGCCTCAACTTTGGAATGAAATACCTAAAGTGATCCGTGAATGTCCCTTTCTTACCCAATTCAAATAAAAAAATTAAAAAATACATTTCAAGTTTAATAGTTTACTAACATTCCACCTATTATTGAAGTCAGGCTGAAATTGCGATCCGAATCCCTTTCCACCTATCACCTTCCTCTTTCATTCCTATTCTATCTCCTTTCTGTATCCGCCTAATCCCTCACTCGATTCCTACTTTCTTCCTGTTCCTTTTATTCCATATATTCATAATAACTAAATATGTTCTCCCTGTTCAAAATAAACATGTAAATATTTGCTAAAATTTCAGTAATTTTCTCTTTTGTAAATATTTTTCCTCATTGTTGTGTTATATATTCCCTTTGTTAATTGCCTACTCAAGACGCCCACTTGTCTTCTCGACGGGATCTCCCTTAAGACGACTGGGTTGTCAAAATGTCACGTAAACATTTATCTTGTAAAAAAAAAAATATTGGCAATAAATTGAAGTGAATTGGATATTGTAATGGTGTTTGTGGGAAAGTCGTTGAGATGGAAAAACGAGTCAAGTTCTGGAACTGAACTGAATTAATTTTTTAAATGAAAAACATTGGTTTTTTTTTTGTAGTATTTACATAATTTGATTTGATTGGCTAATTAATTAAAAATATGCATAATGGTTGGACAAGAACATGATGAATTTAAATTAATTAACTGATTCAACGGCTGCAACGGAAAAGAATTTAAAAATAAACAGAACATCAGTAAGTAGGAAATGTTTTAAAATAAATAGAGGTTGACGATTAACATGAATAAAATACAGATAAATAAAAAAACACCATATCTCCATAACTCCATTATGTTGTTAGTTCCTTTGGATTATTTGTTAAATATTGGTTTTTCAAAAATTGTAAAGTAATGTATAAGCATAATTGCTATTTCATATTGTTAAAACAGTTGTTAATTGTTTCAACGTTGTGTTCATGTTTATCACTAGTTTGTATTGTTGGTTATTCCAAAGAACTAATTTGTTGTTACATTTCGCTTGAAGAAGGGATGACGTATTATCATCCCGAAAATTCCGAAAAGTTTTAAATAAACTATATGTTATGGAGATATGGTGTTTTTTTTTTTTTTTTTTTTTTTTTTTTTTGATAAACAAAGATGAAAAGGAAGCAGTTAAAAGAAGAATTTGGAAATACAGATAAATAATTTCTACAAAAATACAAAATGATTTCTAAAACTATTTACATACAAACTATTATTACTAAACCCTCAAAATTGTTAAGAGTGTGATAATCAGTTAATAATGAACAGTTAATAATCAGTTAAAATCATGAACCTTAAATCGGGAGGTTTTTTTTTTTCTTCGTTTGTTTTTATCTCAGATGTAGAGCTTACTTGAACTTTGGCTGCTCAAAAACATTTTAGCAACAATGAATTTAAGAATGAGTTGATTCAGAATGGCAAGCGGTTATAAGTGGATCTGTTTCTGAACCCCAATAGAAGAAACATTTTTTTTTTCATTCATTTTAACAGCTAATATATTTGAATGTGAATCACAGAGTAAAGCCCGTTTTACATTTACTATTTCACTCGCCATAAATGCAAGCCACAACGCAGGCCATGTCAGGGTAGATTGCGAGTGATTAGAGTACCGCTTTACACTTACCATAACGCCTTCCATCACAACGCGTAATGTTCTTTATAAAATAATAGTAGTGACTAAATTACACGTTATTTTATGATTTTTTTAAAAAATTTGTAATAATAATTATACCAAATTTGAAGAAGAAGCAAATTTTACCTACGTGAAGCAAACTTATAAACAACATTAAGATTTGTATGAAGTCCTGCTTGAATTAATTAATATTTGCATATTCTACACAAATAACTTCACTTTTTAATTTGCAGGGAGAGTTTAAATTTATTTTTTTATAAAAGAAATTTAAGATGTATTTCTTATCATAAAAATATAAAAGCTTGTTCCATCCACTTGAAAGATCGTGAATAAACTTCTCCCTGACATCAACGACCAACTCTACGGGAGTCGATTTCTTTAAAGTTTGCGCGAGTTCAATAACCCTGGCAACTTTCATGTCCGGACGAAAAGTCCGCCAAGCGATCGTCCTTCTCCGCAATGCACCACTGTTACTCTGCTGCACCGTAGTGAAATGCCCTTCTTTTCGCGGACGATCACCCTCCCGTTCACGGAACACACTACAGCTGCAATGCCGATGCTCTTTTTTTTTTTTTTTTCCCTTGAGTCTATTCTCACGATGTTAATGTGTCGTAGACATCGAAATAAACCGATTCGTTTTACCAGTGTCTTCGGCGAAAGTCCTGGCAACTTCCTAATAGGACTGCGGTTCACTTTCGGAATTTAGACCTTGCTCTGAACTTTGTGAAACGTCACGTTTCTCATCCTTTTATAGAAAAAAAAAATGTCTTCAGTTTCTTTAAATAAAATCGCTGTTAAAGAAGCAGGTTTTAAAAATACAACTAGGTATTTTTTTTTCCTTTTCAGAATTATTATTATTAATTTACAAAAAAAGTAAACATGTACTTTTCTGAAACTACTTACATTGATGAAAATATGCATTACGACAATGAAAATTATGGATTTTTTTTTGTAATAACAAAAGCATAAAAGCCTCATAATATAATAAAAAATTTACATTTCTAACTTTATTTTGTATTCAGTCGTTTGCACAAATTTACATATACTCTCTTCTCTTCGAAAAAGTATTTTTTTAAAAATAAATCAAGTTAAATTTACGCGTATATTATATATTATTAAGAAATTGAGTAAACATTATTGAATAGTCATTAATGATTTCCTGTCTTATTAAATATAAATACAGGATGTTTCAAAAGTACTACAACGTTTTGTAATTACTTTTAAAATAAATAAACTTTGCGATTACATTGTTTATACCCCGTATATAGTTTTGCCAAGTGCGTTTTATGAAGTGTGTCTATATATATCTGGCACATATCTAGTTGATATTGTAATAACAGGTTTTATTTTAAATTTATTCTGATACCACATTTCCTGATTTCTGGTGGGAGTTGCAAAAATTTGCAACATTTATTCTAAATTATTTTTAACTGTATTATATATACCTTATGTATAAAAATATTTTATATAAATATCCTAATGTCGTTAATGTCTACGCAGTCTTTTCTTTAATTTCTTTTTAAAATATATCAGATCGATTGTGAATTTATATAAAAATTCCAATATAATTTTTTTATATGTACTAAAGATCTTTACAAAAAATACAAACTGTAATAAATATTTTTATTGCAATATATCATTTTTCATTGCTTTTAGAATAACAGGATTTCTCGTTATATAATTCGAACCTAATTCGAACTCAGTGAAATTAGATAATAATATATTTTAAAGAATTGTAGAAATAAGAATATTTACAGACAAGTCCAAAAGTATAAATTTCCATGAAAAATTTTCTTGAATTCTTTGATTTTCATGAACACATGATTTCACCTTTGAAAATGTGCATAACCACGGAAACTGAAGAATTTTCCTCGAATAGGCGACGCTATCACTTGTTTACACAGCCTGGAATTGAAATGCGTCACGACGCCATTGAAATAAAAAATCCGAAAATAGGACGATGATAGTAACATCTGGCAAATATTACTAGGAAAGTTTGGAAATATAAAATGTAAATTTCAGGGAAATGTAAAGTTGCGGAAACATAAAATTCACATGTCATGACTTGTGTGCATTAACATTCACAATAAATAAACCAACCACTATCAAAGATGCCGCTTCTCTATTGTACACACAATTATTATTATAAGCAAGATAAGTTTCCTCTAAAGTAACCCGTGATAATTAATTCGTAAGATTTTTTTTCCAATCACTTTTTTCTAAATTTTCTTTAAAAGAGTCGTATCATTGTTGTTATTTTTTAAAACTTAATAGAAAACAAATTATTTCAGAATTTCCGTTTCTCGTTTGATAGGCCTAATACAGGAAGCTTATTTGTCAAAGTATTTTAATCTATTTTTGTCGAGTGGCAGTTGTCAATTTGCTTGTGAAATCCTTCTGAACGGATGTAGACATTTACGATGATAGTAAAAAATACATAAAGGGTATTTTCAAAAGGTGGGTCAAAAATTGAGCCGTAAGTTCTACTGATGAAAACAAATAAAAAAGACCCTATAAAATGGGACAGGAAATGAATAGTTTTCGAGAAAAACGTCTTGAATCATTATTCAATGCAGGTGTGTTTATTTCTTGTTTTGTGTTGTTGGCACAGTATGATGCGAGAAAACGTATTGCAAATATTCATAAAATGAATCACAAATAAGCAAAATAGGGAACGAATGATTTAATAAACAGTGTTGAATAAAACACATGTGAATGAAGTTAAACACGACTGCAGCAACAATTAATTTTTTTGACTCTTTTAACAATACAATGTTTACTGCAAACTACGTTTTGCACGAAAACTATTCATTTCTGAATCCATTAATTGTTTGTTTTTGGTTTACAACACCGTTTCCCTATTTTTTGCTTATTTGAAAATTTACAATACGTTTTCTCGCATCATACTGTGGCAACGACACGAAACAAGAAACAAACACACCTTCGTTGAAATAACGATACAATACGTTTTTCTCGAAAACAATTTATTTTCGGACCCATGTTTATAGGAGCTTTTTTGTTTGGTTTCATGAGTAGAACCTAAAGCTAAATTTTTGATCCACCTTTTGGAATCACTCTGTTTATGTACACCAACGGAAAATTCTCATATTTACTGTTCGTTTTCGAAAGACAGACGCACCCCTGGCGGACGATTTTACTCCGCAGAGGGGTGATACGCTGAGATGGGCACTTTCCGAAGAAATTCTTTTGGACATTTTCGCTTTTAAGAAAAAAATAACGGAGGAACATTTTTGCAATAGTATTTATTCTTTCCACAATTCTTTCCCGAAAAGCGCAAATAGAACGCAACTACTAGTAAACTAACACTGATAAAAACTAAACATCCCCTCTTTATTTCTCCTCACCCCTATTTTGATTAAATCGAAGGAGACCTGACGCATGCGCAAAAGCGCTGAAGGTTCTCGTAAAGAAAAACGAAAGTACATTTTTTTATTTTTTTATTTATTTATTTATTTATTTTAGCATGAGTAACTAATTGTCCTTTATTGGAAAATGGAAAACATTTGTAACTTCGCAAGTCGATATGTTTGCTTTTAAACAGTTAAATAGGAAAGTAAATAAAAGTTTAATACAGTACATTTTAATATTGTAGCAAAATCATAAGCGCCTTCCTTTTTATGAGTTTCATAACAGAAAATCAAGACCAAGGTCGAATAATGATGCAATTCATAATAGTGTTTTTCACAAGTCGACAAGGAAATGTTGTACTATTGTAATATCCACTCGTTTCTATCACTGAATGAAAATTTAAAATAAAAACTTCTATTGAAGAAAAGAGAAAAGATTTGACAGTGATAATAAATGTTCACTGCGTATTACGTCGAAACAGAAAAAAAGTATTTAAGAAAAATGGCAGTTGTTGCTTGACTCAAGCAACTGCAGGCGACTGCAAACCATTTATTTCTTTTATCTATTTCTTTTACCAATGCACCTAATCTGAAAATTTAAATATGAACTTGTGAAGCATAAGGGATTTCTATTTTCTTGTTTTGAATTTCCAAGATATTCTACAATTAATTAAATTA
Organism: Thereuonema tuberculata; assembly: GCA_023159025.1. Lineage (NCBI taxonomy): Eukaryota > Metazoa > Arthropoda > Chilopoda > Scutigeromorpha > Scutigeridae > Thereuonema > Thereuonema tuberculata. The sequence continues at coordinate 38,605,300 of JAFIDM010005346.1, forward strand.
AAATTCAAAAACAGTCATTTTTTTTTTGTGTGTGTGTGTGTGTTTTCGAGGTATTACTCGGTATTTTCAACTCAAAAAAACTTGACTAAAACCTGAAATGATAAAAAATTTGTAAAATAATGTTTTGTACTTAAAATATTTATTATTAGTGCAACAGTTAATTTAAAAAACAAAAAAAAATAGTGTTTTTCTTTAAGTTGTGTGAGATTAAATTACTTTTTAAAAAATTAACTATTGCATTAATAATAAATATTTTAAATACAAATCATTATTTTACAAAATGTTTATCATTTCAGGTTTTCGTCAAGTTTTTTTTGAGTAAAAAAAATACCGAGTATTACCTCGATAAAAACCCCCAAAATTGACTGTTTTTGAATTTTAATTTAATTAATTGCAGAATATGTTGAAAATTAAAAACAAGAAAATAAAAATCACAGATGCTTCACAAATTTATTTTTAAATTTTCAGAATTTTAGGTGCATTGGAAAAAGAAATATTTAAAAGAAATAAAAGGTTTGCAGTCGCCTGCATTTGCTTGAGTCAGGACCTTAAGATGTAAAAAAAAAAACAAAAAAAACGCAGTTTGATGTGAATAACTTTTGCAGTTTTGCAGTTCAGCTCTTTAATCGTGTAAGTGACTGCCTTATTGTGTAAATATAAGTGCTGAAATGCATTGTTTAATTTGTACTCTTGAATTAAAGATATTTAAATTTCGTATTTCAGTGCAGGGCTCCTTTGTAAGTACAGTGCAACTTGGATAATTCGAACGTCTTTAATTCGAAGATTTCTCTTGGTCCCTTGAACTTCTTATTAAATCAATGTTAAAAAATCGTGGATAATTTGAAGTTCAACTTCTTTAATTCGAAGTTTTTTATAAAAAATTTCGAACCATAATGACTTTTCGGCGTTTCATCGTTAAGAAATTCGACACGTGACAACTGAAATCCCCTTCCCACCACCGTTCGACACGTGACGCTTCCGTCGCCATTCGAGCTTCCTGCTGTCAGTGTCACCATGTCTTTCAGTAAACCACGTGTGTACAAGAATTTAACGTTCGCTGAAAAGGTCGCCGTCATTCGCGAGATGGAAAAGGGTGTGAAGAAGAAATGCCAAATCGCCAACGAGTACGGGATAGCGCCGAATTTCGTCGGTACATTGCAGGACAAAGCAACGTAAGTGAAGCTGTTTTCCGTTCACTAAACATGCTTGATGATTTTGCTAACCTTAAGCGACTGAATTCTACAAAACAATCAGACATTGCACAATTTTTTGAAAAACTATAATTTTCTGTATTAAATGTAATATGTATTGTTGCTTACGTAATATAAATCTTATTTTGTTTACATATATATAGTGTTTAAGTCTTTCATACCATGATCTTTCTGAATAAATATTTACTTATTGACAGAATAATCTTTTCAAGTATTCAGTGGACCTGAAATTAAAGTTAAAAGATGTAACTTGTTTAATTTGAAGTTTTGGATAATTCGAAGTTTTGTAGTGGTCCCTTCAGCTTCGAATTATCCAAGTTGCACTGTAGTATGCTTGTTTTTCAATTATTAATGTGTTTTAAGTTATTCTGTATTTGCTTTAAAATTCTCCCAATATTTATTAAAGTAGAAATGTAATAGATGTTTTCTCTGTAAATAGATGACTCAAACTTTATAATTCCGGAATTTTAAATAATAAAATGTTTTATTGAGATTATTAGCAGGATTGTGCAATCTGAGCTATTTATTTTTATTTTAAATCTAAATCGATCAAGCTTTATTTTCCTTACGTTAGAAATTATTTATGAATTAATGTTTCTTTTACTCTGTAGATGGCGCTATTTTATAATTTTGTATTCTAAGTAATCTACTCCAAATGTATCTTAAAAAGTAGCTTATTTATGTCCAGAGATACTCAAGAGATAACATTCGACGTTCGTGGAAGAATACATTTATTTTGAAGTACAGTGGGACTATTAAACTACCCGAAGACGACGCATACCACTGCGGTATGGCGTGCGTTATAAAATGTATAGGTAAAGTCACAGAGGCAAAACGGAAATAAATAAACAATCTGAGATTCAAAAAGAGGTCGAATACATGATTCAAAACAACAACAACAACAAAAAAAAGCTGATTTTTTGATGATTCTGATTTTTGATAAGTCTGCAACAGTAGATTTACCATCTGAAGTCAGATTTGTTTTTATTTAGGATCTAATGTGTAATAGATGTTTTGTTTATATTTAAAGAACTGGAATTTTTGACAAAAGGAGAAGATAAATTCGTGGGAAATGTCGGTGAATGAACTCTACAACATTGTATTATCTAGATTTTCTTCTTTTTCTTTTTCCCTTAGAGTTGTTTTCACTTTCTGAGCACAAAAATCTCCTACTCTATTCTCTAGGAATTTCGCATTAAACTTTATTGCTTGGATTCTTTCCAAATTTATTGTTTGTTGAGAAGGATAATGGTGGGCCTGTTTTTCTTTTTTTTTTTTCCCTAAAACTGTCTCTTTTCCAAAGAAAAACGACTGTGGTCCTGTTGAACCAGTGTCGCTCGGCAATCTCATCGCTATTTATTTTATTGCTGCGCGCATTTGCTACATTAAGGTTGAAAGAAGTCCAATTGCAGTCTTTTAATTATAACTACGTCATTACTCATCCATTATTTGTTGACGTTATCTCGAGACATGCGTGGATAAGCCTACGTAATGCAGAGAGCGCTCGCGATATGCTCCCTTCTTTATTACGATGTAAAATATAGCATTGCTGCTTTACATTGTCTCCATTTATCAGTTCCTTTGTGGAGTAAGATCCACGTTCCAAACTTGGATGAGACTCCGTGATCCGTATAAATGAACTTTCCTGTTAATCTTCTCAAGAAAGAATAAAAGGAAAATGATGAAATACAAGCAGTGGCATATTTACTATTTTATTACGGTGGACTATAATAGCCAAGTTGCACATGTACAATTTTTCATGTTATTTTAAAGATTCGGAGAGAGCTGAAACCCTTGAAGCTAATAATTACAGTAATGTTATCGTGTAAAACAGTGATTCCCAACTTGGGCTTCGCGTGAAAAATTATGTAATAAGACAAACAATTGTCAATAAACCGTAAATAAAAAAAGACAACATAAAAGTAGCTCTTATATTTAAAGTAAGTAAAACATGAAACTTACGAGATTGTAAGTACGTTTTTTTACAACATTTGAGCTTTAATCGGAGTGCAGTAACTCTATAAGATTTTCTTTTAGCCCGTTTACAAATCGGCGGAGTAGGATTTTTCTACACCCCATTCTCTTCCAAACGGGTCCTAGGGCATACCCAACCCTCTGTAGAATGGGTACCGGGTTTCTTTCCCGGGGGGTATAGGCGGGCGAGCGTTGGGCTGACCATCTGACCTCATCTCAGTCTCGGGTCACTGAAACGTTGGAGCCTTACATCCAGCGTCCCAATGGGCCGTAGGTAGGCCCCCGTGGGATACCTAACCTAACCTAAATGAAGAAGGGAGATCTTCCAGATATAAGCTGTTATTTTAGACGTTTTTCATAGGGAAAAAGGTTCCCTGTTACAACAAATCTTTGTTTCTATGTATTTACAGACAATGGTTTAATAAAGGAATCATACATATTTCGAAAACTCGTCTTCTGTTAAATTATATATCAGAACGAATTGCTAACCCGTAGAAACCATAGAAATTCTACGGTTGAAAATGTAGTTCTCCTAATTATATTAAGTCAAAGAAATTACAGCGATTACTTCGATTCAACCATTTTCTAGTCGTCGGAGGACGCAATCCAGGAGGCATCATTTTTTTCAAGAAATTTTTTATTAAAATTACTCTTAACAAAAATCAACATGATCTTGTACAACATGATCCTCCATATCAGGACCTTTAATTTGATACCACATTTAGCCATGTGTCTCCTGTGATTCCCGAGAAAAAGGGCTTGCACACTTTTATAGATACTAGGCCATCCCCCTGTCTCCCCCTGGTAAGTATGAGATAATCCAAGAAGAATCGATTCCAAGCGGTTACGGCAAAAAGTGTTATTTTATTCCTTTTTGAATGAACTCATTATTTGATAGCGCGCGAACAAATAGAATAACAGTAGGACTGGATATTGTGGTACCAGCAGTAGTCCAATGGTTAGCGTTCCTGACTGCGAGGACGAAGGTCCTCGGTTTGAATCCCATGCAACACGAAAAAAATATATATAATCTGACTTTCTCAAGGAAAGTAATAATTAACAAATGCGCCGGACAGACAGAGAAATAAAAGATTTTAGTAATGTAGATTGTACAGATATTTTTTAACTAGTCAACTTTATTTCCTTGTTTTTCTTTCTTCCGTTCACCTTACATCTTTCGTCGCTTGTGTTTCTTGTGAGTTTAGAGAGCTATGCTCCCGAATAGCAGCTAACATGGAGCAATTTGAAGTTTCTAAAAATACTTTAGTTTTTGTTTATACTTGAAGACCAGCGGATCATTCCAGAACACCATCTGTTGGTTTCACCTATCCTATTGCGAATAAATCATCTGAACCACTCTGGTGTAGGTGGTGAGAACCAGAATAGAACTGTTGATATTTACGTTACGGCAAAGAAATGACGAATGTCGTCACTATTATTTTTTTTTTAAGCTTTATTTAGGATTTTTCAGTTACTTAAACGGAATAGGCTTATTTTTTTTTTTATTTTTTTATTTTTTTGTTGTTAAACAAAACACTTAATTAATAAATAACAATGGGTGAGACCAAATTATTTACAAGTGACGTCCTGGAACAGCTGTTTCACGCTCTTTGGCGATCATCAGCGAGGAGAAGTCACCAGTAAAAATAAGGTCTCCGTACTGAGGCTAGTATGAATGATACATCGGAAGCGCAGTGGTGCCTCAAAGGAAAAAATACACAATGAAAAACTCACCAATGAAAAATAGTGAGAAAACTCCTGTGCCAGCAGGCCTCCATGAATTTTTTTAAAGCCTAAAAATTCAAACTGCGCATTTGAATTATTAATAAATAACAATGGGTGAGACCAAATTATTATTCCACAATTAAATCTTTTCAATTTGGTATTTGAATACGTCATCAATTTAGGAACCAATGAAAACTCATTAACGAAACGGCTGTCACGTTAAAAGCTGTTCATAAATAACCACTCATTCGTAGATAGAAACTAGAAAACATTGTGCAATTATTTGTTAGATAAAAGGCACAAAAAGAATAAATCACCGCTGCAGAACATTGCTTATTTTTGAAGCATTATCTTTATCGGAATAGCAAGGACTCTCTGCTATTCTTATCTGTAAATTAAGTGAAGCATTATTGTCTGAATTACGAGTGCTGGCTCTCAGCGGTTCACCGGCGGTGCTTCCATTCTTAGCTGGCCGCGTCGTCGAGTGGCTAGATATTCTTAGTCGCTGAGATTAGAAAAGAAACCTACGAATGCTTACTGGACAGAGAATCGCAAATAGAACTGCCTCGAGCCGCACCATGATTTCATTTAGAATATTCAATAAAGTTCTAATGTAATTCCGCGTAACTGAAATTAACACGATAGTCACAAAATTCCCAGTTACTGTACGTTTTCATTGACGGAAACACACTATTATAGATTGCCTCAATTGAACACATTTCTTACTTTAAAGATAAACAATTAAATATTTATTCAGACCTTCCGTCTGTAGTATTTTTTTAACACTCGAATTTCTAAAATGAAATCATATTCTGTGTTAAAATTTGGCTATTTTTCCTTTTATAAATAAATTAACTTTATTATTTCATTGAAGTTGTGTTGAGAATTAGAAACATATTTGCTTTTTATGAAATTTTGGGAATTGTAATATTATTTTCTCGCTTACAGCAGAAAGTTGATTATATAATTTAGATCACGATTAATGAAATAGAGAATGAAATTTAGAGAATCAAACATACATGAGAATTCCCAGATTACACGAAAGAAAGGTTTAATTTGGTTTAATAAAAATTATTATAAGCGAAATTATTACTACTGTTATTTGAAATATTAGGTATAACAAAAAATAATATAGATAAGGAAAGGATTTTTTTTTAACTGCAGTAAAGAAAACTTAAGCCTATTTCTAAGCTGTACTGAATATACATCCTATCTTCGAATAAATAAACGAAAACTTATTGCATTGAGCCTCACGAATAGTATTTCAGCGTAACAACTGTCTACTAAAAATAGATACTGTAATTTTTTTGGAAGGGCGGCTGTGGTTCGGATAATCGAGTTTGTACTTTATTTACGATCGTTAACTAAGGTCCCAAATGAATACGTGTGTTTTTTTCATGGGATCCGATAGAGGGCGGAAAAATCGAAAAAACGCTTTTTCATTCGTCGAATAAAGTAGTCTGCTGACTAAATCTAGCGGATGAAATCATAATGATTGCCATACTGCTGTCCTACAATATCGATCCAAGAAATCGGTTTCCCATTTCAGGCCTCTGTAGGCGCTTGGGGTCACGGGAGGTAAGGCTTTTCAACAGGAGGCAGGGTGGAACCTAGGGCCCGTCTGGAAGAGAATTCATGTTCTCTATGTATTTTTCACCGTTTGGCTGATTCGAACCAAATTTTGGGTAGATATTCTCTCGAACCAAATTTTGCGTAAAATGATCTTGAATTTATTCTCTATTACCCTGCGGAAAATATAGGCTACCTTGGATACCCGGTTAACCACCCCCAAAGGGGTGAAAGGTTGGAAATCTGTGATATAGCGCCGCATATATGCCTGGTGGCTGCAATGGGAACTACACAAATATTGTTCTGCAACAATAAGGGAAGGTTTGATGTGATAGGGGTTATGAAGAAGGGGAGAGAGAGCAAGGACTTCCCAACGCATCCCCGTCCCTGGCAACGCCGGTACTTTAAGCTTTAATTTGACTCTTCTGTGGCCAAGATTGAAATCAGAAAGATTTCGTAAATGTAATAAAAAATAATAAATGCCCAAATCTAATTACTTTGTTTATTGAAAGATTTAAAATTCTCGATTTATTTGTATATTCTGCTAGAAACCGTCTTATCGACTACGGCGCTTACTTATATAGGTCATCTCATTGTTAATTGGATTTTCCTTCACTGTCCCTGTATCGATTCGCACTTAGAAAAGCTTACTTGGTCTGACGTCTTGAATAAAATGCACTACATACAGTTTTAATGAAATGTAGACTAACAATTGAACATCTAAACACGGACAATGTGATGTAGACATAATACTGAAGTTTCTTTTCAATTTGCTCTTAAAAAAAGTTGATAATATTTTAACAACTTGATTTATTAAATGAAAAAAAAAAAGTAAAAAAAATAACTAAATAAAAGTAAGCAAATGTATTAGTATTTAAAAGCATTTTTTCAGAACATATTAATTAATCAGTATGAATCAAATTATTAAATTTATATCGCGATCAATATTTTTTAAGTTTCCTTTACTACAAACTGTTTTACAAAAAAAAATCAAGAACAATTACATTTACATTTACATTGACTTTAATTATTTGTTCGGCTTAGCCTTTGGTCAAGGCGACGACTTGCCACGTGGCAGATACGTCTGAATCTGGGTTCGAATCCCGCCACCGGCATGGATGTTTATAACCTTTCCTACGTTTGGCACTGTTTTTCACTTTCTCTTCAGGTTTGAAGACATTCCATATTGGTTTCGGCAAGGGGAAACCATCTTAAAATAGGATATTTGTGTATACAGCAAACATAAGTACGAAAGGTTATTCTATGGACTTTTCATTGCTGACCTCATACGGTAGAAAGAGAACATGTATTATTGGAGGTGTTTTATATTGCTGAGATGAAAAGCTTGGTTTGTTATTTAGTTTTATATTTTATTTATAACCCATGGACAATCCGATGTACTGCGGACCACACTTTGAGGAACACTGTTCTAGGGTTCACCATATTGGGAACTCTAGAGGTCCATAGGATGATGAAATATTTGTCTGTTTTCAGCGGGTTCTCACCATAAAGCCCATGTATATAATTTAAAAAATATACAGCAGGGCGAAAACCTAATCTATCATTTAAGAATAAATCCGTAATGTAAAATGAGAAGTTGTTGCTTGAAGAAGTTTCGTGTTTTATTATCTGTGCATTTCACTTGCGGACCTGTCTTGTTGACATCTCGATAGCGTTCGAACTTGCTAATCTTTTCGCATCTTTTTTTACATTCGTATGGTTTCCTAAACACTGGCAAGAGTTCAGAAGTAAAAACTGAGGGACTGTCTTACAATTTTCGCTTAAAAAACTAAATTCCCCTTTGGTTACAGTAATTCTGATGTTATTAAGTCCGTTTGATGATGACTTACCGTAGCATTATTACATGTTATCTAAAGCTTTCTTAGTTTTATTTCCTTTAAAGTTTTATTAGCAGAAGAAAATAAAGCCATTGCTATTTGATTCGAATTTTCTTCGTATTTTCCGATCAAATTCAATGATTCCGGTTGCCCATAGCAACATGTTTCTTGATTTAATAATTGAAAATCAATGAATATTGTGCATCGTGTCCGTTCAATCGGTTCCCGAAGTTTAGTCATCAGTTTGTAAGACTAATTACCATAAAATTGAAAAGCAGTTATCTTATATTTGCCATTTTCAATTATCATCAAAAAATAAATAATTGAGTTTCTCTTTATGAATTTTCTTTAATTTTCGTTAATTTGTCTTAGACAAATATTTTTTTGGAATTAACCTCCATTCAAATGAAATTTCTTTTATGAAGGCGAATGAATCAGTCAAATGAGATTAGCATTCAGATCCATTTGATCGCCTGGTGATTGAAATTGATAATAAGCGAAACGGAAGCAACCGTTAATTTGATATCAATTGGAAGAGTTTTAAAGCTAATTTAACTTCTGTTGTGTTTACGAAAGACTGGCCATCCATAAGTAAACTATGTATTAAGATACAGGATTTGGCAGAATGTTTCAGTCATAAATCTTTCGAATTAGGCTTATTGTTTATTTCTATTTTTTTTTTTTTTCGTTCATCTAAGACCAAGAGGCAAGAGTTTTAAAAGCATTCTAGAAAATTCTATCTCCTGTTATTTTCATAATTATTAGGCTACTATAGTAACGCTTTTAAATTATGTTTCAAATAGACGATTTTTCCCTGTTGAAGAACCATAAGCTAGTTTGTTCTGTTTAATTTTAAATTATTTAAAAACAAAAAAAATTGCTTTTAATAATTATTAACACAATTTTCAAATAACCATATAAATCAAACATTTAATTCTTTATAATCTACAGACATGCTACATTCACGTTCAAGGGGAATATACAATCACAATATTTTTTTATTTTTTTTTAGAAATTAAAAATTACATTGTTATTTCTAGCAGCTTGGACATCTTAAATATGTTGTTCATTACTAGATTCATTATTTTTAACTATTTGGTTATTTAACTTTACATTATTTGTGATATAATTTATTTCTTTAATAGTATAAGCAATATGGTGTACATTTTGTGACTATCACAATACAAGTTTACTTGTAAAAAGAAAGAAAATTAGATTTAAAATGTGTTTGTTATGGATTTATATGATAAAAATTATTATGTATGGTTCTGTTAATTTGTAGTAAATTTGTAGACCGACGTCAGGAAAATAAAAAGATTTAACTTCAAGACTTTTGGGGATTGAACCTTTTCAATCCTTTTCCTGACCAACATTGTACGCATGAATTCAAGGAAATCCTATTACCGAGAATGGGGAACAATTGAGAAATAGTTTAAATCAGCATTTCTTAAGGTCATTTCCAAAGATTTTTTTTCGTTTTCATAAATTAATAACTGCGCTGTAGCCTGAATTATAGCAATGCAGATCCTTCGCGTCACAAACAAGACTTGCTTTTACGTCTTTTGCACTATTTCATCACTGATTGTGTCCGCCTCAGAAATGTTGTCTCCGTCCTGCGGGATGCATTAGCGGCGTTTCTGTCAGGTCCACACCCTCTTATCACTGCTAAATGTCAGTGGAAATTGATTTGTGCTTCGTCACCGTCTTCTTACGCAGCGTCGTTTCAGACTATAAGTACTCCATCCACAGTTTGGACGGAGATGGCATTTGAATCCTACGGGAACGAACTGAAGGAAGCGAGCAGCAACTGAATGCACGAGAAAGTGACGAACTTAGGAAATTGTCAAGATCGTGACCGAAGAAACTACAGATTCCCTTCCTGATGTAATAGGAGATTTAACGACTTCCGCAATAAATTGCCATTGCTTTCGTGTATTTGAAAGTAGCAAGCTTTTTTTTTAATAAATTTTGCCCAGGGAAAAAAAAATCGTAAAAAAAATAAAGCTTGTCTAGAATTAGTTCAATTCTAAAATATATTCCACATTAACTTTGATTTTATTATTTTTGATATTTTTGATATTAAATTTTAATAGCTGTTTTGTGAATTTATCGATGATTTTTATTATTTGTTTAATTAAAAATAAGCATTATATCAAAATAAGCATTTTGTTATTACTGTTTAGGTTCGAAACAAAAAGTAATTTTGCTATGTAATTCTTGTTTCTATTATCCAATGATAAAATAGGTCTTTAGGTACTGTCTTGACAAATGGTTCTTGATGATCGCGTTTGCGCGGGAATCACGAAAATCACGAGATTTGGCCATTAGCCTCTTCAGCAGGTCTTAATGAATGTAGTATTGTGAATGTCTGTCACTAGGAAAATGCTAGAGAAAAAATGTTAAAGTTGGAATTTTACCTTCAGCGTAGAGGCGATGGATGCAGCGGCGAATAAGGCATCGGTCAAAATCGTCGACATCAGTAACGGGGCTTGCTCGTGGCCGCTTCTTCCCGGGAGTCGATAAGCCTTCTTTCTCGCCATTTTGTGAGAAGACATGGATAGAGGCTATTCTCGCGTCAATCATGTGAAATCGCGAAAATTCGGGATCGTCAAGAACGATCTGTCGGCCTATATGAGCCAAAGCTAAATAGGCTTAAAAACAGGCTTCCCAATTAGAGGTGATCGCTGGCTGCTGCGTGGGATTGAATTTTATTATTATTAACATTAGTGCTTCCAAATTCTAAATAAACAATGGATGAAGATTCGTACTAACGTAGAATTGACTACGCGCTTGATGATTTAGTGTATTAATAAATACAATATTTTAACCGCAAAATAATAGAAGCGACACATATTACATTGCCCTCTTAAGGGCTGTACGCACTACTCCGTCTTCCGTTATGTATCCGCAACGTAATTGCTTAAGTGACATAGTTATGTCTTCAGGGTCACAAGAATGGCGAACAATTACTGGAAATTTTTAGGATGGTAAATTTTTGAATATAGATTAATAGAAATAAGACATCGGAAGCGCAGTTTAATAAACAACATCTCATCCATTGTTGTTTATTAGTAGAAATATATGGTCAAATATGATTTTTATTTCAGGTAATTGTTGCCTATTGTTGTGACCGTGAAGACATAACTACGTCACTAAAGCAATTACGTTACGGAAACATAACGGAAGACAAAGTAGTGCGTTTAGCCCTTTAATCTACTATAACCACGTAGGTATACATTGCGTAGTTCTACCGTTCGTAGGCTATGTTGCCGGTATGTACAGCGTATGGCAAAGTTCTATTTATTTTTGTTATCTAAATTGCTGTTTCTTTCAGTTCCTTTGTTTTTAAATCGATATCAAACGAGAAGCCTAAGTTTACATTTCATTATAATAGTTTCTAATATAAATATTAAAAAAAAAATAAGTTTTTCTTAAAAAAAAAGAAAAGATTAAATCCGCATTTTTTATTTATGTTGTCAAACTGCAATTCATTTTAACCATATCAGAGCATGCGCACGAGGATCACTAAATGATTAAATACGATAGAAACCCATTGTTCCGCTTTTAATCTTTTCGGTGAGAATTTGTAACCTTCATGCGGGAATTTCTTGATAAGAACAAAAATAAAAATTCAAATCTAAAACTTAAATCACCTCAGAGGGTAAATAAATACTCCATGTATTATAAATACTGAATTTCATATTACTAGTTATTACTAGTTGCATGACTAAGAGGATCTTATTAATGAGAATTTTAAAGACAAAAGTTGTTAATTTTTACATACTTTTTCATTTAGTTCTAAACTTCGATTGTAACTTAACCACAACAAATTTGTATGGTAGTTGTGTACAACACCGATGCAGTGGAATTAAGATGAAATTTCGTTGTTTTTTTTGGAACCAAACGGTTCCGAAATACTTAGTAGATATTTAATCGATGGAAAACATTGTTTTTGCAGTTTTTAAAAAAATTAGAGATTTACTTGGAACTCTTTCGCGGGTGGCGGATGCGGACATTTTGAAGGAAAGAACTTGTAGCATCGTTAGAAATCGAGCAAGAAACCCACCTGGCGGGAAATTAATAAGATCCCTTCTACGATGTTTCCTTACGAAATAAAACAGAAAAAACAAAAAATAAATAACTAAAGAAAAGGAAAAGCAGCACCTGAATAAAAGGAGAAATTGCCTTTCTGATTAGATTATGGGAAGGAATTGGGAACGGCCGTTTCGTCCTTCTACGGACTCATCAGCCCAATCCCCGCCTTCCCTTAACAAAATCAGAAAGGCAAGGTCTTGTTGGTAAAAGTCACCGCCGTCCCGGCCATGACCCCACCAACAACAAAAGGCAAGAAAATTAATTAAGGTTGTTAAGGGAAGGCGGGGATTGGGCTGATGAGTCCGTAGAAGGACGAAACGGCCGTTCCCAATTCCTTCCCATAATCTAATCAGAAAGGCAATTTCTCCTTTTATTCAGGTGCTGCTTTTCCTTTTCTTTAGTTAATCATTTCCACAGCACGTTAAATTTCTTTGCATTTTTTTGCTTTTTACTTTCTTAACAAAAAATAAATATTTTCCCTTTAATTAATAATAGGTTAGGTCAATTGAGGTATGACCGTTTTCAGGATGTTTCGTTTGGAAATATAAGAACCACCACCATACTTTTCATTTCAGAATGATCTCAGTTTTGCAATTCTCAAAATAGTTCAATTTTTTTGCCTTTTTTCTTATTTTAAAGGAGTGCTTCTGCAAAGAGTGCCACCTGAATTTATCTAATTTTCTTAAAATACCACAAAAAAAAAAAAAAAAAGTTTTCCATCTATTACATATCTTCTATGTATTTCGGAATAGTTTGGTTCCAAAATAAAGAAAACTCGTCTTAATTCCACTGGTTCGGTATTGTATACAAATTACCATTTTTATATTCGATTCGATAAACTCGTTCAATTTTTTTTCCTGTACATATCTTAGATGGTATTAGAAACTACTACATCAAACAAGGTAGGGATAGCGATTAGTAAATCAATCACAACGTCTTCTGATATGTATAAAAAAATATAATTGATATTGCTTTAATTTCCTTATTATTTATAAATGTGATTGTTGCGAATGCAAAAGGCGCAATTGTTGCGATTATTGTGATTGTTGTAGAGTTGTATTATACATGTAATTGTTGCGCATGCAAAACATGCGATTGTTGTGATTGTTGTCATTGTTGCTAATGATATTTTAATGATACTTGTCCCCAGCCAAAACGGGAATATGTCTTCTGATCTTGATCAGAAGACTAAAAATGAAATAATTCTAAATAAGCTTAATCTAATACAGATTTGCAAATAAAAACTGTAAAAATGAACGTAAAGACTGTTAATTTTTTGTCTTGCTTAAAAGAAACAAACTCTGGCTGGTGAATCCGAAGTGACAAGCAAATATAAAAACTTTGGCATCTCCTCTTGTTTATGAACGAGTCCCATAGCTTCGCTCAGCTGGAGAAAAAGTTATTTCTAAATTCTCCGTTGTCTGTTTTGGCAAATCGGAACTTCCGGGCCTTTGTTTAAAGTTGTAGCCGACATGGCTAGGATTAATCGTATATTAATAACATGGAAGAGGCCTTATTAGTGGTTAAGATTTTTCCTTAGAGATGCAAGAATGCCGTTATTTAAGTCAATACAAGCAAGTCTTAAGGTCAGGACTATAGCAAATGCAGGCGACTGCAAACCTTTTATTTCTTTTCTATATTTCTTTTTCCAATGCACCTAAAATTCTGAAAATTTAAATATGAACTTGTGAAGCATCTGAAATTTATATTTTCTTGTTTTTAATTTTCAAAATATTCTACAATTAATTAAATTAAAATTCAAAATCAGTCAATTTTTTGGATGTTTACGAGATACTACTCGGTATTTTCAACTCAAAGAAATTTCACGAAAACCTGAAATGATAAAAAATTTGTAAAATAACGATTTGTATTTAAAATATTTATTATTAGTGCAAAAGTTAATTTTTTTAAAAATATTTTTTTTTAAATTATAAAAGATTAAATTAGTTTTTGGTATTAAACTTCAACAGTTCGACATCTCAGAAACTGGTACTCATTTCCCTGTAAAATTGCTTACATTCTCCTCTACTCCTCAATTGAACTTTGAACTTTCATTTTTTTGTAGAAGCCTCTAAATAATTTTTTTTCTTATTTCTATGTTCTCTTACACACAATATTTAAACGCTTCTTCCAAACCATAAAAACATGTATTTGATTTAGGATTAAGTGTGTAAAAAAGATATTCATATGCCCAAAATTCTAGCCCAGTCTTACTTTGCATGTCGAATCTTTTTAAGATACGAAAAAAAGGAACTAATTTGGCACAGTTGCCAATTGTTAAAGCGCTATTGGTAATGTCGTTACATTTTTATTCATTGTGAATGTCTAATGTGAAAAATAGCGAAGAGGAGGAATGTTGTTGTTGACTTGCTTAAATTCGGCAAATTCTTCATCGATTGCAACTTGTATCTTAAAGCTGACGGAACATTATGTGGACTGCATTATTTCACTCCCAAACTAATAAAACAAGATAACTACTGCATATTTATGATTACGGCTTTAATTTCGGCTTTACGTTCTCTTTGTGGTAAAGGGTGAATTTGAAATAAGGCCTACAATGTCGGAAAATTTTGATTCCCTGCCAAAAGCTGACTACACTAAAACCGAAGTTACTCAGATAGAATGTTGATGGGATAATTTGAAATGTATGCCATACCTTTCCTTCCGTTTTCTTTCTTTTATTTCTTTCCCTCATTTTTCCATCATCCGTTTTCTACTCCTACTGACCTTCCACTTGAAGTATTTGGATCATTCCATCTGGTAGCAATGTCCCCTCCGTTGGAATTCCCGCGAGTTTTAAGGTCGACTTTTGGCCACTGAAATATTTGTGGAATCTCTTTTCGAACTAACGAACGTTTGAGGGAAAATTACATCATTAAAATTTCTCATTTCTTATAGCTTTTTCTCATGCAGACTGAAAGATGAAATTTCAGAGCCAGGTCAACCTCTTACTCACTTTAAAAATATTCTGACTGTTTTTGGTTGCAGACACGACTGGGAAAGAGTATTATCCTACCTTGTGCTTTAAAGTAACCCCAATACCACGGTATACTTTCGTTTTACTATTTTTGACTAGCAGAAATATTAAAATCATTACCATGACGACATTTAGCGCCGTTGTTGCAGACAAATTATGTCAATATTGCATTTTTTTTTGGCTTTTCTATCCATTTATATTATTTCTCAAATGTGTTTTTGTATCGGTACGCCGTATCTCCCTTAATACTTCATCGAAATCAATGATTGAGACATCATTTTGAAGATTACGTTCACCGCTAATGACGAAAAATAAACTAATTGTTGAAAATTAATGTTTTCGTTAAAAAAACTGTATTTTAATCACTTTTTATAAAAATAGGGAAGGCGCCATCTATTGACAATGTGTTTAACTAACATGCACGACAGCTTTGGAGTTGTTTATTATTTCTCTAAAGTGGTTCTTTGTTGCGAATTATTCGCACGGGTCAACTACTATTATATGCAGTATTTCTAATGAAATCAACTTCAAATTTATAGGCCTATCTATAGATGTCATTACAGTAAAACCCCGCTAATCCGGCATCCGATAATCCGGCACATTCAATAATCTGGCATCGGTCTAAGAGTTTTTTTTACACTGAATAAGCCTTCCGGGCGCGTTCGGCAGAGTTTAACTTAATATATAATGTCTTAGTACTGTACTATATTACTTATTGTACGAAATAAAGTAACAATACTGTATTATATGTACTGTATTAAAATATAATACTACATAAAAATATATTTTGTTGTTTTGTTTTTAACATTTTCCACCACTGCCGAAATCAGAGAAATCACAATAGAACACGGAAAAATGGCCTGATACCTGTTAATAGCCCTTTTGACTCTCTATTTTAGCGGTATTTCCGCTATCCTCGCAATAACGGCTATATTTTGACGGCGCTCAGTAATCCGGCATTTTCGGTAATCCGGCAATGCCGAAGTCCCGAACGTGCCGGATTAGCGGGTTTTAATGTATTAGATGACGTTATTAATCAATACTCCGTGTTATTAATGTTGAATTCCAATTACTGAATCGCATTGACTTACGATATTAAAACTCTTATCGTTCCAACTTTTGATTATCTTCAGAGTTGACTATTTTCACGTTTCCTTTTTCAGTGCAATCGATCCTCGACAATGGTCATGGATTTTTCCCTGGTTTTTTTTTTTTTTTTGTTCTCAATAGACGAGACCAACATTTTGTCAAATGGTTACCGTGTTTTTTGCTCATCGGCTAAGGCGTCCACCTATCTCCTGTTAGGCTTATACTCACAGGAACCTTTATTTCCTCTCTTCCTCAGACATAAGCATGATGCTCTAGCCTTTAACATTTAACTTTAAAATGTTTTGCCTGTGTTTTCATGATCATTTTGTCGCAAAAAAAAAAAATAAAATAAATAAAATAAAAAAAAAGAAGGAATTATTGTTATTTTTGTTTAAGTGAACAGACTAGAAAAGACTTATATAACTGCTACTGCTCATTAATACATCGTTAACCTTGGTATCATTTAATTTTATCAATTTTTATTAATATCCACAAAAAATCGGAATAATGAAAAGTAAACTACATTTAAAATAAATCGATTATTATGCAAATTTGTGAGTAATATAGACTCTTCATTGACAGATTCTACAGTTTTCTTTTTGTTTTTGACAATTTATTATTGCTCTAAATTAATCAAAAAATATACACTGAAGCTCGGTTATAATGTGGTTGTTTGTATCGCGAATTCGGTAACGCGATTTGGTCTTGGACCCCGTTTTGAAAAAGGTGTATAATTGTAAAATTTACCGTTTTTTCGCCTAAAATCAAATCAAAGGTGTAAATTAATATGCTTGTTTCCTTATTATTTACAGTAATTGAGACTCTATACCCACCCTAATGTCATGAAAATGCGTCAAATACAATAGATTTAAAAAAAAAATACCAGAATCGCGGACTTTTTCGTTTAACCAAAATGAATATCGAGATCTATTTTTCTGCCAATGACAACCAGTAAAGAGGCCCATGTAATCTAATAGGCGTATGAATACCTAGTTTCGATCCACGTGACTCGTCGTTTGTGCAAAATGCCAAGATGGCGGCGCCAAATCGATTTTGGCTAATATAACCCATCAAAGTGTTGAAAAGGTAATGATTTATGTATTAATAAATATAAAATTCTCACACATAGCTCTGAATGATGTAGGTAATCGCGAAATGACCATTTAAAATCGATTTGGAATCGTGTGGGCGATAATAGGGTGCGATATATGACATTTGACGTCGCGAAATAATGAAAGTTCGGTTATATCGCGATCTTTGAAATCTTGGATCCGAAAGATCACGTTATAACCGAGCTTCAGTGTATATTTTTTTTTCTCTAAAAAACTTTAATATCCGTGATATTTCGTACTCTTTAATCAAGAGCACTTCTTCAGACGGTTAGGGATAAGCTTTATAAACCTTTTCCCTATTACAGAGAATTTATTACAAATGATTAATCAAAGAGTACGAAATATCATGGATATTAAAATTTTTTAGAGATGATAATGTGTTGATGTGAAGATTTTTAGAACATTTATGTGAAATTCAATTTTTAAATAATCACAAAAATACTTTAAATCAGGGAACACCTACAAAATGCGCTTGCGGGAATTGTCTCATTTTTCTCTCGTATTTCGATGATCCATTTCATAATGGTTCGTCAAATTTAAGTTTTGTTATAGATTATAATAAAGGCAAAGATCTGCATATCACAAGCTTTAAAAAATAATATATTTATTCAAAACTTTGGGATACAGCTCTAATAATTAGAAAACGTACAATATATTACAGCATCTCACTGAAACATGATACCACCATCAGGAAATAATAAGGATAAATCTGGGGGCGCCGTTAGGGAGCGTTGTTGAGGGGAATCTCCATCTTGAAAATTCATTTCGATTCAGTGAACTGTATCCTTTCCGCACGTCATTTTCATTTCCCCCGCCCTTTTTTTTTTTATTTTTTAATGGGCAACTAAAGAACGGCTTATTCCAATGTTTATATAGGCCTAAATGAAAGCGAAGAAAAAAAAAAAAAAAAAAAAAAGCTCGCCCTTTATTGGATGAAAATCTATTTGATCCCAACTCATCACCCTTCCTTTCTGAACAGTCCATTCTACCTTTTCAGAGGGGTACAGGAAGATAGGGATGGCTGAGAATTTATCTCAAACAATTATTTTAGTGATTAATGTGCAGATTAGAATTTTTAGCTAATTGTGATACGCTTGCAGCTTTTAGAAATGCAAATACAGCTAACAGATCTTAAACGAAGCAAACGGACTTATTTATATTATATATTTAGAAATTTGCCATAAATAGGATTTCGATATTGAACGCAGATTGGTTTGTTTGTTTTAATTTAAAAATAAACCGGAAG
Organism: Thereuonema tuberculata; assembly: GCA_023159025.1. Taxonomy (NCBI): domain Eukaryota; kingdom Metazoa; phylum Arthropoda; class Chilopoda; order Scutigeromorpha; family Scutigeridae; genus Thereuonema; species Thereuonema tuberculata. The sequence continues at coordinate 38,624,136 of JAFIDM010005346.1, forward strand.
GTTTAGACCAGTCAGCATTATGTTTGAATGTCGTTTGGGTTATTCTGAGCGATAGGATTTGAATTGCGAATTTGAATGGGCAGTTTATATCAATAGACTCAAATTCATAGCCGCAACAGGATTTTAGTTGCATCACCTGTATATTTTGTAATTTTAGATGTTTACGATCAGAGCCAAGTTCAAGTTCTCGTTCTCTTTTCTTTATTTCATTTCAAAAACAGTAGGCTCTGAATTTACTATTCTTTTCAGTAAAGATCTGTTGAATAATAAAAACTTATTATATTTTTAAATGGATTTTACTACATTCATTTTCAACATGCAATGTAAAGATTTACAATAATAATTAAAAAAAATAATGAAAATGCTAGAATAAAAATAAATCCAGTTATTTTTATTTCATTACTTCGTATCACCAAGCAATAAATTTATTCATGTCATGTCGGTGTAAATAAGAGGCTTTAGCCTAGTAGTGATTTCTGAGCCCTTTAAGCATGAGGTTGAATTAACCGTAGGATTAATCTGAAAGCAAGCCCTCGACCGCTAATCGATTTAGCAGTCTGTGGACTTCAGCTATCAGTCTCACTGTATACGTATAAACTTGGTACAAAGCAATGCAATTCTTTGTATGATTCAAGGAATCATATATAGAATTCTTCAAGTTTTGTAGATGAACAGACCTAACGTAAAATTTGCCGTTAATGTATTTATCCAGGAAAGACACATGGATAGTCTGTCGATAGAGGGTGGGGAAGATCAACAGACCTACTTTGAAGGGATTGCAACTTAGATCGATCCGCGAATCTTATTTGTACAGCTGGTGAAGAAACTGTAATAGAAATAGCACTAAAATAATAACGTAATAATTTAAAAATGGACTTTCGATCATTTTTTTTTTAATATTGTTTACATCTTTTTCTTACGTTTGCGGGATAGTACTTGTTCAAGTACATATTAATGATGTTTCTTAATTGAAATATTTATATGGATATTTTTCGTCGAAATTTCTGTTGTATATCTTTTAACTGCCGAATTTAAATTTCCAATAAATTTCATATTTCAAAAAAGAATGCCTTTTGAGTCGAGCTGATACTCCGGGATGGCCGTTTCGAGCTTGTTGGGCTCTCCTCAGCCAGTGAGCTAATCAGCCAGTGCAAGACTCAAGTCACTGTCTCCATCATGAATTTCATATTTCATTGTTTATTTTTCAATGAGTTACAGCACCCTCTTACGGCAGATTAAAGACACAAAGTAGCCGATTAGAATACAGCATTAATAGATTTTATTTTATTTCTAATTTAAAATGGAAATAAAAAGTATATATGTCAGTTCGTTGATTAATAGATCTCAGATCTTATCTCATGCTTTTCAATTAGTAAAGAAATTTCACAAATTGTATAAATTTTGTATGAAGTATGATTTATCTATCCATGTTATCCAAAAAAATAAAATGATAATGAAATAAAGAAAGCTAATATATATATATATAAATGTATTTATTTAACCTGATAGTAGTCACAGCTATGTAAAGATCAAACAATATTTAACCCACTGAAATGCACAAATTTAACGCTCAGTAACTGAACAGAAAATTGAAAACTAAAAGCCTGCATATAATTACGCTCCATGCCTTGAGCTTATCATCGCAGGGAATATGGGATATCTGTTTCGTCTTTATTAGGACTCATCAGCCAGATTTATCCCCGATGATAAGCTCAAAGGCGTGAAAAAGTTATGGAATCCTCTCCCGCTCCCGGAAGTAGGATTCCATAAAAAGAAACAACAATAAAAAAATAACTATAACTCATACAAAATTAAAATCTTGGCCTTTAAAATTTCAGGCTTTTAATTGTAAGAAAAAAAAATAAAACCAAGAAATACGTAATCATGAAAACACAAATTTAATGTGCAGTAAATTGAACATAAAATTGAGAATTTCGTCTTTAAATGCTATTATTATATTGGTTCAGTAATTCTGAGTTTGATCCAATAATACTTAAACTTAGTGCTTAAGAAAAATCATGGATTTTTTGATAATGCATCGTTTTTGTAGCTTTAGTTATTTCTGGTCGGAATTTCTTGATCTCGTAAGAATTTAATTCAGTGTTAAAATGCCAATTTTTCTGATACAGTTCCATTTTTGCGGATGTGTTTGTGTTATCGTGTCCCAAAGGTTAACATACGATGATATTTTATTGTTTCCTATTGAAAAGCTATCTAATGTGAACGTGATTCCCTCGACACGCAGTTAAGTGTTGTAATATTTTAACGCATATAAATAACTCTGAAGTATTTGTCTGATTTTTTTTACACGTTTGATAAAAATATTTGATGAAACGTAGAATGAAATCTCTATTTAATCCGTAGTCTCGGAAAAGATAACAAAACACTCATGTTTCGCTAGTTTCTCAACAGATGGCGTGGAATGCAATTGTTGTGTGTTTTTATTTTCTGATCAATGGGAAGTCCCATTTTTATGCCGTAAACATGCAGTATGTCAGAACTCTTATTCTAGGCTTTTATAAAATATACAACTCTGTAGAAATTGAGGATAAAGCTTTTAAAGAAACAGCTATCAACCCTGATAAATCTTTATTAATGTGATCAAAGAAACGAAAGATGTTTGAAATATGAAAGAAAGCTTGAATGATTCAGTTTTTGTAGTATCAAAAACAAGACAATGTAGACGATCAAATATACGATTGCTTCGTAAATACAACCAAACTTTTTAATTCCTTTTTATTTTTCATTTAAAAAAAAAAAATTGTTAATCAATATTTAGTGAATTCATTTTGGATAATGATTATTACAATTAAATAATAGTGTAAAGATTAATGGATGAGACAAATTATTCACAAGTGACGCAACAGCTGTTTCACGCTCGTTGGCGATCATCAGCCAGGAGAAGTCACAGTAAATAACAAGGTCTCGCTACTGAGGCTAGTATGGAAGCGCTATGATGCCTCAAGGAATAAATTACACAATGAAAACACTCACCAGTGAAAAAACGAGTGAGAAAATCCATGTGCCACAGAGAGCGGCCTCAATGATTTTTTTTTTAAAGTATAAGACTTCAAACTGCACTTTGAAATGTTAAAAAATAACAATGGATGTCACTTGTGAATAATTTGGTCTCATCCATTGTTATTTTTTAATATTTCAAACGCGCAGTTTGAAGTCTTATACTTTTAAAAAAAATCATTGGGGCCGCTCTTGTGGCACATGGATTTTCTCACTCGTTTTTTTCATTGTGTAATTCCTTGAGGCACCATAGCGCTTCCGATGTACAGAAGAATCGTTGTTTGATTGTTTTTTAAAATTTAATCTTTTGATTGTTAATTTTCAACGAAATACGTTGGCAATTTCGTCACCACGTTACGAATAATTTAATCATTTATCTGCTCTTTGTACGAAGCGACTTCATAAATAGACGGATTTTGATTGCTTCTGGATTAATTCAGTGTGTTTAAATTGAGTAAAGCACTTGAGAAAGATCCAGCTTGTAATTGCGTGAAAATCGGGAACGCCAATCGATTGCTTTACACTCGACTTACAAAACCTAATACCCAATTGTTTGGAACTCTTCACAAAGCCCTGATTCGATTAGTTCAGCAACTAATTATCTTTTAGAATAAGTTCTTTGGCGAGGTTCGTAAGAACAATACTGTCTTGTACAATAATCTTTACAAAATGGTGCGATTTATAGCCTGAGGAAAAAAAAATCATTTTAAAGAATTAATAATCCTGTTTTCTTTTTGGCAATGTAAGAAATTCGCGCAGTTCACGTGACTGTTGTTTTCGAACTCTCACTTCAACATATTTCGGCGACTTTAGTGAATGTCATCTTATGTAAGCAGGATCAGAATTTAAGGACAATCGAAGCCGCCATGAATCAGACAGAAGTTAACAAATAATTAATGTTTATCCAATGTGATGTATGTTTACAGACAACTGCAATAAAAAAACTGCGTAAGTCAACGACACATCAATTTTTTTTTTATCAGTATAATGTTGATTCATTAAGGATCGCAGTACTCATACATATTTTGTATTTACAGAGCCTTATACAGGCATAAAATGCAGTATTACGTATCAGATTGAAGAGAAGATTATGCAACAGATTGCGATGTAATCAAAATAAACAAACAAACTGAATTATTCAGCTTTAAATTAAAAATTAAATATAATAGAATTGACTTTTAAATGACTAATATTCTAATAAAAGATATGTAAAGATTGTGTAATAAAAATTCATTATTTAATTGCGAAGTAAATTTATAGGAAAACGGACTTCTTCCGCAAGTTACAGTTATTTTAAAAACGTTAAATGGTGCGATATATTTCGCTGTCTGGGAATTTTTAGGATGTGCCCTCGAAGATTAGGACTATTAATTGTTCATTCATCCAACGACCTTTCATTGTGTAACGCAGATGAAGGTTTTCCGTTCACAGGGTGTAATTTGCTCTCAGTAAATGGCACATCCCGTTTTACGACGGTTTTAGATAGGGGAGGACGCCACTCAGTGGCAAAGCCTATATATAACTCAGTCCAGCTGGCTTGAAATATCTTGCGAGGGTCATCGTATAGTCAAGGCTTCCTGGATCCTTCTTTTTTTAAATTTTTTTTTAACTCCTTCTAAAATAAACAGTAAGCCTAAACTGTTTTCTTTGGAAACAAAATCTGCTGAAACTTACACCTGTCCAATTGTTGATTTCATCATACTATTCCCGTTTTGTCTGAGGACAATCATTAAAATCTCATTAGCAACAATGACAACAATCGCAACGGCAATCGCAACAATTGCGTCTTTTGCATGCGCAACAATCATATTTATAATACAGCTCTACAACAATCTACAATAATCGCAACAATTGCGCCTTTTGCATTTACAACAATTATCTGATAATAAGGAAATTAATTTATATAAAAATAATAATAATAAATAAATTTGGGAGGTCACTGCCAGGTTAGCCGGTTACTTTCTCATAGGTTTGCGCCTTTTCTGGTTCTTTTATCGAGGGAGGCGGGTTAGGGCTGAAGATCCCGTTGAAGGGTGAAACAGCTGTACCCTAATCCTCCCCATAAAATGAATCAGAAAAAGACATTTTGTTTTCATTTATTCTGTGCTGGGCTTCACGTACATTTTCACTTAAATTATATTTATAATTATATTTTCTTATACGTATCAGAAGACGTTGCGAAGCATTGTGATTGGTTTACTAATTGCTTTCCCTACCTTGTTTTTTTTTTGTTTTTTTTTACTTTACAGTCATCGGGAAAAGTGCAACGGCGCATTGATCGTGTAATCTATTCTGCACGACGGCTGAACATTGCTTTAATTTGTTTCTTATCATTACATTTAATGGTTAGATCATTAAGGAAGGACTATATGAAGAAAGTTCCAACTTTAAGATTGCTTAATGGTTATAATGGACCATTAGTTAAACAGCTCAGTGGGCTTCATGCGCAGTTGCAAACTAATTAATCAAACTTTTAAAATTATACAGGGTTAAAATTCAAGAGCAAATGAATAATAAGAGATAATTAAAAAATACCATCAGTTTGGATTCTCCCGGGAATGTCGAAACTCCTGGTATGTTAATCATCTTTGACGACTTATTTTAATCTATAAGATAAAATTTTATATCTTCATCAAGTTCACTTTGATTAATTAATCCTTATTAAAGATCATTGATATTAAAATAAACGTGCTGACAAGAACATAAAATATGTAGGATATAAAACCTTCAATGAGTTAACCACTTAAATATATTTAATATGAATTTTATCATATCTATCGCTATTAATGATTTCCTGATGAATATTTATCCTTCTTCCGACAGAGCTATTAAAATTTAATATTTGGAGCGACAAAGCCAAAAGATCGCGCGGAATATTGTATGACGTCGGTTTACGTATGTCCCCTATTGATATTACTTTGAAAGGAAAATCAACATAAATGCATTTAACTGTTCTGCACAATAAAATCCTGTTTACTTGTAAATTATATATCTACTGTCTGTTTTCAAAAAGCAGACCTACCACTGGTCGACGACTTTACTCCGCAGAGGGGTGATACGCTGAGATGGGCACTTTCCTAAGAAATTCTTTTGGTCATTTTCGCTTTTAAGAAAAAAATAAAGAAGGAGCATTTTTGCAATAGTTTGTTTATTCTTGCCATAATTCTTTCCTGAAAAGCGCAAATAGAACGCTGCTACCGGTAAACCAACTCTGATAAAAAGTAAACAACCCCTATTTCGATGAAATCGAAGGAGACCTGGCGCATGCGCAAAAGCGTTGAAGGCTCTCGTAAACAAAACCGAACAGTACTAGCATATTCGCCACGTCAACAGTGATGGGATAACAATGTGATGCCTATAAGATAGAGTATTCGCCCATTCTATATATATGACTGATAGAAAGTTAAAATGAATTCATGCATTGCTAGGAACAAATGAATTTGTTTATTGGAAGGCTTGAGTATTATTATCGTCACTGTGAAAGTTGGACCCGCAAACACATTATCATTGACTAATTTCTCCAGTATCAATGCCGTAAGCTCCGCAAAAAATATCAATCTCAATTATCAAAAATAGGAAATATCAAAATTCTCACATACATCGACGAGCAACGTTAAGAATAATTTCCCTCCTTGATTTTTGAGACCTTTTCCTCGTCGAAATGTTGAATGTGAATCAACGACCGCCATTTTCTCTTACATTTGAATGTGACCGACAGGCCAGGAAAGGAAATTCTATCATCTGCGTTGCATTCTGGGAGGTTCATCTTTGGCCGTACTGATAATAGTCACATTGCGAGTGAAAATTCGAGCATTAATTAGGAAATGACCTTGACCGTCATTGTTTTTTTTTTTTTTGTTTTTTTTTGATGAGTGCTTTGATGTTGTCTCTGTTTCGTGAACGCGACAATGCAACATGAAGCTGGTCGTGTGGAAATACCGCCTCGCTCAAAAAAAAAACTCCTACGATTGCGAATGCTAAACACGGGGAAGAGCGATACTTTGCACACAGACAGATAGATCTGGAAAACGATATAAGAGATTTACATCAATATTTTCTTAGCATTAATATCAAAATGTTAGTGTTCTCTTTTCCAATTCGTAGATTTCATTAGAATTATTCGTGATATTTATTTAATGCAAGTCTTCAATTTCTTTCTTTTCATTTTTTTTAAAGCAGTCTGGCATAAAGTGACATTAAATAACAACAAAGTTAGATTTACGAATGTAATCCTATTAGAAGATTAATAATTTTATTTATTTTAATAATAAATATCAATTTAAAATGATCCATGTGACAGATTCGTTTGCAATTTGCCCTTGTATTATCAGTATGTTTTAATCAGTAACTGTGAGTAACATTTCTCTGGAATTTCATAAATAGAAACATTTGAATTTTTTATAAAGATATTAAAAAAAAAAAAGAATGTCAACGATTCCTTATGTTCGTATATCCGTAATAATTATAGTCATTTTGAGAATTAGTGCAGTTCCTGGTTCTGTCTTCAGTCTACGCATGCACAAGCCTAAATATATGGGATTTGTATTTTAATCCACGCAATCACGTGATTCCGTTTCCCACACACAAAAAAATGGAAAGTAAAAAAAAATGAGACAAACTGATCTGTGAAGTCCGTTTGATAACACGTCGTCTGCGGGTTTTTAGACGTCAGATTGTTGAAACTCGCATTTGAATTTTCTTTTGCATGTAGTTATTTTTGGAAAATAACTACATCCAATTATATATATTTTTATAGCTTATTTTTCACAAAATCATAAAACTGTGACCTTCGCAACATATCTGGTATTAATTCTTCTTCTGTCCTGTTGTTGCTTCCCACCTTAGGTCACAGTTTTTTGGAAATTTCTTTCTTTTATTGTTATTGTTGTCGGTAAGAAAAGCAGTGTGTGGAACTCGAAGGATATTTTTTTCATTAGTCTGTGATATTATTTTTTTCAGTGGTTGATTATTTGAGGGAAGGGGAATAGATTTCAGGAAGTGAAGAAAGTTTGACGAATATCGGCAGAAAAGTTTAAGGAAGAAAAAAAAAATTGGAAGTTAAGCCTAATTTTAAGAAGAAAAATAAAGCAATTTACGCAACTTAGTTTTAGATAGCAAATAACACTTATAAAAAAGGAACCAGTTTTAAAGCAATATTGAATACTATAAATGTAATTGTCTAGAGCAGCGTTTCCCAACCGATGGGTCGCGACCCAGTAGTGGGTCGCGGAAGGGTTACAGGTGGGTCGTGACTTGATCCTAAAACTATCAGAAACCATCGAATAAACCATCAGAAAATATCAGAAAAATCGAAAATCGATCATACATAAGGAAGGGATACGATACAAATATGGTTTTATTCTATATTCTTCTATTCCTATATATGTGGAGGTATTCCGATAAGGAAAGGTGGGTCGCCAGCTGAAAAAGGTTGGGAACCGCTGGTCTAGAGCAGTGATATTCAAACTGGGGTGCACTTATCCCTATGAGATATAAGAAGACATCTAAGTAAGAGAATGCGTAAAAAAAAAAAAAAAAAAAAAAAAAATCAGGTCAGCATAACATTAACTAATAGTTAATAAAATGTTTGATAGATTAATTTTGATTTGAAAAAATTTAAAATTGAAGTAATTTAAACTTTACGATATTGAATGTAAAATATGTAGTTATTTTAGATGCTCGCCTTATGCCTTAGAATTTTATTTTATTTTTATAAGTAAATTGAATATTTTGAATTATGCGCCAATAAACCTTGGGAGTACATAGTTAAAGATATATTACATCTGAGTGTACGCGAACAAAAAAAAGGTTGAATACCACTGATATAGAGAACTGAATATAGAGAATTGTACAATATATGCATCTACAAGTCTTAGTTTTTTTCGCATGGCCTGTGAGGCACGCCATTTTGCTTTGCAGAAAATAATTCATGAAAACACATTTAAACAATATAGTTTGGTCCTGAAGGAGGACCAAACAACAGTGCAAACAACATTCTCTCGGAATCAGACACGATGAACAACTCAACCGAAGATCTAACGACGAAAGTCGTTCATTATGCGCTCACCTTCATGTGATTGACTTTTAAAACATCTCCCGAAGAAGGCCCGAGGCACGGGGCCGAAATATCGAGATCACATCTCATCCCGGAGTGAGGAAATCCCTCAAAAAACGGACCTACAGTATTTAAACAATAATGAAACTTCTGTAAGTTAACTTGCAAAAATACCCGTGCTTCGCGCGGGTGACAAAAAAGAGTTGCTGTGATGTGGATGACGAAGAAATTGTAATTGTTTGATCACTTGGAAACTTTACCAGTTACTAAAAAAGGCACGTGATAGTTACAAATTGTGTTACAAATTACAGACTGCTACCATCGCTTCGCTCCGTAAATCTTGCATACGTAACGAAAAAAAAAAAAGATCCACTCTTTTTTTTTTTTTTTGATTAAAACAAAATACTTTTGACAACCAGATATGTGAGCAACAGTGAAGGTGAAGAACCACTGCTATAAATAAATCAGAGCAGGCTCTGTACTTAAATCGCAACCGAAGAAAACTTGACTAGACGCTTCTTGAAAGCGTAAAATCACAGTTGTATAATCACAGTTTGCCCACATAAGGCAATTTCTCTCTTTGTAATGTCTGCACTGCGAATTATTATTGTTACGTTAACAGTGCAGTGGGTTGTACAACAACGACGGAAATCGCTATTCTTTGATTAAAGGATAAATAAATTCTGAATTTCTTGAAATGTAGAAATGAAACATTTGTAATTTAGCTCGATCGTGAACTTTCACGGTCCCTGCTTGTGGGTCGCCGAGTTCCATCAAGCATTGAACGCCTGTGAATCTTGGGTATGTTTTGTGTCTCTTCCTAACATAGAGATTAATTTCGAACACAAACAAAACTCATTTAGGTTTGTTTTTATCAAAATAAAGAAAAGTTTTATTAAACCTATCCTCTCTTGTGCAAAAGTTTTATCGTCGTATAAGTACAGTAGAGTCCCGCTATTCCGAACCCCGCTATTCCGAAAATCCGCCTATTCCGAACAGAGTTTCAGAAAAAATATTTTAACTTAACTGATTTAACTGATTTTTTTTAACTTAAAAACAGGATAAATTAAAAAGACGTTAGTGAAAAAATGTACATTTATTGTTATGCAAAGAAGTTAAATAGAGACATACATAGAGCCTAAGCTTCTAGCAGATTTCCCCGCACTTAATTTGCGCCTTAACAAGTCAATATGTTGATATTATTCATGAAATCCGCCTATTCCGAATTCCCGCTAAATCGAACAGTGTTCCGTCCCAATTAGTTCGGAATAGCGGGACTCTACTGTAATATGTATTTATAAATGAAATGTACGTTACGAGGTTTTTATATGTAAAAACGCCATTAAATATAAGTTCTAAATACTCCAATATACAACTGCAATAGAATATAATAAAACTATCAAGAAACAAGTGAATAAAATTTTGGGTAAAGCATCAATTTAAGAGCGACCCATTATAATAAAAAACATTAAAAATAATAATAAAAAAAGGAAGTACAATAATGTAAGGAAAATAAAAAAAGCGTTAGGAAAATAAGAAAATCCAAAAAACCATGAGGATATTGAGAAAAAAAGATTTAGAGGGGAAAAAAGCCAGTAGATACGTTATAAGGATTCGAACCGACAACCTTCAGTATATGAGTGAGATCTTAAACATCAAGCTACAGCTGACAACTGAAATGAGATGGTTGCATTTCTAACATTTAAGCTAATAGCGGAAATCCAATGAAAACAATGCCAAATATCTCGAACATCGGGGGAGAGGCGTTGGTCCCTGAAAATGCCCTATTCCTACGGTGTTTGGGCCTCTGAAGACGATGGTGAAGTCCATTTGTCGATCCGACCTTTCATTCAGGAGTTTTTATGGAGATACAATGAAGACAATGCCAAATATCTCGAACATTGGGGGAGGGGTGTTGGTCCCTGAAAATACCCCATTCCTACGGTGTTTTGGCTCTGAACACGATGGTGAAATCCGTTTGTCGATCCGACCTTCCGTTTGGGAGTTGATAGAGGAAGGAACGCAATAGCTACCGATTATCACGGGTCGCTAACACAGTAGCTCCCAAACGGGTCGCTAAAAAAAATGTGTGTGAGGGGAAATTAATCAAGATGATGGGAAATAGTAAATTCGATGTTTTTAGTTTATAAATTCTTTTTCCTTATTTTTATGCAACTCTGCTTCAAATTGATTATAATTTATTTCCCCCTCAGAAGTTACATCTGTGATGATTTACGAATTAATCATTAAGCACATCTGTTCCAAGTGGGAAGTAAAATAAAAACATTGCTATTTAGCAACTCAAGGTTGAAATGTAATTTTGAATGAAGGATTTGGGTCAGTAATAATTCTGTAGCAGAAATTCCCCTGTTATGAAGGGGCAGGAGAATAACGGAATCCCCCCCCCACTCCAAAACCCCTATTATTGGGTTGAGTGAATAAAGACAAATATTAATTTCGTATTTGGGATTCAATTCCAGTTCCTTTTTATTAACTGTGTCTATAAACATAATCGCCAATAATTAGGTGTAAGGTGATTGGGCTCCTGCTTTGCATGTTCCCACAGAATAGGGTTATTTGATCTGAAGTTAGAAAAAAAACAGTCAATCTCTCTTAATTCCCATGATCAGCTGCTACACAGCTTTCGTCTATGGCTTGCAAAAGGCAGAACAACGGCGCCCAAAGACTGCTATTCAGTCTTAAAACACATCAGCTATCAGCATTCCACGAACTACATTGTCAGCATCCTGAATCCTTAAAGTGATATCCCACAGTCATGTCTTCTTTTTTTTTTTTTTTTGTGAAGTCCACCAGATAATGTCCCTTGCCTGTATCAGTCAGATATCTAATCCACTTCCGGTATCCTATGTATTGGCTTTAACTGAAAGCTCTATGTGTACTACAGTAAGATTTACATAGTGAATATAGGGCTTCAGCTTTAACTGTGATGTGAATGTCACCTCTGCCGGAATGGAAAGGAATTAAGTCTGATTTAATACAGAAGAATTTCTATTGCTTGAACTATTTCTACCCACAATTCTACTTGGCAAAACAAAAGGCATCTGTTGATGAAGAAAACGTGTGTCCTTCAAAGTAAAAAACATATATTCTTAATTTCCGTAGTTACATGATAACGCAGTATTGCAGTTTTTTTAAAGTTATATAATAATAATGTAGTAATAAATAAAACAAAATTCAAAAAACTTTTTTTTCTGTTTTTTAATCCCAAAAACAATTTACAGGGCGATTCAAAATTCCCTGTATAAACTTTAAAGGTAGGTCAGGAACGTATTCTTAGTGGAACGTATGTCCACTAACGGTACCTAAATGTGCTAGAAGAACACCAAGGTTCAGATATAAAAGACAACAACGAAGGTAGACAGTATGTTTATTATCCCTGTGTTTACAATTTGGCTGGACCTGTTGCATGTGAAAGGGATGTAACCACTCCTCGTGTAATACTCATCATACGCTGGGTTGAGGGAGAGCAAGGTAATGCGCAGTAGCTCATGTACTTGTACGTGGATGCGTTCAGTTCGATTTACAACCACTTCCTGCATGGCAGGTGTGCTCGTCGATCGTTGCCGACTACAGTCGTATCTGTTTCCGTCGAACGATCCAGTTTCACACAATCTCTGCTGCAAATGCGCAAACTTTTGATTGGGCACACGTCTGTTGGGGAACCGTTCACGATACAATCATACAGCTCGTCCGTTTCCTTCTGCTGCCCCGTAGGCTAGGTGCATATCTGTCCTCTCAGCATTAGTGAAGCGATACATCCTACTCCTACAAAGTCAACGTCTCAAATGACGATGGCTTCCACTGCCCAACTAATGTGCTGCCAAACAGCGCCCTCTAGCACATTTGGATGATAGACATACGTTCCACTATGAATACGGTTTGTTTTTGTATTCCTCACCTACCTTTAAAGTTTGTACAGGGAATTTTGAATCACCCTGTATACTGTACATTTACTGAAAACGTATTCAGTTCAAAACACTGTATTTGTAAAACAAAATTTCATTTTATATTTTTCAAAATTAAAAAAAAAAAAATTCAAAAGTGAAATGTAAATCTATGACAACTGGGTCTGAATTATACGCATTTAAATAAAATAAATTAACCAATATCTGGTGCGCGAGTCGTTGCAACAAATGAGTGTATTTCCGGTTTCAACATTTGCAGTTTCCGGTGCGACTCACCATACGAAGACTGATTTTTCCAGAAATATTTATTTAAAACATAAAATTAAATGCTCAGATATGACATTCTGTGGCAGCTGTTTCGCGCTTACTGGAGCTCATTAGCCAGAACCAGTCACCATTGAAACCTAGGTTCGCGATATGGAGGCCTTAGATAAAATATAAATATAAATCTCTAAAGTAGCCCGCACACGAGGGAGCTTTTGGCCGAGTTGCATGTGCAACTTGATGCCTAGAGCGGTTTTTTGAGCTGCATGGGCCAAGTTGCATGGAAGTTGCATGGAAAAAAAGCTTCACAGAACGGCGGTGCACCACGGAAAGTTGCATGGAATTACCCAATCACAGTGCAGCGTTTTTATACGTCAGGCGTGACATCATGCTCAAGGAAGAAACATGGCGTCGAAACAGATTTCCTTCGCTTCAGATGGGCGAATCGCGAATACAGAAAAAATATCAGATTATTTCGAGTTTCTTTCACACATAAATACAGTTTATATGTAAATGCAGTAATTTAATGCGGCAGAATGTATCAGAACGTTTCAAAAACCTCGTTTTTTTTAATATTTCACATCGCAAGTGGAGTTTCGCTCATTCACCATTTCCGGAAACTGCCACGTGACGTCATTGTCTCAGTGAGCAATGGATTATTATTGGCTGTTGGTCGTTGTTATTCGTGAATCGCATTATTGCCATCAACTGCGATTACATACCGGCTAATAATATTATAAAAATATTTCTCATATGTTTAAAATAAATCACAAATATTTAGTTTTGGAACGATATCACAGCAGTATCCTTGACGTCATGTCCAGTGATGTCATTCAAATTCGTAGGCGGTAAACGCACTGACACATTTTGTGTCCCCCTTTTAATCCTC
>JAFIDM010005346.1:38658287-38690646 GCA_023159025.1 Thereuonema tuberculata
AAAAAAAGAAAAAAAAGTTTAGTTGATATATGATTCAGTTAAAAATGTTTCTATATACTTTTGTTTATTTAAGAGTTTTATTATTGCCATAGATTTTGTTAAGCCTCTTTATAATTTTTTAATAATATTCTTATAGTGATCTCAACAATGCCACAGGTGAAATCCTGTTTGAAATTTATGACAAGCATACTAAAGAAGGACCAGGTAATTGCTATTAATTGTTGTGTTTAACTTTTAAAACTAGCAATTTAAAATTAATTTCACTGAAATTGTTTAAGAATTCTCTTAACTTTTAAGTCATATCGGTAAGAATCTACTTTTGATACCACTTCAAATACACTAAACTGTTGCTGACAGTTAACCGTATGTACAATGATGAATAAGTTTAATAATGTGAATGATGGTGTTGAGTAATTTGATAGCATGGATCAAGATAGAGACTAATCATTAATTGTATATAGTCACCAAATGCTTCAAAAAGAAATTCAGCAAAACAAAGTTCATAGGCTACAAATACTCTGAAGGTCACCCTGTGATAAGAAAATCACAAAACAAGACCAATATATAAAGCATATAATGGATTATTAAAAGCATTATTCATTTGGAATTTATAAAAGATATATCATTAGTCATTGCTGCTCACTTCTATGATTCTCTAGAAGAAAAAGAAAGAAAAGGAATAATATATTCTCCACAAGCTCTGTTTTCTGTATGATAACATGCAATTTCATAAATACAATTACTGTACTGAGAAAAGAGATTCTTCCATTTACCCGTCTCACCTTGACTTGCTTCTATGTGGTAATATTCTCAACAAACATCTATGATGGCAACGTGAAAATCAAACCACTATCAAACTGAAATGTTGAACAATAACTTGAATGTGCTTTTCCAGTGATGTAAAAATCAATGGTTGATTGTTATTATGATTCATACTAACAAATACTATGCAACTATTTTAATACAGTCGGACCTCTATTTAACAAACCTCTATTTTGCGAATTTCTCTATTTTGCGAACTTTTCTTTGGAACCAAGAACATTTTGCTAATTTCTTCGTAAAATAATCTCCAAATAGCGAAGTGCATTTTCTATTTAACGAACTTTTTCGAGGATACAGCTGAGGGAAGAAGAAGAAATTAACGATAATGTGCTGATTGATGATTATCTTTCACTTGATTTGAGACCTCGAAGCTGAGACCTCGGAAACACTAACTGAATCGGATATTTTGGACAGTGTGAAAAATAAAAACAATACAGCAATGAATTGCGATGAAGATGAAGATGATGAAAACAGAAATGATCATGATGCACAAATCAAAAAACCTTCGTATGATGAAATGCTAAAATCATCTGAATCAATCCGATTACAGTTTGAAGAAAATACGCTTGAAGGGGTTTTTGGTGCATTGCAAAGATTCGAGACGTACTATGAGTGAAAACACTTTTTCATAAAAAAAAAATTCTGACAAAATTAACTGACTTTATTAGTAAAATTTAAGTACGCAGGTGATAATGTATGCTTTATGGCATTAAAACTATTACTTTTTTTAATAATATTTATTGTTTAAATATTTTAAATCTGTTTTGTGTACTTTAAATTAATTTTAAAAGGTGATTCTCTATTTAACGAATTTTCTATATAACGAACTTTTATTCAGGATTTAGCGACTTCGTTAAATAGAGGTCCGACTGTACATCTACAGCAATGAATATATTTTAATGCAGGAATTTACTTCTTTGTTTTTTTTGTACATATTTCTTTTTAACAGCCATCAGGTTATATTAAACTAACTTTACAAACTTGCAATAACTGATAATATACTTGTTCTTACTGCTTCTACGTTAGTTATAAATTTATCATTTTCTTCAGAAAACTTTATGGGTCTTGCTATCATCAGTGTTGACGAATTACTTAAAAATCCTAGCCAGCGGCAAATAATTTCCTTACAATCCCGTCCATATGAAGGTGATGATGTTTCTGGAACTCTCACTGTCGAGGTAGGCTCTATTTATTTATCCTCTAGGCTTTTTAAATGCTTGTAAAGAAAAATAATTTCAGTATTAATGAATTAAAATTTAGTATTTTAATGTTATTGCATTTAAGAGGAATGGAGAATAAAAATTTAACAAAACAAAATTATTACAATAAAGTTTGTTATATATTAAAACAAATATATTCCTTCCATTTTCATCCATTTGTTTAAAAATTCTTCAATGGTATTTTGTGGAAAACTATCGTTCCGCTTTTTCAAGTCTTTCTCAAAATAAAATACAGTGGAAACTTGCTTAACCGTTATCTGTTATCCGTCATCGATCGCAAAACCTACCTCTACGTAAAATACGGGACATTGCCGTGAAAAAAAGCTCGAGCCTCGAAGAAACAGAAGAAGATGACTGATTACAGCTTCAACATATAAACCTTATTATCTAGCAGGCCTACTGTTTTATGTTTCTATTATTATTATTTGTTTGGTGTTTGACGATATCTATTTGTTACCGATAGATTTTTCTTTGTATTAATTTATTGTTTGTCTTTTGTCCCAAACCAGCATTGAAATTTCGTTACTGTACATGTTTATTGCAAAATTTCTGTTATCCGTTTATTCGGTTAACCGTCACAGTCCAATCCCGAAGGTGATGGTTAATCGAATTTCCACGGTAACAATAATATGTCTAGACATACTGTTGTTATTTTATTTTGCGAAAGACTTGAAAAAGCGGAACGATAGTTTTACTCGAAATATCGTTGAAGAATTTTTAAACAAATGGAGGAAAATGGAAGGAATATATTTGTTTTAAAACAAAATTATTTCAAAACACCATATGAAAGCTCATAAAAATCATAAATTTTCATGGTTGTTTTAAATTTAGTTATTGTTACACATTTGAAGTTGAAGTCATAGCAAAATCGTCAATGAAAATAATAATTAATCTGATTTGAAGTCAGCATTGTCATAAAAATTGTGATAATTTTTCTAAGAGATTTTTTAAAATTTCTATCTTAATCAGGCAGAGAAATTTTTACAGAAGCAATTGAGTGCATAACTGTACTTAAGAAAACAGAAAACAAGACGAAATTTGTTTCTTTGTTTATTTATTTGTTTGATAGACAGTTTTACAGAAGTTAATTTAAGATGTTGGAGTTAATTTTACACTGAGTATTCATGGAATTTGAAAATTTATTTGTTATTCATGACAGTTTCAGTGAAAATGTAAAAATATTACTCCCTCCCTCCGAAAATATGATATACATTTTAAAATACATTTTAACGTAAGATGTATACCGTATTTTCAGAACGGAGGGAGTACTATCAAATACATTACAGTAATTGAAGTATCAGAGAAGATTTGGTATGGTTTGGATAAAGCTAATAATAGTTGTCTTTGTTTTGCTTTTTTTCCCCCCATAATCATATTTGTCCCTTGCTGTATTTCCTTCAGTTCATCATTACCACATAACAAATTTGTGTATTTCTTTAATACAGCTCACACAGACAATGTTAGTTTGTCAGTAGTGATGATGTGTTTGATTTTAAAATCTGTAAATTTAGGCTAGTGTTTCTCTTATTATACTTTTATGATGTTGTTTAATAATTTACATACTGTGTCTGCATATTATTATTGGTACATATTACTTATTTTTATAATATCTTCATTTCCTACAGTTCTTATTCATGGAAGGGGCTGATGTACCAAGGCCCATTAAACCCCCACGTCCACCTCCTCCAGCTTTAGATAAAAAAGTGGAAACTAATCGTATGGTAACTTCTGATGGAACAGTGGTCACGACCACCAAAACAACTATAAGGAAAACTCCTCTTAGTACCCCAGGTAAGATATTCTCCGATGATGTTGAAGATGTAAACCAGTATTGGTAGTTATTATTAGTATAGGTGTTTAATGTTATTAGTAGTTATTTTTGTTATTACTTGATAACTTCCTTATTCGTATTCAGCATTTTTTTTTTTACTTATAGTCTTTAAAATACTTGGAAACTTAGTCGTTGAAATATGTCTTCTTCTTACCGTTGTTGCTGGTTAGCAGTTGACTTTTGTTTCATTTAAAAAAAAAGATAGATCCACTTCTATTCATGAAGATTGTAGTGAAAAATAATATCTGTAAATTTTCAATTGTACAAATTTACTGGTTTCCAGGATTATATTTAGCAATACAAACCATAACACAATTCTGAGTGTTACTTCATTCATTATGTTATAGAATGCATGACATTATTTTTGGATAGACATTTTTATTTCATTTTTTTTTTTTTTCATTTTTTCCCTAATATGTCTGATACTATTTGTCAAGGTTGAATAGCTTTCATTAAGGACCATTGTGTTTATCCAAATCAAAATATTTACATTATCAGTAAAAGTCAGTTCTTGCTCTAATTTCACCAAATATATGCAACTAAATCCTCTCCTACAGTCCATTGTATACAATGGAATCACTGCACAAAACTCAGTAAGAATTGTGTTAAGAAGAATTGTTCCTCAGGCTTGTTTATATACTTAATTCAAGAAGTTATCGAAATCCCATTTTGTAACACCTGCTTTTTCAGTGATGTCATTGATCTCTACAACAGACTTCGATATCTCCACTCTTTGCTTAATTTCACTATTCCCATAATTATCTTCTGAAATTCTTGAGCTAAAAATGGTAAATAGAGTGATTTTACAATATTTATAAGATATTTACAATTAAAATATACATGGAGACTAAAAATACAAACAATTAAAAACCATTACATGTTTCGATTGCCATTTTGGCAATTGTCCTCAGACGTAATAGAGAAGTTGGTCAAAAGCCACCCATTATATGGGTGTTGTCAGAACGTCTAAACCAATGAATCTTATTGGCTAAGCCCTATCAATCATAGCTGGCAAAACCATTCAAAATAGTTAAGGAAGATAAGAAAAGAAAAAATAAATTTTTAATTGTAAACTATATGAATAAATGGCCTTATCAAAATACGATTGTTATAAGAACCTTTTTTATGCATCCAAAAAGATTCTAAATCTCCTTAAATATGTATCCTCTTCACGGCTTATAATACATATGCCATCAATATCAAGGCTATGCCCCATGTTCCTCACATGTAAAGCAGTATTATAGCACAAATTAACCGTGTCAACTGCCAGCTTGTACTCATAAACAATGGTCTCCCCAATATATAGGCAATCATGCCCAATACAAGATATGTCATATACCCAATTCTTGGTGGAATTGTTTGTCTCATATCTGCCTTCAAAGCCCCTATTAATGTGTTGCATTAGTGTATTTACGAATTTACCCTTGACCTCTATGTTGAAGTTTGGCAAGAATTGCCGGAGCCTTTGAAAAAAATCCCTACACATACAGAACACCAATATAAAAATCAGGCTTATAACGATCAGTATTGCTGGAATTATATAACAGTGTCTTTCACAGCTGCCCTTATATAATTTTTAGTGTAACCATTGTTGAGAGAAATGTTGACGATAATATCCAATTCCTCATCGAAAGTTCTTGACTGGATGCCGCAAAAAGGCTCTCCTAATTGCCATTGCAGTGGCATTCCTTTTAAATACAACAATGAAAATGAACCATTAAACCTGCATCTGAGGCTTTTGGAAAGATGGTGGTGTTAAACCCATGTTCCCACAGCATATGCAACAATAGCTTAAACCTGCTGTGTATATAAAATACTTACCTGTGCTTTCTTATGACACCTTTTTCTAGCCCAATTCCAATGAATGACTCAGGCCCAGTAATTGTTATCATTTTCGCCTATATGCATAATCTGTTATTTGGCAACAAACACAAGAAACTGAAGATAATCTGATTTATTACAAAATGCAAAGTTGAAGGACAATAAAAGTCTTCGTTTTCTTTTCTTTTTTTTAATTGGATAGATAAATGTAATAATCTTGACCTTCATAAACGTCTTTCTAATGGCGGTTACAATAACCATCCAAATTATTGCTTAAATATATATTATAACTTTCTATACTTTTTAATGTTTAATTGACAAGAGACATTTATTTTAAATTTTAATTAGTATTTGCATTTAAAAATAAGTCATATATGGGTTTGCCATATATGGTCATTACGTAGCGATCGATTTTGTCTGGAATAAATGTCACCAGTCATGACGTCATCAACTTGAACTCCGAGCAGTCAGTCCAATATGGCATCATTTTGTGATCGCAAAAGCATGACCAAGAAAGGACAAACTTTGCATAGCCAAGCAAGGGGAATAGTGTAGAACGTAGAATAATAATAAGAATAATATAGAAATGTATTCGTAATTGTACAAACTACAAAAACCAGAATGTTTTCGTAATGTTTATAAGATTTCAGTTACGAATCCTAGCAATAGATGGCGCTGTTACATCCTGGAAACATCAATCCATAAGGAAATTATGTCAAAAAAGCTCTTCTTTCATGAACTGAACTGTAGAACTGTATGATATTGGATCTCCTTTTGAAGCTCATTACACCTCTTTTAATTATACTCTGTGAAGAGTAAATCTTGAAAATTTATTATATTTCTGAGTTATTACACAGCTTAATTATTGAGTTATTATCTTTGTAACAAAGATTATTTTAATATAAATTTCAAGTATTTTTCATCTTTCAGAAGTTATTAAGCTAATAAAGAAATGTAAAATTTCTTATTTATCATAAAATTTATTTCTTACAATGCCTTTGTAAATTTTAAAGGCATTGTAAAAATAAAGTTTATAATAACAAATTATAAATTTTATTAACTTCATTTTAGTATTTAATATTTTTTTTTAATATCTGCCAATTTGTTTTCTGCTATTGTTAATGTGTTATTGTTTGCCACAAAAATAATTGGTTGTTTCACTTTGATACTGAATTTTTTTTGTAACACAGATTATTTCCAATGAAATTTTATCAAAAAGACAAACAAATTTATAATTGGTAAAAGTTGAGAAATTAATAAGCAGAATAAGATGATATTGATATTAGTTTGGTCTTAGAAATTAATTAACTGTAAATTAATTTATTTTAACTAATTCCTAATAACTGCTCAAAAGCTTAATTAATGTTTGTATAACCCTTTCTTTCTCTTTCTAATATACTAATAATGTTAATCATTTTTTTATGCATGACATTCTAATAACGGGTTTTCTTGCATGATCTTCTTCTCTTTCTGTTTCTTTTTGCCATTAATCTCTTAGTAGAAGAGTCAAAATCAATAGAGATTGAGTGTGCTCCTTCCCCAGAACCACCACCATCTCCTTCACCACAACCATCACCACAACCTTCACCACCACCACCTCCACATCCTACAATAACAACCATTGACGAAGAGCAGTTTAAAGATGGTATGACTAATATTTCTTATTGTTGTAGTTTAGATAAAGTTGCAAGAATAAATTTGCATGATTTTTTTGAAGAAGCTTATAAACTAATCTTCATTTTGCAGTTTAGAAGAGAAACGAAAACAAGTATTTTTGTTTTAATTCTAACTAAATGCATCAAACTTTCAGACAAAATGTTTATGTTTCTTTATATTAACTGATTGACTGAAATACTTATTCTGTTTTTTTAATAAATTTTAAATAAACAAATAAATTTTGTTTTTCCAAAATTTAAAGTTTACCTCAAATTTCAAAAGTGCAGAAGCGGAAAGAAAATAGAGGAAAATTAGGGAGATCACTATTAATGGTTATTTTGTTTGCAAAATATTACATCTGTGGTAAGGTTTTTTCTTTTTTTTAAGAATGGTTACTGAGTTCAAATCTGCAAACTTCAAAATATTTATTATGAATCTATTATTATTATTACTGGGGGTGAATATGGGTGGCAGGAAAACCAAGCATTGCGACCTGAAAGATCTATTGTGCCAACCCACGGAAAGGAGGACAGACGGAGAGAAAAACTGAGAAAGTATGGTGGTAGGCTCACAGGGGAAATGGGAGAACCCCGAGAAACCTGCCTAGCACGGATCGTCCACCATCACGAAACCCACATAAGAACTGAACCTCGGAACTCAGAGGTGAGAGGCCAGTGTCTTAGCGACAAGGCAACCCCGTGGCCTATTACGAATCTAGAAGATATACTAAAAATATTAAACTGCTATGAATTGAACTGCTATTGGAGTGCATTAAAAATTTTTCTTAAAGACCTACATTGAAATTGCAGACCTCCCCATATTATATGTGGAGGTTTTATTTTGCAACAATTTTGTGCCGTCTTCTGATGATATAAATATTTGTTAAGATCTTAAATTCACAAAACTGATGGTTTATTATTATTATTATTATTATGTTTGTATGTTTCAAACCTTGGGTTTCCCCAGCAAAAACAATATGGCAGGTCAAGGACCAAAGCACATACTGCCAAGTGTAAAGACGTGTGCGAGAATGATTAGGGATGTGTGGTTGTGTCCATAAATTTCCTAACTATGCGTGTTGTGTTGAGTACCACAGCCTTCTGCAGTTGTGCATAAGTATTTTTGTGAAGTCCTAGTGTGCTGAGACTGTGGTGCAAAGTGTTAGGCACCAGATCAGTGGCAGACAGAACGATGGGTACAACACATACTCGGCCCTGCCTCCACTGCTTCTGGAGCTCGTGTGCTAGATCGGTGTATTTACTGATCTTGTCTGCATGAAATTTCTGCATGTTCTTGCTGATAGGCACTGCAATATCAATGAGATAGGTCTGTTTGTTGACCTTATCTACAAGTGTGATGTCAGGTCTGTGTGAATGGTCCGATCCCAGTACAGCTTATGTGAGGATGACTCTAATACGCTTTGTGGTATGTACTTGTAGTACGGGACCGTGTTCTTCTTCTTATTATTATTATTATCATTGATGACATTAAGGCAAGTTTCCAGCAAGACAGTGTAAACAATCAAGAAATATTTTACATAAGCAATTGCTAGCAAGAATGCCTAGAGCTCACATCAATATCATTCTAAATTACTTGAAAAAGATAATCTATCCTACAGCACCACATACATGAAGTGACTGCCAATAGGAGATTAAAGCACATATCAATTTTGATCATTGCTTTATAGACACATTGAAGGATCCATGTGAAATAAACAACACTTCCAAGCACTGAAGTATCCAGAAATCATAAATTACAGGAAAGAATAAAGGAATTGTAAATAAGGATTACAAATAATTTTTTTTTTATCTTTAAAAGGAAAGAGAAAATTTTTATATTTATAAAAGAAATGACAATATTTATATTTGCTGTTAAACATGAAATTTCTGTTCCTATTATTATAAGTTAACTTCTTTTATCCTTTAATCGGTTTCATTTTTTTTTTCCTTTGTGTTTTTTAATCATCCTACCCCTCTCCTCAAAAAGTCATCAATATCTCAAAAGGAAGTAAAGCTGAACCAGGGCTGTAGTGGGCTTCAGTCGCAGCAAGGCCCAAGTATCTATTGCTGTGATTGATGCAAGTTGAAGTTCCACTCTTGATGATCTGGTGACATTCTTTTGAGCTTTTGACGAGACTGCAAGTGATGTTAAGGATAAAATAAGGATTTTATAAATTAAGCATTATTCTTCGGTGTTATTGGTTGAAATACAGCTGTCAGTAATATTTAATACCCTTAACCAGTAATCTTTATAGAAAGAAATAGGACAACACCAGTTAATAGTCAAACAGTTCCTCTGAAAACTATAAATCAATGAGCGATCATAATTACCCATATGATAATTTTCTGAATAGTTCGTGAATGTGTTATTAATAAATTATTTCCTCTTGCTCAGAATTCTTATGATTTGAAAATGAAAGAGCGAAAAAGGATAACTTAATACAGTAAACTTTCTCTAATGCGGCACGTTCAGGACTTGAGGCATGCCGAATTACAAAATATTCCGGATTACAGGATGAATATCGGGAAAATCGTGAATTAAAAAAAAAATGACAGCAAAACATGTTTTTTATGTATTTAAACAGCTTAAGTAGAATAAAAAATTACATAATAATGTAAAATAACTGATTATGAAACAAAAAAGTGCACTGTAGGGAATGTCCAGGGAACAGGTGGCTCCCGAACATATACAAGGTCACCCGGAGTCGGCCGAAGATGAGTGCCCTATTATATTCGATGACTGGCCTCCCCTCCACGCATGCTGATGCGCTTTGTCCCGCACAATTTTTCCTCGTGCCTTCCGATCGCAGACAAACTTGAACAAGGCACGTTTGATGTTTTGCGATCGATATAAATTATTATTTTTTTTCGAAAGTCGTGCCAGATTATCCAGCTTGCCGGACCGTAGGATGCCGGATTAGAGGAAGTTTACTGTATTAGTAACTACACAATTTAATGTGGGACCAGCATCTCAAGTGATAAGGTGTTTGATTGCAGGATGTAAGAGCTAGGAGTTCGTTCCTCAGCTGAGATGGGGAATTTTTCCCTTGCTTCTTTCTCTTCCAAATAAGTCCTAAAGCTCACCCAACCCTGTGTCAATGGAGTACCAGGTTTCTTTCCTGGGGACGAAAGATAGATGGATTTTGGATTGACCACTTGCTTATAACTTTGGTCAGGGAATGCTGGGAGCCTTACCTCCTCTAAGGGCCAGATAGGCTTATGAGAGGATATTTAACTTAACAACTTAATATGGTGCTTGAGTTCTTTTTCTTTCATAAGATTTTTATTGTCAGAATGACTGCCTTTTCTGTAAAGAAGAGACAATCATTCAGCAGATGGACTGACTTGCACAACTTTGGAGCTAATCCTTTCAAATAGTCATACAGTGAAGTAATTTTCCCCTATAAAGAAAAAGACAATATTACCAGGGCATGTATAGCAATATTTACAGTAGAGCCTCGATTATCCGAGGTAATGCGGACCGAGCGTACCTCGGATAATCGAAAACTCGGATAACACGGACTCTGTCAAAAATCGAGAGGGAAACGTATGGTAAACTATATGAAATGAATGAAAACGGGGTCAAAGATGTGAAAAAAGGCATCTACAGTATTATCAAATGAAAAAAATGATGTAAATATATGTAAAAATAAAATAAAAATACAAAATGGAAAAAAGACATACAGTACATGTTCCAGTTAAGAAAGTTATTTCTTCAAGACGTCCATAAGTGTTTTCTGTTTAACGGAACTCGCTTGCTTCTTTGCCGCCGTTTCACGCAATCGTCGTAGCAGTAGAAGGTCTGTTGAAGTTGTCTCTGACTGTTGCTTTAGGTACTCGATGTCCTTTTCTATCGCTTTGCATCCTTCACTAACGCTGATTTTCTCTTTCTCCATGTCAATGTCTTCAATGTCACTTTCACTTTCTTCAGCCTCTACATTCACTGCCTCTGCTATCATCTCATGAGACACTTCCAATTGATCGTCTGCGGGTTGAAAAAAAAAATTATTTTTTTTTTGGGGGGGGGGACTACCTCAGTTAACTTGGAACTCGGTTAGTCGGGGCTCGGATAACCGAGGCTCTACTGTATATTACTAATAAAGGTAATACATGGTTCCACTTAGTGACAGTTGAATATATTTGAATAATGTAAGGCAGAAGATAATCTATAAAATGTGGAAAATGTATATGTATAACAGTTGTCCAAAACCTAAGGATGACCACTTGGTCTAATGGTTACAAAAACAAACCAGATGAAGCAGCTTGTGTCAATTTGCATACCTGTGGATGATCAGTAGAAACGTGGTTCACATGCAAATTTGTGAATCATTCCCACAGAGGTCATGTGCTAGCACTAAACCAGTTAAAAGGAAATTTATACAGTAGGTAAATTGTGCTTGAAGTATCGGCTGACATGAAGGAAAGGAGTAATGAACATGAAATTTTCGGTGTCACAAAAACATCATTTGAATGATTTCACATGAGGAAGAATTATAGGAAAGCTGGAAGAAGGCCACAGAGTAACTGAGTTGCTAGAGTGTTCAGAATCACCCATAACATAGTATCCAGGCTCTGGACAGCATTTCAAAGCAATGAGAGAAGGTCGTCCACTCTCTGCCACGATGCCTAAAGACAGATTTTTAGCTGTAACAGCAAAATGTAATTGCCACACCATGGCTGACAGCTTGCGAATCACCTCCATTCCAACACAGTAACTCGGATATCCTGACAAACTTTAGCAAGATACCTGCTATATGTCGGGCTACATGCCCAAAGGTCTGAAATCTGCATTCCTCTATCCAAAACTCATCATAATGCATGTTTGTAGTGGTATCAATTCCATTGAAATTGGACAAGTCATCAATGGTCCACTGTATTCTACAGATGCGTCCTTTCAGTTTTTCCTCAGATCAGACATTATCTAAAATGGCATGAAAGTAGTACTGCATACCATTGTGACATTGTGCAGGAAAGGAACAGATATGACAGGGTCCTGGTGTGGGGAGGTATCATGATTGCTGGATGCACTGAGCTACAGGTGCTTGAAAATGGGACTATGATTGGTGAACAATACTGCAAAGAAGTTCTTCTACATTATTTTCGATTGTTCCATGGTGCTGTAGGCAAAAACTTTCTATTCATGGATGGCAATATACCCCTCATTATACGAAAGCAGCGCAGATGTCATACCATGTGTTCATATTCTGGCAATTCATCAAGACCCATATTTGGCTACTGTAATGAACTGTTTTTCAAATACAGGTACAAATGTCATCTGTCTTTAGGATTTGGACACCTGTGAATTTTATTACTGGAGATTATTGTTTTGTATCCTTGTCTTGAGTCATTTAATTGGCGACAAATGAGGTAGTGCTTTCTCAGTTTAAAAACTGCAATTTTTCAGTAGTTTATGATTTGTTTATCTGATTTCTATAATCCTTTGCAGATTTAAAGTTAGTAGTAATAGTTCAAGGAAAAAAAACCGCAAGGAATATTAATATTTTGCAAAAGAATAATGATGTTAATCCGACCCCAATTTTTTGGGGAAAAAACTAGTTTTGTACTGACTCGTTACTTATTTTATTAAAGACCCACTGGAACTTATTTTATTGAACTCATTAGAAATGAAAGAAATTAAATATTATTTTATGAATATATGTTTCTTTTTTTTATTCTGTTACCACTTTTATCTGATTAAGAAATGAAATATTTTGTCTGAAGTTGCCATTTCCTATTAAAAAATTTTCCTATTTAAAAATATTAATTAAGCTATAAATAATATGCACTAAAATGGGCAGTTTAAATATTTTGGATGAGATTTGATGTATCATAAGTGACTAACATTCATTTTATTTTCATTTGTCAAGTTTAAATGTAATTTTGTATTTAATGCTAATGATATTTTTTTATTATTATTTTTTAAAACATAAATCTGTGACTGTTCACTCTCTAATTAGTGGTAAAGAAATGTCAATACAGAGTTGTCCTTTTCTTTGTCAGTAAAGCTGCTTCATACGTTCAGTCCATCAAGATGAGAATGAAAATGAATCAACATACATTCAATCTTGTATTTATTGCTGGTCCTTCATTGAATGCAACATTTCACCTTCTTCTACATTTACCCTTCATCACTTGTCAAACTTTATTATTAAGAAATCTTTTCTTTTTTTTCATCCGTTCTAATATTCATTTTCCTGTTAACAAATGTCTTTTTCAATGACTCTCCCTCAAGATTTTTTTGATTACTTTGATTTTATCCCATTTCTGAATTTGCTTGTTGAAAAGGTTTTTCAGGATCATTCCTTCAAATTTCAACCTTAATTCAGTTTTTTATTCGGTTACCTGTATACATTTCACTATCTAATTGCACTCAATCACATCATCTATCACATTTCTTCAGACTTCCAATATGCAAAGTTTTGACCCTGTTTACTCTAACCATCTTTTCATTGAATTTTCAGAAAAATTTAACTTCATTTGCCTCATTTTGTTCTACCCTTTCTTTCATAATCTAAGCTGTAGTTATGACAAGAGCTTTATCCAGTTACTATCATAATCCAATAACTTTATCCTTTCAGCTGCAAGCTGTTCATTATCTTGCAGGTATCTACAGTATTTTGCAAAAAAAAAGGGGGTTTGCCATATATGGTCATTACATAGCGATCGATTTTATCTGAAACAAACGTCACCAGTCACGACGTCATCAACTTGAACTCCGAACAGTTAGTGGAAGATGGCCTCGTTTTGTGATCGCATAAGTGTGACCAAGAAAGGACAAACTTTAATAATAATAATAATAATAACATAAAAATGTATTCGCAACTGTAGAAAATACAAAAAAGCAGAATGTTTTCGTAATGTTTATAAGATTCAGCTACGGATTTTAGCAATAGATGGCACTGTTACGTCCTGGAAACATCAATCTATAAGGAAATTACGTCATCAAAAGCTTTTCTTTCTTGAACTGAACTGTAAGCCACTTTGATAGTGGCACAACATTGGATAATCTGATTATTCTTTACATTTTATTGATTTTTATATTTTGGTTTATTGCCCATTTGCTTTTGGAGCAGACTGCATTAAATACAATCACGGTAATCAGTGGTTGCAATACAAGGAAGAAAATGAGGTCATTTTTTTCTTCAACATTTCAAAAAAAAAATCAGAGGATAAAGTTAGTCTCATGTTATCTCATGAGATACACAAAGCTGGAACTTTATTGGCTATGGATTTCTCCAATAGAATCCATGGAACAATCCAATACCAAGTATGGGGATGTAAAATACTGATAATAAATGTTAGAAGAGCTGTTTCATAATATGACTTTCCGTCTAAAAAATAAGTTTTACATTCAAAAGATATATCTATTTTGTAAATATACGTTTTTTAACTAACTATACAAAGTTTTCTTTTAGAAATCATTGTTAATGGGGAAGATACTGTTACCAGTACTGCCTTGAGAGAACTAAGCAAAGGAAAAGCATCCCCAAGTTCAACAGATAAGAGTACTCTAATCATTCACAGCGTTCAAAGGGTAAATTTTAACTTTTTTTAACCATTACTTATAATTTAATTATTCTCAAGATTTTAAATCCAATCAATTTATAACAAGAAGCTTTCTTTTTTAATACTTTTTTTCCTGGAAATATTTCAGTTTTTGAAAACAATTGCTTTAATTTCTAATAAAAGTTTTGTTTGCCATATTTTTTTCTTAATAATTTTCCTGAAATATAGTAGAGCCCCGATTATCCGCAAGTGCCGCGAAATTTTTTTTTAATTACGAACCTAAAAAAAAAACAATTTTAATCCAAGTCAACAACAGGGAAAATACAATATGCCCTACAGTTTGAAGGTCGAAAATGACAGGTTTATTGTGCATCGTGATCCTATAGGCTTTCTCGAAATTTGTGGACGGAAACGTAGAGCAAAGGTTTCTGCTTTACTGTACATATTTTAAAAGTTTTGCATATTATGTTTTTTGTATAATAAAATGTAGTTTTTATGCTGAAATATTTTTTTTGTGTTTACAACTCTTTTTTAGTCTTTTTTCGGGTTATCCGTGATTTTTACTATCAGCGGTACCCATGCCACCCAATTCCACGGATAATCGGGGCTCTACTGTATACAAATGAAATAATCATCTTACTCTAAAGACAAATCTTACATCAACATTGAAAAATACGGAATGAAATAAAGCATTTGATATTTTGAAACAATGATTTGTAGAAATAGCAAAATCAGTGTTGATTTTTGGAATCAGTTAATTTCTGTAATAGTTTTCTGTAGTTAATACCAGCTTAATCAAACTTCATTGAATTTAAAGTTAAAATTTGACAAAAAAGTTTTAGAATTAAGCTTTGGAGTAAGAGTAACTGTTTTATTTTCTCATCAAATGATCTCATATAAATTAAAATCTAGTTCATTGATACGAAGGTCTCTGAGCTATTTATATCATTGTAATGGTTCTTGTTTGCTCATTTGAACCTCTTTTTTCTAGCTCATTTATTGCTAGAAGGGAATTATTTTTTGTTTATTTTGTTATTAAATAGAATAAAACAAAACAATTGGTAATGCAGTTTAGTACTGCAGTATTAAGGAATTGTGAAGTCAGTATTTTTTCTGTAAGAAAAGTAATTTAACGTGCAGTTAGAATGTTGGAAAAAAGGGGAAATCATCCATTGTGCACCGATATAAACAAAACAAATTCATGCTTCTAATTTTGCCATTGATGGGGAATCTGGAACAACTGTTCCACCATTGTTAATGATCTTCAGCCAGATATACCCCTCAATGACAAGATCGGTAAGCATGAAATCCAAAAGACAATGGAACCCAAAAACCATTGCCTTTCGTGCTTTCCGATCTTGTTATTGACAGGTAAATCTGGCTGAAGATCAATAACAATAGTGAAACAGCTGTTCTAGATTCCCCGTCAATGGCACAATTAGAAGCATGAATTAGTTTTGCTTATTAAATATATATCTTCTTTAAAATCATTTCCAAATTTCATATAACTACAAATGATATTTCACAGAAGCCATCATTCTGTGAAATATCGTTTGTAGTTATATGAAATTTAGAAATGACTTTAAAGAAGATATATATTTAATACGTGAGAAAGAGATTTTTTTATAGTTTTGTTTATATTGGTGCATTATGGGAGATTCCCTTTTTCCAACATTATATTTTTCCTTTTTGTTAAACGATTGCTCCAGGCAAATATCCTTGTCACCAAAGATAACAGCCACAAAAATATTTGCATACATCTGCTTGAGGAATTTATGAAAGGATACTAATATATAACCACATAAGTAATGCTTGTTCTTTATCTGCTTATTTACTGTTTCTTTCACTTTTTAATCCTTTCATTTGAAATAAGTTTTTAGTAGAACTGCCACTGCTTCAAATGCTTCATATAACATGACTTTCTCAATTTAAAATATATAATTCAAAAGCGATAAAAAGCTGTTTTTCATTCCAGTGGCTTATTATAAATGTAATTATTGCTATGTTTCATACAATGTTCTGTACTGTAGTACAGTTTAATTCATCGGAACTGAATTCAGTAACTTGTTCTTGTTAAGTTTTGAAAAACTTCTATGTTTTATAAGGAATCAGACGCCCAAATTAGTCTAATGTTATCTCCTGGTAGTTCACAGGCTCAGAGAATAAAAGTTTTTGTCAGTGGCTTATTTATTTATATTTATTTATTCTAGAAAAGCCTTGAACTTGTCAAATTTAAGGATTAATACCAATCAGTTTTTAATAAGTTAAAATGAAGATTTTTATGCAGTTTTAAGTACGAAAAGGATTTTCATTATGATTTATAATTAATTAAAATTAAAGGTACATTTGCACATGTAAAAGAAAAGGTTTTTTTTTATATAAAGAAAAAGGTATATTATACTATTACATTGTTAGGAAAAGTTAAGTTGTTTTAATCTGAGAATTGCCATTTCTTCTTTCTTGCTTTTATATGTAGTATTTAATAATTCTTTTACATGAAGAATGCCCTTATCATAGACATTAGTTTTTGTTTCTGCATTGTAATAAATGCTATTTATTAGTTATTCTCTTTTTAAATGTCTGTGCTTTGTATTAAAGAATATAAGAAATAAACTGTCTCCAGAAAATGACATTAATCTACATCACAATGTTTTGGTAATCTTAATGCATTAACAAACCAAGTCAATCATTTAACGTAATGTGAAAATATTTTTTTTCCCTAGTTGTATAAATAATACTTCTTTGCAGTATCATTTTATTTAAAAGTTTCTTAATAAAATGATATGTTGAATTTTTGGAGATGATTTATTTATTACATATTTTAGTACTTACATTCTTTCGTCTTTCTTTTTCTTTTTATTTTATTCAAAACTTCAGAAATCTTCAAAGGTTTCAAACCTTTGCTTTTAGCGCATGATTCTTTTTTGTACGCAATCAATCCTTAATTTATACAGTATATCTTTATTTGTTATACATTGCAACAATTCGGGACTTCAGTTTTTGTAAATTAGTATTGAAGCACTTTAGAAACCATTTGATAACCATAAAACACTTTCAGTATAATTATATGATTTTTTAGTATACAGAAAAAAAAAACCAAACCCAGTAGTTTAAACTCCATAACTGAATCAGATTTTGATTCTTATTTAAAATTATAAATTCCTGATATTTTAAACCTGGTTTATAAAAATTCTATCATTAAGATAACATATTCACGTGAACATTTGTTAAAAGTGAGGATTGCTTTTCACCTTATTAAGCAATCTTGTTCTTGCAACAAGCATATTTTCTCATGTTTAACATTATTAGGTTAAATTTTTATTGAAAAATTGAATGCTAAATAATGTTTGAAAGGCTTATTGTCTTTCAGTATGATTGCAGAACACAATTTTGTGAGGAACTGTATAATTCAAGGATTGATTACACTATTCTATTTTTCAGATCTATCTTTAGAATTTTCAGTTAAATGTTGATCAAGTTCTTTTAATATTTCACATTTTATTTAATTATGAAGCGAGCTAAATTTTCAGTGCAACAAAAGTTGCATGCAACTGAGTTTGTTCAAATCCCTTTGAATTTGATATAACCTCTCAACAAATAACACTGTTGCATGACAAAGAATAAACAAACAAACGATAACATGCATGTCTTGCTACTACATCCCTCTTATTTAAAATTGATTCTTATTTTGAGAAATTTTAAAGAGATTAGAATGTACAGGATATTAGAGCCAATTACAGAATTTGGTGTTCCTTTACATATTTGGTGCCCCTAGGTAATGTCTTTGTAGAATTGCTTTGTTTCAAACTTTAGATATATATAAAAAGATTGTCTCATAGGAATCGCAATTAAGTTAAAGTTTAACATTAATTACGTATAAGAGATTGTTTTATAAAAACTTAGCAGAAGGGATTCATTTTACTGTTTTGTGTACTATATAAAGACGAGTCACAACCTCTGTATGACATTTAACACATCTTTGAAATAAATGACTGTATCAGGAAGAACATTGGGCTACTGAAGGAATCACTGCCAGGGTCCCTTAAACACAAGATGAATAAAACAATGTTTGTTTGGCATAAATTTCCTGTAAAGAAATATTTAAAACTGTTACTTTGCCATTTTAATTCTGCAAGCCTTCATGAAGGCATTGGTCACTTATCAAAGGAGACCTACTGATAAACCAATGCAAGATTGGGATTAAACCATGAACTTTTGATAATCATTTGATTGTGGCCAATAGTGCTTTGTAAATTCGATCCACAAGAGTTATCGCAGTGGAAAGCAGCTGTGTAGATATGTCATTTATTCTCTTCCTGGAGTCACAGTAATGACAGATCTTCACACGAAACAATAGCCCATCTCCTATTAGCATTAAAAATAACCAAATTGCATGAATGAAATACAATGGCTGAAGCTAATGATGATGCTACTTCTGAGAAAGCAAGAGGTGCTACTTAACTCACTCCTATACATTCCAAAGTCTTGCCATGGTTTACCAGATTTATACTGATTTCATGCTGCATAGTTGTTCCAAATAATTTTTATAAGTAAATGATACTTCCTTCTTTTTTGATAATAATGAATAGTGCTGCTTTATTGAGATTCTCCCAATATTGAAGCTTCATTTGCATTGAAGATGACATGAAACTATGAGAACTGAAAGACAGCTAAGTCCTGGCAACAGTTAGCTAGAAAGGTCAGGGATTCTGATAAAGTATCTCAGCCTCCCTGAAATAGTTTACTTATTATTTGAATAAGCTACATATTGAATGGCACTTGAGAGCAAAAGCTTGAAGTCACTGTCAACAACAAGTATGTCATTGTCTTTAGCTTCATTTGGAAATAACCATTAGCCCCACATATCCTGGGACAAATTGAGACTGCAGCTAGGAGCAAAACTTGGATAGCGAAACTGTTGAATCTACTTCACTCACTTTTAGTAATTGCTCTGTTGAAGTTCCTCATTTGGCAAGAGCATTAAAGAAAGGCAAGACAGATTCTTTCTGGGCTTGTGAACCTTACATTGCTCAAATGTATACTAATGTACAAATATCACATCGTTAGCATGAGTCATTTCTGAATAAAACAAAAGGATGCTGTAGCCACCAAGCACTCGGATAGCTTGGTGTTGATTTAGTCCAAACTAAACATTTGATGTTATATTACAAGAAATGTATTCAAATGCTTCTACGCATTTAGAAACGATTAGAAACGATATTGCAAATTAAGGCAATCTCTTTATTGGAATATTTAAATGTTTAAATAGATTCTTTATTTCTAATATATAAAACACATTCTGTAGTTTTCAATCTTAGATTGGAATTCTTCATCTCCCATTTGTTCCTTACAAAAATTCTATCTTAAATTACATACAGTGTTATTTCTTACACATAAATCAGATTAAATGCTATTTTTAAGTCTGATTATAAGAATCCATATCTTTAATTTGCAAATATTACTGTAACCAACTTTATTATTTAGAAGAAACATTAAACTCCAAGTAGCTCAGGTTAATTCCAGCAAGTTAATCTTCTATTTTTTAAATTCTGTAATTGAAATATTGTTGTCATATCGAAATTCATTTCTCTTATTTTACTATCTATGTTATGGCTTCTTGGTAGTAGCAAAATACTGTGTTTGTTTATTTCTCATTTTGATTTCTCTCTCTCTTTTTTTTACTGTGATCTTTGTGCATGCTTCATATAATTCCTAGGAAGTAGTCCGTCCTACACTTAAGGTATGTTCCCGATTTTTGAAAGTTTAATAACTACAGTTATATTACCATTACCTTATATTGTGATTATATGGTGAAATTTACAGGTCTTGTATTTAACAAAATTTACATTATCTAAATAAGAGATAATAAGAAAATACTTTGATGCTAATTAATGTATGGGACTTGTAAATTTTATCAGCACACTTTCACTTTACATTAGGGTGATCAGATTTTGCAAGAAATTAATTTATGTCTTCCCTTCATATATGTCCTTTTTTTAAATATTGTTTTCATTGTCCTTAGTTCTGCCAGTGAAATATAAATCTCAAACTATCTGGCTTTGTTCAGGTATTTGTTATATTTATTCCTGTCAGTTGATATTTCCTTTGTAGTGCTTGTTCATAGCATGCAGAGTCTCAGATCTTCACATCATCTTTCTCTGGTTCAACCTCAGGGATGATTGCTGCAAGGTTGTTGGGATAAAATAAATAAGAAAGAAAAGGAGAGTGACAGAATACTTTTCTTTGATTGAGGATCATTAACCTGTCCATATGCATATTAACAGAATGTAATAATTTATGTCTGTGCCTTGTTCGGTTTCTTGTTTTAGGAAGTCACTATTGTTGCTGTCATGGGAAGTAATCAACAAGAATATTAATTTCAATGTCGAGGTTAATATTCCAATCTCAATTATTAGGTAATTTTTTGATATCGTTAGACCCAGAAAATTTTGAACCACTCGGTGGCATTATTATAACATTTGCATCCAGCAAATCAACAATATTGACACTTTTCATTAGGTTTTGGGATGGATGTCTTCATCTATCTCTCTCAAATTTTATCTGTTCAGTGTAACTTTAGAGACTCCTGCTCTTAAGCCATTGCTGAGCACAGTTATTGATAATCTACCTACAATGACTGAGAGACTTTTGAGTTCTACATTTTGCCTTTTATTCTAACTGTAATCTTCTTTCTTGAGTGTATTGTTGTGGATGTCACAGGTGCCAACACAAAGTTTAAAAATAACATAAAGATGTTGCAGTAATGAATTACATTGGCTAGTGACATTACAGCTATAACAATAAATCCGAATCCTTTTATCAGTATTATTACGAAATAGTTGAAAGTTTCCAACATAGAAATAGGTAATGTTTTTTTAGGAATCCTAATTCCAAAGCATAAAAAGTTGTTGTGAAATCTGATCACCCTAATAAAGACTGAAATCTGTAGCACTGTAACAATAATCCTCAGTTCAGAGATTAAACTTAAAAAATGTTAAAGTCCTGCTTAAATAGAAGTCAATTTACTTTCATTTGCTTGCCTTAAGTAAAGTTGCACATTTCCTTTATGTTATGATGAAATAATCATACATATTTGTTTGCTTGTGTGTGTGCGTGTGTGTGTGCATGTGTCTGAATCCCCTCATATATATCATAGGTTGAGAAGACAAAGAATGGACAGTGGCATGAGGTTAAACAGGTACTTGCTTACAATACCATTCCCTTCATCCTTTTGCTAACCGTCATTTCTGCTTTTGCTTCTTCTCTAGTTACTTTTTTTTTTTTATTTCCTTATTGCTTTATCCCAGTGTTTCTTAAACTGTGATCTTGAGCTACAATCTCTTAAGGTCTAAATGTGCAAATAGTTCATCAGGAGTAGCTAACTGTGGAGTTTATTATATATTATAATACACATTTTTATTCAACGTTCAATCCTAAAATTCTTTCTTTTGTTTATTTTTCTCAAAAGGAAAGCAGGAAAAAGTAAATGTTCAGAAGTACTTAAGAAGCACTGGATTGTCAGATTATTTCATTATTATCAGGGCCTTTTATTAGGTTACATATGCACTTGCAGCCAAAAGTGGGGACTTGCAACCCAAACCACAGGAATTTGAGGGGAAATCCCCCCTTTATTGCATGCCCCCAGCAGTGTACTGATCGCTTCTATTGTGTGTGGTTTTGCCCTAGGCTTTTTGATCAACACATAGAAATGGATTCTGTTTCATTTTGGGAGTCAAGTGAAGACCCCTCCGGGTCCCGTAATTAACTTCTCCCCTTTTTCCCCTCAAATTCCCGTGGTTTGGGTTGCAAGTCTCCACTTTTGGCTGCAAGTGCGTGTCTGACCTTAATTCACAAAACTAATAACAGGAAACAAACCTGATAATGAAACATTTTCTAAAACATTTATGTTTTTAATAAATTACAGAGTGCTTTAAAATGCTTATTAACAGTGGATCATCCAATGTCAACAAGCAGTTTCTGTTTATTTTTATTTTTTTTATTCATTTGAATTTTTTTTATTAGAAATTAAGAAACACAAAAATTTATATAATTTGAAGCTCAGTAAATGTGAAACCTTCAAATTATATTTTAATAGCAGTTTTAATTGTATAAGCTTTTTTTTGGGGGAAAATAATATGTTTCCTAATTGTTATCTATCATATTTCATAATAGCCTTCAGATGGTAGTGATTATGATGCAGGTAGTGAACCAGCCACTTTTGATTCAGTAACCTCTCTAGAAGAAGGAGGTAAGATATTTAATATTTATCTTCATTTTAGTTTAAAACCTCTTAATTTTTTTTATCATTCTCATTCTTCAGATTTGAAAAAACAAAAGGGAAAAGCCCCGCGAACACTATCCGATTTTGCACCAACTTAGGCAGCCAACTTTCAGTTTTTGAGTTGCTAGAGCCGACTTTGAACACGTTTTTCAGCAACTTGGCAGCGATTTTAGTTGGTCGGAATTACTAATCACAGGGCAGCGTTGGAACACGTCAGTCATGACGTCACGCCCATGGAAAGAAATGGCGTCCATAAATGATTATCACCGCTTAGAATCGACGATAAGCGAGTACGCAATGAATATCAGAGTATTGCGAGTTTCTTTGACGCTTAAATAAAGTTTATACGGAAATGCAGTAATTGTGTTTGCGGCAGAATTTATCAGAGAGGTTTCAAAACCTCGATTTTTTCGGATTTTCCACAGCTGCTGGGGGAAACGCATTGAATTTTGGGATTGCTGCTATCGCGGCCGACTTCATTTGCGAGTTGGATGGTGTTCTAGCCTGACAAAATCGGACCAACTTGAAGTTGACCAACTAAATTGGTGCAAAATCGGTTGGTGTTTGTGTAGCTAAATGAGAAGTTGCTGATATAATTTTAGTTTGGTTGAGAATATGATTTATTTCATATCAGTTATAATAATTTACTCCAGTGGGCCCAGTAGCCAAGTGATAAGACACTTGGCTGTGGGCTGCCCCAATTCAAAATTCCTAAGCACATTACTGTTGAAGAAGATTGGTTGAAAATTGTGATCTTCATCTTAAACATATTTGTTTATATGCGGTGTGGCATCTTATTACATTAGCAAATATGTTTAACTCTTACACAAAAAAATAAATAAATAAATAACGTGTTATAAATTCAAAAGTTATTCCTTTTTCTTTTTAATGTATGGAAAGTTCTGAGATAAATCAGAACTGATCAAATTGTTGCTGTTTCAGTATATTTCAGTACACTCAATCACATACTGAGTGAGTGTCAATTTATGAAGGAAATTAATTTGACAATAATAAATGAAAACTTATTTGATAGTTTGGGCTGATGAGTCCGCAGAAGGACGAAATGGCCCTTCACAATTCCTTCCCCATAAACAAATCAGAAAGGCGATTTCCTTTTCTTTTGGTACTCAGTGGCGTACCAATGCCTTTGGGGGCCCGACTGGGAGTTCCATTATTCAACAACCAAAAAATAAAAAATAAAAAAAAGGAAATAAGCTGACTGGTGGGCCCCCCCCCCTAGGCTTGCTTTTACAACCAAAAAAAAAAAAAGGAAATAAATGGCTGGTGGGGCCCCTCCCAGGTGGGGTCCCGGGGCGGACTGCTCCCCCCCCCTTTCCTTGGTACGCTACTGTTGGTACTTAGGAGCTCTTGTTTTCTTTTCCTTTAATAATTATCCACAACACGTTAAATGTTCTGTTTACTTTGTAATTTCTTTTGTGAACCTTCTGTTCCTTTTAAATAATGCCTTTTTACCTACTAGTTGTAGGAAAAGGCTCTGGGTTAACGTCTAGCGACGCACCCTTTAATTTTCTTGTTTTTTCTTGTTTGTGAGGTCACTGCCAGGTTGGTGGTGGCCTTCACTAACGGGATCTCACCCTTCTGGTTCCTTTATCAGGGAAGGCGGGGTTTGGGCTGATGAGTCTGCAGAAGGATGAAACGGCTGTTCCCAATTCCTTCCCCATAAACGAGTCAGAAAGGTGATTTCCTTTCCTTTGTTCACTTAGGTGCTGCTCTTGTTTTCTTTTCGTTTAATACTTATTTGATACTTTGCAAAATGATCAGTATCTCAATTTAAATATTATAACTTATAAAAATTGCCTCAGACATTACATCTTACTGTTATTAATTATTCTAAATTTTTCTTTGAAAACTGCAGAACTTGGAAGATCGAGGCCCAAAGAACGTACCTCATTCATGAATACCCTTCGTAAACGATTTAGTTTTCGCAATAAGCGTTCAAGGAGTGTTGACCAGCAACCAGCATCAAGTAGAGAAAGCAGTGCCTCTCGTAGTGCTTCTGTAGATCGTGCAAGATCTTTACCAGGCTCAAGAGAAGCCTCCTCTGGTGGCAAGTATTATTTTAATTATTATGTGTTTAGCGAAGAGAAAGATACATATATATGGGTTAAAACTGCAATATTCTCTTCATAATAAGTGTAAGATTTTTTTCTGTGTATTATTTTATTAGAGGAGCATTAAAGAAAACTCCTAATTTTAGAATAATAACTTATACTTAATGATTTCTTTAAATTACAATAGTAAGATATTAATGGCAATCTTTCAACCTAGTAATCAAAATATATATACATTATATAAAAGATATATGACTCTCGCTTCAGAGAAGAGAAAAGTACTCTCAAATCCTTCTCAATTTAATGGAAGGCTTGGAGACTCGAAATGTTTTTTTTTTTTTTTTTAACACCAAAGGAAATACTAAAAAAAAACCAACAACAATAACAATAAATAATTAAAAGATATTTACTACTGAAATTTATGTTTTATAATAACAATATAAACTATTCATTCATGACCTTTAAAACTATGAATGATGTTCTTAAATTCTTTTGGTCATATTTGTATTTTTCATCAGTTTTTTTTTATAAATCCATCTATGTAGTGATAGTAAAACAAATCTGACAAGATGATCCTTGAGTTATTATATATAATAAAAAGCCTTAAAATTCAACATATTTATCATAGACACCTTATGAATTTTCTCTGTATTTGAATCCTAATTTTGGCAAGGAGCAAAAATAGTCTAGTAAAGTTTGTCTGCATAGATACGGATGTCTGCAAAGACATCTGATTTTATAAACATTACATTTCCCAGATTCATTGCATATAGCCATTTAGAAAAAAAAAAAAAAACAAAAACAAACTGCAATATTCCTATATATAAATATGATTAATATAAGACTTTATTTGAATAAGTTCATGTTCTATTAGTGAGTTTAAAAAATGTTGTAGAATTAACTTTGTGCAGCAGTCATTATAAGTTGTTTATGTATTAAGTTGTATAAATAGTAATGCTGATGCTCTTTAGAGGTCTGCAAGTGCTTTGACTTTTGATAATAACTGTTATTCAGCTTTTCATTGTCTACTATTAAAACTGTGCTTATTGCTGTAATTTATATAGTGTTGAATTTGCTAACAGTAGAAGTAGTTTAGTGTATGTGTCTGTTGCAGTTATGATAAATATTTGTGGCTTCAGACTGTTATTTGTGTTAAAGAAATAGAGATAATAGCAGTCCCTACAGTGTTGAGGGATCTAATTAAATATTCATCCAATTGGAATACAGTAAAGCAAACAATAACTGATATGACTGACAATTTGTTCACAAAATAAATTGAACTATAGAATATCTTCTTCATAAGAGCAAACTTTTATGTAAATTTGTAATTAATTGTTTAAATGAATAAATTAATAATAAGAAATGCAGAGCCACTAATTAAAGTTAGTGTTTAGTTGATGAACATTTCCTGACTAAATAATTCATAATTAAAGCAGGAATAAAATTCATCCAATAAGAATCAATGAATATATTTAGTTATATATTATTGCCCTAAATTCCTTAGTTGCTTTAACTCTATTTGTCACATTATTATAGTTCAGTCATTATCGATTCCTTACGATCAATGCAAAGAAAAGGGCTAAAATCATATACTTTTTTTATAAAACCTTGCTTTTAAATTTCAAATCTAAATTGATTTTAAGGAAGGAATTAATTTCAAAAGAGGCAGTATCCCTGTTTTTTTTCGAATTTTCGATGACTGGATTGAACTTGTATGTGATTCTTTATTTTATTTAAATTATATTTTTATTATTTTTTTTAACTGTTTCTTTACTTTTTCCTTCCTTGGCAGATAGATTTTTTCCGCATTGTTTTCTTGTATTTCTGTTTCAATTGATTCTTAACTGATTAAAGATTCTTTTTTTGATTAAAAAACATTTCTTTTGGGATAATTATTACGAGGTAAGTCTTAATTTAAAACTACTCTCGACCTCAATCAATTTACTCCCCTCCCTCTCAGAATGTAATGAATCATTTTTACCTTAGTTGCTATTTGCTAATAAGGGAATTCTCCTTAATCCACACCACTCTGTAATTCAGCTCAAAATATAATAATTCATTCTGGATCACTCTCCATTCCTTCATCAAATTTAAATTCCAATTCTTTTTCCAAGATCCAATCATGAAATTCTTCTTTCTCTTCACTTTAAAACAAAAATCAAATGCCGCAAGCAAATAATTTTACAGTAAAATAAAATTGTAAAATAACAAATAATAAAGAAGGTTTAACATGCATTAATGTAATATGAAAAGGGAAGAAAAATCTATAAAATGCACAAATTCGTTAGAATTGTTTGCTTTTAAGGCATTGAGCCATTATCAATAGCAATCTGGGACAGCTGTTTCGTCCTTATTAGGACTCATCAGCCAGATTTAGCTTTGATAATGGAGCTCGGAATGCGTCGATACCTATGATCCCATCTCCCCCTCAGGAAAGTGGGACCCAGTTGAAAGCAAACAACCAAAGAAAAAACTCTGTAACCAGTACAGCAAATTTACCTCAGCCCGCTTTGTGCTGAGCTCGAAAGGCATTTAATAAAGGCATAATTGTTTGTTATAATTTCTCAAAATTTTATCTTAACAACCATAATTTTTTTATTTTAAAAATACAATTTGCTGACTTTTACAAAAGAAAGAAAATGTTGACTTTTTTTTTCTGTCATTTAACAATTGCTATAATCTTTCAAAACAACGTGAAACTTAAGTTTGTATTAAACAGTAATTACTGATGTAATTGATAGACTGTAAACTGTGTGGAAATTTCTAATTATAATTAGAAATTCTGCATGATATTTTTTTTTTTTTTTTTTTTTAAGAATATTATGTAGCTTACAAACTACCCTGCTCATTTCATTGAGAAATATGCTAGAGCCCATGTTTATGTCGATCGTAATAAAGAGCTGCAAATTAATGCCCACTTTCTGTAGATATTTTGAAATGAGTTCCATTGCAATTGATTAGCAAATGTCAGTCTCATTGTTAATCACAATTAATTAATTTTTCTTTCTCTTTGATTCGAAAACTTAAGGAACAATTTGCTACAGTATAGTCAATGATGCATTTAAGTTTAGTTTCATAGGACTATGCTGATCTTTTTTCCTGAATTTAGTTTGCCCCTTACATAGTTTTCTACTTTCAAAATTTTAAGGGTTATTCTTACCTAATAGATCCTTGTTGAATTATGCGATCCAGTTTTGTGGTATTGTGTAATGCAAGTACAGTCCGTTTATTAATGGCAGAGCTACCACTTCGGGACAATTTTACTCCGCAGAGGGGTGATACGCTGAGATGTATACTTTGCTAAGAAATTCTTTTGGACATTTTCGCTTTTAAGAAAAAAATAATGAGGAGCATTTTTGCAATAGTATTTATTCTTTCCATAATTCTTTCCCGAAAAGCGCAAATAGAACGCAGCTACTAGTAAACTAATACTATAAATAGTAAACATCCCATCTTCCTCGCCCCTATTTGGAAGAAATCGAAGGAGACCTGATGCATGCGCAAAAGCGCTGAAGGCTCTCGTAAACGAAAACGGACTGTAATTATATTTTTTTGTATATAGTGGCTATACAATTAAAAATATTTACTTAGGAAAAAAAATATTGGAAGATTTCTCCTCCTTCTTTTTTGGGAACTTAGATGACATAAATTGGTTCTCTTACTAATACTCTTAATTAATTCCCCTTCTGTATACTGTTAAACAGAAAAAGCAAAATCCTGAGAACTCTACTTTTTTCACTTTTGTTCATGTTGGAAACTAATGATTCAGGCTCAATATCTTTCTTCTAACTTACAGTAATTTTGATTTTATATTCATCTTCGATGTTT
This sequence comes from Thereuonema tuberculata, assembly GCA_023159025.1. NCBI lineage: Eukaryota > Metazoa > Arthropoda > Chilopoda > Scutigeromorpha > Scutigeridae > Thereuonema > Thereuonema tuberculata. Next base: position 38,687,324 of record JAFIDM010005346.1, read on the forward strand.
TCTCAAAATCACTTCACGAGTTGTATAAAAAATTAATTCTTGTCATTTTTTGAAGTGACTGAATAGAGACATAGGATCAAGAAAAAAAGAAAAAAAAAATGAAAATCTTATTGAGTGTGTGAATATTTTCAGCATTTTTCACCTCTTAGATTTATTTGCATGAAAAACGTTTCATCTGTAGTTTAGTCATATTTAGTGATGTATATTTTGCATGCAAGATTGTTTACTGATTATAATTTAGAATTGAACTTTCATTCCTTGTTGCTTGAGATATTGTGCTGTTCTGAAATACTTCCTTCTTTAAATTTAAACGAGTAGGAAGTAGAAACTGTTTAAAATCAAACAAAACACCATAATATTGCTAATTTGTGCAATAATAATAATTTGTTAAAAAAATTTTATGTCTGAATTATTGTAGCTGAACTGCTAACCAACATTGACTGAGATGTTTAGATCTGGGTTGAATTTAAATAAGTTGAAGGGATTCTAACCCATTCATTTAAAATTACAACAGTTGTTAGGAAGGTTATGAATAAGTTCTGTGATGGACTTCTGCTTTAAAAATGAATACACCCACTGTTTATTAAAATCAGGAAAAAATTACACACAAGTAGATCAAGGTTACAGTTTAAAATTATAAATACAAGAAACGCTACTAGTTTCGTCTGCAGTTGCAGTCGTACCCACTGTTTTTCTTGGATAACTGCTTAATGGATAGCTATTAATTTAGAAATAATTATAGTAACTATTTCTGAATTAAGTTTATATTACATTTTATCTTCTAATAGAAAAAATTCAAACAATCAACTTTACAGTTTCTTTTTGTATAAAAGAAATTTGCAGTACCCTTTCTTTTCTAGTATACTCCTAATCAGAGTACTGTGTGTACCCACCTTTTTTCTCTTCATGTAAAAATTTTATAAAATTGTCAGATTCATTTTATATCTTAAAACTGACATTTTAAATCTTCAGATAATTGTAATATTTAAAATAATATTCAATATGAATTAAAAAAAACGTATGTAAATAGGGAAAATATTTAAGAAGATATCTAAACAGTACAATATCTTGAGGATAGCTTGCATTTCTAAATAATGTTATCATTTGTTTGTTGCATGATGTGCATATGTTTTAATTGTTTGTCTTATTAATAAAAATCATGAATTGGTCATTTTTGGGATTAAAATTACGATCTACGACAATTAGTTTTTATGTTTTGTTTGTTTCGCAGATGCTTTTGTTTTTTGTTGATTTTTTTTAATACAAAATTTCAAATATGGAGAAAAGAATTAATTGACTGAAATTTAATAATAAATTGTATGATTATCAGAGTGAAAAGATCATTCTTAAAATAATTACACTACTAAGCCTGGGTCCATGAGCATATGCATTCATTTTCTTTGCTATATAGTATATTCTTATCTTTGAATCTTTATTGAGAGTCAACAAAGAGAAGTATAATTTCTGATCAATGAAATCACAATGATTATCACTTTTGAAGAAATTAAGTGAAAGTTTTCATCAGCTATTTGCCATTTTATATCCATGCATAGTTAAGCATACATAATCTAGATATTAGCAGTCCTAACAGCATGATTTTTATGACAAGGCTGTTAACAATTCTTTGTAGCCTTTTTAGACATCAACAATCATTGTCATACATGAATGATCAAATGCCAGAAATTTTTTTTTGGCAAACCTCATTCTATCACCTAAGTTGTGGTATCTGAAAAGAGGAGATTAATTCTTCCATTTATTTTATCAAAGTAAAGATCTGTTTTGAAAGATGTTTTTAAATAGTTCATTTTATATTCATTTGTTTATTAGTTAATATGAATTATGAAGGCATCTTGATCATTTTTGTCATGAGACCTTCTGTGAAGTGACTCTCGACACTTAGAATGCCTTATGGTTATGTAAGTTCAAAGGAATGTGTTATTGAGCAAAAGTATTGTTGATTCTCTAGCCTTTTCCAACTTATTCTATTAGACTCCTCATTTACATGAGGTACCGAGGAGGAGGTTGCTAGGGTTAGACTCTTCCCCCCTTCCATTACATTCGAAAATGGAAGAAATTTAGAATTTTTGACCTGCTTTTTTTTATTGGGAAGTTCATTGGTCTGTCTGTAACCTCACCACCCTAATCCAAGAGGGATACAACGCTTTTTTTTATTTTAATTTTGGTTGAATGACTACGACCATCATAACTCATTGCATTCCAAATTCCTGGGTATGCCAGTGCTTCTAAGTTACCAATTCTTATCTCGGAATACATGCATGATTCTTTAACCTTAATCCTAAGACTAGCCATAGAGTAATTTCGAGAATGTAATAGAAATCAGTTGGTTTTTTTTAATTAAAACCTTTTTTTGTTATGTGCCACATCCCTTTCTGTGAAAAAAAAAAGTAAATAATAACATAGTCCCCCCCCTACTCAATAAAGATGCCTAAATTATGTTAGAGTTGCATGACTTAAAGGTAAATGTTATTTTTTTCTTTTCTTTATAGGTACTAATAATTTAGAAGTTCCAGGTGAGCTATGCAGAATCTCAAACAAAAAGCAGTCTTCTCTCTTCTGGAAGATTTTTTGAGGATTTGCATTCTCAAAGAATTATTATTTTCATTATTGCTTAACATTTAATAGCGAATTATCAAATTAGATTTATAATAACCAAAAAAAAAATCTTGCAAATGGAGCTTAACTTCTGTCTTGATAGAATTGTTTTCATTGCATTTCCATTTTTAAGCTTACCCTGTTATTAAATTGAATAACACATTATTATCAACACGCTGAAAGATGAAACTCCAAGAATGCAAAGCAGATTATAGATTCCTGGCCTTTCGCTAACATTGACATAGAAGAGAAGCAACCTCTTCTATTTCAATGTTAGCGAAAGGCTAGGAAAAGACAATTTATAATCTGCTTTGCATCCTGGGAGTTTCATCTTTCAGCGTGTTGATAATACATTAGATTTTAATTCCCCGCTCTGCATGCAAAGAATTAGTCACCATTTTACTGTTGAAATAAAGTAAAACATTGGAAACTAGATGAAATGAAGTTAGGTGTGAAATGTTGATAATTAATATCCATTTGTATTTCTGTAACGAAGCTTTAATGAATAACATTTCCTAATATTTGCTTTTCGAGTTAAATCATTTCTGGCAGGTATTCATATTGTCAAGACTTTTTGTTCATTCATTGACGAAATGCATTAATAGCTTTAAAATTACTAAGATATTGCCAAAAATTTATTACTAATTTTCTTTTTATTCTATGTAAATGTCTAGGTATTCTAAGAATTAGTGAGTGATTTTTATTACAGA
>JAFIDM010005346.1:38695646-38767704 GCA_023159025.1 Thereuonema tuberculata
CAGATTGATGAAATGGAAGAAATATATTTGTGTTTGATTCTTGTTAATGGTTGAAAATCGTGGATTTGAATCCTGTGGACATTTTTTTTTTTTTTGTATTTGTATTTTGTAAAGACTAAATGAACTATATTGTTTTATAATGAAAAAAAGAATAATCACACATTTTAATAAAGAGAGAGGCTTTTAGAAAACGAATTTCTTTGAAAGATAACATGAATTTGGTATATTATGGCGGGAAAAATAGTAAGGCAAGGCCACCCATTATTCTTCAAACAAAATAGTTTTCAAAAAAACATGTAGATATTATACACAAATTTAAACTAAGATTATTTAAATTAAAATTTCATTAAAATGAGCAAAGACCAGTTCGTGCAATTTCAGAAGATATTGCTTTTTTTTTTTTATCATTAACACTAAATGTATACTAACAGATAAAAATTTGAATAATTTTTATTTTTTATCACAACTCTGTAAAAAGATAATGTAAATCTTTTGATTTTTTATTATGTAAATCTTATCTTTTCAAAATTTACAATTATGCAGTTAAAAGTTACAATAAAAATGTCACAAATGCTATTGAAATAAAAAACAAAAACAAAAAACAAACTTGGCAAATGAAATTTCCAAAAACAAAATATTCTTGGGAATATTTTCAAACAGAAAATTATCAAGACTTCCAATTGCAATTTTGCCTCTTTTTCAGTTCTCTGATATCTTTGTATTGATATCCTAATCTACAACTGCAGTATTGTTTGTTTGTAACCAGTTTTGCATTTCATTTAATTCAAAATGACTATTTTAAAATTCAAATATAAAGCCTACAAATGTTTAATTTTTTTGAGATTGTTTGATCTCAAAATAATCATAAATTTCACATCTAGATTCTTTAAAATATCCCTATGCCCTATTAAGGCTGTGCCGGTGTGGTCGAGCAGTCTTGGCGGCAGTCTTCCGTGCGGGCATTGTGTCGGCACCCGGCCGTGGCTTGGCTGTTTCAATTTCCTTTCCTGTGTTTGTCAGCCTCTTCTTTGCTTTCTCTTTGGTCTCACGTCATTCCTTAATGGTGTCCTGAGGAAGGCAACGGGAAACCAACTCAGTATCTTTCCCTTGCAATTCTAGGGAGTCTTCTAGGGGTTCACCATCTTGGGAACACTAGAGCTCCCTGGAACACAGATGCTTCGATTACGAAGCTCGCACTTCGGTGAGTTCCGTACCCACCACACATGTCCTATTAAAGGCTTGAATCACATCTATTTAGATCAGTGTCATTGCTTTTTTCCCCAAATTAATGTCCCTTACTCTGAATAATAATACAATCTGTAATAGTATTGAAATTATTCTTCACTCATTACATGAATAACAAGTATTTATTTGTCCTTCCCTAGACAGCTACAAAAAAATAATATAAAAAAAATAGAAGTAAAAATGAAATCGTCTTTCTACAGAATACCTTTAAACTTCAAGTTGTAAAGTAACAACTAAGTACTAAGTTAAACTAAATGACTTATAGGTTTGATGATAATCCCGTAAAGGCACTTCACAGAAATTTCATTTTTTTTTTTTTTGAAAGTCAGTAGGAGATAATACTGTTATCAACAAGACTTACTCATTTAGTAATCAATTGACTGCTGCAACATCAAAGCCACATGATCTTATTATTGATATCTTTCTTTATGTTAAAAAAAAAAAAATCATCTAGCCATTGTAAATTTCATTATTATTTCAAAGAAAATTTCATTATTATAAATGATTTCAAAGGAAATCGTAGGAATAACCAGGCTTTTCTCTAGGAAAAAAGGTGTTGGTACTAACCATGAAGTCGTTATTACAAAATTTTCTACACTTTTAATATATCCTCATCTCCTCTAGATAGCTTTCATCTACCGGCATGTTTACAATACATTTTGTTTTCCATCAAAAAATCACATCTTGCAAAAATGCAAAAAGGGGCCAGTACTGCATACCATTGCATACCACCAGCAAAAAAGCACTGGGAATAGTTATTCTGAATTTATAATGGATGAATATATAATTTATATATTTCTTTCTAATATTTTTACAGAAACATTAACTGTGAAGTATGCTCAAAACCATTTATTAGAAGAATAGGAAAGCAAGGTTATGAGTGTCGTGGTAAGTACAGCTATAATATTAAAAATAAAATAAAATTTTCAATTCATTGAACTAATTATATATTCATGAAATTTTACTTATTTGCTTTGCTTTCATATTTCATTTAAATATTTGTAGATTGTCAGTTAAAGTGCCACAAGCCTTGTCACGTCAGGACAGACACACATTGTTCAAACAGTCATGTAGGCACAATGGAATTGTAAGTATTTAATGATCTTATTAAAATATAATTCCCGCAGTTTTATATTATTATATAAAATAATTTAGTTTATGATAAATAAACTAAATACATTATATAATAATTTATATTATCTCTATTGTTGTTATTCTTCTATTAGTTATTGTGAACATTTTATTTTGGAAACTTTCAGAGTTGGTAACGACAATAAACATGACGCTTAAAACAACATGATTAAAATTGATGTAGTGAAATAGAATGCATCAATATCTTGTTTTATTGGGATTTGTTACAATTTGGCATTCGTTTTTCAAAATCTAATGAAATTATTTTGTTTTTTTATTTCATTTCAAGAATAACACAAAAGAAAATATAATGAATTAAAACACTACGGAAAAAAAATAATATGATGTAATGAAATTTTGGAAGTGAAAAATTACCAGCAGACATTGTAAACGATGATACTACTAAATGTAATTAAAACAAACAAACAAACCTGAATATTTATTCTTCATTCATGAATGTGGACTTCAACCAGATTAATAAAGTATCTCCTTTACTTCTTTCCATCTACTGCTACGCTATTAGTAGATCGAAAAACTTCCCTCAAAATAGGTGTAAATAGGTGCTGTGTAGCTTGAATACCTACAAACAGTATTTTCAGTAACTAGAAGTATTAGCTGAGTATGAGTATGGTTGGATTTAATGATACAAGATCAACAAAGATTATTCTATGCCAGTTAGCTTATCAAGCAGACAAATTTCTTTTATGAAAAGATCTTCTACACCAATCAATTCAATTTACAGGCCATCCTATTCCTTGAAGATTTCTTGATGATTTTTCAAGATTACAATTAAGTAACATTAATTAGAGTCTGTTTTGAAGATAAACCATCTTGATTGTAATAGTTTTTGTAATAATAACAAGGTATGTAAATGAAAAAAAAAAAAAAATCAAAATTTTATAAGCAACATAAATCATAAGATTTATTTAATATTAGGAAGGAAATTTAATAACAATAAAAAACAACCCTTTCAGGAAATCAGTTGTTTCATTCAGTCGGGGAAACAATCTGCAGGATTTAAAAATTAAAGTATACATAAAATTTAATTTTTCCTTATTAATTTTGTTGTTGCTTTTTTGTTAAATAATTAATTGTGATTAATAATGATCGCATCTAATTAAACTAATGTATTTGATGAAGAAATTTTGATGATTAAATTGTTGCAATGAGATCTCCAAGATAAGATCTGTGCTCAATATACCTATTTGTTGCCAATCAAAAAAACAAAAAAACAGTCTCTTATTCATGTTAAGTTATAGTGAATAATATTCACATTTAAAAAAGTGATTTTTACAAGAAATTGAACTTTTTAAAACACACTTATTCCTTTACAGCCCTTTTCAGGGCTACAATGTAATATAAGCATTGGCTTAGCAAAGAGGGAGGTGATTGGGGTTGTAAACCCACCATAGCATTTGAAAAATGGAAAAAAAAAAGTTATTTACCTATTTTGTATCTGTTTTTTTTTTGTTTGGAAATCTCATCGCTTTGTTTAACTTTTACTTCAACTCCATCTGGTAAAAGACTTGGCTTTTTTCTTTGGAATAGATCAGCTACGACCATCATAATCTCTCCCATTCCATAATGCTAGATATGCCTATGATAAGTGTACTTAATATATATCTTTATATAGAAAAAAAATAACAATTTTTAATAATATAGTAACATAAATCAAGTGAAATGTTTAGGTATGAAAATGTAGACTTTTTTCAATATGTGGTTTACAGTTTTATCTCATGTATGTACACTGGTCAAAACAATTAGAGGAGCAAGAGTTATTGCAATCTGGCCAAAAGTATCCGGACACCAACTGTTGAACAATCAGAATGTCATGTGGCACATATTAATAGGATGTTGGGCCACCTTTAGCATCAATCACAGCCTGCAATCGTCTGGGAAGACTTTCTACCAGATTTTGAAATATATGAGCAGGAATTTTCTTCCGCTCGTCCATGAGAACTGCAGTGAGTCCTGCCTGGGCCTGGTGCATAATTTGCATTCGAATTCTTCCCAGAGGTGTTCTGTGGGATTCAGATCGGGGCTCTGTGAAGGCCAGTCCAGTAGTTTAACACGCATCTATTCAAACCACGGCAGCACAGCCTTTGCTCTGTGGACCGAACAGTTATCCTGTTGATACAGAAACGGTCCTTCCCTGAACTGTTGCCAGAGGCTGGGAAGTGCAGAGTTGTCAAGAATGTCGACAAACATCTCAAGGTTCATGTTTCTGGTCAAAGGAACTAAGGGATCCAGGCTGAACAACGAGAAACAGCACTAAACCATGGTGCCACCACCACCAAACTTGACATTTGGTACAATACACTTGAGTTAGAAGTGTTCTCATGGCATCTGCCAAACCCAGACGCGTCCATCGGGCTGCCAGATACGGAAGATCATCACTCTAAAATACTTGTTTCCACAGCTCCACAGTCCAATGGTGGTGTGGGTTTGCACCACTGCATCCACTATTTAGCATTCACCTGCCTTATGTTGGGCTTGTAAGCGGCCGAACGACTGTGTTTCAGCTCCCTACGGACAGTTCTGGTGCTAGTGATGATGCCTGAAGCTATTTGGAACTCACTAGTAATCGTTGTCAATGGGAAGCGTTAACCTCTTCAGGGTTCGACAACTGCGATCTATGAGTTTCTTTGGCCTACCACTGCAATTTCTTGGTGTTGTCATTCCCAGATGTTTCTATTTTGTAATGACATCCACTGACAGTTGATTGTGGCACCTGTAGCAAGGCCTCTATTGCTCTAACCGATTTGTTGCACCGATGGCATCCAATAATCATGCCATGGTTGAAATCACTCAGCTCTGCTGACTTACTCATTGTCTGTCTAATGTCTGTTTATGACTGCCCTAAGCTGCAGTGACCACTTTTATGACATCATAGCACACGATAACAGCCACATCTACTTCTCCAGAGGGTTGTCCGGATACTTTTGACCATGGAGGGTATGACTGACATTGTCCGACATAAAATATAATTTTTATGTAAGATACAGTAGAATAATCAATATGGGTAAAAAAAAAGCATGTTAGTGAATTTTTATCCAATATTACAATTTAATGCAGATCATGCAATATGCTGTAGAAAAATATGCAAACTTGTACAACAAAAAAAATGAATTTTCGAGGATGGTAACTGACTTTCAGTAGGGTGTGTGGTCCCTTCAAATAGCTAAGACGTCTGCACACCTGTTTGGCATGGAATTGATGAGGTTATCGAGGAGGGTTTGGGCGTATCTTCATCATTCCTCAATAAGGGCTTTTTCCAGTTCATATAGAGTCAGCGGAAATGCATCTGTCAAGCGCGTCCCAGGCATGCTGAATGGGATTTAAGTCGGGAGCATGACCACTCCATAATCTCAGTTCTCTCCTCTTCAAACATGTTGTCCACGATCCGAGCTCTTTGAGGTCGAGCATTATCATCCATGAAAAGGAACCAATCATCAATGGCTGCAGAGTACAGCACGACAATATGTCAGAGAATGTCACTTCTGGGCCATGAGACTGCTGTTTCAGATGACCTACAGGTACTTACATCCACCTACTCTTAATGTCTGCCCCCACCATCAATCCATGCCCTTCGTAATGAGATGTTTCCTGCACAAAAGCTGGATTATTTCATGGAATTGTCAGTTGTCAGACTCCAGACTGAATCTGTCTCGTCACAGAAGAGAAGTTGACTCCACTTGTTGTGTTCCTCGGCCCATTTTCTTCGAGTCATACAGCGTCTTGCTGTTAAAGATACACTATTGGTCTACGTGCATAAAGACCAACGACTGCACGATAGTTTGAATTGATTTGCATCCTGTTGCCATGAGAAGCTGTCGCTGAAGATGAATAGTTTTTTACCACTTGTTCCGACGGGCTGTTTACAATAGATAACGGCCGTCCCTTGTCTCTTGGATGGCCTTGACCTTGCCTTCTTCGAACACTTTCCTTATTCTGGAATCAATTCCACAATCGGGAAACTACAGTTCATAACACTAACAAGGGCTTCTGCTACTATCTGCTGTACATGACTTGCTTCCAGCCTGCCAATAGCTCTTCATGCTGTTGATTCCAGTAAATCATGCTGTTGAAACATCATTCAAACCAAAGACTTCAAGAAACGAAATATCGCGATAAACATGGCAGAATAAGAGATCTCCTGGAAAACCTTCATTTTTTATCCCAATCTGTGATTTACACATTCGGCCATTACAAATGCCAATTTGAATACGGATATCCATACTTTGCTGTCTACATCACAGTTGACTTGCCTTTTCCGCATTTCAGCAAGATATCACGCCCTTGGCTTGCATAATATCACCAAAGTCACATAATTGTTTTGACCAGTGTAGTTGTGTATGTTCCAGCTAAATTCAAAAAGAGAAAGACCCAAGCAATGAATGCTATCGATAACAACGAGAAATGCTTTTGTAATAAATGAAAGGATATTACAACTTCTAGTGTTATTTTACTGTTTTACTATGAAAAGTTGATTCCTTGAAATATATATTTATTAAATTTTAGATTATTCCTATTTTTGAAATATATGGCTCTGGGCTGCAAATAGATTAGATATTATTGGTTTTAAGTATTTTAACTTCAAAATATATTAATTTTCAATTAAATTTAAATTTCTACAAAATGCCCCTATGTCTCAGTTAATGTCGAGATTAATTCAAATGAAAGACGGTCATAAAATGAATTCAGCTATAACAATTGGAACTAAATCTTTTACTTATAAAGAGATACTCTATCAACTCTACATCTTCTTTAATTATTTCTTAATTAATTCTTAATTAAGCTTAATTCTTAATTTTCCTCTGTAAGGAAATTTAAATCACTACGTTAACAAAAGCATATGTTAAATAATAAATGGTTTCTGGATTGGTCTGTTTGATGTAGCCTGATAGTCTAGAAATCCTGGTTGATAATTTTTAGTAGCCTGTTGTCTTACGGCCTTTTGAAACTGGAATGCAAGCTTGTCTGTTTTGCCTTCCTTTTTCTTTCATTGGAAATGTGAAAAACCAGGTCCCTTCTAACTGACACGGCTATAATATCCCTTTTGGACTTCACTGCTGTCTCCCAGCCAGTATCAGTATTGTTTCACTCATAGCCTCAGCTTGGAACATAAAAAAAAAAAAAAAAAGAGAAACTGAAAATTTTCATCAAAAAAATGACTTTCAATTATGATTTTTGTTTGGTTATTTCATTGAACTTTTTTTTTTTTTTTTCAATAAAAATATATATATATGTATATGGTATATATTTTTGAGCAATGGATTTAAAGGTGACTCACTAGAAACAGGCATATCGGTATAATGGTGATTATAAGACAAACGTATTATGAATTTCTGCAATTCTTCTTGCATTAAACAATGATTCTTGATCAAAGATTCTGAGATCTTTAAGACTTTAGATATACACTGCTGGACAATTGCTAAGGACGGATCACAAATTGCGATGTATCATAATATTATGCGGGGTGGAGGCCCAGCAGGATACAGTATTGTTGCCACACTATTTGGACATTAGAATAAAGATCATTTATTGTTCTGGAAAATACAGAAGGTTGTGAAGCAGTTGAAAGGACAAAAGTGTTCACTTGATGCTGTGTACGGAGAAATGGAAAAAAGGATATGAACGACAGCAGGCATCTTTGAGAACGGTGTCAGTACGGGATATGTCCACCGTCGAGGGGGATGCAATAATCCACACGACATGTCATGCTTTGCACAACATTACCCAGCAGCTGTTGAGACAAGTTATCCCACTCCTCTGTCAGTGCACGGATGAGGGTGGTTTAGTTTGTTGGAGGATATTGTGACCAGCAGGGTGCCTTCCCAAAGCATTCCAAACATTTTCAATGGGCTTTAGATCGGGAGAAAGTGCTGGCCATACAAGGCGTTGAATACACTCACTGTCTAGACAATTCTGAACAGTGAGTGTTCGATGACATGGTGCGTTGTCGTCCATGAACAGAAATGTATCACCGACAGCACCATAGAAAAGGCGAACATGAGGCAGTAGAACTTTATTAATGTATCATTGGCCGGTCGTAGTCCCAGTTGCAACTATATGTAGGGGCGTGCAGCCATTGATGCCGGCCCATACCATGATATACCATGATACTGCAAGTCGGATATCGGTCCCTTTCCTCTATATTTTCTGGACAATATGCAGTACCACTCTCTTGTCAGACCAGTTGGCGTCTACAATCCGATGACAGACACCCCTACTCTCATCTGAGAATAGTACAGAAGCCCATTTCTCTTCTCTCCAATTGCGATGCTCACGACACCACTGCAAACGGGCGGTATGGTGCAATCTGGACAATGGGACACACACACACAGGCATATTCACCGACATACGCGAGCATATAGTCTGCATATGTCCCAAACAGCACATATAGGTCTGCGGGCATATATTCCTCCTTGTCCCAAACGTCTGGCTACAGTTTTTTGGGTGATCTGCTTTCCTGTGGCAGCAAGAAACTCATTTGCCATTTGCTGAGCTGTGATGCTCCGGTTCCGTTTTGCCGTTAGAGCAATGTCTTCTGCAGGCGTCGTACTTCTAAAATGACCTTCCCCGTGACGCTTGCTATATTCCAGTTGTTGCAAATGCTTTCCACCCCGTGAAAGAATGCTGTGGGTGATGCCGAACTCCTGGCAACGTCTGTTATTTGTCGCCCTTCTTCGATCTTTCCATAACATGGCCATGCGTAAAATCATCTAAGTGATATCGGGAAGACATGCCGAAAATTTCAAGTTCATTATTTAACGTTTTCCAGTAAAACTTACCCTTCGAACAACAACTGTCCACATGCGTCCTTATGCGGTTTATTCAATATTAAAATATTTTTGGTATTTTATATTTGATTCCAAAAAACTTACAAACAAACAAGAAACTGAAATTTTTATGCCTTACTGAAGATCTCAGAAAAGCCCACTCAAATGGTGTTTTATCATCGTACCTGTCATTGTTAAGAATTCTCAACATCTCTTAACCTAATGAATGTAATTAATATAACTCATCCAATACCAATTTAAGGTTTTTTGTTTGCAGTGAAAATGTGGAATAAAAAGTAATTGGAAAGCTTATTGAAACTCTTGTAGAAATCATGAGTATGAATGTTTTAGTTTACTTTAAATTTGTTTCAATGAAATTTAAAGAAAACAAAGTTTACTGATTTTGCTGATTTGCCTTAGAGCAATTTAAAGTTAAAAAAAAATGCAGAGATTGAAACATATGAGTTACCTGTCATAGATCTAATACTATGAATGATTAAAAAAATATTTCATTGATAAATAAATTAGTGATTTTGGGCTACAAATATGATTCTAGTAGCATCTTTAATAAATTATTGGACATTCAACAAGTTTTTTTGCTAAAGTGATAAAGCTTTTAAAATAATTAAAATGTCAAATATTTTGTGAGTGAGCAAAATTGAAGCTAGGTGCCCTATAACAAAACTGCCTGATTTTTCTGGAAATTTCACCTATGCATTCATTGATTCCTTTTTATGCTTCCTAACATCTAATAAGTCATCTTTTGAAACGATAAATTTTCTATATTTAAATGATTTAGTTATCTTAATGATTTTGCTAGATTCTAACAAGTAAATGATATTTAATTCAAGATTTTTCCATTTCATAAGTATGTTTAATGCTACTAAGCAGTGTATACATTATCACATTTTCCTTTCCTGTTATGATCTGGCAAATTCCATACAAAATTTCTCCCCATTTCATCCATATTGATAAATTGTACATTCATAGCTTTTGTATTTGCATTAGATACATTCTTATCGGATAAATTCTATAAAAGATACTCCCTCCGTCCGAAAATATAATATACATTTTAAAACACAAATAATTTTAAAATGTCTACCATATTTTCAGACGGAGGAGTATTATTTATCTGCAAAAGTTAATTTTCAACAAAAACAAGGACTGTCTATTAGGCAAACCAAGCCAATGCCAATATCTTGTTGTCTTATATTTGCAAGAGTAGACTCATCTGTTGAAAATGCTTGGTTAGATGCTTGGTTCTGGATGTACTATGAGGGTGGTTTGATAACTTCTTGGAACGGAATAGAAAAAAAGTACTGACGTCACTGAAACTTTTTTATTTTTCAATGTAGTCTCCTTGTAGATTAATGCACTTTGTCCAACAATGTTCCAATGCTTTGATCCCATTTCGAAAATGAGATTCCTCAAGGCCTGCAAAATACCCGTCAACTTCAGCTATCAGTTCTTCTTTTGAAGAGAATCTCCGTCCACCAAGGAAAATTTTCAGCTTTGGGAAGAGATGGAAATCTGACGGAGCCATATCAGGCGAATATGGCGGGTGTGGCAACAATTCATACCTTAGTGCGTGTAATTTTGCCATGGTGACGGCACATGTGTGCGGGCGTGCATTGTCTTGATGGAAGATAACTTTCTTCTTTGCTAAACCTGGCCTTTTTTCCCGTATCTTTTGTTGTAATTGGTCCAGGAGGTTAGCATAGTATTCTCCATTAATTATTTTCCCGCTGGGGAGATAATCTACAAACAGAATCCCCTTCACATCCCAGAACACTGATGCCATGACCTTTCCGACCGAATGAATTGTCTTTGCTTTCTTTGGTGGCGGAGAATCAGCATGTTTCCACTGCTTTGACGGTTGTTTTGTCTCTGGGGTATAGTATTGGACCCAAGTTTCATCTGTGGTCATAAACCGGCGTAAAAAATCTTGTTCGTTTCTCCTAAAATGGGCCAAGCATTGTTCTGACATATCCATACTTATGCGTTTTTGATCCAGCATCAAGAGTCGTGGCAACCATCTTGCAGATATTTTTTTCAAATGTAATTCTTCAGTTAAAATGTGATATACCCTTTCAGATGACATCTGGCAAGCTTGAGCAATCTTTCGCACTTTCAATCAGCGATCCTCAATTACCATTTTGTGCACTCTTGCAATGATTTCTGGGATAGTTACACATCTTGGTCGACCACTGCGTGAATCATCATCTAAGCTCTCCCGACCGAATTTAAATTCGTTTGTCCACTTTGCAACAGTTGAATATGAAGGAGAAGAGTCCCCCAGTGTATTCTGGAAATAGGCATGAATGTCCTTTGCTTTCATACCCTTCTTTACTAAGTAGGCTACTTAATCACTGCTCGAATCTCGACTTTTTACATTGTTGCAAATCACTATGCGGGAACAACAATAGAGCCACGTCACCGCCGCAGCTGTCCTCCAAGAGCACTGATGTGACACATGTTTACATGCAACAGTCGGATGATTATCACGTGAAAAACTCGTGGCGCTAGCGCTGACCTCTGGTGGTGATTCTGAGAATTTATCAAACCACCCTCGTACTTTTAGCTGGATAGTCTAATGAAAAACCTTCCGCATCTTACAATTTAATTTCTTACTTAGAATATACAAGCAGCTAGTTTCCATATTTTCATTTCTATTGTATACTTAAAACTACCTATCAGACTGTCTTGTTTAACCGTGGTAAAATCTTAGTGGTTTGTAAGTTGATTTTCTACGTTTGCATTATCACAAACGTATTTGTGAGAAACTTATGATTCAGCCGAGCAATCAGATATTACAAATTCACTTGTAAAAAGCTATTTAAATCCTTCATAATTATCATCAAAACAACATCATCTGGCATTACAAGCATCAAATAGCGATATTGTAAACTTACGTTGCCAGGGTAACAGCCTTTCTGTATGTTATTACTAAGGTGAATGTACTTTTTTACTTTTATCTATTACCTTTTTGTATTACCTTGATATGTGCTGTTATCCCAAGATGGAATTTAACAAGCATTTATATCTATATAGTAGTAATTCATAAAATCAGAATCTTTCACAGAAGTCTTCAATCCATATATTCATATATTCTATTCTGAGAAGTCCTTTCATTCTTCCTAGAGAAGTTCAAACCTATAAAAAGGAAAAAAAAATGAAAGAAAGAAGGGAAATACATGTATGATAAGCAAAATCATCCCAAGAGATGAAGTATTTGGACATCAAATGAAAATTGCTATAGAACTGAAGCTTCAATTTTGTGACAACTGTGTGAAGATGTCTTTGTGATCACATTCAGAATATGTAGGAGAGCTTATTTTATTAAAGTTTGTAAAATCTGGACAGAGTATTTAAATGTGAAAAATTACTATTAGAAATGATAGTTTAAGTAATTTAAGTAATAACAGAAGTGTAAATTTTGATGAACTTATTTTCATGAAAGGGAAAAAAGGTCCAAATTTGCCATTAAAAAAAACCATATACTCTGATAGCTAAAGATAGATGTTGCATATTCTTTTTTAATTAATACAAAATAAATATTTTATGCTCTGTTTAATCACAATGAAGTTGAAGCAAATGCAAAAAAACACTGTTTTTAATTATTTTGTTTGTTTTTATATATGGCAAGTATTTTAATTTACTTTGATACCATAATTGAAAAGCTTAAAACTATGTTTATTTGAATTTTTATATTTGTCTTTTCTTTTTATGTTATTATTATTTTCTTTCTTTTTTTGATTTTAATGTTTGTTTTATCTTGTTTTCTTTTGTGTTTCTCTGTGTTAGTTTATGATTTTGCACTGCCAGCCTCATTGATATATCTTCACTTGGGACACACCTTCCGTGTTAGTTGTTTGTCTTAGCTTTGCACAAGAACTTTGGCCTACAACTTTATATACAAATTTTCAGATATCTTCTTTAAACTCCTATTTACTCTTCTTGTTGGATAAAAATTGCATCTGATTTCGATTTTTTTTTAATAATCTGCTGTCTCCCATGAACTGCTGCTGGAAGGCACAAACACAAACACATAATACACATGTGTATTTTTACCAATGTAAAAGGCCACTACTTCGCTTCTGCTATTACTGTACTGTGGCCTAATTGTTCCTGAAAACCTACACTGCTTTGAATGTCTTTCTTTGAGTGGGAATATTCCTGGGTATAAAGAATGATTCAGTCTTCATATCAAAACTTGAACTTCTTGCACACTGTCTCAAGCTCTTCTGACTATACTCCAGGAATGAGGGACAAGTTGCAGTCAGGTATGCCAACTCTCGTTCTTTCTTCTTGCTGTTTAGCACTTATTGCTAGCTCCAGTATTTCTGTTCAGCATCATATTTAATAAGTTCACATAACAGTTAATCCCTGCAAGGAAGTTCACAATAATTTTCTAATTATTCCTTCCCGAGTTGCTTTTATTTTTTTAACCGCTGCAGCAAGATTACTAACTAGCTTTATTCTTTTTTTTCTCAAAATACTAACCTTAATTAATGCAATAAGATTAGTAATTCTAATTCAGTCATTAAGGGAAGAGTTTAAGTGTAGCATTAATGTTTGAATTAGAATAACATCCAAGAGTGTGTTAATTTTATGAACAATTGAGTGGACTCTCATATATTTTGCTTTGCTAGCATGCTTTCTTAGCCGTAATCAGTGTGCATGCTGGTTGGTTTCATTTACAATGGGTTTTGTTCTTTCATGGTTGCAGTGCAATGTTGTAAATTCATTATATTAAGTGCCTCTTAATGCATAAGGAAATTAACTTGATTAACAAAGGAAAAAGCAAAATAAATTTAATGTAAAAAAGAAAAAAGTAGTTTATTTTATGATAACAGAATGATATCATATTGTAGATAGTATATTATGTATGGTTTGTTTTCCTTTCCAATAACTATGTAGATCTTATAACCAAGTCAGGATGCTATTTAAAAAACTGCTTTCATTTTATTAAATGAAGAAAAATTATAAGTTTTAATTTTGGTAACAAGTCTAATGTTGTTATGACTTGATTCTTTTTTTATTTTTAAAAAAAAAATTAGGTTAAGTGTTTAGTTCTTTATTATAAGCAAACTTTTTATTTTGCTTTGCTTTGTATTTTGTAATATTCTGTTTTTAATTTATTTAACCAATAATAATTTTAATTATAAGATACGAGATACCTGTTGTGCATGAAAAAAGGATTCAGTTCACTTGTTTAATAATTTGTTTCATAACCTTGTTTCACATTCTCTTTAACAAAAAAAAAAAAAAAATGCTGCATGTTCTGAATTTTTTACCCATTAGCATATTTAAGGTTTCCATGGAAACATGAATTCTTCTTCTCGAAGACGTTGAATTGCATCTTTTTCCTGTGCACCACAGATATATCATTTGACTCTTTATTAACTCACAGATGAATTAAATTACAAAAGTTAATGCTTAATCTGTAAACTTTTTTATTTTAATTATTATAATGTTTTGAATTACAACATAATTGTTTTTCAAATTTAAAATTTGTTAATTTACCTAGCGTTTTTAATATTGGATTGCTCTACGCTGCAGTCATTGAATTTGAAGAATATTTTCATCATAAAGTCTCAGGAAATGGGAAGAAAAGAAAGTGTGTGTATGTGTCTGGTTGCAAATTATATATAACAGTGAAATTGTTACTACTATTACTAAATGCTTTACAAATTTGTGTAGCATTTCTACTTCAATTTTTATCGTTACGCAGAATTTTAAATCATTTCAACACTGGAATAGTAGAGAATACATGAATCACTAAGAGAAATATAATTTATCATAATTTTAATGATTGAGAGAGAGATGTGGTGAGTGAAACCAGCAATGAAATAGGAACTGACCTGTAATAGCATTCAGATCAAGGAAAAACTGTATTGAGTTAATGCCAAAGTAATTAATTCAATTGAAAAGCAGTGAATGATGCATTTATTGTTTATATTTTGGGGAAAATAACGAAGAATCAGTTGCCTAATATTATCATAATACAGCTTACAGCTTAGCTTTGAACATTTGAAATGGAGATATATTTCTGGAGTTTTCTTTGAAAATTAAAAAAAAAAAACTATATATATTTATGTAGCGATTGTTTGAATAAAAGGATTTTCAAACTGAATATTGAAAGAAGTCATAAGTAAATAATCAGCAACTACTGGTAATGAAAATATTTTTGGTATTTTAAAAAGTCTGCCATAAATACGAAACACATGAAATGTAAATTTTTAATGTGAATTCTATCATAAACTCTATGTTAGTGATTTTTTTTATTAATACTTTGTAGACAGCTTTTCAAAAAAATTTACAATTATATTCTGGAGCCCATTTAACAATGATTTAGTGTGAATTTTTTAAATTTCTCAATTTCCTGAAAATCAGCATTATGCTATTCATATTACAATGCAGTATTAGATTTAAAAAAAAAAAAAAAAAGAGATTCTGAATTAAGTAAAATTGATATTAGTCCCATCCTGAAGTGAGTCGGTGAAGAGTCAGTATATTTTGTTATATTTTTTTTGTTTTCTTAATTTTTCCCATATTAATATGAAAAGTTTTTTTTTTCTTTTTTTCTTGTTTCTCTGTCACTAGGCTCCGAGATTTATGGGTGGATGTTCGTAATCAGACGGGTGTACGTCGATCATTCTCTCTGAAGCAGCGTATCAAACGCCTTGGGCAGGGACTCGAAGCAATACCAAGTAGCGATGCCTTGCCTACAAACAACAAAGAGGCTTCAGAAAAGAAACTGAATGATAAGAAGAAAACTGAAAAGCCTAATCACAATTCTCATAATAATCACGTTCACTAGGCAAAAACATTTCTAGAAATTTTATATATACGTTTTACATCACCAAAGAGTGTTATAAGACATCATATCAGTATCCAGCAATTACAATTAATTTAGTGGGTGTAAATATTTTTTCCATCTAAAGAAAGAAAAAAAAAAAAAAAACCAAAGTATACCTAAAACTTTTAGAACCATAGGGAAAAGATAGTACTTAATTTTTATCACGATTTTGATTAATTTTGTTAAATATGGAGTCAATTCAATAGTTTAATATTATCTATGCAACTGATTTATAGAATATATTTGGTTTGGACATGAGAAATAAAAGCTATACAATGAAATTTTGAGCAAATATCATTCATGAAATGAATGTACATTTCATTTTTTCATAAATTTTCTTTTTAGGATTATTAAGTTTAGTAAGCATGAATTTTAATTAACATACTGTGCAATTTCATATTTTTTTACTTGCTATAAAATTGAAAGACAATTGCAGATTAAAGAACTTTAAGCTCATGTTCAGTTTAATAAGCAATCATTCTTCATCATCATAAGAAGAGTCTTACAATCATTTTTTTAACGAATATACATATCATATTTAAAAGCATAAGTTTTTGTAAAAAAAAAATAAAAAATAATAATAAATAAATAAATAAAAAATTAAGCAAAAACATAAAGTATTTTATTTTAATTACTAATGCTTTTTTTTCATCCCAGTCTGGATAGAATTTATACTAGACACTGATTATTTTGATTTGCAATTATTTATTTTAATAAAATGAACTCAGTAACTTTCCGAGAGGAACGTACGCTGCTTGAAGTTCATTGTTATGACCTTTTGTGATGTTTGAAGTAGTGATTTTTTGATATAACCCACCTGCTAATTTACATTATCGTATGTACCTGCACTATTTCTTTTGTTGTTTGTATAATAAAAACAAAAAAATAAATTTTAGTGAGATAATGCTGATTGATCTCATATTAAAAAAATGTCTGAATAAAATTCAAAGTGACATAGTTGATTAGTTTTATTTTAATTGTACTTTTGTTGAATTAAATACCTTTATTAATGTTATTAAATCAGAATTTATCATTGTTTTCACTTTACCTAATGTAAATAATTTTAATAATGAAAAATAGTTATATTTATTAATTGTAATTAATTTATAAATGCTTTATATTTTATTCTTTAATCATGAAGGAAATTTTTTTTATTTATTCTTTACATTTACATAAGATCTATTTATAATAAGTTTGAGTAATGGAAAAAAATTGTATAGGAATCAAATCAATTCATATTGGGGTAATAAATATTTATAAAATCTGATGGCTTATTAAATTTCTTTCACAAATTATGTATATCTGCAGAACTTCAAGGAAAAAAAAAAAAACCTTTATGTTGTTACCAATTGATAAAAAATTGGACTTGTTAAACCTAAATAAAGTTATAGCAATATTATACTCTTTAAGGTTTTATATTCCTTTGCTTAGTTAAAGGTTTAAAAGCAATATACTATTAAGCTTAATGTTTGGGTTTTATATGCCTTGATTTATATTAGTATTATATTACCAAGCGAATGCTCTCAACTTTTTGATTCACCGAATTTTTATGACTAGTCGTGATTAAAAATACATGTTTTTAAAAAAAAAAATCTAAATGAAAATATTTCATTATTGATATGACTTTTTTTTATTTTGAATCAATAAAGCTAAGTAAAAAATAAAAATCATTTTATATGTTTTGCTTATTGACACTTTCAACAAAACAAATTTCTTCTCATAAATAATTTTGACAAAATATTTCATTTGACTTCAGTAGAATTTGATTAAAACAGCTCTATTATTATTATTTTTAATACACTATAATAGATCTGATTTTCAAATAACATATTAAAACAAAAAAGAAAAATATTAATATGAATAGTTCATTAAATTGTATCAACGTTACAATTTCTGTGTTAAATTGTTTGAATTTCTTAGAAATTGGAAGAAACATAAAATTTATGAGAACAAAATTATTTAAGCTTGTTTTATAGTGACAGAAAATGCTGTATTTAAATTTTGAACAAGATATATAGAATAAAAAAAGAAAAAGTATTTACATCGTGCTAATTAGTTTTACTAGTCATCCAATTTCTTTTATTTTCAGTTGAATTAAAAATAAGCTGGCATTTGTAAGTTGTTGTTTTTTTGTTACATTTAAGTTTGTTTTTTTTTCTTCAATTATGAATAAATGCATCTACTAATTCTTTGGTCTGTTTTGTGTTTCTTTTCCCTTACAGAGAATACATTCAAGATACAAAGACTGATACACTCGGCAGAAAAACAAAGTCAAGTTGAAAACTTTCCACAGTGTTTGTGGAGTTTTTCTTTTTCTTTTCCAATATAGAAAAAAATGCTTTAATCCATTTATATTTGTGTTTGGAGGAGTCAGGAAGGTTAATGGCTGCTAAAGGTTTCCGAGAATGTTGATACTTCCAAATAATGTTATTTACCTCAAAAGAATTTAGAAACTACAATTCCAAACTTATAATTTTATTTAAGATTTCAATATAAATTTTGACTTATAAATATGTATTCTTCCACAAGATAGATATATTAATGTTGTTAATAATAGAAATTGCCTTACTATTTTCTACAGTAATTAGAAATTTGGGATAAAATTTAGGTTAAAGTTATATCCTGTATATGTTTATATTCTTGTGATATTTATTATAAGTATTTATAAAAGGTTGATCAAATCTGTGATTATTTTTCTTAACCTTTCTTTATATTTCATGATTAGGAATAGGAATTTTTTTTTTTATATATAATTTTTATTTTGCAGTCGTTATTTATGCAGATTTTAAACAGTTGAAATCAGCACAGTAATAAATAAGAAAAAAAATGTGTGGTTTTTCTTTTAATTTTTTTTTTTTGAATATGTATTTCAGTTTATTGAAAATGGTGCTTGAGTCAATCTTTAATTCTCTAATGGCATTCCTTAATAATTACAGTAGTATTCAGAAACGCAGGCAAGCTAATTTCATTCTTTAATCCTTTTCTTCCCTTATTTGTAAAGAAAAAAAAAAAAAAAGCAATTAAAAGAGGCAGAATGGCTTGAATTATTCTTTCAATGACAAGAATTTAACGTTGTTATTTGATTCCAAATTTTTATTATAAAGGTTTATGTTATTAAGTTATAATCTTCCAATTTATTACATTTATCTTGCTGTTTCCAAAACAGATTGCCATCTTTGTCTTCTTCTCCTCCCTTACTTCCAGTGGCATCTTATAACAGAGGGACAAGGGAATCCTCATCTCCTTGGTAACACCAATAATGAAACACTTATTGGTAAAACAATTTAGCGGGTAGCATAAAAATTCGACTTAGGATTTGACAAGGGAACAGTTTTGAAGGGAATGAACTTGAAAAGTAAATTTTAATTCATTACTTATTGTCTTGTAATTTGTTTTCTATATTTCTCAGAATCTCTAGGCTGTTCCCTTTTGCCCAGATATCTCATAGTAGTTCTCTCCTTATTTTATTAAAGTTTCCTTGGGATAGTTATAAAATATTGCTTTAACTTTTTGATATGCATCTTTAAAAAAAAAAAGCATTCTTTATTTAAGTAATGATTATTTTTAGAATGTGCTATTTTTTTAAATTTTGAAAGTGCGACATTATGAAGAACTGGCACTTTAAGCTCACTTTCAGCTCCGCTGATTCTATGTAATCTTTTATATTTATATGGAATTGGAAATACTACATTTTGTTAAGTTTAAGGGACCAGGTGCAATTTATGCCCTACTTTCGTAATAAGTATATTATAGCTATAGCTAGTAATTTAGTATGTTCATTAATCAGCTAAATTTCAAAGAATCCTTGATCAGTTCTTGAAATTATTTATTTTGATGATAAACACGAATCAAAACCTATTTCCTAGATTGGCTTCCATTTTAGTAACTTCTTTTTCTGTTGTCGCTTTTAAGTTAACTATGATATGTTACTTGTGTAATTCATTTACATTTGAAGTTTTCTTTCCACCAATGCAATGACAGAAAATTAATTAACCAAACAATGATGCTCATTCACAAAAAACTCACTTTTATCTACTCTGCATAAGAATTTAGAATTTTTTGCAAAAAGAAATGGAAAAACAAGTTGTGTTTTATGTATTAAAACATACTTTTCTTAAAATAAAAACAAAATGAACATCTTTATAATTGGTTACAATTAAAAGTAAATGATGTTCCTTTTATGAAGTGGATTAAATATGTTTATAATATTATATATATTAAAGCTAGCGACTTAAGAATTTTAGCAGTCTTTTAAAGAGAAAAATTAGCTTTTTAAATCAAAAACAAAATAAAGTGCTTTCTAATTATAACTTTGTCTTTCAAATACTTAAAAGAAAAATATTTATATAAATATATAGTAATTTTATTGCCTTAGAAACTCCTGAAACGTTCACTTCAGGTGGCTGTTGCTGCTAATTAGTGTGCCTTTTCCTGAATTTATTGGAATATACTCTTTAAACTGATGCAAGTTATTATATTCCATTATATAGTCTAGTAAATTCACAACCAAAAAATAAGTAGGGAAATTTAGATCATGTTGTAGGGAACCCATTAATTAGTACATGCGAAAATATAAATGTTTTGACATCAGTTTTGATATTTTTGTATAACGAAAAAAAAAATAATACAGTTGATATTAAACATTCGTACTGAGCTGACATTGTAAACAAAGAAATGAATAGTTTGGTTGCCAGTCAGCGCCGTAACAAAAATGTTGGGGGCCCCAGTGCATGATTTTGGGGCACCCCATACCATTACCCCAGCCATAGTATTTTTTATACTATGAGTATGGTATTACTATTATGCATTAAATACAAAACAGTGCTTATAATGTTTTTTAAAGTCCTTGTTTAGATTAAGAAAGCAGATAAAAACTCGGAAATCCAAAATTGTGTTATGTTGCTGCAATTCCATCTTGGGGCCTCCTGCTGTACATGAGTGTTTGGTGAAAGCCTGTTTTAAGTAAAATGTGATAAGGGATATAGTATCGTTTTCTCCAGTTTAATCTTTATATAAGTGTATTGCAAAAATAGAAATGAGTGTTCTTTCTGAATTTTTAAAAGAAAAAGAATGCTGGTTGGGGGCCCCAGTGCAACACACTGCTTGCACCACCGGTTTTTACAGTCCTGTTGCCAGTAACTGTGTTCTATTCAGAATGTTAATTCTGCAAGCTATTTTACAAATTTTTAAGTTGTCTTTCGTTGGTTTGAAGTAGAAAATGATAATTTATAGAGTTCCTTTTGGTTGACGTTCAAGAAGATGAAAATGAAAACAATAGACAGCTATTTTAAGTTGAAAAAAATAAAATCCAAAGTTCTTGTTTCTGTGAATTTTGATGTTTCAGCTTTGTGAACATTATTACACGTCGACTATGTAGGAGACCATGAATTTAATCAGTTTGTAAGAAGACCTCAGTGATCAATTTTCATATGTCTAAAAAATGTGTTTCTTCACTTAACATTAAAGGAAAACAAGAAAGAAGCAACGTAATTGTCAATAACCACAACTGATGTTGTAATGTGTAAATGTTTATTAGATGAAAAAAATAAATCAAACTGGCTAACACAAATTTATCAGTGGTAATTCATTGTAGTTACTAACATTGTAAAACACCACCTCTTTACTTTTCTACATTTTTGAGGCTTTCATATTAAAACAAATATATTCCTTCCATTTTCATCTATCTGTTTAAAAATTCTTCAACGATATTTCGCGATATTAAATAATGAAAAGAAATTGATAAGCATGGCGTTTGGACCTACAGTTAAATAATTAAGAAAAAAGATAATCATTAAAACATAAACTCTAATTTTAGTTTCTATCTTAAGACTGTCTTCTTTCTTCTTCTTCTTCTTTTATCGACAAGGTCGACTTTAGACCACGATCTAGCCCTATCTGAGAACATCAGGGTGAGGCTAGGAAATTGAAGAAGGGGGGGGCGAGATTCACATCTGTGCCAGAAATAACCCCGAGATTGTAAGTCCCAGGGAGAAACGGACGAAACACAGAAGAAGAAAGAAACACCATACCCATGCCGGGATTCAAACCTGGGTTCTGACACATTGACCTCACGGCAGACCGCCAATTAGACTGCTCGGCCATGGCGGAACGGCACTGTCTTCTTTAATTATGCTATTTTTTTTTTAAATCAGGAATGATTACACATTTTTTAGAAAAAAAAGTTGCAGAAAGAGAGAATGAGATTATAGTGTTTAAGGTACTAAAATCCATTCTAAAGTCAGATTGGCAACCAAACTGGTCATATTTCTGCCTTGAAAGTTTTGCTTGTTCTCTTAATGTAAGGAAGTTAAATTCAGAAGTTAACAGTGAACCTAATAATTCAAGTTTAACTGTAGTTTGAATTATGGTTAATAAATTCAAAGAACTAAAAGTAAACAAAAACAAAACAGTGCATCATCCATGAAAGAGTAAAAATCCTAAACAGAAAAAATAATGAGCCAACAAAGGAGAGATAAAGATATGATTGTATTAGAATGTTAAATGAAAATAAAACAATCAATCAATCAATAGCTTTATTTATTTATACAACACACAGTAATAGATTGTAACTCTCATTCACTTCAACAAAACTGCCTAACTCATTGAATAACACAGAATCAAACCAAAATAACATTCAAGCAACATCTATAGAGAAACATTACAAAATGATTAACCACAGAAATTCAAATGCTATAACTAATGTAAAACAGGCAAATGCTTTGTTTGTTGTAGATTTTATTTTTGAAATAGTAAACCTATCAAAAACCCTCTTTAACTTTAGATCTAGACAATGTATTAAAAAAAAAATCGCAAAACTACAAATTAAACATATATGCAGCATAGCTTGAAAGTTCCTAAATTGCAATGAAAGACATCACAATAAATTTGGGCAATTCCTCGTAGAGCAGCTACCTGATGCTTAAAGATCGTAATATGGCTTAACCAACTAAATATTATAGCATTAACCACGGTTATGCAAATTTCTTAAGAAAAGGGATATTTTTAAAATATAATTTTGTAGAATTTGAATTTTTTTCAATTGAATATTACATTCGATTAGCCTTAAGAATTCTTAGTATAAAAATAAATACTATTTTAATTATTATTTTTAAAAAGATTTTGGAACATCATTTGTCACACTCTCAAAGGAGAGTAAAATTAATTTATTTTAACTGAGATTTTGACTTTTAATATTATTTTTATTTTTTTTAATGTATCAGATAATTATTTTCATGTTTACATTTTTATTGTAATGTATGTTTAAATTTTGCAAAATTTAATGTATATTTAACCTTAATTATTTATTAATATTTTTTGGAAAAAATATTTACTTTTTTCAGTTAAAGTATTGAGAATAATAAAAATGTTAATAATAATAAAAATGTTAATAATAATAAAATATTCATTTAGTATATTTTTTGAGTACTTCTGGCTATTTAATTTTATTTTGTTCTCAAATTAGTATATTACTCTAAACAGATACTATGTAATAATTAAACTAATTTCGTTATTCTTAGGATAAATATAAACTAATTTATATTTAAAGGCTGAATGTTTGAATCGGATATCATCTTATGGTATTCACCTTTTAATTTCTGTCCTTTTATGTTAAAACATTACAATTGTTTTATTTTACATTTATTATTTAGGAGGATGACCAATATTTGTGCTTTAGTTACTGCAGGATAGTTATGAAGTTTAAAATGTGCAAATTGTAAAACAATCAAATAATAATATAAAACGTATATAACAAAAGGTGGGCCCGGTAGCCGAGTGGTCAGGGCGCTCGGCTGTGGGTTGGAGGTGGCTGGTTCGATTCCCGGCCTCGGCGGAGGGCGGAAATTTTTCCACGCTCCATTTTCCTCCAAATGGGTCCTAGGGTCTACCCAGCCCTCTGTTGAATGGGTACCGGGTTTCTTTCCCAGGGGTTAAAGGCGAGCGGGCTGACTATCCGACCTCAAGTTAGTCCCGTTGGTCATATAACGCTGGGAGCCCTGATCTCCCGCGACCCGAAAGGCCAGCCCTGGCCTGTAGTGGGACAGCTTTAACTTTTTTTATATATAACAAAAGCCAGTGGCGGAGTGTGGGTTTCAGCCGCCCGGGGCGTAGGCCAAATTCGCCGCCCCCTTATTTAGGTATTTAAATTTTGCCGCCCGGAAAGAAAATCATGAATTGTAGCAAGTTAATTGAGTCAATGTGAACAATCTGAGCACAAAATAAAACGCTGGGAATTATCGCAAGCCAACTGGTTAGTACAGATGGTGTTGCCAGTCGCTAGAGTGAGTGAGATGACTACACTCACTCAAATAAAGGGGATTCCCCGGTTCCGCACAGATTAAATAATAAGTTCCATGCTCATTTTAATCTGTCAGAATTGTAGGTGCGACAAAAATATGTAAAGAAATGGTTCAAATTTTTAGTTCAGATTACAAGATATTATTATTTATTGTGAAATTTTGCCGTCCGGGGCAGGCCGCCTCCACTAAGCTATGCCACTGATAAAAGCTCAGCTACTGTTTTATTTTTCTGTTCTGCAGTTCAGAGGATTTCTGTAAGCAATGTTTGTTGCAGTTATGCACTTAAAAGAGCATTTTTTAATTTAATTCCACAAGGGTTTTTTGTAATTTTGTAGCTTTGGCAGTGACATTCAAAGAAAATTTTTCACTATTTATTCTTTTTAAAAAAGCAGACATTCTGAGACGGATTGTATCTTGTTTTATATGAAGACAGGTTAACTCATATAGCCAGGTCTCAGATATACCATTTGTTATGCAAAACTGTGTGTCTGACAGTCTGCTGTTCAGAATAGGTTATCTAAATTGAAACTGGATATTTCTCAAGATATTTATCAATGTCGGTTTAAAAAAAAATAAATCACCAATCACAATAGTTTTAGAATTCTTAATAAAATTGTTTTGGGATATGAGTATTTTGCTCAATGTCTTAAAAAAGGAAAAAAAAAAAAACACATCTTAATATAAGCAGTGTCATTTATGAAACTGCTAAGTACTATTGAAAGATTAAGCTTGACAAGTTGGTCATCCTAATTTCAATTTGTTATTAATTTTTCTTTTTTTGAAATGCTGAACAATATGTTTTCAGTATTTATAACAGAAATTAAATATTAGAAGTTTACTTTTATAAGTGCCTTTATTTTATTTTTTTGAAAAAAGGAAATTTAACTATAGCAACATAGAGATGTATTATATTTGTAATGATATGTTGAAAATGGATGTTGTTGTTGACTGATTGTGAATGAATTTTGTTTCTTACATGTAATTATTGTCAATTACTCTATACTTGTTATCCACTGCTATCATTAAAAGAACAAAAATATATTTACTGGTGAAGTTTTGATAATTAATGTCTTTTTTTTTTTTGTTATAGTTTATTTTTACTATCAACTCTAAGCCGTTTCCTTTTGTATGTTGTACAAATGTGAATTCTTCCATTTTTTTTTCTTTTATATGAAGCAATATTTAATCCTAGTGATATAAAATGTTGCAGCTATTGAAGATATATTAAATTTCCATTTGCAGTCATTATTTGATGGTGTATTGTTAATAATATTGATTAATTGTACAGTTTATTAAACTTCCTTGCCTTCTAGACAATGTACTACTTGTTTTTTCTTCATTAGATTAGCTCGTTAATTTTACATTGGACAGATTATTAGATAACAATGGATGATCAACAGATAATGAAGTGGTGAGAAGTTGATACATCCATAGCACCATTGGAAAACTATTAGCATTCTGTCAGATAAAACAAGCTAATGAATATTCAACCACCTTCTGCCCATTTTTCACAGTGTCAGTGTGAACATATTGACTATATATTGTTAAACTATTTTTAAAACTACACTCAATTAATCTCAAATACAAAATTTATATTTTACCATAAAACAATATTGATGAGAAATAGTCAAATATAGATCTATTTTAGTTAGAACCATTTATAATTCATGTTTTACACAAATATAATTTTAGCATATTTAATTCTGAACAGATAAAATTTTGCTTTAAAATTAAATTGTTCATTTTGAACAACTCATTAATTACCCTTACTGCTTTATGTTGCAATAAGTCGGAATTTACTTTCACTTCCCACCCCTAGAAGCAGTCGATTTCCAGATATTTACAGGTTAGCCTAGCAACGCACTTGCTTGAGTTTGGCATCGATGTCGTAAAAGAGGGGGAGAAGTCCATTAAGAGAACCCTCAGATCTTTTACCATTGCAACGAAACCTATTTCTCTGCACGACAACAAGGGGATCGTCACAATGGAAACGATTATTAGATTGCTTGAGGAGGGCTTTAAAAGGGTAGATTCTTGCGGTTTTAGCCACCGGCTAAGCAACATCGCTGCAAGTGCGTTTGTAGGCTTAATGTGTTTTGATGTATTACATCCCTTCAGTTACAATATCTCGTATGATTCAGAAATCTCTCTTTAATGTCATCACAAATTTACTGTGTAGTAAATTATGAATTTATTACAATGTAAAGCAGGAAGAATATGAAACAGGCATGAGAGAAATGATCAATTAGAAAGGACATCTTTAGATTTACAGTCAAAAGAGGTTTAATTGTATAACTTTTACTTTATCAAAAACATAAATTCAAATTATTTTTATATACAAAGATACTGTATATAGGAACCCTTACGATTTAAATGTTTATTTCATAGTTTATGGATAGTTCTGTCATAAGCTGTAAAATGCATGTGTAAAAGGAGACATCCCTAACCTATCAAAGACATACAGTTAGTTTGAGATGATGAAAAAAAATTAGATCCAATGGAAAATGGCTGAAAATAATACATCCAGCAGCAGTGTTGAGAGAAACATTGGAGTAAAAATGAAAATCAAATGAAATAAAATTCATAATTTGGAAATGAAACTTTATTAAGTAACTTATGATGATGGTTAGCAAAAAATAAAAATTTCATGGTCGTTTAAAAAAAATTATAGAAACCCAAAGAAAAATTTGTTAAAATACAGTATTGGGCAATACATGCAGTAGTGAAACATTCCACATCCCCACGTGATAATAGGGTGTGTCTGAACGTCGTGGTCTGTTTGAATATAAACTACAATAACTGGTATTAAGTTTTGAATCAGTCGCAATAATGGTTCTGAAGGAAAGGTATTTTTAGTTGAATATTACAACTGTTCATATGGTCTACGACAAAACGATGGACAAAGCCTTGCATATTTGAAGGAGCAGTTTCAGCTTACATTTCGAAAACACACCCCAAATGACAGTGTGATTCTTGATGTCATCCAAAAATTCCAAAGGAAAGGTCGTGTAAAGGTGGTGTAGGACGACATGAACCGTAACAATGAGAATCACGGATATCTCTTGGAACAGGTGCTTACCTGTCCTACACATGTGGCATCCAGATAGTTTCTTTGTGGAAGCTTTGACCATGGGGTCATCTCAATGTAGGAAGTTTGAAGGAATTGTATAAACTGTGAGTCCACCATAACAGTGAACATTTAGAACAACCTTGGATGGATAATGCTAAGTTAGGGTATTCCTGTAGCTAACATTTAATTATATTTACTGCTCTCACTCCTGGTTTTTTGTCTTTTCACTACTGTTTATTTTGCCCTATACTGTAGAATTAATGAATTGATCCACAGATGGATATAAAACTTTGTATTAATATTCTAATAGATCATTAACATAGAAATAAAGGCCAACATCGCTATTAAAACTAAAATGCGGCTATTCAGGATATTAATTCTACCGATACGAAACAATTCGTGGATGGTATGAACACCAACAAACAATCTGTGATTACATCCAGAAACGCAGACTAAGCTGGTTTGGCCATGTTTGCAGAATGGATAACACCCGGCTCCCTTACAGTCTTCTTTGGCAGCAAAGACCTGCCAACTGCAAAGTTCACCAAAAAGCCCCAAAGAAAACATGGCTCAACAGATTGAAGAGGACATCAAAAACCAACGACTGATTCTAGATGTGGCTAAAAACATCGCCACTGATCACAAGAAACAGAAAGATATTGTAATAATACTACATCGAACCCTGTGGCACTTACAGCAGTGTATTGGCTGCGAGGTAAACCTGCACCTCAATCACCAGATAAGGACTGGTGATGATGAATATAGAAATATTAATGATCTATTACTGTATTCAATTGAATCCAGTTCTTTAAATTATTTTAGCATATCCTTGGTTTTTATGATTTCATATAACTATTCAATTTACTTAATTCAATAACAACAATACTTTCAGTTCACAGATGGCATTCCTACAATGTAATTTTAATTTTTATTGCCTATCACCTGCTAGAAATATCCAATTGTAGAAATTTTTGCCTTCAAATACGTCATAAGATCAAGATAGTAACTGGCACCTCCAAAAATTAACAATAGGCACTATCGTGATAGATGTAAACCGATTGCTAACACAAATTCAGCAAATTTAAAAGGTTTAAATAGCTTCCTTGTCATAACTAAACTTCTTAGTGTATTTTTTTTTTCCTTTTCTTTAATCCACCTATTATAATTTCTTCGAGATTTAGAGTACCATTAATTGTACTCTAAATTCATCATCCAACGTGCACCCAGGAAAGGGATTCATCCGACGTGCACCTAGGAAACAAAAGACAAACAATAATTCATGCCTACAGCTTATCAACGATTTATAATAATGATGAAACAGCCGTTCCAGATTCCACTTCCTTGACAATCTCTAGGTATGAATTGTTGTTTGTCTTTTGTTTTCTTGTTGCAGATCGCACCAATCCCTTTTCTTAGTAAGATTTCACTGAATGTTAAACTTTATTTCTTTACAATTAATCATGGTTTATTTTAATCACTCTAATATCTAGGCTTGTTTTTTGAATTTTGGTGGCAATAGTTTAGATTCGGTTGTAATCTACTTATGATTTCTTTCAAAGTAATTCTTGAATTCACTCCCTTTGGATGATAGATAATTATTTGCAAAGCTTAGTAAATTTAAGTGAATTGAATCTTGAAAAGTAGTAAAAGTAATTTGCGTAAGCTTCATAAACAGTTTCCAAT
This sequence comes from Thereuonema tuberculata, assembly GCA_023159025.1. Classification (NCBI taxonomy): domain Eukaryota; kingdom Metazoa; phylum Arthropoda; class Chilopoda; order Scutigeromorpha; family Scutigeridae; genus Thereuonema; species Thereuonema tuberculata. The sequence goes on from JAFIDM010005346.1 coordinate 38,724,718, forward strand.
TTTGTTTCTGCAACCGAATTCAATTGTTCTTTCAAGAGAGTCATCCCAGTTTCTCTCATACACGTTCAAACTTTGATAAATAGTGTCCTCATACATTGCTGCTGTTAATTATTATTCTTCTAGTCTTTAAAAAAAAAAATCCGTCTGCTTCCTGCAGTGATATTAACAGTTGACTGCTTTCATTCAGTCTTTCCAGAAAGCTAACAGCCAAAATTCTATATTAGGAAGCCAAAACTTCATCTGCCCCTCAAATACATAGCCCCTGGTGCTGTGTTATCTTACCTGTATGATAATGTTTTTTGTTAAGTTTATTAACAATCTCAATGAACAGAATAGATTGAACATAAGGAACTACTGGAAAGAATCAAAATAATGAATAATAATATCCACACAAAATTGTCTTACGTGATGTTTGTTTCCTAGAGCTCTACAGGAAACCAGTACTGTTTGATTGAAAATGATTATCTTTGAGAAATATTCAGAAGGAAATTCACTAAGACAGATCATACTAATTATCTTCAGTATTGGCTTTTCCTTCAGCTATAGAATAGCTACTTCAAAACAATCACTTGAGTGTCTTCACTTCATTAATTTGAGTCTGCTGTTTCAGAAATCATTCCAGATTTAAACGCCATATTTTTTTTCCCCCATTTAGAAATAAAATGCTAATTGTACTGTAGACATTGACTGTTATTTTGAAACTGTAGATGTATAACGTCTGGTACCTATTTTAGGTTTTGTTCAATTGCTCTGCCCTTAATCTATTCAGAAATAAATGATAGAACATGTATATTCCACTCACCTAGAGAATGTCTGTGTATATACATAGTCCATTGATAATTAAAGAAAGTAAACACGGGAAGGACTGGCGAACTGTTTTCTTACTAATAATATAGGGCTTCTATTAGTATATAGATTTATTTTGATCTGTTCTGATGGTTCCTATCTATTGATTCAATGTCATTCAGAGTATTCATATGATATGGGGAAAGAGAACTAAATTATTATTCTTTGTCTTTTATGCACTTTCTCTTCAAATATCACAGTTTATTTGTTTTTGAAAAAGAACTGTCTTCTCCAAAGCAAGAAACAGATACTAAGCTGGATGTTTTAATTAAAATAGGATTGTATTACAGGTACTCCTCACTTGACGACCTACCTGCTTAACGACCGCTCGCAGCTCGCACTTACGACCTCCGCCTTTGAAGGTACAACTTCTATTTCATTGTCGTCATCTCCCTTACCTGGACCCTCTACAGCTCCAGATAACCAAATAAACAAATGATAATATGTACATATGCATGTCTTTTTATGAATAAATTTGAAGTTGGTTGCATAATTTTTATAATTTTATAAAGTCCTACATTCCCAGCAAAAGCTTCTCGCTTAACGACGTAGTCGTCAGAACGGAACTCAGTTGTAAAGTGAGAAATATCTGTATATATTATTTATAGATTGTTTTATATATTTTATAGATTATTTCATAGATTGAATAGAAATTATGCAAGAAACTGCAATAGCTAACATGTCACTCAACTATTGAAGACAGTTTAGCTGAGAAAAGATCTTTAAAAGAGTTATCTGGATGGCTTTCATTATGTTTAATAAGACCAATATTTATATATTTAATATTCATTATTTATCATTTTAACATCACTTGTCTTTGGAATTCTACAATACACACACCTGCTGCTTTCCAGTAATTAAGGGAAAAACAGAAAATTTGATTTTGAGAAAAAATATAAATAATAAAAATAATGCAGAGTTTCAATATCAATTTAAAGTAAGTGGTGCTGGCATCAGTTGCAGGAAATGAACAGGGTTTGTTTGGAAGGTGTTTGTCAGTTCATTGAATTGAGAAGGTCTTTCATATGGCAGATGCGATGTAATAACTACAAGGCATTATTTAACAGATGAAGGATGGAGAGCTATCGAAAGACAAGAGGCAGGTGGAAGTAGAAGCAGGTACAGTGAAGGTAGGTCTAAGGCAACTACTTCCATCGATAATGGTTATCTTTGACTATGTGTCCAGAGGAACAGTGCTGTTACCTGACCACAGGTATCTGAACTTGCTGTGGCCACAGGAATGCTAGTAACCCATTTCACTGCGAGAAAAGGCTTCAAGAAGGATGTTTTTATGCTAACGAATAGCAGTACTCCTTACTGAATACTCCCTCTTCAGAGGAGGGGATGTTTAAATGGGGAAAACTTTGTTTTTTGGAATGAAAACCAATGGATGTAGTAGTATTCACAAATGAGCCTAGATATGCTTTGCAGAGCGATTCTTGGAGAAAACCAGGGACACGATATCACTAGTATCTTGAAAGGTTCACTTATTGTAAAAGTAGTGGCTACACAGACCTGTATGTACTTTCAAGAAAATACAGATTCTAGACAATCTAGGGATGATGTCCTGGACACACATGTTGTCCTTACACAGATGCAATAGGCGATATGGTTGTCCTACAAGACACCAAACTAGGCTGCTAGATCGACATCTCCAAACAGAAACTATTCTATGTATGGAATGGCCAGCCAGGTCTCCTAATAAATTATGCTATTGAGATTATCCGTGTTGCTGCTTACAACCCCCTCTGCTCAAGACCTGGAGGAATTTAGAAAGAGCTTTAAAAGAACAATGGTCGTTGCTAGCTACTGAGCTACTACACACCACGATCAAAAGCATATGACCTGTATTGGTGTTAGTGGTAACTGTACCCCATATTGAGATATTTTGGCTATTTACTTTGGACACCTTATTTCTGACCTGGTTATGTGCTCATTGTTGGAAGAAATCAGCGTTTCATATAAAATGTTTTTTTTGGGTCATTAGCTGATATATAATGTGCTACAGGTTCTCACCACCTATCAACAAATTAATCATGTATTTTTTGGAATTATCACAATTTTTTTTTTTTCTTTAATTAACAGAAACCAGTATACGTATATTCAGGGCTGTAACTAGGCAGGGGCAACAGGGCACATGCCCATGGCCCAGACGGAAGTGGGGTCCCAGAAAGATCGAAAAAAATTCGCATTATATTAAAAAAAAATGTACGCCTGTAATAAAGCTACTATGGGGAAATAAGTAGCTTTATTTAAATACATAAAATTTAGTGTAGGGGGGCCCAGAGATGAGGTCTTGCACAGGGGCCCAAAAAAGCTAGTTACGGCCCTGCATATATTAATTATAATTTATTATTCTACTATTTAAAATAGAAACTTGAATAGATGAAAAGAATAGATTGAATGGAAAGGTAAATGATTAAAGGGGAGGGTAATCCATGAAATTATTCTTTGCAACTCTCTAGCAGCTAAGTGCTAACAGCTTTTCTCCATTAGAATATGAAAATATTGCTAAGTGGGTACAATGTTTCGCAACTCATTACCTTAAAAGTTTTTCTTTAGAATTGTTAAAAAATTGTCCTTAAAGCTTCAAACCCAATCAAATTACTGATGATTATGGTATATCTTTACTGAGTGCATTGTTTCATAAAATTTTTTTTTACCAAAACCCTCTCTAAAATTTTACAAATCATACACTTTGGAACAGTTATAATTCTGGGCCATTTTAGTTTCAAATTCATTCAAATCGTCAGTTACACTTGATAAGTGATAAACTCAATAGGTAATCATGTTGTGGGGCTAACTTTCTTTCCTTTCCCTACCAATACATTATTTGACAATGTTTTAGGGATATTTCAATCAAAGTCTTTTTAAGAATGCTTAACTCAAGCACTGGTCTTATAGTCCATCCAAGATTTCTGTCGACCATTGTTAGATGGCAAAAGACATTGACTTGTGGTTTCTTTTTATTAGATCTCAGCAACAAATAATAGTAATAATTAAAATTCATCTGGCAGAAAGAAAGCAGACGTTACTGTCATTTTTAGTGGCTAACAATGGTTCACCAATGTTTATTGAAGGGTAGTAGCGATTGCATTAAAGTTTGGATAATGTTCCTAATCAATATAATGTCTGAAATAATTGATCTAATTGCTATTTTATTTACTGAACATTGCTATTTACTGCTTTATAATTATATGCTTGTATACATTCTGTGGTACACCAATATAAAATTTAGTGCATACTGATCTTCAAGGCATGTTATTCAAGCAACAGAACTAAAAATTCACAAACATATACAGTAAAACCCCGCTAATCCGGCATGTTCGGGACTTCGGCAGTGCCGGATTACCGAAAATGCCGGATTACTGAGCGCAGTCTAAAAATAGCCGTTAATGCGAGGATAGCGGAAATACCACTTAAATAGAGAGTCAAAAGGGCTATTAATAGGTAGCAGGCCATTTTTCCGTGTTCTATTGTGATTTCTCTGATTTCGGTAGTGATGGAAAATGTTAAAAACAAAACAACAAAATATATTTTTATGTAGTATTATATTTTAATACAGTACTTACAGTACAGTATAGTTACTTTATTTCGTATAATAAGTAATATAGTACATTACTAATACATTATATATTAAGTACATATATTCCGCGCCCGGGAGGCTTATTCAGTGTAAAAAAAAACCTTAGACCGATGCTGGATTATTGAATGTGCCGGAAGAGCGGGGTTTTACTGTACATGTATATATAAAAGGACGCTATTACTTCTATAAAGACTAACAAATCTTGCCGGGTAAAAACTTGTCAAATCATCCTCTAAATATTGAGTAATATAACAAACATCACAGCAGCTAATAAAAGTATAAACTATATTCATTTATCCTCCATGGAGTGTAGACAGTACAAAGATACCGTACCTGCGATCATCTCATGAACGGGACGAAGTTAAGGCCCGATGTTCAATAGGATTCGCCCATCTTAACAATCAGGTAAGAAATCCGGAACCAAGAAATCAGGACCCATTTGAAGAGGCTGGAATTGCCTTCCTTAGCCCCCCCACCCCCCAAATAAATAAAAAATAAAACACTATCTCTGAAATAATGGTATGAGATCGCGTTACCGCTGCCATAGGTTTCGAAGTGACAACTCAATTGTTGCACTCGAAATTTATACAGAAGTCCGTTTCTAGCGTTAAATATAACAATACGCTTTCACAGGAGATACAGCAGAACAATCAAAAATTAGGAGATTATAAGCAATTATGCGAGTGAGTCAATTCGATTCATGCAGCGTATTTTCTACCAGCCTCAAATGAATTAAATGGATCCATAATAACGAAAAATGCCCAAAATATTTATCAATAAATAGAAAAATTGTTCGTCTATATTTAATATATTTTGAGGCCGGAGGGGAAAGTAAGTTTGTGAATTAGTCCTATCATTTAAAAAGCGATTTTGTTCTTGTCTTCCTAATTCTTTAGGCTCAACTGTATTTCCGGTGAATAGCTCCTTTATATATGAAGATCTGATGTCCATTGCTAGGAAAGGAGCGCCAGCTAGAATGAAACAGCTGTACTAGAATATCACTTACGACCGTAAGACCTCGTTAATGAAATAATATTTATTAAACTCACTTCCCTTCTTGCAAATGCACGTCGTGACAGTCGAGGTAAATGATAAGCATAATATGAACAAGAAAAGAAAAACAAAAATCGTATTTTAAATTGTATTTAAAGAGCTCAATTTCTCGTATAAAATGCTCTTTCCGTCAGTGACAAATGCTGTGATTGGTCCTTGACTATTTCCGGGGCTCTTCATACTTCCGGTTGCCTTTCTACTCTCCAAACAGCAATTAAAATCGATTATTGGTCATATTTGGAAATTTAACGATCTAATCTATAGTAACAACGTAATCAGTTTTATAATTACGGAAATAGACTATTTTTATAAACTTTTAATGTTTAAATTGCAGAAATAAAAGAATATCAAAGTGAATCTGGTTTCGAGAGTATTAAATTTCATCACTTCACAGTTGCAGCCTGAAAGGTGGAATTACGACGTAGCATCTTCTTACAAGATGTTGGACTTATTTACGATTTTCAGCAAGGGGGGGATTGTTTTATGGTGCTTTCAGAGCACGCCGCAACTGTTTACACCTTCTGTAAATGCACTGATTAGAACAGTTATTTTACAAGTAAGTTTTGAACGAACTGACACTTGCTCAATCCAGTCAAAATAACTCACCATATAGATCAACTTTGAACCTTAAAAAATAAGGATATTATTTCGCAAAAACCTTTAGAAACCTCCTTTTATACTCCACGTCTCAACGATAATCGCATTTCTTAATAAACGATGCTGTTTAGCCTGAAAAACTTTCTTTTAGAGCTTTGTTAACGTAGGATTTCCAATTTTAACCTTGATTTAAAGGCCATTTTTAGCTTGAAGGAGTCTCGTTTATATCTAAATTGAAATAAGAATTGGATTCGTTTTTTAAAGTTTTAAATCAATTCTCCAATGATTGCAAATATCTGTAATTGTCAAACCTACTGTAAAGCAACACCTGACATCCTATTTATCGGTATTGGCCCCGTTTCAATCTATTAATGGCTATTTCTGAATCCCATGCGTTCAATGGATGTAATGCAATATTTACCATATTTTCTTTCTGTTTTAATATGATTATTATCGAATCAGCTATGGGATTAAGCGGAATTTATTGTTTTACTGATATCAGACCAATGAAATTGACAACGACTTATTAATTTAATTTAAATTTTATGAGAACGAATGAAACGTCTTTTTTTTTTAATTCTTTAATTAATTAACCGAAAATAATTGACGTTTTAGCAGCAGGTGACAGATTCTATATTTATTCACCGTTTTCTTTCCGGTGTTGTTAGTCGCCTTTGCAATTCCGTAATATCACAAAAAACTATTGCTTTCTCATATTATCAGTATATGAAATTGAAACCCTGCCATATTGAAATTCAAAACGGATATTACGTTTCGTCGAAAACTTTCATCTACATTCTGATATCGTTTGTATCAAATCATAAAATGTGTGAAATCATTATGTAAATAATGTTTGAGAAATATACATGAAAATATATTTATAAAATCTACAACACATACACATATATACTGTATATGTACACGTACATGGGGTTGTATGGGATTTTTATGAAAGATACTGTTTAGCATGGGCAGACGTAAAATCTGAAGTATACAAATTGTAATAAGTAAAATTGAGAATAATTGGATTAAACTTTTATAAGTTTTTATATAAGATCAATATCTAGGATAATGCTATAATGATTTACCTTTATAAGTATTTGTTATTCGTAATTTATTATGTAATTTTAGTTCGTTTACCACTTAAGTAAAAAAAAGTACATTTTATTAATATTTTAGAACTAATAATGCTTGTTTATTTTTAGGAAAGGACAGGCAACAACTCATTCACTCATGAGGGTCTGACGTTGCAATATAAATTAGATAATGAGTTTGAACTCATATTTGTGGTAAGTTTTCTTATTGAATATTCTTAAATTTCAAAAAACAAAAACAAAACAAAAAAACTTTTCAAACGAGTTCTGTCACTCTTAATTGTCATTACAATAAAACCATCTCCCAACATGAAATACAGTTGTTTGTACATATTTGTGGCCCAATTTACAATTGAAAAGGACATAACATATCTCGATATATTTTTATTTTACACATTGTTCATCAGAAAACTAATAATTTTTACAATTTTTTATTCATTTTTCTTTATTTAAAGTTAAGAGTTTATTAGAAGTTTAAGTTTCCAATTAGAAAATTAAATGCTGCTTTAAAATTTAAAGAAAATCTCATGATAAACCAAACTAAAAATTTATACAGATAAAGTGGAACAGTGCGTATAAATTTGTTAACAACTTGTACAAATGCATATATCAAGTCGTCTTCTGCTCTCTAATCCTCAGTGTGTTATGTAATGTTAGATGACATTCTCTTAGCTGAATTTAAAGTGATTTTCTGTTCTTCAGTGACGCTTAGACTTTCATTCGAAAGTTTAACTAAGGGTGGCTGAACAAAATGAAGGAGAGTCATAAGTTTTGTAAGAAGGAAATATATCTCAAGAATGCTTCCATGCTAGTTGGAAAAACATTCTCACTCTACAGGAAATGAAGCATTCTCTATTCTACAGGGAAGATGGAAGCAACCTTAGCCAAAAAAAAGGAAGACTGAGAATTTGAGACTTTCTGTAGCCAAGAAATTACACCATCAGAGAATTCCCAAAGAGTACTAGCTGCAAACTAAGATAGCTTTCTTCAATTTAAATATACAAGTACAGGGTGCTTATAATTAAAGTTGCGATTTCAAATTGCCCTAACTTTAAAACTACCAGTCAGATTGACTTGATATTTTACCAGAACAATCGTGAGGTAATGGAATTTTGTTTGGCTAAGGAAAAAAAATAGTTCCAAAATGTGCCGATAGATGGCGCTGTCAGAGCTCACATTGCTATTGTGGAGGTATGCAAATTACTAAGACGTGTTAGTAATTTGCATGCCTCCACAACAACAATGTGAACCCTGGCAGCACCATCTATCGGTACATTTTGGAACTATTTTTTTCCTTTGCCAAGCAAAATTCCAATACCTCACGATTGGCCTGGTAAAATATCAAGTCAATCTGACCTGTAGTTTTAACGTTAGGGCGTCTTGAAATCGCAACTTTAATTATAAGCACCCTGTATATGAAATGAATTCCATGTTTTGTAAATACCCTCCCCTGGATCCGCCTATCGAAGTTACCAATATCGGATTACTTGGCATTAATACATTCAAGAAGGTATTTAAAAAATTTTCAAGGAAGATTTACAGGATAAATACCTATATCAGAATACTTATATTTTGAAATAACTGCATTTGCACTGAAAATGGAAAAATGGCACTGACTCCTCAAATAGATCTATAGAATCGTCACTTACTATGTGACGTAAGTGTGTCCAATGCTTGCACCGGACAGACAGAGAAATAAAAGATTTTAGTAATATAGATTTGGGAGACAAATCTGTAAGACAGAATTTGTCAATTGTTTCATGATTGTTGCATCACTATTAGAAGTTTAATGAGCTGCACAGCATTGTACAAATATGTATATTAAATAATGATTTTTTATTTAGAAAAAAACTACAATAATTTCAGATAGCAATTATAAATTAACATCTCAATGTAAATACTTAAGGAAAAGTGATTTTTTTTTCCCCAACATGCACCAAAGAAAATAAGAACAAAAAATCATGACAAGCTCTAATATAAATTTTTGTGTTTCTTGGTGCATGTTGAGAAAAAAATTCCTTTTTCTTAATAATTAAATCTGCATGTTAAGCTTTATTTCTCTTAATGTCATACTTAAGCGTGCTTTGATTTTTTTCCTTTGATTTTATTGTTAATTTCCATTTTGCCTTTCAAGTTTGTTGGGTTATGGTTGACAAACAGAACTACTCTTATCCACTCACTGACACAAAAAAAGCTTTTTTAAATTATCGTCCATCTTGTTCCTACACTGTTCGCCTACTTTGAAGAGACAGAACACCTTCATTTTTCCCTTCATCACCCAAAAAATATCACAAAACATCAGAGACAAATCATAAAATCCCACTTTATAAACTTACAGTTCCATCACTAGAGGACAACAACCTCATCATAAACATAAATTGAATGTTTTTTTATCCATGTTTGTTTTTGTGTTTTTTACTTCTAAACATGGGATTTGCCTAGAATCCATAAACCATCAGGATCTTATCACCCTAATTATATTAAGTACACCACCTACCTTCACATTCTTTTGTCAGTTTAAGCATTGCATGTTCATCATGCAATTGTTGTTATTGTTCATCATAAAATAATTCTATTACGGCAAACATTAATAATAAATAAGAAATTCAAAAGGAAATTTATAGAAGAAGAACTATGCGAATATACATATCAATGTTGACATTTAGTGATATACTTGTCACATCTTAGTTTAACTGCTTTTATTGCACTAAAACTAAACAACCAATTAAATCTAATAAAATAATAAGTATAAATACAAATTATGTCGATCAGTGCCATCATTATTAAAATATAATAGGCAACTGGTATGATTCATTCATAAATATGGCCTTTCATCTTATTAATATTAAGACATATGATTGTCTTATATTTATGTAAGTAGAATATTCTTCTAAATATCTTTATTATGGTGGTGTTGTCATTGAATTTAAAAAAAGAAATGAAGAACACTTAATTATTTATTATCTATCCATAATAACGATGAGAATAATTTTGATTTTGAAAGATAAGTGAGTGAATTATTTGTTTTTTTAAATTTTTATTAGTTGAAATGAAAATTTATTTGTTTTAAATTAATTTTCTTTTGTTTATTTTTTTCAGGTTGCCTACCAAAAAATTTTACAACTATCATATATAGACAAATTTCTAAATGATATTCATTTAGAATTTAGAGATAAATATAAAGATGAATTACAGCAAGGAAGGATATTTCAGGTAAAATACATTTTAAGAAAATTGATGTATAAATAAGTTTTAAAATATTCTTGAGCTTATAACACAATATTGTTTATTACATATTAAACTATGAGAAATGATACATTAATGATTTTTGCATCATTGTAGAGCGATGTGTGGCTCTTAAATTGATTTTGTTCTCACAAACATCAGAAGTATTATTATAGTGTCAGGGATTGGAAAGTTACTTTTTGCTTTGTTAATACGTAAAAAAAACAAAAAAATTAGAATGTTAACTTTTTTGGAACTTGTGATAGGAATGGTCCAACGTGTGAAGCTACAGAACCTATCATTCAAACCTTCTCTGATATTAGTAGTCTGTTGTGAAATGTTCAAAAAAAAACAAAAACATTTTTGTTACTTGGTTATTGATAAAAGTAACTCAGTTACAGTTATTCTATTATTAAAAAAAGGTAACTTTGTTGCCAGTCATTACCCACAAAAAGTAATGGTTACTAGTTATGGCATTACTAATAGCACATAACTTCTCATTCCTGAGTAGTATACTTTGGCAATGTATATATTGTATCATAACATATGATTCTGGGTTCAATTTTAACCATACTATCCATCCAGGTATGGAAAGCAGTGAAATAGTGGTTAATGCCTTTACTAATCACAGTTACTTTTGTAGATAATGTTCATTAATGCTGTTACTTTTGTAATAGAATAACTGGAAATGGGTTACTTTTATCAGCAATAAAGTAGTAAATACATAGGCTTTTTGAGTTTTGTCAAAAGACTATTAATAGTGGCTCAATCAGATCACTTGGATGCTTCGATTTGAACCTCTGGATTGAAAGTAACCTTCCATTCCCTCTTTCTACCACATATTAGATAAATAAGTTCATTGCAAGTTCAAAGACATGCACAGAAACACACAATTGATCAACTACTATTTTGTTTGATATACTTTGTCAGATTTATGGACATAAAAGGTAAAGGAAGGGATGAAAAATAGACTTTTTGTATGAATAATCCATCTATTCTTATACATCTGTTCTTATTTTGTGCAGCAGTTTTGAAAAATTAAAAAAAAAAATTGATTCCAAGACCAACATTCTCTTGTTGATAAAACCCAGTTGACTTGAGATTAACACAAGAGTTGTATTAATATCGACAGAAGCAGAACACAGAGGTTTGACTGAGAAAAATTGTGTATCATAGGGTACTTCAGAAAAATGTGATTCTGCTAGATTTAGCACTAGGATTAATTGATAAAAACATTTTTAATGAAAGCAGGATCTTGCAAATTTTGCTTGTCATACACCATTGATCTGTCAAATGGATTGATAACAGAATTACTGAGGAGGTATTTTTTTTTTTTTTGTTGCAGATTTCTTAAGACTGTGACTGACATCAAGACTAGTTTAATAGAAAAATATCCTCCTCCTCTTATCCAAATTCTTGTTGAAAAATATGATTAGTTGCAGAAAAGTTTGAAGATTATAATGAAAGCGATGTATAAAAGATTTATAAAGTCATGTATAAAATAAAAACTGCTCAAGCTGCTAATGATGTACCTACCCTTACATTTTGATTTTTTTTTTTTTTTTTTTTTTTGCAAAATGTCACACGTCTATCTCACAACTTCTGATTCAAGATTAATTTGTAAATTTCATTGATGACTTACTGCTTATGTTCTTCTGTGAATTCAAGGATTATCTTGAATAGTTAGGGATAGATTTTTGAAAGCTGTTTTTCTATTGACTGTGCGTTTGGGAACAGCTTTAAGCATGTTTACCAATTATTAAGTAGTGATTGCTAAGATAAAGACTAAAGTTGTGTGTTAGTGATTGAATACAGTTGGATATTGTTTGTATCATTCAAAACCATACTCATTTTAATCAATTTGACAAAATTATATTATTTAACTTAATTCCATACTTCTTCTTTATAATGTTTCTTCTTATCATGATATTCAAAACTTCCACTTTCAAAAATGTGTGATTTGGAATGATATTTAAGATCTGTAAATTGTTTAAGTTATTTTAAAACTTGACAAAAGAAAAAAAAAATTCCGAAAATTCGTTTATAAATACTGTATTTACTTGCATATTTTTCGCCCTCATGTAATTTACACCCCAAATTTTAAGGGCATATTTGGATTTTTTTTCTTGCATAATTTCCTCAGTGTCGAATTGTAGACTGGTTAGTTATAATGGTAAAGGGCTTCGCCATGCTCGTCTTAAACTGCCTTCCACCCGACCATAAATTGTTGCTTTCGTGAAGGTCGCCTCTCGCTTACAAGCTGTCCCCCCCCCCCCACTGAGATTTGCTACAGCTGTGGGTAGTGATAAACTCGCGATCGGTGTACTTGTTTGTGATGAAAATGAGTGAAAAGCAGAAGCTTACCGGTAAATATAGTAGTTACATGGCCAATTTTAAAGTTCGTGTAATTCTATTTGCGGAGAAACATGGGAACTGAGCTGCTGGAAGAGAATTTGCTGTTTCAGAAGGAGTTTTTTATTTCTTGTGTAATCTTTGCACCCTTATTTCAAAAAGATTTTTTCCTCCAAAAAGTACAAAAAATACGTGAGTAAATACGGTATATATGTTTTTTATTTATTTGGTGTTGGAAGTGTTTTGAAATTTATATTATTTTTATGTTTGTTAATGTCATGTCTTGGTATCTTTGAATTTAACATTTTAACATTTAACAATTTAACATGCTATTGAATAAGTACCCAGATAACTGTATTTAATTGTTTTTTCAATTTTTACTTTACAGTCTTTTAGCTTTGGGGATAAGTTTCATTCTATACTGAAAAAATGTGAAGAAAGGGGAAAAAAGGAAGCAGCGGCCCCTAAGAAAATGCGAACTTTTGATCAGTCTTCTAAATCAAAGAAAACAGTTGCTTCCATGATAGAAAGTAGGAAGGATTTAAAACCAGATAAAGGAAAAGAAAACAAGAAGCCAGGTAAGACATTTTGTTTTCTAAAAATTTGAGAACCACATTTAAAATATCACTCGCAAATAATTTTTTTTATTATTATTAGTTTTTATTTTGTACATATTTGAAAATTTTATTTTATACATAATTTAACATTCATTTGATAGAATCACAAAAGAATTCTCGTTCATTCTGCTATCAAGTGTCATGATTTATGTCTTAGCATTAATGTAAAAATTGCAGACTTCAGATAATGATCCTTTGAAATAAATTAACCTACAATTCACAATACAGTAGTATCTCATTATAACGGACGTCGCTTATAGCGGACAGTTTTTAAAAAAATGGTCAGCCTAAAATTAAGGTGAGTGCAGTGAAAGACCATTAAATTTTGTTATTCAATATGTTGAACAATCGGCAAATGAAAATGTGTTTGCATATTATGAAACTTACACTTACACTTATGGCACTTCCGTCAGTTATTAACTGAAGAAATAAGCAGGAAACAAACCCAGCAGAAAATAATTTATTTTTTCAAACCAATGAATATAAGCAATCAACATGAACCAGGACCTTCTTGTTATAAAAATTAATGCAGTATACACATACACATCTTTTTCAATTCAACCTACTATGTTGAAGGCTGTTTTTTATTTGATATGTAATAAACACTTTTTATAGCTAACTACTATACTTTCATTGAGGTACACCCTGCTGCATTACACCCCTATAAGAATGATTTGTTCTAAACCGGACTTTCATTAAAACGGACAACCTTCAGCCTCTATTAGTCCGTTATAATGAGGTTCTACTGTATTTATAAACTATGAAATGAAGAGATTAGGTTTTACCATGTGAATGCAAACTCAGTTTCTTTTATCAAAGAGCAAATTTGTCATGATCACAATGGAGAGTACATTTATAGGATTAAATTGAGGTTAGGCTAATCCCTTATTATTATTATTTCCACAAATGGAATAAAAAATATACATGTATTTTTTTTTTTTTTTCAACATTGACACATAAGAAACTGAAAGAGAAAAAAGATAGCTATAAAACCTAGGTAGACATTGTTTCAATACGATACTTGTATATTGAATTCTGCTTCGGTTTTTCAATTGAGTTAGATAATTATCTTCAAAAGATCTTGAGTGTGTCAAGAAGAGGATCAAATGCTCAAACAATTAAATGCAAGTTTCAGTTAAATTAAAATAATGACAATAAAAGTATATATATATATATATATATATATATATATATATATATAAAAGAATGGCAGTACTTCACAATTTAATGAGCTTAACAGATTACCACTAGGATTGCAAGAGAATTTAGAATACCAGTCAAGGGTATATTGTACTTCTTTCACACAAACAAAGTAATATAAATAGACAACCCTTGAATACTTAAGTGTTATTCACTAAGCTGCTGAACACAGAATTCTTACTAATATACTTACATATATTATTTGTACTTTTCTTTATGTAAATTATATATATATCTTCAGTTTCATGTAGAGCACTTTTACTAACACCAAAATAATAATAAAAACAATATGACAATCTAAATCTGATTGCCCTTCCTGATTTCATTATTTTCAGTTTAGACACTCCCACAACTCTTTCTTTCTTTCCATTACAGAAATTTAGTTGAAACCTTACCACCCTTGCAAAAACGTAGATTCCCATTCAAGGCTTGTGACACTGAAAAGGAAGGGATTTGATTTATCCAGTGTTTCACTACGGTGACATAATTCACATGTCTCTGGGGCTGTTCTTGAATGGTTTGTGGTAGGGATGTCCACTTGAAAGTTATTTGTCTAATTATGGTGTTTGGATCCCAAGATGGTTCAGATTTTGCTCCTATAGGATGTCCTTAGGTTAAAAGACTGTGCCTTGAGTCTTTGAGCTTAGACGGTTCTGCCAGTCGCTCTCCATTGTCTTTCAACTTTGATCCGTAACACGCTCTTTCAACAATATTAGATTGAGTAAACATACTAGTTATGTGATCACATTGCGAAATAGATCTGTTGACATTTCATACAAATTCTCTGATGGATTCAGCAACTGTACTAACCAGAAAATGCCACGGTTTCAGTCACAATCTGAACAGATTGCATTCAGTGTCTGCAACAAGTCCCTCTGTGGTTTGAGGGAATTTTGGGAGGCAAAATGCTGAGCTTAGATGTAGCCAGTGAAGCAGTAGTCCTTTGTGATTCAGATGCAGCATGAAGTAAAGTCAGTCTGATCAATAAAACACTTGAGCTCACCAATCAATCTAGAAGTCTCAGTCTGAATATTAAATTTGACCAGCGTAAAGGACGAGCACAATAAGAATATCCTTCAACCATCAGGTCCTCAGATTTAGATTCAGGCCAATTTTTTTTTAGTTAAATTTCAAGGTTATTCCTATACTGCCTTCTAATGAGGACTCTCTTGTCCTTTCACTGCCTCCCGTATTTCGTTTTTCCCCAGAATTGTGAAAAACACAATTTTTACATTCATATACGTTCAGAATTTAAATTATTAAAAAAAAAAAAAAAAGAAGAAGTTTTCCATGTATTGAGAAATTACCTTGATTGGGCAGACTTACCAATTTGACATTCTTTTTTTCCCTGGAGAACTTAGTCATAATTCGACATAAGCATAATCAAGGTTTTGACGTACCTTCAATAAAAATATTTCTGACTCAGTGTTACCAACATGAAAAATTGCTTTATTGCTTTCAAGGAGGATCAAAGAATCTAACTTTCCTTAACTTCATCCTAAAGCTTAAGGTTGCCATTGATTTCCAATTTCCTGAATTAGTTTATAGAGTTCAGTGTATGAGGTTCTAATTTGTTTTCACCCTCATTCTAAGCATGAGAATTTATTTTAAAATAAATCTATACTATTTTCTCTTTCTTCTTGGAAATTTTATATTCTCATGAAGATACCAACAATTATCACTAAAAAAAAGATTAAGACAGAACTTTCTTTTTTTTCCGTATAGTAATCAAAGAAGAACCCCAGCCGGTAATGGTAAATGGTACAACTAAAGATGAACTAGACGACCTAAAAATCCAAGAAAATAGGCTTCGATTCATGGAAAGACAGAGTCAGAAGAATAAAAAGCAAGAGAAAGTGTAAGTATTGAAAGTAAGATAATCAATATTTATTGGTTTTATTCAATTATAAATTAATTTATAATCGACATTGCAATTTATATTTGCCCACTGTTATATATTTCTGCCTTATGAGGTTTGTATTCTCTTGAAAAACAATGAATCCCTTTCTGTCACTGCATTTGGAGTCTGGCAATAATGGCAGGCCTAGAAGCAAGTTTCTTTTTAGCTTTTAGTCTTTTTTTTTTTCCTTATGGGAAAATTAATCTGATACAAAGGTACATAAGTTTAATTTAAACGTCAAGTATTTATCTTGTTACATTTCAAGTATCATCATTCATGTTCCTTGTATAAAATAAGCATAAATTTTAGTGATGGACATAAAATTGTAGAATAATATTTAAAATTAAAACAAGCAAAGACTGATATGAAGCCGTTCTGGCATTGCCAAGCGGTCTAGACGGCAGTCTGTGCATGAAACCGATGTGTCGGAACCTCAGTTCGAATCCCGGCATTGGCATGGATGTTACTTTTCTCCTTCTGCGTTTCATCCGTTTCTGCGGGTATAGCGTGAGCTGCCTCCTTTAGCGTACCCTGGGCAATGTTTCTCTGTCTAAATGCTCACATTTCTCGCCCCTTGTTGAGACCACTAGTGTAAATACTAAGAGCCTGGGTGTTGGCAAAAAAAAAAAAAAATATGACATTGTGTTTTTGTAAGATAAACATTGTCTTTTAGGATAAGCAATCCAACAGATGCCAGTTTTGCCACCCTGATGTCTCAAAATACTTAGAACTTATAACGAAAGTAATGCTACAGAATTTAAAAGTGTCCTACACATTTTCCCATCTGTTGCTACATTTTGTTGTAGTTAAGCAGGTGAAGGTGAAGCAAGTTGGGATTTTATTTAAAACAATTAGTTTTTCATTGGTGTTTAAAAACACCAACTTACGATAAAATGAATATAATATGAAGTGGCTGCTCTCTTTGTGAAATTTGCCCTTTATTTTTTTTTGCATCGCTCATTAAACAATTCTACATAATGTTGATTGGTGATTTATAGGTCCGAAGAAGGGAGCCATAAATAACAGGTTCCCGAAACTTGAAACTGTATTTTAAATTGTATTAAATGATTTTAAATTCAATTAATTGTGCAGGCGGTCGCTTTTTCATTAATAATTTACCTTACCTGCTGTGACCCCTAAGGACCACATAGGCTTGCAGAGGGACACATTAACTTAACAATAGTTGTTGCCATGTCTGGAACCTAGGTTCAAATCTCAGTGTCGGCAGATGTAAAGGTACTACCCCCCCCCCTTCTGTAATGCACCCTGGGTAATTCTAAAGAAGTAGCAACTTTGGCAGCCATACAATCACATTCCTCACCTGGCTAATTTAAATGCTGTACAATTAAAAAAAAAAAAAGCTGTTTTTAGATTAGACATTTGTATTCTCATTCTTTGTTTTTCCTTTTGCAGTAAAAGTCCACCACCATCGTCAAAAAAAGGTAAAGAAAGTAGAATTTGGGATAAGGAAGGATCAACAAAAGATATGGCGTCACTTGATTTCAGTAAACAAGATGGTCTTCTAAAAGAAGCTAATGCAGAAGATATAAGTACCTCAGAATCGGTATGATTCCTTACAATTCTTTGTGTATGACAAATTACAGAATAATAAAAAAGCGAACCTCATAAATTGAAAGCATTGCATGACTTAATTTTAAATAAGTTTTTTTTTTTCTATGTTTAGAGATCATGGATAGGAAAAATGAAAGGAGAAATTCAAGATATGGAAGAAGACGACGAAGTTGAAATCGAAGAGGAGGAAATTATTTCACAACAAAAATCCCAACAAAACACGTAAGTGACCTTTCTATTATAATTTTTAAATAATTGTCTCGAAAAATCATCATACCTGGCTGTGAGTATTTCTTCAAGAAGTGCTAGCTTTCAAACAAATCTATTAAGCATGAATTGAACAAAGATTTTCTGCCGTTCCAGTTATTCTTTTTGGAAGCTAGTTTTAAATAATAATACCATGGTCACTCTCCCTTCATTTGCTCTTGTTCTCATGCACAGTAATCATATATTTTCTGTACTTGAATATGTCTGTCTGTCCTTATTAATAGACCATTTTCGTCGTGTAGTTACCTAAATGAATTCCAAAGTCGATCGTAATGAATTTTATCTCCGTTTTATTGAAGTAGTCTTGATTCTGAGCCTTCAGTGAAGACTGTTTTGATATCTTATTCATATAAGCCTAACTCACTTAATATTTTCTCATAGAATGCTTAAGTGACTCCAAAATCTTGAACTATATAGAGAGTAGTTGAAGAAGAAAATAAAGATAAAGAACTGTCAAGAAAAGATTAATTACAGCAGATGAATAAAATATTGTCAGGTTGAGATTGATCTATCTACCTATATATATATATATATATATATAGTATGGCTGAAAATAAAATATGATGAACATTGGCATGCACCATTTTTATTGATGGGAGGGCAGCATGACGAAGCTGCAGTGTAATCTTGGTTTGTGAAGAGAACTGTTGTATTGCACGGTGCTATGTAATGGCTCTAAGTATTCATGAAAATACTTTTATTGTGGAGCATTATTTTCACTGGTATTAGCCGTTCTGGGGACCCAGTTTGAATTATGTTTTCCAACTTTTCAAAGAAGAGTTCCACAAAACTCCACCAACGAAGCGAACAGTTTTGTTGTTGCCGAAAAAACTTAGGCAGTTTGAATAAAAAAAAAAAAGTCACTGTGGATGAAAACACACGTCCACATACAATGAGCCTGTGGGGATTTTTGTGCCTGATAGGATTTTGCATTCACCAAAGAAAAGTCAGCAAAGCATTGTTAAAGAACTGGGTATGAAGAGATTGTCTGTGCAGACACTTGATCATGAATTGGGAGCATTTTTGTATCATATAAGGTATGCCATGAGTAAGGCATTTACTCTGTGCTCGGACATTGGCTAAGGTGTACAAAGATGGACATTTTCTGTCCCATCAATTTTCTAATGAATGTCATGTCACCTTGGATGGTTATGTGAACAAACACATGACAGAATTTTGGTGTTTGAACAGTCAACGGAGGTTCTTGAACATTCTCTACACTCTGAAAGGTTACTGTGTGGTGTGCTATTTCTGACCATGGCATCGTTGGACCCTAGTTTTTGGAAATGTGAATGGTAGATGTGCTATTGTCAATCAGGAAAGGTTTAGAGAACTGATTTTCTCACCCTTTGTGGCAGTATTCGGTGTATTTTATTCTGGACATACTGTATATATATATATATTGAATCTATTTGTCTGTTCCTTACACATTCCCTGACATAGGAGAAGGTAGATTTGGCATTAGTATTACTCCTTTTAATTGTTATTGTTATCATCAAAATCATTACCATCATATAATACATCAAAACATTCATGTTCACACAGGTCTCTCAACTATTGGTTGATAAGATTGCTCTAAACTTTTAACATCTTCTAGTTTACAGCATTGTTACTAATTGAAAAAGATTCTTTTCTTCTGCCTTATTAGAATGTTGAATTCCTGTGACTTTGTTCAACAGAGAAACAAGTTTTCAAATTCTTTAAGATCTTAAATCTTCAGACTGCTCTGACAAATACTTAATATTTTTGATCATCTCTTATGGATATTACAGAGGCTAATTCCACCATTAATTATGGTTCTTTTAATATACATCAGCTCCATTATTATCCCTGGGTTTATGTGTTATACCTTCATTTCTCAATAAGTAGCTATTCAAAATTACAGTACATATTGTCACTGTTACTTCTGAAATCCTCATCCAAGGTACAAGATTTATGGATCAATATCAGAGCAACCAGGATTGATTTCTCCATCAATAGGATAATAATTTGTTCCATGATATGAAGATATTTTGCATATTATTGCATTCCAGTATATGCAGTATTTTATAATCACTTGTCAATTCATTCATTCATTTTATTTCAGTTAGATTCTATAGTCCTATTAGGAAGCATTTGTATAGCTTCCTATCAACAGGTGCTACCGTTGAGTACATATATATATATATATATATATATATATATATATATATATATATATATATTGATATAATTGAGTTATTAGTTACATTTAATATAATTTTGAGAAATAGTAAAAAGATTAAAATTGCTGATTATATATTAATTAATAATTTTAGGATGAAAGTTTCTGAATAAGGTAATTGACATAAACAGTTAACTAAGTATACAAGGTTGTTGAGTTTTTAGAAGTTATACATTAATAAAAATCTATAATTAATGTTTTAAAACAGTTTATAGTGTGTGTGTGTGTATATATACATACACACACACACACACACACACTGCCACTTTATTAGGTACACCTACCTAGTAGTAAGTTGGGCCTCCTTTAGCCCCCAAAACAGCCTGAATTCGTCGAGGCATGGATTCCACAAGATGCTGAAAACATTGTTGAGGTATTGTATACCATGCAGACATGAGTGTGTCATGCAGTTCCTGAAGATTTGATGGAGGTGTAGGCCTGGAGCGAACATCCAGCTCATCCCACAAATTTTCAATTGTGCTGAGATCCGTAGAAAGGAAAAATCATCGTCATGTTCTTCAAATTATCCCATAGTGATGCGGGCTTTTGGCATCAGCGTATTATCCTGCTGGAAGTAGCCATCTGCATGAGGATAAACTGTTAACATGTACGGTTGCACTTGGTCAGCTACGATGTTTGGTATGCTCTAGCATCCTGACGTGCCTCCATAGGTATCAATGGACCCAACATGTGCCAGGAAAACATCCCCCACATCATGACACTGGCCCCACCGACTTGAAGAGTTGTTGTGAGACATGGCGGGTCCAGACTTTCATGCGGCCAGCATGGGTGTATCTAATAAAGTGGCCGGACAGTGTACATTGAACAGGAGATTGACTATATTTAGAAATTTTGATTTACCTATTTTCAGTATTTATAATAAGCCTTTTCTTTACTATTTGTTTTTTGGTTTTTTTTTATTTCAGAAATTCTTTTGTCTTTTAAATGTTTTCAATCTGGTATTCTATTATAAATTACTTCTATTAGGTAATGAGCATTTCTTTTCCCATAGCTATTAAAAATGTGTAGTTAGTCTAATTTGATTTTATTTTTATTTATGAGATTATAATTTTTTTCCTTCAGCAGTTAATGCAGTTTCGATTTCCAAATAATGTTAAATTATATAGATGCTTTTGTTTTGGCGATAAGATTCCATATTTCAACATTAATTCTTTTCTAGTTTCTTTATTCTTACTAATTCTTTTAGGAAACACTAATTTCTTTATTTTATTTTTTTTGTAGTGTGTTTATATTTTTTAATTCAGTATCTGTTATATTAGTCCAAATATGAGGTGTAGATTTTTGATATGATTTGACCATGTATAAGTTTTATTTATTGTTAATCCAAGGTATTAAAAAAGTTCGTACACTTGTTCGATTTCTTTGCATTTTATGCAGTATTCCAGATCTTTTAGCAAATATTTTAATGAATGATAAAAAATGTTGGACTTTTCTTTAGGAATTTTCTTTTTTAGGGTTAATGAGGAGTTAAGTTTTATTTTTGTTAATAATAGGTTTATTTTTGAATGTTAATGAAATTTTCTTGTATTAT
Source organism: Thereuonema tuberculata (assembly GCA_023159025.1). Classification (NCBI taxonomy): domain Eukaryota; kingdom Metazoa; phylum Arthropoda; class Chilopoda; order Scutigeromorpha; family Scutigeridae; genus Thereuonema; species Thereuonema tuberculata. The sequence continues at coordinate 38,746,782 of JAFIDM010005346.1, forward strand.
TTTCTAGGCTAATTTGATATTATTTGCCATGTATATAAGAATATCATTGTCATATATGTGTAAGTGGCAGTTTTTTATAATTCCAAATAAATCATTGTTATAAATTGTTGGAGGTAAATTGGATTCTTGTGGAATTCCTTTATTTGTTTTTTCTTTTCTGCTGTTAAAATTATTAATTAAAATATTTTACATGCGCTAAAACTATGATGAATTAAAACAGCGACGCTGACTCACGTGTCTTTTTTAACCTTTTTTATATTTTATTCTAAGACAAGTGCGTCAGCGTGGCTGTTTTAAAATTATTAATTTGAACAAATTTTTTTCTGTTTTCGAAGTAATGTTTTAGAATGTTTAATAGTTTTCCTTTAATTCCGATTAGTTGTAATTTCTCAAATAGAATTTGAATATCAATGACATCGAAAGCTTTGCTAAGGTCAATGGAAAGCATTAGTACAAATTTGTTTTTATTTAGGATGTAATTAATTTCTTCATTTAAGTTTTCAAGTAGTTTGATGGTGCTATTGTTTGCCTGATATGCATATTCTTTATTTATTATATTGTTTTTATACAAGAAGTTTTTGAATTTAATTGACAGATAATTTTTCTATGATTTTATTAATTATTGACTGAATTGCAATCGGTCTGTAATTATCCAGGTTTCTGAAATCTCCCTTCTTAAATATTGGAATAATTCTGGATATTTTTAGATTATCAAGATATATTTCTATATCTATAATGTTATTTATGAGGACAGTGATTACTTCAGAGAAAATGTATATATTGTTTAAGGTGTATTTATCTTAGTTATCAATTCCTTTGGTAGTTGTGTTTTTTAGTTTATTTATTAATTAGAGATTTCGTAATCCGTTGCTTTCTCAGTCATGATTTATTGTTGCAGGTTTTTTTTTTTTTTTTCAATTGCAATATTAAATTTATTATGCAACTGTTTTCGTTGTTACTATTGTTTGCAAACTGGTGGCAAAACATATTGTTTTCCATTGTATCCAGTTTGTAGACTATTTTGTAGTTTAATAATTTCAGTTTTATTTTATTTTTTTGTTTTGTTTTTCTGCCCAGAATTTTGATTTCTTCCTAATGTTGTTTAGTAGAGTTGCATTCTTTTTTAAATTTGTTTTTATAGTAGGCATATTTAGCCTTTTTTATTTTTATATTTAAGATATTTCTTACAGTTTTATATTCTTTGTAGTAATTTCCATTTGTTGGATTGCTTTTGTGCTTTTTGTATAACTTATCTCTTAATCTAATTTCATTAATTAACTCTCTGGTTATCCAATCTTTTTGTTCTCTTTTTCTGTTGTTTGAAGATAAATCTTGCATTACGTTTTTTTTTATATCTTGCCTCATTTATATTTAGAATATCATCATAGATTATATTGGTGTTTTCCATTTTATTCTCAGTTATTTTATCCAATAGATTTTGAAGATTTGAGTTTAATATGCTATTATTTATTCTTTCTAATATGGTACTTATTAAATTTTCAATTGCATTTTTTTGATTATGTAATGTATTGATATTTTTCCAATCATTGATTTCTAAAGCAGTTATATAGCGATCTGCTATTATATCTTTTCAAGTTATTTCATTTGTTTTCAAATTTTTATTTTTAAAAATATGATCAATTTGAGTGACTGTCTTATAAGTATAAGTCTGTTGTTTCCTAGTAATACCGAAAATACAATTTTGAATCCTGAAGACATTAACGTTTCTAAGTACAATATACTGTATTTTTATTTTGTTTATATCTATATTGATGTCACCAATTATGATACTTAAATTGTTTTTAATTATATCTGAATTTTTTTCGATCACACTCCTTAATTCCGAGATGAACTTTACTTGTTGAGGGAGGTCTATATACAGCAACGATGTTAAGTTTTTTATTATTTCTTAAGTCAGTGAATGTTAAGAACATGTTTTCGAAAGTTATAGTGCTTAAAATTATTTAATTTATAGAGATAGAGTTCTGAATTATTTATATTTACCTCTGTAAGAATTACAATATCTATATAATCAAAGATGCTTTTAAATTTGCAAACAAACATATTCCAATTTTTGCTAATTGAGTTGGTGTTTATGTGGATTACATATAGGTTTTGATGATCAATATTTAATTTGTTTTGCCATAGATTAGTTGATTCAAAATGTACTGTTTTGGGAAACAGAATATGTTTTTCCAATAATTTAGATAGTCATTTTTAATAGCCATCATTTGATACAAATCTAATTGTTTTGTTTAAATTATTTAGTTAATTTTATTCAGATCATTTTCATTATGGATTCTGAGGGTTCCAGAGTCGTCACTTTTTCTTAAAAGAATTTCTCCATCTTTGGACCAAATAAATTTGTAACTCATTTCTTTTGCTTTCATTTTTGTTTTCCACATCAGTTTCTTTCTTTCACTTGTAAGGTTTTCGTTTGTGTAGGTAAAATTGGAATCATTGTTATTAAATATATCACTGTTTCTTATTTTGATATATTTAAATACAAGTTTAACGTGCGGAACTTAGGTTAACATCACAAATTAGGAACATACACGCACAAGAAAAAATGAAATCACTGATCTGTTTTTTGAAATTTCGATACCGGGAACCCAGAACAGCTGTTTCAGGCTTCCTAGCCTTCTTCAGCTGGATTCGCCCAGTATCTGACAAACCAGCGATTCCAAGAAACACCTAAAGAAAAACAAAAGTCAACAAGAAAATGGCTTTTCATAATAATTATTATGAAAAGCCATTTTCTTGTTGACTTTTGTTTTTCTTTAGGTGTTTCTTGGAATCGCTGGTTTGTCAGATACTGGGCGAATCCAGCTGAAGAAGGCTAGGAAGCCTGAAACAGCTGTTCTGGGTTCCCGGTATCGAAATTTCAAAAAACAGATCAGTGATTCCATTTTTTCTTGTGCGTGTATGTTCCTAATTTGTGATCTTATTTTGATATGTTTTTTTCTTTTCCATCCGCTTTCTCTTGGACTGCATGTCTTGGAATCTTATGATGATGGGCTGTGATTTGTTTATATTTTTTGAAGGCATTCGATGCACACTTTCTATTTTGATAGAGCTTTCTTCAATTTGAAAATGTTTTTCCAATTTCTTTACTATTTCATGTAAGTTTTCTTTGAACTTTTGGATTCCGTGAATCTCAAGGTTCTGGTTTCGTGAAAATTGTTCAATATTTTCCAATCTGTTTTGTAGTTCACAGATTTTATTGTCTTTGTCAGAATTTTGTTGTTGCAGTTTTGTGATTGCTACTTAATTAGCATTGTTTTTTTCTTGATTTCATAGTAAGCATTGGAGAGTAATTCAATGGATTATTTAATTTCTTTCCAATCATTCACAATTTCCTCAAGGATATTTAATTTTTTTAATCTTAGTTCAGTATTGTTTAGAAAGTCAACTTTTGGATCGGTTCCTCTTTTTTTCTTGGGAGTTATTCCCCTTTTTTGTCCTACAATTTGGACAGTTCCACTCAGTTTTTCTTCTTCACTCATCCTCCTATAAGTTGTTTCTTTAACGGATGCACAATTGAAGCGTAAATCACTTTTACAGTTATGGCAGAAGATTTCCTGCTCGACCATTGCCCTCCTGGCAATATTGCAGAACTTCTTCGGAGGGGATGTGTTGAAATAGAGGGTGCTTTAAGGGCTTTGTCGGGGGAGGGGGGGGTTTACAGTTGATGAAAATGGGGTCAGTCCAAAACAATGGTCACTCCATGCGCTTTATCCTTATAGCGAAGTTTAATTTAGAGCCCTATCTAACCGTGCTGTTTGTGACTCGGAGATGGTAAAACAAATTCAATTTGCTCACTATTGTGTGTATTGATGATTACTGCAGCATATGAACTTTTGTGTCATGCATTCATTCTATACTGATACAAAGCAAAAACGATAATTTTAATTAATATAATTGAATGTGATTTAGTATTTCATCTGTAACATTGCCTGTTTCCCCTGAATTTTCATGAGGAAAAAAAAAAGGGAGACATTAAAGGACATGTTTTAGTTCAAGACAGTTGAACTGATATGCAGTACTACATACATTAGAACTTTCTTTCATGGTTCAAAGAAGGTCTGTCTGAATTTTGAAATTTCTTCAGAGATAACACCAGTGAATTTTATTTGGCAGTATGCCTGATGAAATTTCACTTGCTTAGACTCATTACTAATTAAAATGTTAAACATCTTAGTGATCTTAAGTGATTTTAAAGATATCTCATTCATTTCATGTCATGAAAACAGTTAATCCCACTGACAAAATTTAATTAAAGTAGTTAAACAAGTTTATTTCTCCAGAAAATAATTTCCACTAACTGTTACTTAGTTTCTTATTGCTGTGTTTCAGGAAATCAAGAGGTTTCGCAATGTTCAACATGTTTAAAGGCTTAGTTGGATCCAAGGAAATTACAAAAGAAGATATGCTGCCAGTTTTGGATAAATTAAAAGACCATATGATAGGTAAGAATGTAGTATTTGCAAAGCCTTCATTTTCAGATTTTGATTTAATGAGCTATATAACATACGTAAATGATTCATACTGAATAGGGTTTTATAAAGGCACATTGTTGTTGTTTCCAATGACTTGAACTGGCTCACACCGTCTTCAATCTTGCTTCACAGTAGAGTCCAGGAAAATCTTTTCTTCTCCGTTTCTGCTCATCTAATTTATTGCAGACCAGAAGGTGGTGTTTGGTCATCTTAGGACAGTCACAAATGATACATTTATCGGAATCCAATATATTAATCTCTTTAAATGTTCCGCTAAGCAGTCACGTCCTGTTTACAGACGGAAGATGGCTACCGATGTCTTTAAATAAGTTTGATATATTTTTGTATTGTTTGTGAATTCAAATTGTGATACTTTTTTCAATGATTTAATTGATCATTCTCTTAGGTTTGTGCTGTACAAGTGTTTTTTTTTTTTTTTTTTTTGCTAATCTATCACCTGCTTCATTGCCTCCAAGACCCCTGTGTGAAGGTATCCACTGCAAAAATAAGTTTATATTACTTTTTGAGAATCTTGTATTTATTTCTAATAGATTGAATAAGTGAGCTTATTGGAGTATCGTTACTTGCAATTGCTTCAAGAGGTAAACTAGAATCAACCAATATTATGATATTATTATTAATTGATATAGAGCTTCATTAATTGCAAACAATCTGCTTCTAACAGATTGCATTTAAAGCAAAGTAGTGGCAAAAGTGTTCACTAAAAATCCCAGCTCCTGTTTCTCCATTAAGTCTAGAGCCATCCGTGTAAATTCTTACCCAATACTCATTTGGATATAAGGTATTGATAGTTTCAAATGAGATTTGTGATACCAGCTCAACTGTATCTTTAGTTTTATTTATTAATTCTATAAGATAGATTTTCCGTTACATCTTCTGTTATCGAAGGGTTTGTGAGCTGTATTAGTTGTTCAGTCTCTTAAATTTCTTTGTCTCCACTTTAGTGCCATTTGTTTGAAACTCATTTGTGTTTTTAGTTTGCTCTGTTAGTGGTTCCATAATCCATTTATTATCATATTTCTTATGTAAAATCTTTTCATACATTACAAACTGAATATAAATGTAAGGCAAGTATAAAGGTGGTATATTTGTAAGCACATGAATAGCTGATGTTGGTGTTGTTTTTACTGCACCTGTCCATAGGCAATTATTTCGGCTTGTTTCAAGCTTTTTTATTACACTGTTACTAGCAATGGACATTATTTCTCCACTGTAAAGTAGGTCTTGAATGTTTGTTCTTAGTGAAAAAAAAAAAAAATAAATAAAAAAATTGGTAACATGTTTTTTTGTAAATTATTTTCATGTTGTTATCGTCACTCCATTTTGTCAGCCTTGTCATAGTACATTCATTATATCTTTCATTGGGTCAAACATTTATTTTTATTTCTATTTTTTACTGTTAAATTACATTAAGTCTGAATGGCATCATCTTCTGCATACATTGCACAATTGAGTTTATAAGATGATATCACCTTGGGTAGATCGATTATAAAATTATTAAAAAGAAATGTACTAAGAACAGCATCTTGTGGGAGGCCAACATGTGTTTGGACATTGCTGTTTTCCACTTGGTACATATCCACCTTTGACCTAAAAAAACTTTAAGCCAGAGAAGCTATTACCCATTATATTTAAATCTGTAAGTTTATTTAGGAGTTTTGATCTCCAGACTATCAAAAACAAAGGGCAAATTGTATAGTTAATTTAAATACATAAACATACATAGAACCTATTTGAAACTGCTTACTGAACCAAAACTGTAATAATTATCAAATCCTTCATCTGTCAAATGCAGTATAAACTTGAATCAAGATTAAACTCAAACTTAATTATTCAAATTAAATTTCCTTTATAAATAAAGCAAACATTTAAGTTGTTCTTCATCAAAGTAATAAAAAATTGCTTCATATTTTTCAAAAGGGTTGTTTTATTTATTCCAAGTAGGCCCAGATTATATACTTTGATTAATATTTTTGCAGTATCTATCGTTGTAACTTTAAACAGGCTCTACGAAGGCGTACATCTTTTTTAATTACTTTTTCCCCCAGTTTTCTTTCTTTAACACGATTCATTCTATGTTTTGTAATAGTTTATACTCTTGTCTCTTAGGTAGGCATTACACGGGTAGAAAATGGGTGGTTTGAATTGTTTGATGGTTCCATGCTGGCCATCAGTTGTTAAATTGTGTCCTTTTTTTTAAAATTTTGATAACAAGCAGTGTGCATGGTGACGAGACAGTTGTACAAAAACTAACAGCTTCCAGCTGGACTAAAGTTTTCCCTGAATTTTTTACTGAAAATCTGCGGTTTGCATTCGTAATTTCAATTACTGAAAGATGACTTATTGTCTAACAGATGGATGTTGACGATCCCGTATTTTCGTGATTTCACGTAATTTACGCGAGAATAGTCTCTATCCATGTCTTCTCACAAAATATTGAAACATTTAAATGAATTATAATACGTGGAAATGCATGAGACTTGTACTACATTTTAATATAGTATTAATAACTTGAAATCAGTCAATAAACAAACAATAAATTCCTTATGTAGCATTTTCCTAGTGACAAGACATTAAAAATACTAAATTTCTTGAGACCTGCTGAAGAGGCTAATGGCCAAATCTCGTAATTTCCGTGATTCCCGCGCAAACGTGATCGTCAAAATAAATGTGTTAGACTGTCAATTCATCAAACTGTGCTCGACTATTGTCTACAATAAGAAACCCGGCGATTGGCAGCTGTTGCATACTTTCGATAAATGAAGAGCTATTTCACATTTATACCCTCAGCAATAAGATAAACCTTCGAATAAAAACATTGTTTTATCAATATACTACCTACCGAATGCATTAGAATATTTCAAAAAATATTTTTAATTGTTTATAACAGACTTTTTGGTATTGACAAAACATGTCTCGTCTTGCAAATGATTCTGGGTAAATGTCGTCAACAAGTTTCATGATTGTATAAAATATCCTTCAAAAAATTAAAAAACAAAAAAGTAGCCTGTAACATATTCTGATACATCAGATAAATAATATTTGGGCAAAACAATGTTTCTTTTCAAAAGATATATTCAATCGTATTTGATGCACCATGTTGAATCTCAGCAACGACGAGAGCATCACCTGATTTTTTGATGGGAGGTTGGTGGCTGCTTCTTTTACACCAGTTTTGATGCTTTCCATTCAAAATCTTGCATGGAACCACCAAAATTCCATCCCTGTAAAAGCTACCTTAGCACACCATGGTAACTTGCCATTTGAGGATTGTTAAATATCGTCCATATTTCTTCACTTCTTCTTATCATATTTAAAGTATATATATCTTCCTTTATTAAAAATAAAATAAAGGAAATATTTGTCAAGCTGAAAATACAAATAGTATGATTTCAAAGGAACTTCTCGAAAATTCGCCATTTTTATCTTTCCTTTCCTTTCATCGACTTTAGGGCTAGCCCTACCTGACAACGTCAGGGTGAGGCTAGGAAATTTCAGAAAGGGGACGAGATTCACATCCCGTCCAGAAATAACCCTGAGATAGGAAGTCCCAGGGGAGAAATGGATGAAACACAGAAGAAGAAAGAAACGGCCATGCCAACGCCGGGATTCGAACCCGAGTTCCGACACATCGGCCACGGGGGCAAACCGCCGTCGAGACCGCTCGCCCATCTTTATTTTTATTTTAATTTTATTTTTTATAAGTTTATTTTTAATGAAGGAAGATATATACTTTAAATATGTTAAATAACTTCTACAGGATTCCTTTGCATCCTTCAGTTCCCTCTTCCTGGTTCATTTAGAGGTGTTTTCAGAGATATTGCAAATTCTACAATGATGTTTATCATTAGTGTTCTATTACTTCATTATAGATTATGAGCTTTTTGGAATTTTGACCTGTTAAGTAGCAGTTAATTTTGTTCACACTTTTCTTTTTCTTTTACAGCTAAAAATGTTGCTTCAGAAATTGCTGAAAAACTGTGTGAATCCGTGGCAGTGAAATTAGAAGGCAAAGTGTTGGGTACCTTCACTGGAATAGCATCTACAATAAAATCAACTTTGGTGGATGCCTTGGTGCAAATTCTGTCACCTAAAAGACGTATCGATATCTTGAGAGATGTCATGGAGTCTCAGCGCAATAGTCGACCTTATGTAATTACATTTTGTGGTGTTAATGGAGTTGGAAAGTCAACAAATTTAGCTAAGGTACAATGTAATTTTCAGTTAAAATTCTTTTTGTTTTCATAAATATTCAGGATTTTTTTTTTCAACCTATTTATATAAATGTCTAAAAAAGAAAACCTTTCTTTTTCTCCTAGATTGCTTTTTGGTTGATTGAAAATAATTTCCGTGTTCTCATTGCTGCATGTGACACCTTCAGAGCAGGTGCAGTTGAACAGCTGCGAACACACACTCGCCATCTAAATGCCCTACATCCAGCTAATGCCCACGGTGGAAAGCAGATGGTTCAGTTGTATGAAAAGGGCTACGGAAAGGATGCCGCAGGAATTGCTATGGAAGCCATCTGCTTTGGTAAATATCCCTTTAGTAGCTTTAATAATTGTGAATGGTGATGTTTTTGATTTCCCTAGCCCACACTAGCAAACATTTGTCACAAACAAATTTAGCTTTGTATAATCTTCTTGGGCTTATGTTTTGCATCCATACAAGTTAAATTCATCAGTTTAATTCATATTTGAGAGCAGGGCCGTCGCGTGATTTGTTGGCGCCCGGGGTAAGATTTCGTCAGGCGCCCTCCCCTCCCCCAAACTCAATCCCACGTGCACCCACCCGACATTACACATATCTGTAAGGATTCAAACACAAACACACGGCGAGCGCAGAGACGGACTTAAACACCCAGGGCCCCTAGGCACTTAATATTTGACCCTCCCCCCATATCCTGAAAATCTACAACCAAAAAAAAAAACCGAATCGCCAGTTCAACAACCAAAAAGAAAAAAGAAATGATTTTTGCCGTTGACGCGGCGCCCAGGGCAATTTCCATCCACGGACGGTCCTGTTTGAGAGCTTAATGTTATTATCCTTGATTAGATTCGATTTTTGTATTTTGTAGCCCCTGTTTATGGGCACCTCTGAGCAACAGTCAAATATTTAGGCCCTTAAGTAATTCACAGAATAATGCAGCGACTTTGATACATCAAAGTGCTTAGATCTCGTTAAATTTTGATGGTTATTTTAAGGTCCACTTTTCTTAAGGCCTCTATGGCCTAACTGATTTGATGTAAATTAATGTTTAGGGGATGGATGATTAGATTTTAGCTTGTCAACCTTATTGTTAAGAGCTATTTCATTTAGGACTAAAACTTTGACTAAAAAAGTTTATTTTCTGAAACAACAGCTGTTTAGTATCAAGAAAATCTTACAAGGATTTTCTTTTAATTCTCACAAAATCTTCTTAATCTTTAAAAATGTATAAAAATAGAATAATTTAAAGATAAGATACAACTTCATATTTTTTTCCAGAGTCTGTGGACCAAAAAAAGAAAGAAAAGAAACAATTACAGTACATTCCCGATTATCCGAGGAATTGGATGGCGCGGCAACTGCATATTAGCGAATTCTGCGGATAATCCGAAATAGGACGAAAATAACACAAAAATGCTTTTAATATGTTTTATTTACATTAAAATGGCAATACATACATTATAAACAATTATTTATTTTTAAATTTTATTATTACGGGAAGGCTCTCCCGTAATTTAGTGTAACCTGCCAGCCTAAGCTCCGCCCAAAAGGTTGTTCTTTAAATTGTTTGTCTATAATTGTCTTCACTTACTTTGTTAGCCTCTTTTATTGTTAACTTTATTCTAGATTTAAATTTTTTTTAATTCCGTAATTTTTTGAACAGTAAAAAAAAATGGAAACAGGAGAGGTTCAGTATTGATAATCAGGAGTTTACTGTATATTGTTTTTTGTAGAAACCAGATTGTTAACTAGATCTGTTGTAATGTTTCTACAGTGACCAATCTTGTTTTCTGAGGTTTCTATTTTAATATCTAAAAAATGAATGCTTTTCTGGAGAGCAGTTGATTACCATTTTTTCCAAATTTCATATTCGTAATGAATTTCTTTTAATAGCAACATGGTAGAATAAGACTGTATGTCTTTATATGTGGATAAATTTAATACAGGCTGGGGTGTTATCTACTTTTAAAATGTAAGGCTTCAGGTTTTTTTTTTTTTTTTTTTTTTGCATTCATTTAAGAAAAAAGATCTCAGCTGAAACTGTAGCATGTAGAAATATCCCAGTCGTCATTGATTTTATAAGTATTTTGTTTCAACTGATTTAATTACAAGAAATTTTTATCTGCTTCCAGCTCGGGATTGTAAGATAGATGTTGTTTTGGTTGACACAGCAGGAAGAATGCAAGACAATGAACCTCTTATGAGAGCTCTTACGAAGGTAAGAATTCTATGTATCTTTCTTAAATTTATTATTATGTTAGAGAGAAAAGTATTTTTATCACATCAAGGAGTACTAGCCAAGGTATTCTCCTATTTAAGGGAAAGATACTACATTGTTAGGTCTAAAGGTGACAGAATTGAAATATCTTTAAACTCTTATGTCCATTTCAATATTTTACAGACGACAACAGCAACTCTTTCCACTGCACAAAAGAAAGCTTTTTCCCTGAATTTAAATTGGATATGGAGGAGAAGTAGATTATTTTTTTGATATGTAAAATATGGGGGATGACTGAAGCATTCCTCTATACAGTATTTTGGCTGAGTCATCCTGAACCACTTTCATAAAAGTTTGAAGATACAGTACTACTATTAATACATACCTGTTACTTAAATACAGGGTGTACCTGAAATGTGCTGTTAAACTTAAAGGTTGTAGTCAATCATGCAAAACAGCAAACAAATGTCATATAAACATGGGTCTGGAAATGCATTATTTCCAAGATATGAACGGTGAAATGATACAGAGATGTTGGCCTTTACATCGTATTGTAGTCATTAAATTGTGACATGGCCTGCTCGTTCCCCTGCTTTAAACCCTCTGGACTTTTTTGTATGGGGTTATCTTAAAGCATTAATATACACCACACCGGTTCCTGAAGCCCGCATAGTGGATAAATGCAACACAATTCGATGTGCACCTGGCATCTCAACCGTATTCGGCAGTCTGTGAAACTGAGCGATTGTATGGCCAACGCCTCTGTATTGTTGCATCGTTTATATCTTGGAAATAAAGATAGTGTTCAATCATAAAAAACAACGAATAAATGTCATATAAACATGGGTCTGGAAATGCTTTAAGTTTGGCAGCACATTTCAGGTACACCCTCTTTATATGTGGAAGTGTTGCCATACTGCTGGTGAGATTGACGACACAGGAAACATACAAAATGTAAGTAAGGGTAAGTTGAGGCAAGTTGTGAAAAAGTATAAATTGACAAGATAATAATTCCCTTCAATAAACAAACTTTTTTTTTTTATTTATTTAAAATGATATACATATTGATATGTTGGGTTGGTCCGGAAAATGACCATCGCACTTGGATGGCAATAACTGAAGAGTAAGACATCTTACCTAGTCGAAATAATCTCCCTGTGAATCAACACATTGTTGCCATCTGTCCGGCAAGAACCTGAAGAAGTCATCAACTGCATGTTGAACCTCCGTGTCCTCCACGAACCGTTTCCCAGACAGGAAATGATCCAGGTGACATATGCATAGTTTTCTGCCTGGACTTAGCCCTCTGTCAGATGCACTCCCAATAGCAACAAACGATGTCCCATATGACCAAATCTCGAGTGCTTCCAAAGTCAAGACCTATAATTTCAGTTTCACAGTTACTTTACAAATTAATAAAAAGTTTTTAGTTTTTCAGATATACTGATCTGAGAGTCAAGCTAACAATAGCAAATTGAAAGTGGAAATTAATTTCTAAGCATGTTAAGTTTTGCAAAAATAGTATTAAGCTATTCAGATTGTAGGAACTAAAATGCAGGAAATTAACTGTCAAATAAAAAAAAATAATGTGTGAAAAGAGTACATAATGCATACTTTTTATGTGAACTTAAAGCTAATTTTACATCTAAAACATTCTGTTTTTTTTTCCTTAGTTAATCAAAGTCAATCAGCCCGATTTGGTTCTTTTTGTTGGTGAAGCGTTGGTGGGCAACGAAGCTGTTGACCAATTGGTAAAATTTAATCAAGCCTTGGCAGATCATTCTAGTCAGGAACAACCACATACAATTGATGGCATTGTTCTCACTAAATTCGATACAATTGATGATAAGGTAAGTATGATTATTCGTAAGGAAAGAACAAAGAGAGATTCAAGGATGGGACCAGTGGCAAATTGTAGTAATTGATGACACTTATTACATCCGTTCCCTAAACTTCAGCTCAAACATTCAAAAAGAAACGGGCTTCTCAAGCAACAGGTGTCAGGGTAGATGCAGACCTTTATTATTAGAAAAATGTCAAAAGCAACAATAGTAGTACACTTTTAATTAATTAGCAAAAAATAAAAAACAGAAAACTGCAGCAAATTACAACTGGTGCAAGGAAGAATTTAGTCCTTAAACCTGTATAAAAGAAGTAGAAGAATGCACATTTGTCCTACATTGTCATCATTGGACTCACCTAAGTTGTTCATTAACGGATAAGTCTGGTTGATAAGTCCTAACTAGGATGAAACAGTTGTCCCCCATTCCCAATGATAGGAACTCAAGGCATGATTGGTAAAACAATGTGCATTCACTCTTTTTTTCATTCGATGCTTATATTTTTTTTTTTAGTTAGGGATTGAGTTGCGCTTTAACATTTGGCCTCTTTTAATTCTTTCCCTAAACACTGGTTCCATCCTTAAATCTCATTTCATTGATTTCTCTATATGCCTCATACAAATAAGTATGTTCAGTTTATTGAAAATACATTCTCACTTATCTAAATAATGTGGCAGCCAAAGAGCTTCAACTGCAGAAGCTAGGTGATCCATTTGTTCCCAACCAAATGAAGTGATGAGGGGTTGAGTGTGGCTGAGCATTGGCTCCTGAGTTAATTGTTGTGCTTGCTGTAGTGCAGGTCAACTTTGCTTTCCTAACACTTACCCCCAAAACAATGAACTTTTGCATCAGCCACGCCATAACTCATCATACACAGTACTTTTGCAAATGTTTCTGCTATCAGTGTATAATTTTATTTAAAATATTAAGGGATTGTGCTTTTGAGTGGGGGTCTACATCAGACTGGTGAATTTTCAAGGAGGGCAAGTCATTAACTTGAACTCCTACAAAGACATTAAGTTTCATAGTAATTATAAAACAATATATTACACTGCCTGAGATATAAAATGCCATGCCATGCAAATGATTAAAAATTTCTGCTTGAAGTTATTTCAGGAGCTGTGTGCATGTGAAGTAATCATTCAAGACGTCGTCCCAGCTGCGGGTGTTAATGCCTTTAAGATGTGCTTGGAGTGGGACTGGCGACATTTTGCAAAGTGTACAGGGAGTTTTGGATGCTCCCGATATCAAAACTGCACCAATTGGCTGCCAGGCTACATTTAATAGTGCAGTGTTAGCCATGATCACCGTGTAAGAGACAGGAGGCGACCTGGACAGCGGGTGGATTCCTCTGCCATTGTGGAGGACCGTACCATTACACTGCCTGCTGAATTGAAAGTGGACACCTGTGGTATGGAACAGATGCTTTATTTACAGCATGTACTGTGTGGCCTTTTGTGCTAAGGACAGCACCCACATGCCGTTGGCATGCTCTCCACCAGTTTCTGATAGCAAGCAACCAGTATTTTTGCCCGCTCCTCCTTAAAAGCCTGCACAAGCTGGTAATGTTTATTCTCCGAAAATCAGGTGCTGGAACTGCAGCGCCGGATACATATCCAATGAGAGAGTAAACGGCCCTTCACCGAACTGCGACATAGATCACAACCAAACTTCACTGTCGAGATGCCACACCCAGGTGCATCATCCCATTGGTAGTGTGTGTGAAGCATGGTCTGTCATTGAGCGTTTACAGGGGTGCTATAAGAGTGGAGGCAGCAGCCCAACTAGTGAACCTTAAGGCATGTTGCTCCCATTGAATCTTTATGACACAGACAAGTCCTTTCACTCACAGCAGGGAAGGCTGCGAAGGACTGTTCACGAGTGGGATAATTTCTAAGTACAGCAATTCCCTAGGGAATTATGCTGTTAAAAAAAAAAATTTAGGCAAAGAGACTTTATTGCACCATTCTGGATATCTGCCCCTAGCCCGGGCGAGTAGAATTAAGCTAAAGCTGCTGCACATCGGAAAGACACTGTTCATACAGCTGCTTGAGCCTTGACCTAACTGCCTTAGGAGAGAACTGGTTATATCTCCCTTTGATGGGCAAAGAGAAAGCATCCACTCGAGGTGGGTTTGTCTCAACATCTTGCATGCTGGAAGGTCTACTGCGGTTGTTCTGCACCAGGGCCCTCCGGTCTCGGCCACATAGAATACAAGTCAATATTTCGGATTTTCTTTATGGGAATGTTGAATCTTGGTGTCGAAATGGACAAACCCAAAAAGACTTCAAAACTCAACATAAATTGTTGTTGATTGGTTGGGTGTTAATGGCACAAAAGCAGTCAACAACTTTGGAAATAAAACAATTACCTATTTAGCCACCAAAGCTCTTTGGTGGCTAAATAGGTAATTGTTTTATTTCCAAAGCTCATTTGTTGCAGAGAATCACAGGCAAAAGCATTTCAATTATTGAAAGACAAATCTTTGTATAGAATCGGAGCAGTGTTACAACAAAAGCAGGCAGATGGTGAGACCAAAAGACACCCCCCCCTTTCTCAATTTATGTCCAGTTAGTATGCTCTCATTTGGGTTTGTGAGACCGACTTAAGAATTTTAGTCTGGTATAAAAATTCAATTGTAAACTGGATGAAAAGATGCCTAAACTTCAATATCTGTTGCTCTAGTACGATACTTTGCACCAATCAATGACATTCATAATTCCCAGCCACCATACTGAGACTGACATGAAAAGCTCAATGCATAATGGAAACATACAACCCGCATTAGCCGTTACTTTAATCAAAGTCAGTTTTTGCTAGACATGGCACATCTGTTCTAGAAAGGTTGGATTTTCTTCTGTTGAGCTAAAAGATTTGGCGAAGAAAACCCCATTAAGATTTGAAACAGATTGCCATTGTTCTGTAGAGGTACCAAATGAAAAGAAGGAAATGATTATCCACTACAAGTTATAATAGGTCGTTGTTGGTGAAGTACTGTGTCGTGGAACGACAATGGATGGTTATTAGAACTGTCCACATACACAGGAAAGAAAGGACATTCTATTTTATGTATAATAAATATTCCTTTATAATTACCAAAACAGAAGCATCTGCACCGCACGTAGGCTGCTCGGAGCTGTTTTAAAACCCTGCCACCCTCACGAAATGAAGATGAACGCTGATCAATACTCCATCAAGGCCTCACTTCATAATGACCATCCTGTATTTTAGGCATTCCTTCAGGGTGTGGCATTTTCTCTGTCAGGCAGTGTATTACGTGCTATACTGCTCAACATTCAGGATTAGTAAACATCTCGAGGAGAAGAGGCTCCCTTATGAGATGTAGGCAATTTAATGTTCAGCAGCATGTTTACCTTAAAATTAGAAATCGGTTGTTGCTATTTGGATGGAATGAACTTTAAATACTAGAACTTACCTTGCTATTTTGTTTTCTTTCAGGTGGGGGCTGCTGTTTCAATGACGTACATCACAGGACAACCCATTGTTTTTGTTGGAACTGGCCAGACCTATACAGATTTGAAAAACATAAATGCAAAAGCAGTTGTAACTGCTCTTATGAAATAATGTGCTTTCACAAGGTGCAGGGAATGAAAAACAAATGTTTTATTTTTTAACTATAATAAATTCCAATTGTTCAGATACCAACTCAACTAATACTGGTGAATGTATTTTCTCCATTAACATTTTTAAAAAATCATGGTTTGGGAATCATTAATATTTTCATCAACCTTTGTATATACACTTTTAAAGCCTTAGTTCAAACAAAATTTTAAATTGGATCTGGCAGTTACCAACATTGTATTTTTGCTTGCCCTTCATCTTGTGATTAGTGCACTGATGTCCTTATTCCTTTAGTGGAAATGGTGTTTTTATCCTATGGGTATATAATGTTTACTCAAATATTTATGGAGAGTAAATAAATGTTGTTGTTGCACATTATACTCAAAATGTCATTAAATTTAATATTCAGGGACGCAGAGTAATTAAGCACCAACAAAATTTCTATTTACTTTAAATAACTGTCTGCTGTAAACTACATATTAAATATTTAATTTTTTTGTATGAAGAATTCCTAATTAATCTTTCTTATTAAATAGAAAATTATACATTACACTGGCATACAGATAGATGGTAGTAGACCCCTCCCCTCACATCAGAAAATGGAAGAAATTTAGGATCTTTTGGTTTATCTGTAACTGCCCATTGTTTTACCATACAAGAAGTGAGTGTACTTCACCCTTTCCCTCCCTCCAAATCAACTCTTGTGCTAAGTGCCAATCATCGACAAAACTATAAAAATTACTCAAAATGTAGTAAGGAAATCAAAATAAAACGGTTCACCTTTGGGAAATACACTTACCAGGTGGATGCATCTTGATTTTAACAATAAAAAAGCAGACAACTGCCATAAAATGGATACTAGATACCCTTAAGGAAAATCTCAATTCCTGCCATTTTGAAATGGGGGATCGAATTTTGTTAAAACATACGAGTTGAGTTCTTAAGGGTACCCATAAAAGTTTTAGCTCAAAATTTACAGCAGTTATCCACTTAACAACTTTGAGGTCATGCCCCACTTCTAAGGCCAGCCACCTAAAATCCTGTGAACAGATTTCGATTTTTTTGTTACATATTTGTAGTTAAACCAATATCAAAAAAAGCTCTAAAAACAACGTGATTATAAGGGTTTGAAGATAAGAAAAATCATCAAAAAGAGGCAGTTAATATCTGGTAGCATTTTTTTTTTTTTTGCATCATGAAGGACCTGCATTGTGTTGACAAGTTCCCCAACTTAAGTAGGAAAGTATGACAGATGCCACAGAAACTGAAAAAGAAGGCACACCTACTGGCCTAATATGGCCCACATACGTTTGATGGGTTCATACCTGGCTTGGCCACAGCAGTTTCTAGATGCTGTTTTGTGCAAGCCAGGTTTGGGTCCGTTGTGCACTGTGGCTTGGAACCCCATCCTCTACGAACAGCAAGGCAGCCTTGGACATTGATGTTGCCATCACATTCAATGAGCTCCAAATCATTGGAGACAGGTGTCTAAATATCGTGGGAAGAAGAATTTGAATGGCATATATATTCATGATCTAGAACCCTGATCGTTACTTATATCACAAGGTCCCTGGGCCATTGTTCAGGTAGGGGAGAACACAATAGTGTATTTTTTCCTTTGGAAAATATGCTAATAGAAAAAAAATTTACATAATTAGTATTTTTCAAGGCCTTGGTACACCAAAGTCTGGTGCCTAGCCACACAACATGAATACACGATGCCATCAGTAATAGGATTAAGAGATAATCAGTGGAATTTGCTCTTAACACCAGGGGTCCGCGCCCCGCGAGGGATCTTGAAGGTTTACTCAGTATCAGTATAATTTGTTCTTTTTTTTTTTTGGTTGTGAAAGTTAAATTTTTTTTTTTTGCGGCCCGCAATAATCCTCACGTAAAATATTTGGCCCTCTTACAACAAAAGCTTGCCGACCCCTGCTTAACACAAAGAGCTGAGACTGAGGACCCTTGATAGGTTCTGATGGATTAACAATGATGTTTTGGACCCGCTGTATGTCAAGTGAAGAACGCTCCCATTGTTGAAAAAAAAAAAAAAGTGATTAAGTTCTAAATCATTGTTGCATAAAGGGTGTTCAATAAGTAATGCAACACATTTTTTTAGTTTATTATTTCAATTAAATTCTTTCATCACATAATCTTTAACTTCAGGTTATACAAATGACATGATTTATTCTCCCACTTTCCTTATAATATTTATTCTCAGTGAGAACTCCCCTAAAGAGTTGGCGAAGCCCAACAATCAATAGACACGCATCACGAGCTCGTGCGATCTGTCTCGAGTTGATTGTTGGATACAAGAGATTGGACAGTATGTTCTTAGCGAGTGACATGTGCTGACTGCTGCTACAGAAGATGGACGTTTTGCAACTAAACACAAATTGTTCATGAGTATGAACTTTGTTTATTTGTAATTATAATAAGTCTTTCTTTGTCCATTAGCAGAGCGTGGTTGTAATCATATTTCTCAGTCACAGTTCAGGGTTTGTTTTTTAAAATGTGGAATGTACCACATAGTACTGTGTAGGCAAAATTTGGGGGAACAATTTTTCAACACAATTGCCATGCAACTCTGTGGCTTTGCATCATCTAGATGTGAGAGTTTGTATACCTTCACAGTACAGCTCTGACTTCATCATTTTCGTCAAATTTCTGATTGAGAAGGCTGATGAGGAAGAACAATCCATTGCGTTCTCATGAAAAAGAATCAAAGAAGCAATTTGGTCACATTTTTATTGCGACAAATGCACTGGATGTACTTCTTCAACTACTACAGAGTTAATGCCTCGTGGTGCAACAATAATGTCAATTAAAATCACCCCTTCAGCATACCAGAAGACAGTACCCTCTGATGCCACGACTTTGCCAACTGTCTTGATGCCACTCCATGGATTGTCGTTTTGTTTCGAGCTGGAAGTGATGAATCCATAGTTTTCTATCAGAAATTATCACAAGAGATGAAACGTTACCTTCAGTCTTGTAACAACTCAGCAGTTAGGCTTCGAGGGACACACCTGGCACAAAACTTTGAATATCCCACAGAGATGTCAAGTTCAGCAGCAATTTGTTTTGTTGTGGTATGCTGATCATCCAGAATAAGCGTATCGACAAGTTGCAGGTGTCACTGCAGTGTGTGGCTGCCCTGAGCGCAGTTGATCCGACACATCATCCTCGACTGAATTTCTTTTGGCAAAAAATGAGTCTGAGCGTCACAAACATTCATAGGCGTTAGCAGAATGAGTATGGTGAAATGGCAGTGGGGACAGAGACTCCATTTTGGAAGCTAACTGTATCACTACCATCTAGGCAATGATGATGAAATTACATGAGGTTCTGCAAATTGTTCATTTTGTTTGGAAAAATTAAAATGATAAAAAATATGTTATATTACCTATTGAATGCCCCCTCATAGTTGCAGTAATTCTTAAATAAATTGTTCAGTGGGATGATAAACTATCCAATGTATCCCAATCAGTAAAGAAAATGACCTTGTATATAATTGTACAGAAAAAATTATCAACATTGCAAAATTTAATCAATACAAATGGAATTTAAAAATTGAAAGAATGCTAATCTATGAACAAGATATGTTCCTGAGAATATCTTAAGTTGGTTTGTATGTAATTTGGATCTCTGATGAACAGTATACACGTTATAATAATAAGTTACAGAAACTATTGTGCTGTTTATTTTAATTCTAACAAACAGAACATAAAAACAGGAGAAATTTCCAAACAGAATATTAAACACTTATCTAAAGTTTAACACACATCTAGAGGCAGCTACCATAAAGATGTTGTTTACGTCATGCTCACTTGTTTACATGTGCAGAAGAAACTACACTGAAGCTCGGTTATTTATATCGCGAATTCGGATATAATGCGATTTGGTCTTGGACCCCTTCTACTTTGATTTTAGGCAAAAAAACGGTAAATTTTGCAATTTTACACCTTTTCCAAATGCTTGTTTCCTTTATTATTTACAGTAATTGATATTAATTTACACCTTTGAGACTGTGACGCATTTTCGTGACATTAGGATGGGTATAAATACATTTTTAAAAAAATACCAGAATCGCAGACTTTTTCGTTTGGCAGAAAAATAGATCTCGATATTCATTTTGATTAATGACAACCAGTAAAGAGGCCCATGTAATCTAATAGACGTATGAATATCTAGTTTCGATCCACATGACTCGTCGTTTGTACAAGATAGCGGCACCAAATCGATTTTGGCTAATATAACCCATCAAATTGTTGAAAAGGTAATGATATCGCTCTGAATGATGTAGATAAATATATATGTGAGAGAATTTTATATTTATAATCGCGAAATGACCATTTTAAATCAATTTGGAATCGTGTGGGCGATAATAGGGTGCGATATACGACATTTGACGTTGCAAAGTAATAAAAGCTCGGTTATAACGCGATCTTTCGGATCCAAGATTTCGGTGTAATTCCCAAATCATTAATTTCATTATCCTTATGGGAGCCTTTAAATGCCTAAGCAATACTTTTTTCGATTATTTTAGAGAG
>JAFIDM010005346.1:38767714-38780020 GCA_023159025.1 Thereuonema tuberculata
ATATGAAACCGGAATTTTTGTGTAGATAATACAAGTTTATTGCATGAAAACGAATAAAATATTTTTTATCAAAGTATTGCCCATCGCTAGCTATACATTTTTCCCACCTGTCTGCCTCAAACGAGCAACAGTTTTTTTGGCAAGGCATCCACAGATTGTCAAACAATTCAACGAGCCATTTTCGTAAGAAGTGAAACGCTGCTCAGCAACTGCGTGTCTCATCGATGCAAAATAAGTAGTAATCGGATGGAGCCAAGTCTGGTGAGTAAGCTGCATGCAAAAGTATTTCCCAACTAAACACCTCAATCGTTTCCTTGACCAGTTTTGCCGAGTGTGATGGTGCAGTATCATGAAGCAAAATCACTTTGTACTGACAGCAAATTATTGATTTGAGCAACAGTGTTTAGTATTAATGGTTTCGCCAGGTTTTAGGAGCTTATAATAGATCACAATACTCTGTGCTTGGTGAGATCAGAAGGGTGTCTTCCGTCCATAGCAATTTGGCCTTGGAGTCGATGTCGATTGTTCTCCTGGATCAACCCATGATATGTTTAGGATTCCCAAAATATATCCGAAAATAATTGTGACTGGCAATGAAAAGTGATGGAGAAATGACTTTCTTTTGTATCTGGCGAGCAGCATTTCGCAAGTGGTTTTTCGGTTTTCCTGCTGTCTTTCATTCAGTTCCTGTGGAACCCATTTTCCTATCTTCTGGTCTTTCTTATGGCTTTGGAATGTATGGAGACGGCTTCTCGTGTCACATTTAATTGATCCGCGAGTTGTTGCTGCATTTGAGTCAGCGAATTGCAAGCATTGTTGGATGAAGATGTCTTGAGAAACTAAACTTTTTCGGTGTTCTCCAACTTTCTTCATGTCAAAATCGCCACTTTTGAATTTTTTAAACCACTCAAAGCACTGATTTACCAAGAGCATGCTCATTATAAGCTTCGACAAGTGTTCGATGCGATTCTGTAGCAGTTTTCTTCAAATGGTCACAGAAAATCAATGCTGTCCGCAAATCGTAGTTTCCAGGCACAAAATTCGACATGTTCTACGATATTACAAACTATGCTGTTGTATGAAGCTTGTATTGTTGAGAGTTGAAAATCAATTGTCAGATGTCAACAAGACAATGGCGGCCAATGACGCGGTTTGATGGTAACTACATTGACAGCTAGGGCCATCTATTAAGCCAATACCAGGTCTGTAAATAAACCAGAATTTGCTAAGAAACTTTACGTAATTCACAATTTGCTGGGGAGCTGTTTTAAGTTTCTAAATTAACCTATGTTAAGCCTTCTCATTTAGACAAAGAAAAGAGAAATGCACTTACTTGATAAAATTGAAGTAGAGGCATGTTACCCAATGGTTTCAGATGGGTGTTCCATCTTTGGGGGACAGCACAAACACATACATGACAACACATGGTGATGGTACAGGAAAGACTTAGCAATGATGGGTATTTTGTCTGCTGGTTGCCAGATTACAAGGGTAGGATTCAGCAAGGAGGTAGCAGATTATTCTATTGTGATGTGGGAGGGGTTTTATGTAACTGGGTGCATAGCCTGAACATGCCAATCTTATCCACATAAACTAGCTTAAACCAAATTACAATTTCGAACCACTACCTTGGCAAAGAAAATACATTTCCATGCTGAAGAAAAGTATTTCATAGAAGAGAAACAAAAATTCACATGACCAAAATCATCACTAATATAGAAGCAATCAGAAAAGCAGCACTGATCAGCAATGAATTATATTGACTACAAGAAATCACATGATTCCATACCATTTCATATCTTAAAAAAATGGGAAACAGAAAAAGTCCATTTTTGTACTTTACTATTAGAATTTTTAATAATAAACTCAATTTTATTATTTAAGTTGATAAATATATCTTAATTCTCCTGGTCCTTTTATTTGTTTAATAGAAACATATTTGAGACAATACCTTTAGCATTATATCTGTTTACCTACAGCCTTTTAGGTTTTGAACTAAATTAAGGATATGGTTCACAAAGGGAAACGAGAACGAGGCTGTGAATTTGATATTCAAAATGACACAAAGAGGTCTCAAAATTACCGTAAGAAGCAAAAATCTATTAAAGTTCTGCAAGTTTTACATTTTTTAATATTTCAATTCCCAACTAAAGAATCGGAATTAAAAAATATCTTTGTCTATCGTACGTTGATTGCCATATCAGATGTTGTGCAGTTAAAACAGCACAGTGTTAATGTTACAGTAGATTGACTTTCACAACTGCAGAAGGCTCCACATTGGACAAACACTACAAGCTCCATAATGTTTACTTGAAAAAGGGAATCAACCCCTCTCGAGACCTGAAATGTTGTATTTGTAAGTTTTTTATCTAGTGCTTTTAATGGTTGAAACATTTTGCATACACATACAAAAGTATGTACAAAAAAAAGTCATTATTTTGATCTCCATTCCTCAAAAGAAAATCATCATGATATTTTAACAACCACCAAACAGAAAAATCAGTCCAGCAGTTTTTAATTTTATGTCTCATCTCTACCACCCTACTTTAAGAATCCCAAGTAGTAAGAACTTACTAAAAAAATTCATTCATTTGTTTAAACATGCTATGGGATGGCGACCAAAGGAATGTTTCAAAGGTTGGCACAGAAAAGTTGAGAATTGTATCGCATTCTAAGAAAATCTGTTTAGCAGTTTTAGCACGATATGCAGACAAATGGACAGAAGACAGACAGAAAAATTGACTGAGAATGCAAAGTCTTTCTTAAGTATTTATTTATTTTTAACGAGAAACCCATCTTTGTACATTCAATATTAGTTAAAAGCGGCTACATGAAAAGGTAAGTATGCTACTATCACAATTCCTTTTTACAACTTCTAGAAACTGACTAAGAATCTCCTCCCAGTTAACACAAAAGCCATTTTGTAGGTCAAGACTAAGTTTTCAGCTTCATTTCTGTTCTTCTGAGCATTGAGGACAAAGCAATTGTTCATCAACTGGAAACTTAAGAACAATGGAGGAAAACAAAAGCCTGAAAGCTACAAAATTTGACATCAAATTCTTACCTGTGAAATTAAACTCACAATTTAATCTTGGCTTCCATAAAAATGAAGTTGTCACTACTGTAAATTGTATGCTATTTCATGTTAGTCTTCAATATGTGGTTACTAAAGTACTATTAGTATTGAAAGAAATGAAGTACATGAAGAAAGGGAAAGACCAGGGAGAAAATACCAATAGATATTTTAAAATATGGCAGGGAATTGGAAGGAATTCTCATTAATCTTTTTACTAAACGTTGAAGCTTCAGGGATGGAAGAGGTGATTGGAAGAATTCTTTTTACAAAAATGGAGAAGGAGAACACTTTAGATAGGGACTATCAATTTTGCTAACTTTTTATTTGTAAAGATTATTTCTTTCTTTTTTTTTTTTTGTTTCTGTTCACTCAAGACAGCGGTTTGTCCAACAATGCTTACAGAACATTTCATATAGTGAAGTTATAACTCATTTTCATTGATTCTCACATGGTTTTCTAAGAAAAGTTTACTTTACTGTAAGTTTGAACAAAATCCACGACCCGACTACCTAACAATTCCCTTTTGATTCAAGGAATGACTTCGTATACTCACGTTCCCAAAGCCAATAGGCAAGATATCCAGGTATTTTCGAGAAAATCAACTTTTGGAATTTTTAAAACGTTAACTATAGACTAGTGCTTATAAGTTATAAATGAGCACATGGGTCATTGCTGGTTCGAATCTTGCTGTGTGCAGGATGTTATTTTTTTTTATTATTTTCTTTTGTTTATTTCATCCCACATATATTTTAAGTAAGGTTATTTATAATGAATCATAATTTGGGTTCAAAAATGAAAACATCAGTTAGGAAATGAAACATTTTCTTTATTCATCAAGATCAGAGAGAAAATGAAATGCTCAATATCAAACAATAATGTTTTCCTAACATTGCTAACTGCATCTTGTTACTCTTGAGTTGGAGTTTCAAGAGCCTGATGGAACTCGCAAAAATTCAGCGTTTGTGCACTGTGCTTAATGTTACATAACTTTTTGTTTTACAACTGCAAGGGTTTTTCAAAATTTCTGTCAGGGAATTTTATATAAATGTGAATGAGGTTTATTTCCTGTCATCACACATGTTACGATAAATAAAAAGATATTTATTGAATCAGTTTCGCAGAGTTAAGTTTCATTTCCTACCCGACGGTTTTCTAAATTGTGATTCATAACAAATAATCTTACCTAAAATATAGGTAGGATGAAAAAAAAACCAACTTCATGCACGCAGCAAGATTCGAACCAGCGATCCTGCACTGACTAGACTCGACTGCTATGCGATGCACCACGTGCTCACTTATCACTTGGTTAACTTTCAGTCAATATAAGCCATAATATTTATATCTGGATATCTTGCCCAATGGCTTTTGTCAAAAACGCCGTTCGCACCCCTCGCTTTTGCTTTTACCCTCTCAACTCCTTCCCTTCTGTATAATATTTCTGCAATAGAAAATAATCACATAGAATTATATATCTATTCTCTCTATCTTCACCTTGAACTAGTCCCGGTACTCATAGGGTTCCTAACCTTAGAGCACAAAAGTTTCTTCAGCCCCGATTTGGCAGGGATTAGTTTTAACAACTTCAGGAATGGCTCCACAGTCCAAGGCAATCTGGCCATGCAGCCTATTGTTTACCTGTTAACAACAGGGGGGAAATTGGAAGAAAGCTTTTAAGTGCATCTGGAATCTCTCTCAATGGGGGAAAACAAAGGAATTGCCGCTCCTGATGTCTCTATACCAGAGGCAATGGGGGAAGGAAATGCTACGTCCCTCCCCCCCATTGATATAGCACCGGACCCTAGGAAAAAAGAAGCAGCGTTTGAGGACGGGAAGCTCAGGGAAGATGACCAAGGCTTGTGCGGCCAGCGGTGCTGGTCATCAGAAACCCTGCTCGCCTTTATCTTGCTCGTTTTTAACCCCCGATGGAAACGCAGCGGGCAAGAAGGCCAGGTGCAGAGAAGACGACCTGAATTCACGCGGCCAATGGTACCGGTCATCGCAGAAACCTGCTGCCTTCATCTTTGCCACCAACTTCCTTACATGGTGAGCATCAAGCAGTTTGAGAAGGTGAGCAACATAGAAGACGTAGGTTTCTCGCACTTCGGCGTGAATCTGCAATCAGTCCAGGACTGATCTTAATGGACTTACCGAGTGACTATTTACCTATTAGAAAATATATAGTTTGCTTTGCAATAAAATCTTTCATTTAATTTATTATGTCTTATCTTTCCTTGACCATGTTTTTGCCCCACTCTTTTTTCTGAAAGGCGCGGGCCTCTGGTAAATTCCCGCCGATTTGGCTAGCTTTCCACGGAACCTCCCTCTTTCTGACCAATCCCCTCATACCCTCTGTACTCATCTCCCCCTGAATCCCGTGATCGTGGTTTGCATGGGAAAGGATTCGATTGGCGTGTGCCTAAAAACCAACACGTAGCACTTTGTTAAGTAGTCAGGTCCTGGATTTTGTAAAGGTCATCCCTTGAATAGCAAGTTCCCATACTAAAATATGAACAGTTACTTTAGTTACATAAACACTTTGACTATCTGCTGATAGAAAATCAGCATTGGAAGTTATATCCTGATAAGTATTTTGGTAAATTTGTGTGTTGTGATTTCCCTTATTACAAAGGGATAATCTCTTCTTAATTATATATAAACAGCATTTCAAGAAATGATCACAAAAATAGGCTGGGGAGGGGGGTAGGGGGCATTAATACTAGTAAAGGATATAGTTATGCTTTGCATGTCATAGATAATCAATGATACAAGAACTTTCCACTGAAAGCTAAAGTTGGATTACAGACAAAATAAATGTAAATAAAGAAAGCAAAAGATTTCACTGGATTTGTGTGCATTAATATACCCTTAAAGAACTGGAGTGAGTTAGCAGCTATGTATATCTTGGAGAGCAAATTAGTAAGAATGATTTTATGATTAACTTCCACCATAATGTTTCCAGACTTCAATATACTTTCTTAGGCAGAAATTCTGCAACACTGAAAGGATATTTGGTTAAATACTTAGTAAGCACAGTGGCAGTCTTTCCAAATTGAAATATCGACATTGGACATTGAGAAAATTAAACTATGGAAAGAAGCACATTAGGAATTTATATGACATGTATGTTTGGCTGACAATATATTATATTTGTATAATATAAAATGGAATTGATTGAAAAAGAAAAGCATTTGACTGGAGACATGCCTTTTTAATTTGATCTGTGGTCATCATGTCTTGCTATATATTCAAATACTTCGTAGATATTTTTATTTTAATTATTTCACTGCAGGATGAATTACAAATAATAATAATATATACAGTAATACCTTGAGATAAGAGCGTTCCGATATATGAGTATTCTGAGATACGAGCAAGCCTTCGAGCAAATTTTTGCTTTGAGGTCACCTAGCATCTGTAAGCGTGCTCATATCTCACTGTTTTGACGACACGTGCTTTACTCATTTTCGAAACATTTTGAAAGGGAGACGGCACAGAAACAAATCTTCCACGATAGGTATTTCGTTAAAGGGCCTAAGTGAAAGTGAGGGTAGTCAGGAGATAAAAGTTAAGTGAAGAAAAGTAAAGAATAAAAAATAGAAAAGTAAAAAAATAAAAATAAACTTACCTTACATATATTTATGTTAATTCTAAGCTATGGTACGGAATCAAGTGAATACGTAGGGGCTAACTCTCTTCCCTCCTCCTCCGCACATGCCACCATTAGCCGCTACTGTATCGTCTGTCAGTAAGAACACTTAAAACCACAATGTATAAGGATTCCTGTGATATAAAATAATTTTTTTAATTGTGTGTGTGTTTGTCTCAATAATTAAAAAAACTCCCTTATTAGTACTAATTATAGCAATTAAAAACAAATCGTTTCGGCCCTCTGAAAAAATACTTATATTTTTTTTTTTTCAGTTATTTCTTATGGGAAACGAGATGCTCGTATCTCAAATCATTGAGTTATGAGCTCTGTCCTGGAACGAATTATGCTCGTATCTCAAGGTATTACTGTATATAAATTAATCAAGACTGCTGAGAATTGAGAAAAGAATGTTGATTTTTTTTAAGGCATTACAAGATGTTTTTCTTATCTCGGTTTGCTACAAAAATTTTACAAGAAATTTTCAGCATTAGAACTCAAGTGTTTAAAAAAATTAAGATTTAATTCTAAACTTGCTAGAATGTTCTGCTGGAATATCTTGGGAATGACAATAAATAGTAAAATACTTCTAAAACTGGTGAACTTCAGAACAAACCAAAAAACTCCCAAACAGCCATGTTTGAAAAACTACTAGACATTAATAAAGACAAAAATTTTAATCCGTTAATATTGTGTATACGAATGTAGAAAACGTGCTCTTTCATAATTTTCAGAGCAATAGGATCAAAGTAATTGCTGCTGGACTTTCCTAAAATTCTGCCGCCTTGCATTAGCCAAAGAATTCTGACCAGAATTTTTAGATACTATAAAGAACAGAAATTAAATAGGTTAATATTTTTACTGGGGTTTTACTCATCCTAAGCTATACTTTTGTGCGAAATTTTATTAAATTCTCATGTGGATGGTTCCATTTTCAAAACAAAACAAAGAAAAAACTGGTTAGGTTAATATGAAATGATCCAGAATCTAGTACTAGCTGAGATGTAGATAATGATATGTACAATAGAAATAGAATCTAATCTCTAGTAAAGGCAATAAGAAAAATGCTGTTGAATAATCATCACTTGCGTATTTGCTGTAATTGATTAACTTCTACAATGTTTATACCTACAAATTTTCTTACTACAAGTTATAGTAGGTCATGGTTGATTATAATAACTCCAGCATCTCCCACTAAATCAAAACAAACTGAGAGTGTAGAGAAATTATGATAAAGGAAATAAAAATACTCAATAGTACCTTGAGTGAAAAGCCCACTAAAAGGCAGCTAATCATTAACTGACTTGTTGAAGAGGGGCTGAAG
This sequence comes from Thereuonema tuberculata, assembly GCA_023159025.1. Taxonomy (NCBI): domain Eukaryota; kingdom Metazoa; phylum Arthropoda; class Chilopoda; order Scutigeromorpha; family Scutigeridae; genus Thereuonema; species Thereuonema tuberculata. The sequence continues at coordinate 38,775,761 of JAFIDM010005346.1, forward strand.
AACCCTATTAAATTAACATCAAAGTTTCTTCCGATATTTAATGTTACTACCACAATATGGGTTTTCTTGAATTTTAGATATTTGGAGAATTACAAAACCCTCCAAAAGCTCTGCCCATTAGATTAACACTGATTGTGGCTCAGAAACGGATTATTTGTTCCAGCCTTACTGGGAGCAGCAACAAAATAAAAGGAAATTAGTGAACACAATAAATGCTGGAATAATATTTGGTAATTACTTTATATTATAAGATTAATAATAGTATTAAATTTATAAATTACAGAAATAAATATTAATAAATTATATTTAATAAATAAGGGATATAATTTTGTGATATACTTTTTAGTACATTATTATTTAGTAATAACTCCAGTTATTTGTTTTAAGCATTAGTGATATGAATAATTATTATTTTTTTTTTGTAAATGAATTTCTGAAATCTTATTCTTGAAAAATGAGTTCATTTTGAATTTCTATAAAGAATAGATTTTGTATTGAATTAAATTCAATAAAAAAAATAATAAATAATCTCACTTTCCTAAACCGTAAAAAGGTTCTGAAATAGAACTGAATGATAAAGTCACAATAGATATTTATAAATTACTTGATAGGCCACGAGTTTGAGACTACTGTTACAAGTCTTTTAACATCAAGATTGATTTGGAGATACTAATAACGTCAACTCAAAAAAAACTTAAATCATTAAAAATGGGGAAACCTTAAAAAATGGGGAAACCTTAATTTCGTTTACTGAAGTCCACCTTTGTAGATAATGCACACATTTCATGTACATTAAGCTGATAAAGTATTTTATACAGGGTGATTCACGAAGATATGCAGAAACTTTGGGAGCTCATTCTACATGTATAGAATTATACATGCATATTAGGCCCGGAAATGCTTCGGTATCGAGTTATGGCTAGCAAAAGATTTCGCCCATAATGTAGTACCCTGGGTGAAATGAAGACTTGCTGGAAGTCTGGGAAGGTAAATTTAGGGGCAAAATCGGTAGTTTTTTATGGTTGTTGACCTGAAAAATCAAATGAAACATGTCGCAGAACTGTATCTCCCAGCGGTTTGAAGCTTATCCCACGTGTTTGGTTGGTTGGTGTTTAATGGTGCAAAAGCAGCTGCGGCTAAGCTGCGCCAAGAAAGGTAAAAAGGAAAAGAAAACGGAATGAAAACTAACTACCTAGCTAAAAAGGACAAAAACAAGAAAAGAACAGGTAGTGCACAAAGCAAGATAGGATACAGGTAGAATATAGATAAAATGATAGGTATATAGAAGAAAAGTAAAAATCTGAGAATTACAATAGATTTTTACTTTTCTTCTATATACCTGAGAATTACAATAGAGTGGCAAGGCCACATTGATGAATGAAGTGTAAAACTGCTTTTAAATGATAATAATCTTTTACCCATTTCATCAATGAAATATGAAAAGGAACGTGAAATTTAAAAAGAGGATAAAAGCACTGACGACGATGTTGACTAAAAGCAGGACAGTCAATTAAAATATGATGGACGGTTAAAACAACGTTGCACGTAGAACACTGGGGAGGTGGACGATTGAGCAGTAAATAGCTATGTGTCAGTCTTGTATGGCCGATCCTCAGACGCACCAGAAGAACATCCTTCTGGCGAGTTGGAAACAGTCCTTCATTATCCTCTCCTGCCACTAGACTGACAAGACGAAGTTTATTGCCGTGAAGAGCATCCCATTCGTGTTGCCAGGCAGATCGGTGACGAGAACGTATAAGTGCGTAGATGTCAGAGGCCGGAGTGGAGATCCGTCGCAAGGGTAAACTAGCAGCAGTTTTGCGAGAGAATCAGCGTGGTCATTGCCGACAATGCCGACGTGGCCTGGGATCCAGCAGAAAATCGTAGTGCAACGGTGAAAACACTGTAAAAAATCTAAAATGGATAAAACAAAAGGGTGACCCTTCAGGGTGTGACTGATTCTGAGAGCGCTTTGCGGGCACTGTGCACTGTAGATAAGTGTGTGCGTAAACTTCTCCTGCAAAGCATACTGCAAAGCTAGAAAGATGGCATAAAGCTCAGCAGAAAACACAGATGCTGCAGAAGGAAGATGAACAGCATAACTGAAAGTAGCAGTGTAAAAAGCAGCTCCAATATAATCTGCACCTTTAGATCCGTCGGTATAGAAAATGTTGAAATCAGAGTGATGGGACAAATGATCTTGATGCAGAGACTGAAAGACTGTCGAGGGAGTTTTGATTTTCGCAAAAGTATGAAGAGAGAAATCACAGTTGGGTAGAGGATATTTCCAATGCGCGGATGGTGAAGTAGGTAGAGTGGCAATGTGAAGGTCAGTGAGCTGTAGCGTAGTGAGCCAAGTCATCACCCGATGTCCAAACGGTGGTATAATGGAAGGACGATTGGTGAAAAGACGTCGTTGACGGGGACGAGACACACATTGATGAGCAGGATTATTTGGAAGTGAAGAAATACGGGCGAAATATTGGAGAGACAAAACTTGTCGACGAAAGTGCAGGGACGGTTCCAGAGCCTCTGAGTACAGGCTGGGAATCGGTGAAGTACGGAAAGCACTGAGGCAGAAGCGGAGGGCCTGATGGTGTACAGGATCAAGTGTCCGAAGGACAGATGGTCGCGCAGAGCCATAGACAATGCAGCCGTAATCAAATTTGGATCGAATAAGGGCTCGGTAAATGCGCAACAAGGCCAAGCGATCACCACCCCATTTGGAATGCGAAAGCACTTTTAAAACTAAATTGTATCAAAGACACCGTTTCCGAAGGTCAAGTATGTGATCCTTAAAAGTCAATTTCTTATCAAAAATGAGGCCTAAAAATTTATGCTGAGACACACATGGAAGTGAGACGCCACCAAGAGTCAGCTGCGGATCAGGAAAAATTCCCTGACGTCGAGTGAAATGGACACACACAGTTTTGGATTGTGAGAAAGTAAAACCATTAGAAACACTCCAAGTCTGCAACCGATGTAGAGCTAACTGCAGTTGTCGTTCAATCAGACGTAAATTAACAGAACTGCAAGAGATCTGTAAGTCGTCAACATATAAAGAGTGGTGAACCGACGAAGGCAAAACAGAGATGATGTCGTTGAGCGTTACCCTTTTTTCTGTAAAGATTAAGACACAGCCCTGAGGTACTCCGAGTTCTTGAGGATAACATGTAGAGAGCGTAGATCCTAGAAGTACTTGAAAGGTACGATTCGCAAGAAAATTGCGAATAAAAATAGGCATGTGACCACGAAGGCCGCAATGATGAAGATCTTGTAAAATGCCAAATTTCCAGGTGCGATCGTATGCCTTCTCCAAGTCAAAGAAAATGGAGACGAGGTGTTCTCTATTAACAAATGCAGTGAGAATAGCATCTTCCAAACGTACAAGATGGTCAACCGTAGAACGATGCTGCCGGAAACCACACTGTGTGGTAGCGAGAAGTTTATTGGCTTCAAGATACCATTGAAGGCGGCGATTTACCATGCGTTCAAGAGTCTTACATAAGCAGCTAGTGAGGGCAATGGGGCGATAATTATTTGAATCACTGGCGTCTTTACCAGGTTTGGCAAAAGGAATGACTATAGCTCGTCACCAACTATCAGGAAATAAATGTTCCAACCAGATTTTATTAAAGATGGACAGAAGAACATTCGACGACGAAACGGATAAGTGTCGCAACATCACGTAATGAATTCCGTCAGGGCCGCAGGCAGTATTTTTGCTGGTGTCTAGTGCAAACAATAATTCCTGTAAACTAAAAGGGATATTGTATGGTTCTCTGTTGGAAGAAGAAAACTTTAAAGGAATAGCTTCAGCACGGTCTTTTATCTCCTACTTTTCAAACGATTAAAGTGCAGGGCTGGAATTCCGTGCAAAAGCACGTCCAAGGGCTTCAGCTTGTGCGGAGATAGTAGCTATTTCTTTTCCATCTTCTTTCAGTATGTGCATAGATTGAGATCTGTACTTTCCGTGCATCTTACGAATGTTATCCCAAAGGGTCTTTGAAGACAAAGTACAAGTCAGTGATGAAACAAAACGTTGCCACGACTCTTTCTGACTAATTCGACGGATACGACGAGCAGAAGCACGTGCCCGTTTGAAAGCTAAAAGATTGACCGAAGTGGGATAACGGCGGAAAATATTCCAAGCTTTCTGCTTAATTTTCTGTGCAGACGTACAGTCACGAGTCCACCACGGTTTGGGATGCAGAGGGAATCGTCCAGATGTTTGTGGAATTGTTGCTTTGGCAGCACAAA
>JAFIDM010005346.1:38800020-38848987 GCA_023159025.1 Thereuonema tuberculata
TATCAAGGACGGATTTGCCATCATTTTCTGACGATTACCTTGAATGGACGGCACTCAAGAACTTACTTACATTAATTGTGCATAACAATCAGAATATTAGTATTTCAAAGAAACTTCATTATTTAAAGAGCTCTTTAAAAGGGGAAGCAGCAACTTCATTGCAATTTTTGGAGACAACGGATGCTAACTTTATGGAAGGATGGCATCTTCTGACAAAGATATCAGAATGATAGACAAATAATTACCTGTCATATTAATAAGTTATTAACCCAACAACCATTAAATAATCAATCACCTGTTGGTCTCCGAGGATTGTTAGACACAACTGTAAGCATGTTCGAGCATTACAAGTCCTAAATGTACCAGTTAACATTTGGAATCATATATTGGTATATTTAGCAAGTGAGAGAATGGATCGTTAATCTCAAAAACAGTGGGAGTTATCTATTTCTGGGAAGCTTTATCCAACATTTGAACAATTATTTGTGTTTTTGGATCAGTATTATAGAGCACTGGAAAATACATAATCAGTAAAGACAGTTGTAAAGGGAAACTATTATTCTCATAATCAATCAGTGTCGGTCAAGGCTCATGACGTTACTGCAACACCACAATGCCCATTTTGCAATAATGATAGTTATATTTTCAAATGTGAAAAGTTGTTAAAGTGATGAAAAACGTGCTATTATAGTGAAAAACAAAAATGTTTGTTTTAATTGCCTTCGGAGTGGTCATCTGTCAAAGGTTTGTAAATCAAAATATAAGTGTAAACTCTGTAATAAATTTCACAATACACTCTTACATTTTCAGCAGCAACAAACTACCAAAGAGAATAGTGCAACAGTGCCTTTAACAAGTGAATCTCAATGTAGTGTTGTAACTTCACATTTTATGGATGGTCATCATGACATTAATGTGTTTTTAGCAACGATGTTAGTTCAAATCAAGGATTCATCCATGTTCATTGGTGTCAAGCCTAATTGGATAATGGATCACAAGGTACTTTTGTCAATGAGTCTTTGATTCAACGTTTGGGATTAAAAAGATTCCAATCATCAACTAGAATTTTAGGCGTAGGTCAATCATCAGTATGTTCTCGAGGAGCAGTGTAACTTAAATTGTTTAATCATACTGGATCTTTTTCTACTATGGTAAAGGCTTTAATTTTACCTAAAATAACAGGTCGTCTTCCAAATTGTGAAATACATTTGTCAAATTAGGATCAAGTGAAAAATATGCAACTCGCTGACCCCATTTTCAACAAACCTGGAAATATAGGTATTCTTATTGGAGCAGATTACTACTATGAAATAATAAAGCCAGAGGTAAAAAGAAAATGGAATTACATTTGTACAAGATACTCAGTTTGGCTAGGTAATTTGTGGATCCATATGTGGACTAAAAGATCAACAGTCAATAGGTGTTCATTTATTAAAATCATATGAGGGACTCACAACCATAGTGGACCAAGTCCATCTACAATAAATTGAAGAAATCAAGGTTTGAAGTTTTTACTGTGCAAGTAAGTCTATGGAAGTAATATACAATACAAAAACAAATATCTCTGGGAGACGAAACATATTAATCACTTGACTCACTATGGAAGTGAAAGAACTTGCTTTTAGGTTACTCAAACATGAATATCTCCATTTTTAAAAAATACGGACTTGGTCCACATATGGTTGTGAGTCCCACAGAATTAGCAAAATTTTGGGAGTTGGAAGAAGTTAAGAGATCTACTTTTCTAACAGTAGAAGAACAGTTGTGTAAAAATCATTTTTTTAAAACATAGTCGAGAAGCGAGTGGAAGATTTACAGTACGACTAACTTTTAAACAACAAACCTTATTACTTGGCAAGTAAAACGATATGGCATTTCAACAATTAAAGGGTATTGAACGTTGTTTAGATAAGTTACCAGATTGCAGAATCCAATATAATAATTTCTTGGAAGAATATATCAATCTTGGGCATATGAGTGAAATAAAGGATATTGAGGATGCTGTAAAGGATAATTATTTACCTCATCATTTTGTTATCAAGGAAGATAGCACAACAACAAGATTAAAGCAGGGCACACACGATGCACCTTTTGCTGTGCAACTCGTTGCAATTAAGTTGCACAAAAAAGGTTGCAAACGACAGTCAGGGTGCACACGATGCAACATTCTTTGCACCGCCGTTCGGACAACAAACGAAGCACAGTATGAATTTGAATGACGTCACTTGACATTACGTCAAGGAGACTGCGGTGATATCCTTCCAAATCTAATATGTGTGATTTATATTAAACATATGAGAAATATTGTTATAATATTATTAGCCGGTATGTAATCGCAGTTGATGGCAATAATGCGATTCACGAATAACAACGACCAACAGCCAATAATAATCCATTGCTCACTGGAAACAATGACGTCACATGTCATTTCTCGATGGCCTCGGCAGTTTCCGGAAATGGTGAATGAGCGACAATCCGCTTCCGATGTGAAAAATTCAAAAAATCTAGGTTTTTCAAGCGCTCTTGGTACATTCTGCCGCATTAAATTACTGCATTTACATATAAACTGTATTTATGTGTGAAAGAAACTCGCAGTACTCTGATATTCAATGTGTATTCGCTATTCGCCCATCTGAAGCGAAGGAAATCAGTTTCAACGCCATGTTTCCCCTTGGGCATGACGTCACGACTGACGTATTCCAACGCTGCACTGTGATTGGGTAATTCCATGCAGCTTCCTTGCAGCTTTCCGAGTTGCACTCGACAGAAATCCTCGCCTTTGCAGCTTTTTCTCCATGCAACTCCGGTTGCAACTTTGTCCATGCAGCTCAAAAAACGCTCTGGGCCAAAAGTTGCACATGCAACTCGGCCCAAAGCTGCATCGTGTGCACCCTGCTTTAGAGTTGTCTTTGATGCATAGGCAAAGATAACAACTGGTGTATCATTAAATGAAACACTTATGATAGGTAAGAACCTCCAAGACAGCATTTTTAATATTTTAATTCATTTTCGTTGTTACAGATATGCCTTTGCAGCAGATATTACAAAAATGTATTGTTAAGTAATGATGCATCCTAACGATAGTGATTTTCAAAGGATTCTAATGAACAGTTAAACACTGTAATTTATGGAACTGCTTCAGAACCTTTCTTGGCCATTAGAGCTCTTCAACAAGTTGCTCAAGATGAAAAGGAAATTTATCCACTTCAATCAACAAACCAAGTAAAAGGCATATACTTTCAGAAGTAGCAAACCTTTTTGACCCTGTTAATTAGTTATCTCTTGTAATCGATTATAGCAAAAGTAATTTTACAAGAGTTGTGGATCAGTGAAGTTGACTGGGATCAATCTTTACCGAACAGTTTAGAAGTGGCTTAAATTAAAGGCTCAATTACCATTATTAGAAGACATAAGTGTACCTCATCAAGTGCTCATACCTGAAAATAATTATCAGCTTCATGGCTTTTGAAACTCATCAGAAACAGCATATGGTACATGTGTTTATCTTCGGTCAGATCTTGGAGAAATTTTAATGCATCAATCAAAAGAGTGTTTTTACCTCGACTTGAACTATGTGGTGCTGTTTTATTAGCAAGATTTATGAAGGAAGTTATCACAATAGTACCATTTGAAAGTAATCTCCATTTTTATACTTTATGTGATTCTACAGTGACATTAGCATGGATTAATAACCACCCAAGTAAGTGGAAATCATTTGTAGCTAATAAGAGTTTCTGAAATTCAACCATTAATACCACCAACTTATTGGCATTATGTTCCTACAATGTATAATCCAGCAGACATGGCTTCATGAGGAGTAATGCATAAAGATCTTAAATATAAGGAACTTTGGTGGCATGGGCCTAAATTATTAAAATTGGATAAGGCAAAGTGGCATCTAAGAAAGATTCAATCAATCACATTAGAACAGAAAGTCAAAGTAACCATCACCATAACCTTACAAACTGATGACTTGTTAAATAGGTATTAATCATTGGAGAAGAGGATACGATACAATGAAGAAATAAACAATATACTCGAAGGAGAAGATAGTTAGATTTATAAAATCTCGTAGAATTTCTTGGTTGGGACATGTGCAGAGAATGGGAGTGGAAAGAATGCCTAAAAACATTTATAAAGGCAATATTCTGGATGTAAGAAAACGTGGCAGGACCAAGATGTTTTGGATGACCTGAAGAAGATGAAAGTTACCGGATGGTGGGAGAAGGCTGAGAGAAGAGAGGAATGGAGGCAGATCGTGAAGGCAGCCCTGGCCCACATCGGGCTGTAGTGCTTTGGAAGAAGAAGAATCATTGGAGAAACTATTACACGCCACAGCTTAATGTTTTTGTTTTTGACTAACTTAAAAAACCCAAAAGACAAAAGAAAAACAGTACCCATGGACCGTTAATCAAATTCATAATGCAATGTTATTTTGGGTAAAAACAGTACAAGATTTCATTGACTTAATTAAAGTTTTGAAAGGAAAACTTAAAAGTACAGATTCATATCTACAACTTTCACCTTCCATTGATGAACATGGAGTGGTTAGAGTAGGTGGGCGTATGCAATTTATCTTTTAATCAAAGACATCCTATGTTGTTACCAAAAAACAGCAAATTTACTATATAGTCATAGAAGATTATCATCGTAAGCTTCTACATCCAGAAACACAGTTGTTGTTGGCTATGTTACGTCAGAAGTTTTGGGTTGTGAATGGCTAAAGTGTAATTCGTAAAATTACATACAAATGTACGAGATGTTTCAAGGACAAAGCAACAACAATGAAACAGCAGGTGGGAGAACTTCCAGTAAGTCCAGTTACTGCTAGCAAACCTTTTTTACAATCCGGTATAGATTTTTGTGGACCATATTTAATGAAGAACAATAACGGTAGATGTGAAAAATTATCAAACGCATACATAGCATTGTTTGTATGTTTTTCAACTAAAGCAATTCATTTGGAGCAGGTTAGTGATCTTTCAACTGAATCATTTATTGCAACTTTAAAACGATTCATTTCTCGCAGAGGAAAGCCTACTGACATTTTCAGTGATAATTGGAACCAATTTTGTGGGATCAAATAATGAACTAAAAAGACTAAGTTATTTCAAATGGTTGAACATCAATCAGTTATTTCAAGGTATATGACTGAGCAAGGTATTATATGGCATTTTATCCCACCACGCTAACCTCGTTTTGGGGATCTGTGGGAAGCTAATATTAAATAAACATTACATTTGCTTACAGTACTTCCTGAAAGACCTTTAACATTTGAGGAAATGTATACGGTCCTCATTCCGACAGAGGCATGTTTAAATTCATGACCTCTTTGTCCACATTCAAATGATTCTATTGACTTGGAAGCCTTGACACCAGGACATTTTTTAATTGGTGCTCCACTAATGGTAGTGCCAGAACTTGATATAACGAACTTAAGACTGAATCATTTGTCACGATGCCAATTTACACAACGCTTGGTTCAACAATTTTGGAAAAGGTGGCATATTGAGTACTTGTCACAGTTACAACAATGAGTAAAATGGTGTAAATGTAAAATGTAAAAATACATGCAATTTAAAATTGAATGATCTGGTATTAATAAAAGAAGACAACCTCCCATCATGAAATGGTTACCTGGACGTGTAACTCATCAAGGTAAAGATGAAGCTATACGTGTAGCGACTGTAAAAAACTCAAAATGGACTAACTAAAACGCCCAATAATTAAACTTTGCAAATTAACTGAACAATCTAAGTGAATTTCACGTCAAACATATGTTGAAATATATTTCAAAGTGGGCAGAAATGATAAGTGTTATTTTGAATTTGCTCACTAGAGGACATGTTTTTAATTTAAGTTTTGACACTAGAGGGTGTATGTGACATCATGGTGAAGTAAAGGAAAGTCAGCGAGTTATGAATAACAAATTGCGTGTGTATTACAGTTTATTTTAGCTAAGCAATTTATTCATTTTCAGTGTCAGTGAACAAACTAATACATATAAGAATGATATTTGTAAATGATATCCTGAATAACACTTAAATTCATTAGTAGATATTTATCCACATTTAGGTTATAAACAACAGTGGTCTCAACCTTACAGCCACCATATTTGGAAATTAGATATGTTTGCGACCAATTTAGTTCTATTTCAGAATTTGGCATTCCATTGCATTATTCAGATTAGAAAATGTTATACATTTTTTTTGAAACCTATCTATTCAACACATTAATAAATAAATGATTATTAGCAAACTATTAGTTCAGCTTTTTATGTTTTCACTAATTTTGCTTAGATATGGTATACAATAAGACTGAAACAACTCCTTTATAGCCCTTGAAATGAGACAGAAACTCCTGTACATTTTTCCCCTCGTAATAACGTAGAATACATTTCAATCTTTTTATCAATCGTGGATCACTTCAGCGTTTCCTTTTATTCAGTTTTGTTAAAACTTCAATTGTTTTTAGAAAATTTTAACTATTATTAATTCTATTAGGGCATATCTGTGCCCTAACCATATTTATATAAAAATGCCCAGTATTTATCTTCTATGATCCCACCTATACTGGCTAAATTTAACCCAACATATTACTTTATTTTAAATTTCTTTATCAACTAATTCTTTCCCAGTAATCTTTGTTGCTCTGTATTTTCTTCCAAATATTTCACTCTCCCAATATTGAACAAGTGTGCTTAAAAAAAAAAATGCTTGCTTGAGTTACAATCCACCATCTTCCTTTTAGACTTCTATGCCCTGCATCTTCATTATCCATTAAGGAATTTCCTTAATGAACACTGATACTTTGTCAGTCCTTGTTATTGTTCTAGAAAATGTCTATTTTTCAACACACTATTTCTTGTTACATCATTCAAACTAACTTCCCTTGTACTTAGGCTAAACAGTTGGCATTAAATACTTTAGTTGAAGAAGTTAAACAACAAATATATGTAATCTGAACAATGGATTTTGTTTGGAATAGCGTGTGTTAAAAACAAATCCTGTAACATACCTGATTGAAATTCTTGAACACGATTTCTTTGTATAGAGCATTTCTTTCCTTTACTTCAGACCATCCATTCGCTTTCAGTGGTGCAAGTTTAGTCTCCCTTTCGTCTCCAGATAACTGGGTTCTCTGTACAGCAGCCTATTAAGAACACAAAGAGCATTCATTATAATACTCCTATTGGTACAAAGAATAACTGTTTTCATGTAAATACAGATATAAAAATTTAAATAACTTTTGATAGTAATATCTGAATTTTGAATTTATTAAACAATATTTTATTATGAATTCTACAAAGATGGTATTTACGGAAGAAAAAGTCTATGAAAGAAGAATTTACGAGTTGTACATTCTTATCAACATTGAAAAGTAAAGTTCTTATTGAAAGCTTTATTTTCTAATAAAGATTCCAATACATCCAGTCTACAAATGCTAACTGTTTTTAATTCTTGAAAACTTATATCCGATTTAAGTTTTATGTTTTGAGATGTTTGAAATTAAAAGACTTTTTTTCTTATTGCATATTAGCTGCAGTAAAAGGAAATTATACTTAATTCTGTAAAATATTTTTAATTCGTTACGAATGCCCTTTCTCAGCATAGAAACTATGAAAAGAAGCAAATTTTTTGGCAAAATTTAAGATATTATAAAAATTATCCTTAAAGGAATATTCTGTTTTGTATTCATGAAAAACTAAAAAGATCACAAAGGAGAGAAGTGAAGGGAAGGTGTAACGAAATGAACTGACACTTTTGAAAGCTAGTCTTAATTTCATAAAATGCTGCCTTAGACTGGAAGTAGCAATTGCCAACATTTAAAAGGTATATAACATAAGATCTGGGCAAAACAAGCAGACACACAGAGGAAAGGGCAAAATTTTCGATGAATTTGGGGACATGCTTTCTAACATTGCCTTTGCATTTTAAAACTAAAAATTTGGATACCCCAGGGCCAAATGGTGAACTAATTTCTTTCTAAATTAATACAAATTGACCAACAAGAAACAAACTGATCATTTGGATCAGTTTGGCAGAAAATCTCATCTACCAAAGGAGGTATTAAGGCCCTAAACAGTGAACGGAAATAGTCAAAAGAGTTACTATGACTCACCCCCTCAATTATAGCCAAAAGGCTAAATTTAGCTTCATGCAATTAATGTAATTTAGTCAAGAGTTATTCTATTTTGTGTCCTTCTATCAAACAGTATTTTGTGGATGACAAAATCCCCAACTAAATTTAATCTAATGAATAAAAATTCTGTCCAACAGAGAAATCAGCCAACAACACTAGAAGATTGAAAGAAAGAAAGAAAACTCAACTATCTCTCAGCAAAGATGTTAGATCAATTACTTCATCATTCACTTTCATTATGCTACAACTGATCAATTTACAAAGTGTGTAAAGTCGTCAACAGACCATTAAAATTTCAATCATAACTAAAAAATTCATATAAAGTTTCAGTAGCAAACTTTTTCAGTTAAATATATAACTTTAAAAATTATAAATATAATCACAACGCCTTCTTGACTGTTCAAAGTAGGTTCGAGAAGGAAATGTATGCACACCATGCATTGAGATCCAAGAATGTGAAATGTTTATGTTGCTGGTGGATGAATCATACATGATCATGCCTATCACCTCTGCTGATAAAGACCTCTTGTCACCAATGTACCTTCTAGTTGCAGGAGCAAAAGATCAGGTTCCCCAGAGTGTGAAAGGGTCATTCCATATCAATCCAACAAGCATTTAACCCACATTTTTGGATTTCAATGTAATTTTGGATTTCATAGCAAATGTATGCTAAACCAAATGGAAATCTGCAAAATTTCAGCTCCCTTTCTCTATTAGGTTTAGAGATATGGCTGATTGAATTTTTCACAAAGTTGGCTTTTCCCTGCAATACACGCACATTTTTTTTACGATTTATAAATAAATAATATTCATAACTTCTTTATTTATGAAGACACCTGCACATTTTTTTTTGTGTGTGTGAATGTGTGCACATTCTTTTTACATAAACATTAAATGCTGCAATAAACTAATACCAAAATGAAATGTCTATAAAAAATTCAGAATGTTTTCCTTATAAATATTTGGCTTTATGTAAAAAAATGCTTATAGAAGGTGACAATTTTAAAAAGCTGAGAAAAATATATGTTGGAGTTCATTAGTGTCATAAAACACACACACACACATTCAAGTAAGTTCGTTGCCCCAATTTGGAGAGAAAAATAAAAAATAGAAACATTAAAGTATTGTTAGACTTGTGGTGGCACTTCAGTATTGGAAAAAAATATTGACAGCACTGTAGGGTAATTAGAGTAGAAATTAACATTTGAGCAATATCTCACAATATTAATGCATTAAATGATCAAATGCAAGTACAGTGGTATCTTAGTTAATGACAAGTTACTGTAAGCAAAAAATGTCTTTGGTAACGACGCAGGCTGGTTTACGAAGCCTCGTCGATTGGTGGCAGCCAATAGTTTTTGAGAAAATCGCATTTAAATTATGCAAAATATTCGTACCTATGTCATTTATATTTTCTTTACACACAATTTGTACTTCTGGTGAAGATTGACATTTAAAAACTGTATTCGTGAACTATTCATTTTATTAATGATAAATTTTTGTAGCAAATATAAATGAATAAATTATATGTACCATATTTTTATGACATTTAAAATCGCGCCTTGGATAATGACTATAATCCTGGAATGGATTACCACCGTTAACGAAGGTACCACTATATTACCAACTGTTCCATCTGAAGTGGGATGGCAGCATTCGGAATATTAGATAAGGCATTGTCCATATCGGGCTGATAATATTTGAGATAATATTTGTCTAATTAAAATGATATACTTCATTTGAAAATATGTGTTCAAGTTCTCTTGCTGTAGCCTTCTGAATTTTTTTTTGAAAAATCAAAAATAATTTTTTTTCTTTCAAAAATGCCAATCTTAAAATTTTTAATTTTTTGACTGTTGATCAGTACCATAGCGTACTACATTTCCTGAAAAGGAGAACTTCCACTTTTGAGTTTTACTTTCCACTTTTATTAACTATGTTCAGGTTTTAGTTTCCGTGGCTAATTTCTTATTGCATTTTTATTTTTTTCCAGATAATTCCAGAACCTTCTGGAACAATGTGGAAGCTTCCAGATAATTCCAGAACCTTCTAGAACAATATGGAAGCTTCCAGATAATTCCAGAACCTTTTAGAACAATCTGAAACCATCCAGATAATTCCAGAATGCAACAGAACCTTCTGGAACCATGCAGATAATTCTGTGTTTGGCCTAGCATATAAAAGGGAGGGCATGTGAATTCAGAGTTCAGTTGTCAATAGGCAAACAAAGAGAGCTGTTCACCAAATTCCAACTTTGTGGTCCAACAGTATTTGTCAGCTTTCGTGAGGATTCTGCGATTGAGTTGTATTGTGTTTTATGGAAAGGACTGAGTTTGAAATGTCTTCTGAGTTGGTTCACAAGAGGGTGAAGTGTGCTGACTACAGTGGAGCACCGTTTATACGTTTTTCAAGGGACTGAGAAAAAAAAACGTATAAACGAAATTCACAAAAGTTACGAACAATTTCGTAATAACCAACAATAAAAAGTCAGAGGTAAATTAAAATATTAATGAAAATGAAATACAAGAGGTATGTAATAAAAAACCTTTTTATTACGTATTTAATGTACAACTAGTACTACTATTCATATTCATTCAGCATTTACGAAATATTTTGTTATTTTAGGTTGTAGGGCTTTTTGGGAATGCAGAGAAAAAAGTTAATTGTGCACAGTTAAAAGTGCAATCTTAACTTTATCATTTAAATCACTGCTAATGAGGTATTCTTGCATGGTGTTAAAACCCATGTTATTTGTTGAAAACTTGACAGAAGTTTTTCAATGCAATATTCTAAGACTGCGTACCTTTTCTAAGACTGGACAATCGGCAGAAGGGAATCTGAGGTTGAAATGCGCATTTTCTCTCTTCTTGAGTTCTTGAAAAAAACGTATAAATGAAATTTGCGATTTCAGAAAAACGTATAAATGAAATTATTTAACGTTAATATGCATTGGATTTTGCCGGGACCATTCAAAAAAACGTATAAATGAGAAACGTATAAACGGTGCTCCACTGTATTTGCATATCCATAAAAGAGTGATATACAAGACTAGCAAAAAAACAGACTTCCTTCAGGTTGGGAATAAGAGTGCTCATTTCAAGACTGTTTCAAAGTGAAGATGTTTCCAGTGATGACTTTGTGTTCTAAATGCTTTGACAGAATATCAAAAATGACACTAAATGAACTAGAAGAAGTCTCTCATAGTGTGGATGATGAAGTCCTGAATCAGTCAGCTGTAGATATTGGTGTTAGTCCTGTTAGGAAACCATGGTCAGTAAAGTCAAGTTGTAAGCTGTATGCATCAAGAAAGCACAGAGAAATTACTGAAGCAATGGGTGAGTACAGCAAAAGAAAACTGAACGAACTCTTCAACAAAGAAATTGCATCTTCAGAAGAAAAGAAACCTAAAGAAGCTTGTAAAACTTGTCAGGAATTTATATCAAACATCAATTCAGCTTTCGCATCGTGTGAATCCTACAATGAAAAGGTGCAAGTTCTAACAATTATCTCAGAGTCCCTTTCAAAGATACAAATCTTGCATCATATTCCATCTGCAACAAAATAAGGAATGTAAGGTCTGCAAAAGGAGTGTTTGGAAAACCTGATCTCTATTATGGTCATCCTGTAACTATAGCTCATGCTCAAATTGCACAGTCATTTTATCTGGAAGATAAATGGACTGTTCTTGCTAGAGCACCAACAAAAAAGACTATGTCTATAACAGTTGCAGGAGAAAAAGTGGTGATAGTGGAAAGACACATGACCCGTTGTATAAAAGAAACTTTTGCCATATATAAGAAGAACATCCTGTATTCCACATTTGGAAGATCAAAATTTTATTCACGACCTAAGTGGGTGGTTCCACATCCACCTAGAGATGTCTATTTATATGTATATTGTGGTATGCCATGAAATCTGTTATATGTTTATAAGTTTTGAAAGCCGTGTCTGTTACTTATTTTTATTACGAATTAAAATGCTATGTCAAATAATTTTAGATTTTTTAATACTTTAAAATGTCATAGCTCCTGATGAAGTCTTTTAATTAAGACGAAATATTGATGTCCTTTGTAGTTAGTGTATTTTATAACATTAGATTTTTATTTCATGAGGCCAATATGCGAGTATGTAGTAATGGAAACTGGTTTAATGTATGACAAAATTTTCAATCTATATTACTAAAATCTTTTATTTCTCTGTCTGTCTGTCCGGCACAATTTCCTGAGCGAATGGAAAATAGAAATAATTTTTACAATGAAACGTCCGCGACAGGAATTGAACCTACAACCTTCTGATCCGAAGTCAGACATCTTATCCATTAGGCCAAGGTGACTACTACTCACTTTATATTGATTTTTGACTTGTGTCCTTTCCCTTCCCCCAATCAATAATGAATGAATTCAACCTTTTTTTTTGAATCTCAAGATTTTTTATTTATTTCCCATCAGTCTGTTTATTTTTAATTCGAAAATGACAATTAGAACTATAATTGCAGAAATGTTGGAATATTTTAAATATAATATTCTTACTCAACCAAATTCTATGTGATATTGAAAAACAAGCACGTGTACATGGGAGATGTTTGAATATAAAAAAAGAGTCAAGAAAGAAAGAAGCACTATTTCTATTAGATAGAATACTGAAAAATCACTATTTATAACTCAAAAACCATTACTATTTATAACTCAAAATCCACTGAAAAGTATCAATAGGAATAAAATAAAAAAAAAAGAGTCAAGAAAGAAAGATGCACTATTTCTATTAGGTAGAACACTGAAAAGTCATCACTTCTAACTCAAAAACCACTGAAAGAGAATATAGACATCAAAACTTAAATTAGAAATGTAAGGGAAAAAAACTTACAAAATTTTAGTTTTAGTTTACTTGATGTAATTTTTTTTTTTAAATAAATAAAAAGTTGTTTTCCATTACACATGCGAGGCTTCCGGAGTGAAGCGACGGGTAGCAGACTAGTTGTTTATAAAATATGTTTAACTCAAAAGTGGAAGTTCTCCTTTTCAGGAAATGTAGTACTCTATGACACCGATCAACACTCAAAAAATTAAAAATTTTGGGATTGGCATTTTTGAAAAAAAAATAATTCAGAAGGCTACAGCAAGAGCATTTGAACACATATTTTCAAACGAAGTATATCATTATAATTAGACAAATATTATCTTTCAAATAAAAAAAAAAAAAAAAAAACAATAAAAAATCTTGAATCGTTTTAGAGATAGAGCATTTTGAAAATTTGCCGAAAATCGCAAATGAGAAATGACACCCAAGGTGCCATCTTTGGCGCCCTGTATCTCGGGCCAGGAATTTTTTTGAACAAAACAAAAGAATACGGCTGTCTACTTTTTCCTGAAATTTAACACATGTTAAATTCAGAAAAATCAGAGACTATGAAGGTAAGATTTTTTTTCTTCGCCTGCCTAAATTGATATGGACTATGCCATAAGAAGTTTGAATTTGTTCTGATTGTTTTTGTCTAGTGGCTGTGCTGTGTACCTGTTGATGTGAAGGTAAAACTGTATCAGTTATTCTTGTAACAAAGTTCTTGCAGTCTCACACTGCAAAGTGAGTATGAACTGTATATATTAAGGAGGAGGATACAAAAATTTGCTGTAGAAACAAATAACTGATATTATGAAGAGCTAGAATGTCTGATAGACCAGACCTACATCTGTAAGCATCAGGAACAAGTCTGCTTAAAAAAAAAATGTCATTAAATGGAAAAAAAAAAAAATGTTGTGATTCATATAAAATGCTACTTTATTACAAAAAAACAAATATATACTCTCCTGAAAACGACCAATATTTCGTTAATCAAACAGATCAACTTTTTCGAAGTCTCAAATGTAAATAAAATAATATATACAAAATAAATAAGAGAAGAGAAAGAAAAGAATCTTACCTCTTTTTAAATAATACAAAAATATAACAATACAATAATCAGACTTCACACTATATCGTGTCATTTGTTACAAAACAAAATTAACAACTAAAACAAAAGATATTCATTGGGAAAAACAAATCATTGTTGGGAGAATGTGATCATTAATTAAATTTTAAAATTTCATTTAATCTCTTATTTTTCTTTAAAAATTTTCTAAAAAAGCCTAAAGTAATTTCATTTACTCTAAGATACTTGTTTTTATTAAAACATTTACAACAATTTATTGTGCATGATTCTAAAATTTCCCTCATATGTCTATCCGTAACTTCAAAAATTTCATATACTAAAGGATCTGGGTTATGATTAAAATTTGAACAGTGTTCCGCCTAGTCAGATAGATTTATGTGGTTATTTTCGTATGCTTTGATATGTTCAGTAAGCCTCTCTTTAAGAGTCCGACCTGTGATTCCAATATAGTCCCCTATCTCATTTGTTTTTTTGTAATAAAGTAGCATTTTATATGAAATGTCTAACAGTTTTTGTGAATGTTGTGATTCTTTCAGATTACACAAAAGTGTCATAAAACAATGTCTAAAAAAAGTTGCTCTTAAGTTATTTGAAGCAACTGAAAGAGAAGGATATTTTTGTGATTACTGGCAAGAAATTATGCCCAAAATATTATGTCAGATGTGTAGATATAATGAAGTGTAGTGAAGATGATGCTGTTCCTGAGACAGAAGTTAATCTTCTGACAGTTCACCTATAAAAGCTGCTATTAGGACACAATGAACATGTATTAGGGTACACCGAATGCCAGCCTATCAGAACTTGGGTGTTTGCCAGTTAAACTATATCCAGTTCCATCTAGAAGTGAAATTACTTAAGTGGAAAGGAAGCTGAAAGAAATGACAGGAATTATGGCAACAAAGTCAGTACTTTGTATTTAACACAGATGACCTGGAAAAGAAATGGGAAGAAACAGTTGACGATACTCTGAAGAAGAAAACTGCTGATCTTAATAAGCAGATTTCTACACCGTCTGAAAAGGTCAAGCAAGTCAATAGAAATGAAAAATAGTTTTTTTGACAATAATTGTTTGTTTTGACTAGCCCAAAAACACAGTAGTTGAACTTTTGGTGCTAGTGACTAATGATTCATCAGGCGTATTCATTACTGAATGAAAAAGGTGTATTTTCTTTGCCAGAAAAAAAATTGGAAGAGAATTTCTGATGATACTGTCAACTTTTTACTAAGTTTTAAGAGGATGACTGGTACTCATGCAAATATGTTAAAAAAAAGTGCATAAGCAAAAGCATCAGACATTTTATAATCTTTGAGCTCTTCGTGTGCTTTACATTTGTTCGAGAGGTTAACATAAGCTTTTCTAAATTTTGTGTGTTAAGACCAAAGTGGTTTGTGCTAGATGGTTCAGCTGGACTCACTTAATGTCTGTATGTAAAATTCATCAAAATATGGAGCTTCTACTGACAGGTGCACTATTTGAGACATTATAAGGTGACTTCAATTAATGGTGTGTAATCCTGAGGATAGGAAATATGTTAAAGAGTCTGTCCCTCCTGCTTGGCTCGTGCAGATTTTCTAAGAAATCAGAATGAAGAGTATGACAAAGTTGAATTTCAGCAATGGGTATCAAACTGAGCTAATCACAGATAGTCTTACTGTCGATGACTGCATACATTTGATAGTTTCTAAACTGAAAAAGTTTGTTGTTCATCCATAAATGAACATATCAAGCTCAATACTTGAAATATAAATAAGCACATCTCAGTTCCACACTGCCATTGTGTTAATGGAGATAAGCGAAACTTTACATTTGTAATTCAGGATCAAATGCAAAACGGACAACAATCTTGCATCCTGTTGTAATTTTTTATATAAAAAATAAAAATAAAAAAATAAAATGACGAAGTGAAAAATGTCGTTATGTGTAGTGTCTGAGATGGCGTACTGTATTATGTAACAATGGTACAAGAAATACTGAAGCTTATAGTAGACTTGCTGAAAGAAAAGTTTCCTGAAATCACTAATATAAAAATATTTTTACATATAAAATAGTTTTGTGATGGGTGTGCTGCACAGTACAAAAACTACAAAAGCTTCGTTTTCAGTGCAGAGTGGTCATCTTTTGCCGCCAGTCATGGCAAATCAGCTTGTGATAGTATTGTTGGTACAGTCAAAAGACTTACCTCTGAAGAAGTCTTCAACAAGTAGTATCTGGACAAATAGCCTCAAATCAAAAACCTCGGATTTCTGTAAAACATTTAATATCGTGTGATTTTAAATGCATGTTCCTCTCCAAAGAGTATTTACTAATAGCAAGAGAAAAATTGCATGGAAGCTATCAGAAAGTGTAAACAATTACGAAAACTTCTGGTTTTCTGCAAGCTTAAACCATTAACAACATCTGTAGGAGCCAAATGATTTCAACAGTAAACCAGCCATATCAGAAGTTGGTTGGTTAATAGAGTTTAATGGCGCAAAAGCATCTGTGGCTAAGCTGCACCAGCCAATCATATCAGTAACTTCCCTGAAAAAATGGATCCAGTGTAGCAAGTTGGCATAATTGATGACATAAGACTATGAGCAGAGTGATGTATCTGTAAAATCATAGAAGATCTTTTTATTGGCCAGCATTTGTTAATTCACTTTGGGTACCAGTAGTACATGTCCTACATAATATTCCATTTACGACAGGTATTGGGAGGTAGTGTCACATATCCAGAGAAGAGCAACAGAAAATAACAGCTGCTCGGAAATGTTTCTCTGGAAATAACAAATAACTAATTCAACTTCAGAAACATTACTGATATGAATGATTATGATATCATCTTGTTTTACATTCATCTAGTTAGTAAATATAGTGGTGAACTAATAATCAGTAGGCCTAATGATTTTTTTTTTTCATCAAACTGGGGCAAAATACTTCTTTGAATTTTGTGTGTTTTATAGGACACTAATGAATTTCAAAGTATATTTTTCTCAGCTGTCTAAAATTGTAAAATTTCTTTTATAAGCATTTATTATTTTTTTACACATAACCAGATATTTATAAAGAAAAAAATTCTGAAATTTTTATTAACATTTCATTTTGGTATTGGTTTATTTGCAGCATCTAATGCCTTTGTTTATGTAAAAAGAATGTGCATAAAAACAATTGTGGCAGGTATCTTCATAAATAAAGAAGTTATGGGCATTATTTGTTTGTAAATCATGTAAAAAAGTTTACGGGTACTGCAGGAAAACCCCCCTTTTTGAAAAATTCAATAAGCCAAATCTCTAAATTTTTTAATAAACAGGGGCTGAAATTCTGTAGATTTCTATTTGGTTTTGCATACATAACAGCTGTATATGTTTATTGAAAATGAAGAATGTGAGTTAATCTTAAAAAGTTTGGTTGAAACGAAATGACCCAAAACAGTTCCTTGCAACACTTCCAAACATTAAGGCATTTGCAAGCAAAACTACAAACACAAATAAAAGAGATTTGGTTGCATTGTATGGCACAGTTTTACACCCAGAAAAGAAAGACATTCTTTTCTTGTACATGTTAAGTAATGAGTGCTTTTTACAATTAGGTTTATTTAAATTTGATTTTAGGATACCTAACATCTATTAATAGAAAACTGCCAACTTCCTTAAGTTTCTTCTTAAAGATCTCCTTTTTTTTAGTTATTTACAAAACTATTAAATGTAATTACAAAAATTGGTAAACACATTATGGGATCATTTCAATCTGCGATTTTCGATTACTAAATATCAATAAAAGGGACCAAAATTTTTTTGGAAAACAAGTAACAAGATTGTAAGAAGAGTATTTAAAAAAAGAGAGGAGAATTTGCTCTTCTAATTTGCTAATTTTCCCGTCTCCCTCAATATTAATCAAAAGAGAAATCTAAGATGGATCAACAGTAATAATAAATTTGATCCATCCTGGACTCTAGAACGTTGTTCCATCAGCTGAAAGATTATAAAATTGAAGAGGGGAGGGAAAAAAAACTGCAATAAAATTATTCCAAGTTTACTAATGTCAATCATGGCTGGATTTGTATTTTTCAAAGCCCCTCCAAATTTTCAATGCCCTTCCTTTCCATTTTGTGATAAGCAAAGGCGGGGATTTGGAAACCCCTATCTTTAAAACTAATGCAAATGATTTTAATGAAAGGAAAAGCAGAATAAAAATTAAAAAATGATCATACGATGAAAAAAAATAGTTATATTTTATGAAATCTCACCTGCGGATTAACGTAATTTTTTTAAAATTTTTGGATGAAAAAGATTCGTTAATCCATACTAGAAATAAAAGCTATGGAAAAATGTGGTTTGATGCTGTAGTTTCTAAGAAAATTAGAGATATATTTGGAACTTTCTTCCAAAAAATAAAAATAAAATTAGCCCTAATTCCACAGATGCGATTTCGTAAAAAACTACCAAAAAATTAAAATAAATAGTACTAACGAATAATTTATAAGGCGTTTAAAAGATATCTTTTTTCCTTGATTAGATCTTCGCTATAAAATATATACCTTTTCAAAAGTTGGTAATAATTAAAGGAAAAACATATTATGACATTTTATTTGTTTCTTCTCTTTCTTTCCGAAAGCTTAAGGTTGATATTCTCTAAAAATCTGTCCCAACCCTCAAGGAATAAACACTCCATATAATTAAGATACTTCAATCACTCCAACAAAACAACACAAAAATATTCAGCCAAAGGAAAAATACTGAAATTATTGCCTAAAACAAATAGGTAAAGTTGCAATAATAATTAATATTTTCACCCTTATAAAAAAAGCCAGAATATGATAAAAGTTAAAAAATAAATAATATATATAAATTCAGCATATGCTAAATATATTGTAAGAAACGTGAAGATAATCTAAACATTTATATTTTAAATTTCACGGCATTGTTTATTAATTGCTTTTAATCTCCCCGCCATGTGCTCTTACATTCTATGAATTAAAGCTTCGACACAAGTGTGACATTACTTAAACTTATGCTTTTCGGGAATTCAGAAGTATTACTCACCATTTTAGCAAAGCCAGCACCTAAACTTCGCGTTGACATACGAGTAGAAGCGGATAGAAATGACCTTAGAGCCCGGGGAAACGGAGAAACCGAGGTCGGCATCGTCGGTGGGAATGACGTCACACTACGAAAGTAAAAGCGCTTTATAGAAATGTTTTTCTTACAGCGCTTTATAAACTGAAAAATCAACAAAACAACAATTAAAAAAAGAAAAAATATATGTTACTCTGCGAAATATTGATTTTCAAAATGTATTAATTTTTATAGCACTTTTTAATTGGAAAAATAAAACTGAGTTTTCTAATTAGATATTCTAAGATGTAATTTATTATATTTTCAGTTAACTTCTCTCCCAATCTAGAGACCAATGGCAATGAAAAACGCTCTTGTAATGTAGCTATTAAACATTAAGACAGACAAAATTAATCTGTATTATTTCGTCAGATATAATTTTCTTAATCCAAAAATCATTATCGAGATTCCCTCCCCCCCCACCTCCCGATAACAGTTCTGTCCGTAACAGCAAAAATTTACGTGTTTAGTGGCAACTTAATATTTTACTAACTTCTTCGCTATAAATAAAATAAATAAGTAATATACAGTAGAACCTCATTATAACGGCATTATAGGGGCTGAAGGTTTTCCGTTTTAATGAAAGTCCGGTTTATAACAAATAATTCTTATAGGGGTGAAATGCAGCAGGGTGTACATCAATGAAAGTACAATAGTTAGCTATAAAAAGTGTTATAGCTAACTATTTTATATATCAAATAAAAAACAGCCTTCAACATAGGTTGAATTGAAAAAGATGTGTAGTATACACTGCATTAATTTTTAGAACAAGAAGGTCCTGGTTCATGTTGATTGCTTACATTCATTGGTTTGAAAAAATAATTTATTTTCTGCTGGGTTTGTTTGCTGCTTATTTCTTCAGTTAATAACTGACGGAGGTGCCGTAAGTGTTCGTAATATGCAAACACATTTTCATTTGCCGATTGTTCAACATATTGAATAACAAAATTTAAATGGTCTTTCACTTCGCTCACCTTAATTGTAGGCTGCAAATTTTTTTAAAAACTGTCCGTTATAATGAGGTTCTACTGTATATACTTTTTCAAAATTATGAGCAAACTAAACCCATTTTAGAGAATAAATTACGAACCCTTTGTACAAATTTAAATAGCTCCTTATATAATTATTTTATTGTTCAACTGCGTTATTCAGGTTTTATCGCAATTAAATAGCAAAAACAGCCGGATTAATTTCGATCACTTTCTCTGATAGTATTATTAGTACAAATGGAACCACAATGAATGGTGAGAGGGTTACGGTTTATATTTCTATTAGGTTCCTGAATTTTTGTTTTGGCTAACAAAACAAAAAGTTATAAGCTAATGCCTAATACAGCAGCCATGAATAAGCTAACTTGAAAAAGAAAAAAAAAAAAAATATTTTGCGTTAGATATCATTCTTCTTTTTTCTGCATGTTTCACTTTCATTAATTTAACTATTATTTTTTCACAAATAAAAATATCAATAAAATATTATTGTTATTTTTATTTGCGAGAAACTTGACAAAGCGGAACGATCGTTTCCGCGAAATATCGTTGTAGGATTTTGAACAGATTGATGAATTGTTAGAAATATATTTTTGTTTTAATGTATAACGAAGAACTTTGAAAAAAAAAAAAAAAAAATTATTAAAATTATTTCACTATTTTTGAAAGATTACGTAACATAATAGGCCATTTTTTTTGGAACATTGTGTTAGCATTCAAATAGCATTTTCAGTGTTAGATCAGTTCCTAAGTTCCATGTATGATTTCGTATAATGCAAGATATAACAAGGTGTAAGTGGAACTTACAATTTCAAAAACCGAAGAGAATCCCTTCCTTTCAAGGGGAGAAAGGAAGCTCTGGAGGGGCGGAAAAATACGCTTCTCTTTTTTGCGCTTTTAATTATTTTCTAATATTTTTGTAATCGTTTGAGTACGTAGTTATAATGAGTGTTCCCCTATTTTCACGCCGAGAGAGGTACGAGCGACAGTAAATCACGTGACCAGTCTCTTTCGTCTGGCTAAGCAGTACCTACCTCTATCTATCCAGAATAGTCCATGTCCAATACTACGGTTGTTTAGAGAAGAGCTTCACAATTGGTGTGTGATAGAATTTTGTTACAGCATATTGTACTAACTTAAAAAGTTCATCTGTAATAAATACAGTAAAACCTCGATATAACGCTCCCGCTTATAGCACTATCCCGTTCTTTACGCTCCTTTTATACGGTCCCTGGAATTTTCTATGTATCTCTATATACTTTTACCCTCTTATAATGCTTCAAATCCCGCTTGTAGCGCTTTTTTATGTCGGAAATTTTGTATCGAAAAGAAATGTAACACTGTAAAGATTCTTTTTTTTTTTTTTTCCCCTGGTAGGAAGGAATCTTTGAACTCTGTGAAGTGCGGGTCTGTGATACAGTTGTGCAAAATGTTGAAGCGGAAATCCCTTTCTGTAAGTGAAAAATTGCAAATTCTCCGTAAGTAGACGAGAATTCTACAGAAGTCAGAAGGATTTCGCAGAATCTCTAGGAATTCCCTCGTCCAGTCTGCGAACAATAATGAAAAACAGGGATGCAATTACCGATGCAGCGAAGGGTTGTTGGAAACGTAAAAAAGTAAAGTGTGCACTAAATCTGCTCCGAAAATATATTAGTATTGTTCCTAGTGGTGTATCAATTGACGTTAATAGTTACCTGAACCGCATTGAAAATATCAAAATTCATAACAGTAGCACACACACACGGCAAACCACAATCAAAGATCTTTTTAATAGGAAATAAGCTCATATTTGCAGTACATCTATTGCAGAATCGTGTATGTTTCCTGTAAAATGGTGTCCAAATCTTTCCCCATCTCATAAAGCATTTCCCGTCTATAGCGCTATCCCGCTTGTAGGTCTTGGTCCCTGGACGAGCGTAATAACGGGGTTTTACTGTAGTTGATTTCTCACATTGCAACTATTTCTGTGTATTTGGCTAACAAACTTATAAGTACAGGCATACCCAACACTTGTGAGGTTCCAGAGCATTGTTGTAACTTGAAGCAGTTCCTAAGTTTGCATAATAGACTGCCTTTCTTTTCCATGTAAATTTCATTTGTAACACGACATAATCCCTTACAAGGTTAGCATTGAAAACTGAAGACAGAAATGCTGAGTGGAAGATCGAGCAGATGTCGTAAAACAAAAGTATTCGAAGCGAATGTCTCAAGACAGGGTATGGTAACAATTGAAAAGTATTGTAAATGCAAAGCGTCACAAATTGGGGTATGCCTATAATTTGTTCAATGAAAGAATGTGATAATGAACAGTGAAGGTTAATAAAAGTAATAAATCACCTTTAAAAAATACATCATAGAGAAGGGTTTTTTTTTTTTTTTTTGATTATACTACATGCAGTAGAAAATAGAAGTTTGGGGTGCTGTGGAATTGTGGTCAAAATGGAGTTGGCCATGAGGTTCCAACGTCTGAACTTCATCTTGTATCCTTAAGATTGGTGAAATTTTGGATTCTTCTATCACTGTATAATTTCATTTGTCTTTCATAAAATCTTAGTAGAATCCAATCCTATAAAGACTAGGCAAGAAGCATTAAATTTTTATTCTATAAACCAGTCTTTTTAAAAAATATATAAAGATGGAATTTAACTATCTGGAAATACAAGTTTTGTGTTTCATTTATATTGTTTGTGAACATAAATTTTATATGATTATTTCATGAAAATGCAATTACTAAATCAAATATATCTTTGATCTTATTTAAGTAGAATAAAGGCACTTCATTGTTCAATGTAAAATATTTCCAAACCAAATGATCATCGACCCAATCTTTGAAGCACATTGATTGTTTGTAGTCATTTTCATCATCAGTTTCACTGAAGCAAGTTCTAAATCCTTTTCAATGACGACACACGATCAAAGAGCTTCAAATTTTAATTTGTAAGCACTGTTTACAGTGCATTGCTACTGATTAATATTAAATAAACTGATAAGGACAACATTACTACTACAGGGAACTACATTCGAATCATTTTAATTCATTTGGTAATCGCTCATTATCTTGTAAATTTGTATCTATATATATACACTACCCTACAGTAATGGACCGGACACCTGCATATTTACATAAAATCAGACGAGATCGTCAAAGTGCATGTGCGCACGTGATCAGTGAGTTTCAACAGACATCAGGGGTTACATTGCGGAATACATCACAATCACAATACATTGCGGAAGGAATTGAACGCCCTTAAAATCCACAAACCACACATCTCACCATTCAACAGAACCGCCAGACTCAAGTGATATTTGCAAAGTCGCAACTGAACTGTAGAGCAGTGGAAAACAATTTTATGGAGTGTAACGTGCCTCATCACCTTACACTCTCTTCCAGTCGGATGGACGTGTTTGAGTGTGGTGAATGCCAGGCGAACGTCTTTTACCCGAGTGCATCGTTCCAACTGTGAAGTTCGGCGGTGGGCGAATCGTGCTGTGGGGGTGATTCTCATAGTATGGCCTGGGACCATTGCATGTTGTTGCGGGAATCTTGAACTCCGAAGGCTACAAAGACATTTTGGATAATCGGATTGTTCCTACTCTCTGGCAAATGCTTGGAAATGACGATAGTTACTTTCAGAATGACAATGCTCCATGCCATGTTTCAGCCTCGGTCCAGCAGTGGTATATAGAGATGGATGTAAAGCGGATTCCATGGTCTGCTCAAAGTCCCGACCTAAACCCTATCGAACATTTATGGGACAGGGGACTGGCAATGTTCTTGAAGCAGGAATGGACATAAAAACCCTTAGCTCTGTATCAAAACTTTGTGGAAAGCATGCCCCCCACAGGGTGGCTAATGTAATTTCAGCACGTGGGTGCCCATCCCACTCTTGTCCTCCAAATGAGAGATGGCCGCCCTGTTTTTGTGAGATCTGCGCATGTATGATCGACTAGTCTGGTCAGGCACTTCCGTCTGATTTTATGACAGGACGCCGCCATTACGGTAATCGCTTGTTACTTTACAAAAGAGCATTGTATTTATAAATAATATATATTTATTTATTTATATAAATACTTATTGTTAGCAACTGGTATTGAAATAACGCTAATAGTCGAGAGACGTTTTAATTTGGCGTTATCAACATGTCTTCAGTGAAAACAGACGACGGTGTCCATTGTGACAAGAAAACATAATTGATCAGCTACCGGAAGGGCTGCGCAGTTCAAACTTCCGCCGGCCAACTTTCATTTGGAGGACAGTAAATCAGTTACACTTTCACATGTTTCCAATAAAGCGCACTGTCCCGTCCATTAGTGTAGGGTAGTGTAAGTTTAGTTTTGCAAATTTTATTCTCGATTTTTTTTTTGAACTAATTTACATTCCATCATAATAAAAACCATTTAAGTTAAATCACTAGGCATTTTATTCACTTACTAATAACATCACATCGAGGTGTAATCCTGAACTTACCAGAATTTCTAATTGCAGATGACCCCTTTAAAATTTTACACTCTTTATTCATTTTTAATATATTAATGCATAAAGTTCGTTCAGTTCCTATGCATGACTGAACAAATAGGTCCAGCCTTTTAATACTTTTAAATCTGGGAAAGATTCTCTGCAAAGCAAATAAAGTATGCATTGATTATTACAATATCTGCGTTGGATGTCTATGAAACTTACATCTTGTTGACTATAAAATACTATTGAATCTCATACCAATACTTATTTGATAATCCATCAATAGTAAACGAGCAAGGACAGCAACTGACCCAATAGGGTTTATAATTACTTCTCTAGATAAACCAAACGAACTATTTTTGTAATCTCTCAACCAGTTTAAATTTTAAGTCTGGATGTGATGTTATAACATTTTTTGAATAAATTGTGCTTAACTTTAGTTGTAAATATATAGGAACAGATCTCTTTGCTATTTTAAAATAATTTGTGAATGTTTAAATAAGCACAATTTCTAATAGCATTTACTTATGAAATTTTCAAATTTGTCATATCTGTCTCGTCTCATATTTCTTAGATGTCTTATTTTCTTATGAAATGCCTTCCAAATATTTGTAATTGAAAGTCTCATGATTTAGATACACTTTTCAATAAAAAAAAAAAGTATATAGTAATAATTAGTAAATTACATGAATTAAATTTAAAAAAACAGAATAAATAAGTTTTGTTGCAACCTAAGTTTTGATAGTAATACTCTGGCATTCTAAACAACTTTTATCCAATGTTAAAGTTAAAGGGACCCATGACAGGCCTATGCAGGCCCTTGGGATCGTGGGGGGGTAAGACTCCCGGCACTTCATGACCAACGGGACTACGTTGAGGTCTGGTGGTCAGCCCGACACCCGCCCACCTTTCACTCCCGGGGAAGAAATCCAGTAACCATTCTACAGAGGGCTGGGTAGGCCCTAGGACCTGTTTGAAGGAGAATGGTGTGTGGAAAAATCCCCGCCCTCTGCCGAAGATCGAATCAGTCACCTGCGACCCGCAGCCAAGTGCCCTTACCCACTTGGCTACCGGGCCCACAGAATACCAATGTAGAGGAAGGGCAAAAAGAACTGAACTCCAGAGCCTGTAGAGGTGTGTGTGTGTGTATGTAATGAAGATATTTTGCAGACTGATCCTACAGAGTGAACAAAAAAACAAAATCTGCTTACGTAGAATTGTTGTCCTTTCTTTCGAAAATAAAGTGTTAAGTGATGGGTAAACTACCAAGAATTAAGTTTTGGTGATCAAAAAAAAATCGTCAAGGAATCGCTGCTCTTCCCCCATGGCTTAATGTTACTGAATAGTGATTAAATGCCAGCAGAACCTCTACCCCTAATCCTGATGTGATCATAAATGGCCAATTTCCAAATCTCTGCTTTAAATTGTCTACACTATGCCTTTTCTATCTACAGATCATTCCATCTCAACTCAACCAAAAAACATTTTAATACCATGTTCTCGGATTTTGGCTAAACTTGGCTTGTGCAATCTTTTCTCTAGCTCAACCAGTTGTAATTTTACAGTTCTTCAAACTTTTACTGAATTCTCATTTTTTTTACCATTTCCGAGATCTCTGCAAGTTGCACTTCATTACCAAAAAACAAATTTCCATCTTGCTCACAAATCGCTCAATTTTCTGAAATTTTACAACCTTGTCAATGAAAACATGATTTCAAAAACACGAGGATTTCAGAAAAAATAAATAAATATGTAATGCATTAATAAGTTATAGTAAGCACGTGAGGAGCTGGTACTGCATAGTAACCTTCACACCTTGGCCAGCAGAATGATGCTGAAGGTCAAACAGGACTAAGGAATTTGACATTTCATCTTTAAAGACTGTAGACTCAAAATACTACAAATGGTTATTTACATGCATCTGGGATACTAATCATCGACTGTACAAATGATGGTTGACTGCTTTTCAGGTTGAATGAGAGCTGGGGAGGGGCTCATTAGCTCTGATCCTTCTAGCAGCAATAGCTCCTATGGAATCTACAGGTCTGAAGTCGTTAACTTCTAATGCCAGAAAGTATTTGTACATCTTTAAAAGAAGTTTTTAAGAGAAGAATGATTTGAACAAGATTGGCAGGAGGGAAAGGGGCTTCATTGCAGTGCTAGAGCATGCATTCCCTCTTTGCTTTTCCACAGCAGCTCTTAATAGCCATCTTCAGTGTGCGCAGCATGAAATAGTATCACATTTTGATGCATTATACATTTGCATACTAAGTAGGTGCCATTCTTAAACATAGATTTTGTGATAGTCAATTTTTTTCTGCCTCTTAAAGACAGATAAAAAGTGGTGGTGTTCTTATCAAACCAAAAACATGCAAAATTTTAAGACCTACAAATTTCTCCAGTATCCTTTTTTGAACAGGAATCTCAGATTTTTTTGTACTTAATTTGTGTAAATAAATAGCCGTTCAACGGTATGTCCTTGTGGGCTACGTGGTGGTCTTTCATGAGGCTGTTGCAATGGACTCTGGTGTCGGAGTGTACGTTTGCTTTCTTTCACTGTCTATGGTATTTGGGTTCTCCCCTCTGATGTGGAGTTGCCATCAGGAAGGGCATCTGACCATAATAACCTCTGCCAAAACTTCTCTTCATATTTTCTTCACAATTGCCGCTTGTACTGACGGCTACTCCACTTGGAAGTGGAGAAAAGTTGTAGTTAAAGAATTTTGGATTTTGGGTCATCCAGCTGCCATTTTCTCAAAATGGTTGAAAGTACACTTTTTGCAATGAGAATGAAAATGCCATCAAGTTTATTCATGGCTTTGACAGAATACACAGAAGCTCGGTTATAATGTGGTTGTTTATATTGCGAATTCGGATATAATGCAATTTGGTCTTGGACCCAGTCTATTTTCGAAAAGGTGTATTATTGTAAAATTGCAAAATTTACCTTTTTTTCGCCTAAAATCAAAGGTGTAAATTAATATGCTTGTTTCCTTATTATTTACAGTAATTCAGACTCTATACCCACCCTAGTGTCACGATAATTCATCAAATACAATATATTTAAAAAAAAATACCAGAATCGCGGCCTTTTTCGTTTAATCAAAATGAATATCGAGATCTATTTTTCTGCAATGACAACCAGTAAAGAGGTCCATGTAATCTAATAGGCGTATGAATATCTAGTTTCGATCCACGTGACTCGTCGTTTGTACAAGATGCCAAGATGGCGGCGCCAAATCGATTTTGGCTAATATAATCCATCAAAAGTGTTGAAAAGGTAATGATTTATGTATTTATAAATATAAAATTCTCTCGCACAGCTCTGAATGATGTAGGTAATTGCGAAATGAGCATTTTAAATCGATTTGGAATAGTGTGGGCGATAATAGGCTATGATATACGACATTTGACGTCGTGAAGTAATAAAAGTTCGATAATATCACGATCTTCAAGATCTTGGATCCAAAAGATCGTGTTATAACTGAGCTTCTGTGTACATCTCATTAAAAAAAAAAAAAAAATAACATTGAAAATTCAGTTTTTAGTAAAACCTTTCTTTCCATGAAAAAACAAGTCAAGAATATTCCTTTTTCGATGGACTAAAGCATTTTAAGTATTCACATTTTTTTTCTAAAATCCTCATGCATTCATTGATAAGGTTGTAAAATTTCAGAGATATTGAGTGATTGGTGAGCGGCATAGAAATTTTTTTGTTAAGTACTAAGGCCTTCAAAGGCATAAAAATTGGTAAAAAAAAAAAAAAAAAACCCAACAAGAATTTAGTGAAAGTTTGAAGGGCTGTAAAATTACAACTGGATAAGCTGGATGGAATTTTTTAGGTGGTTAACTTATCACCATAGAGATTGGACTATCAAAATCTGAAAACAAGGGTTTCAAGTCCTGGTAGAACTAAGTTGAACGAACCCAATCAATCTTCTCACCTTCATTTAACTCATATTGTAAAGACTTATTTTAGGGATATTTTTATCTATTTAAATTAATAGTTTACTGTGATCACTCCCCTCTAATCCTATCCAGGCTTTGAAAAATCACTTTGATCATATTTTCTATCGTTGTCAAGATATCTTATAAAAAAAAAAAAACTGAAGCTAATTAAAAACTTTTTTTTTGCAGAAATTTTACTTTGATAATATCAGCATATAATGGAAGTGTTGAAAGAAAAATTTACAAACAATAAAAAATAAAAATAAATAAAATAAAAAAAAAAATGGCTAAGTTACAAGTCTCCTGAACATCAAACTTTAACAAAATACATTACTTAACATCCAATAATAAGCAGGAGGGCTTACGATTTGTGTAATTTTGCCACAACTTTTTATATTAACTATTTTATTGCCATCATGTTATTCTGATTGAAAGATTGCCTGCACTCCCTCCGTATTAAGCAACCCAGAAAAGATTACTCAATTTAATAAAAATGA
This sequence comes from Thereuonema tuberculata, assembly GCA_023159025.1. Taxonomy (NCBI): domain Eukaryota; kingdom Metazoa; phylum Arthropoda; class Chilopoda; order Scutigeromorpha; family Scutigeridae; genus Thereuonema; species Thereuonema tuberculata. Next base: position 38,829,073 of record JAFIDM010005346.1, read on the forward strand.
TCACATAAGGGGAGAGAAAAAAAACCCACAAACACCACCACCCTTTTCTGAAAACATTTAATTATTTTTTGTGTATTCTTAAAAAATACTATTCTATTATTTTGTTGTTGTACTGCTTTCTAATTTTTGTTCAAATGTTAGAACCACTACAATAATCAGTTAAATTCTATTGGTACATTACAATATTTTCTTATTCAAACATTTTTAGAAGTAGCTGAATTTTAAAGAATAAAAGTGACCTTGCATGTCTGAGAAAATGTGCAGTGGAAAGGATGGAAATTGAATCAATACACACAAAAAAAAAAAATATATTTACTTTTCCTTTTATTTCAATTCTGATCTTAAGCCAAAATAAATGTTTTAAAGATTTAACATTCACATGTTTTAATTATCAAAATATTTTATACTAATAAATGATTTACATTTACATAAAGAAAGAAAAAAATCAACACATTTAATGTTGCTTGGGTAAAGAAATTAACAATACAAACAAATTAAAAAATGCTAAAATTTGGATGCTGCAATTAAATACAAAAAAAGATTATTTTCTAAATTATGTTAAAAATAAACCAACATCCAGAAACAAAATGTTTCAAATTGAATTTTAAAAAAAATTACATTCCCCACACAACAGTTCTAAAGCATAATTCATACCCAGATCCCAAAGTTTCTAATTTGTTATAAAATAAAAATTACAGCTAATGAAACTCAACCAACAGATATGTAACAAAGTGATAACTCGTCTGTGATTGTTTGAAGCATTTTGTTTTCTGATATTATATTAAGACTACTTAACGATACATTTTTGAATGACAATGGAGAAATTTCTTACAGTCTTGATGAATAAAATGAGTTAATGAATTTCTTGAATTATAATGAAACATTAACCTTACGTTTTGAACTTGACATGCCTGTTTTATGAAGATAGCATTTTTGTGATCTGTTGATTACGTAAATGGTACAAAGAAATTATGAGACATGTATATATATAAAGAACTCATTAATCCATAATTTTTTTAGATATAATTCTATTCACTCTGAAACAAATGTTTAATTTTCTTCTCAGCATAACTTTTAATAATAATAATAATAATAATAATAATAAAAAGATTATTGTAAATAAAAACAGATTATTCATCGAAAATCAACAGTTAAAATAAATAAAAACCTCAAGAATGCCACAGTAGCTGATATAACTATTTTCTAGGTGATTACGTGGCCACTAACCTTATTAGAATTAAAGTTTATATATATATTTTTTTTTAAGTAGCTTATCATAAAACATTAGCATTTAACTTCATAACTGAATTTAAGCACTTTCACCAAAGACTAGGAATTAAGATCACATATTCCAGTGACGTCGATATGGATTAAGGACTTTTTTTTTTTTTTTTAATCCTCTGAAGAAAAAAAAAATAAGAGAAATAGTTAAAAAAAATCAGCCAGTGTTTCAATATATATATAATGCTGCTGTGGTGTAGGTTATTGCAGTCTTTCAGTTCGTAGGGATAAAAGAACATGTATAATTTTCAAAGTATGTACTTCAAAGTTACAAACTAGTCTGTACAAGTTAAAAGAAAAAAGAAACAACATTTTTTTTTTAAATACAAATAACTATAGATAAACAAAATTGTTGGACACCAATTTTTGGTAGTTTCCCTTTTAAATACCAAATACAAGAACTGCATCGAATAGTTCCATAGATGTAACTAGGTTTTAGACAAAGTATTGATTTGAATTTTAAAGGTAATTTTATCTTCCGATTAAAACAAAGTTTTCGAACAATACAAAAAATTATAACAAAAGGAAAAGAAAGAAAAAAACCCTCCCTTACTGTAACTTTTTTTTTTTTTTTAAATTTAATTTCTTAAATTTAAAGATGATTTAACTGTCCTTTGGATTTCCTCTTCCTAGAAAATTAAAAAAGAAAAAAAAGAAAATTACAAAAACAAATTACTGATTACTTCCCTCTGAGGGAATATTGCAGGACTTATTTTAGTGTTGCTGAAACTAAGCAAGACAACATAAAATGCACACAGTAAGATGAACAATTCCTATCCATGGCCATCTCCAAGTCTATAGCCCCGCGAACACCATCCGATTTTGCACCAACTTAGTTGCCAACTTTCAGTTTTCGAGTTGCTAGAGCCGACTTTGAGCACGTTTTTCAGCGACCTGGCAGCGATTTTGGTTGGCCGACTCGAGTCAGTTGTGCAGGACCAACTCGGTAAAGTTGGTCGGAATTACCAATCACAGGGCAGCGTTGGAACACGTCAGTCATGACGTCACGTCCATGGAAAGAAATGGCATCCATAAACGATTATCACTGCTTCTAATCAACGACAAGCGAGTTCACAATGAATATCAGAGTATTGCAAGTTTCTTTCAAGCATAAATAAAGTTTATACTGAAATGCAGTAATTGTAGGCTGCAGAATTTATCAGAGGTTTCAAAACCTCGATTTTTTTTTATTTTCAACAGCTCTGGGGTAAACACATTGAATTATGGGATTGCTGCTATCGCGGCAGACTTCATTTGTGAGTTGGATGATGTTCTAGCCTGACAAAATTGGACCAACTCGAAGTTGATGCAAAATCAGATGGTGTTCACGTAGCTTATCATGGTCTCTTTAATGCTGGGCGAACACGTACCTATATGCGGCAATATTGGTGGACAATATTGGTCATTTTTATGGGTACCAACCGTTTCCAGCAATAAAAATGAACAATATTGCCCATTGGCGATTGTCGGATAAAAAGGAACAATTTTAGTTGGCGAGAAATATTGCTGGTGAGCGAGCGAATCATATGAATGAATGAAATCACATGACAATGGTGACGTAGAAGGAAGGCGGGACTTTGAAAATCGGAAAATCACTCTCACACCGGCCATTTTTTTTGAGAAACAAGGCTTAAAATCAGCAAAATGGGTCGGCCCAAAACAGATAATTCAAACAACAACATTTTGTCAATTGATAATGAAAGAATCTTAATTGATTTCTACAGAGGGACGGCGTTTAATACTATAGCAATTCTGTACGGAAACACGCTCTCTCTAGCTCTCCCTAGTGAGCAACTCCGTAACCAGGCCAATACTCCTAAAGGAAAACGTGTGTGTTCGCACACAATACCAACTGCCAATATCAATAATGACCAATATTGTCCACCAATATTGCCGCATATTGGTACGTGTTTGCCCAGCATAATAGGAATCTTCTTCATTTAGATGTTGCATAAAATCCTATACCATCAGAAACCCAGATGCAAATTAAATGCTTTAAGGTTGTAATATATTTTATCTTAGGTGATAAAATTACCAATTAGTTTTCCCTTGATCATTAGAATACTAGGGTGAGTCGGAATACAAAGCTTATTATTGCTCAAGTACAATAGAAAATTTCAAAACTTTCTCAGAATTTATGAGTGGAAGTATTTTTGCTTAGAGAATCAATGAATGACACTTCTATTTTGGCCAACATTGGATTAACTTTTCTATGGCCTGTTCACATCATAGTTTGGTCAAAATCCAACACATTTCAACAAGTATTTCCCTGCCAGATATTCCTCATTGCCGGAAAGCATTGATTTAAACTAATTCTGGTATCAAGTGATAAATTAAAATCTCACTTCAGATAACCGAATTGAAAAATGCAGCTTTAAAGCATGGCTTAAAGCAATAAATGAAATTTTTTTTTTTTTTTTTTACAAATGCTTGGACTCGTAGATTAATCATCTTTCTTTAGGCCAACAACAAGGGGCGAGATATGATGCCTTTAACCGACGAAGCGTTGCACAGGGTACACCAAGGGAGGCAGCATCAAGTGACACCCGCAGGAACGGACAGAAGGAGAAACAGAAGAAAGAAACATCCATGCCACGACCGGGATTCGAACCCGGGTACCGGCACACTGGCCGCAACGGCAGACCGCCATCTAGACTGCATGGCCACGCCGGCATGGCTAATCAATGCAATATGATTTCCTCCCTCATTTGAATGTTAAATTTTCTGCAAGGGTATGAAAAAAACTGATCTAATGGTGGCAAAGTGCTTTGGTGATTACATGGAAAATAGAAAAGACTTAACATATTTTCAACAAATTTTAGTGTTTTCAGTTTGTCGTCAGTAGCGAAGGCACGACATTCTCATTTTCTGATCAGCTATTGTCCGTGGGCTTACAGGGAACAGCCGAGACAATTTTATGCATAAAAGCTTTTTCACTGCTACTGAAAATAGCAAATATACATAAACTAATGCTTGTGAGAAACTCTTTAAATATTATTCAAAAGTTAATTCAGTCTTTAAATTCAAATTAAAGTAATTTTATACTTAATTACTGGAAGAAATTCTTTGTTTAAAATAAACAATTATTAATTTAAAATAAATCTAAGTTTTTTCACAAAAGATTCTTTCAAAGAGAAGTATAACAGAAAACAATAAAGCATTTTGATAAAGTGTCAGTTTTGAAGTACACCATGACAACAGGAGGAAAACAATGCTGATTTTTGAGAATTCCCAAATGTGGAAGTCAACTCTTCACCTTCAAATTCCTAAAATTAGGAATTTATCCAAAAATCAAACTCAGATTATTTGCAAGATTTATTGGCAAATTTTAGTAGTTCAGAACTATATTGTTTATATGCAATGTAGGTTTTCCTGAAATTACTATCAATTTGCAAAAGCCTGGGTCAATTTTTTTTTTTAAATTTATATTTTAGGCTCTTGGGCAATTATGTCCTCAGCCTCAAAAGCAGTAGTTCACTGCGCACTGTATACTATAAGAATGTTTACGTTAAACACATGGAAAGAAATGAACACATGCTCAATTTCCTAAATTACATACGTATTAGCAGACTTATGGCAGAGTGCACCAAACTTCAGTTAACTTTGATGACTGCAGTTTGGATGGAGCTAAAATTAGTGGGGGGGTGCTGCTCCAGAAATATTTTAGCCTTTGTTTTAAAATTGTATGAAAGGAAACAAACATGTATAAAAAGAAATTTATGAAGTTTCTGAATAAATTTTCTTTTTATAAATGTTTCCTTCATACAATTTTAAAACAAAAGCTAAAATTTTTCTGGAATAGCACCCCCCACTAATTTTAATTCCGCTTAAACTGCAGTCATCAAAGTTAACTGAAGTTTGGTGCACTCCGCCATTAAAATAGCATTTTTTTTTTTTTTTTGCTTAATACCGTAAGAGATTTATATAAACTTAAAATTTCTTACCTAATCCACGAAGAACTGTATTGACACGCCCTTTTGGGCGAGCAGCTGTACCTCTTCCAGGCAAAGCTTGTTGCAGAGCTGGAAAAAAAAAATTAGCAAATGAAGTTTTATTTCATTTTGCCAAGACTTTAGCTTCTGACCAGTTAACTGCAGTCGATCCCTGTACACTGACCAATTTGAGGTTTAGAATAAAATTTAGTTTTGTCTTTGTGTAGTATGTTTGATACCATGAACACTGGGATACAATTAAGCATATGATTTATATTTGGGTCAATCCATATCAAACTGTCCAGAAAACATAAAATTGGTTGCTCGACCATTTTTTAAAAAAATTGTTATTTTACTGTTGTTACCCCTATGCTTAAGTACTTCAAAACAGGCATTATTAATTTTTTATTTGACTTCGTTTAAAAATGGCGTCCATTTTTGTTTTATGGTTTCCGGCATTTTTGGTCTTTGCAAGACAGTTGTAGTAAATTTGATAACTCAGCTAAGAAAAATGATAGAAAGCCGTGGTAAAAAACATTATTTTCAGCACATTTCAAGCTACATTTTATGTCTTATACTTTTTACCATATCTCTAATGCAAATGACTGAAATGTAGAACCCAAAACTGATAATTCGCTTTTGAACAAAAAGTTTGTTGAAAAGTGAACTGCAGAACACATGGGCAAAATATACACACACACACACACATATATATATATATACAAGGTGTTCATAATTAAAGTTCATCTTTCGAAATGCTAACTGGAAAACCAATCAATAGAACAATTTTCACACGAGGACATTGTGATGATGGAATTTTGTTTGGCACAAAGAAAAAAATTTACTTTCAAAGGTGGACACTAGGGCAATATACAGCACTGCAATACTGTAGTGGTTAATGCCGATGTCAAATGCACATGCCATGACACGATTGAAAAATGCTATACAAGTGAACAGGTGAGGAATAAGTCACTTCACTGCTTAAAGACAATGTTACCAAAGAATCGTGCACTTCTTGTGAAGCTGTTTCATCAAAATAACAGCTATGCCTTCACAGCTTTGCAAAAGTTTAGAACAATAAAGGGACTAAAAACTGGCTCTGTGCCAGACAGCAAATGGTGTTCAAAAAATGATCCAGTAATTTGAAGAGTCAGGTTCCTTATAAGTGAAGCCTGACAGGACGGAATACCAAATACCAGCAGACAGCAGAGGAAGAATGGCAAATGTCTTGGGAAGCAGCAGTGCACAATATGTTGCATGGTCATTAGACAAACCCGTAAGCACTGTCAAAAGTTCTACAATAATTTTTTTGTGCTTTTACTCCTACAAGATCTGCAATGTTCAGCAATTATTGAAACAATAGTTTCTAATCCCAACAGAGGTGCAGGTGAAACATTTGCCCTGCAGTTTCTTGCTGGAACTCAGCTGGAAGTCGACTGGCCATGGAACATTTTGTGGACTGACTAAGCTCACTTCCATCTGCATGGTGATGTGAATAAGCACAAGTGCAGAATTTGGGCACCTGCTAATTCACACGCTTTGCAACTTCATTCACCAAAGATCACAGTCTGATGCAATTTCACATCCATATTCATCATCGGACCTTATTTGATGAGCTTAGTCCCGAGGGTCCCATCACCTGCACACTTACTGGCCAGCATTTTGCAATTGTTTGCCAACCAAGTGATTCCCACGCTTCAACAGCATCAATGTCTGGATGCAATGGTTTTCATGCAGGATGGTGCCCCATCTCACATCACCACCCATTAAAGTGGTTGCTTTGGGACAATTTTACGAACGACATAAATCAGCCAACATTTTCGCACTAAGTGGACAGCACATTCCCCTGATCTAAACCTGTGATTTTTGGCTGTGGGGCATCTCAAAGACTTCGTCGTCTTTAACACCCAAACAAATTAGGGGACCTAAAGGCAATCATTACATGCCTTATTCACAACATTGCAACTGGCACTAATTACGCAACTGACTGCACATCTGTAATAACTGCTCCCTTCCTTAGAATCCAAGAAAGAACCGTTATTACAGTTCCCTGAAATTAATTATTTTTAACGTGTATAATTTTTTTAAAATTCAATTTATTGTGCAGTCGGTTGCATAATTAGTGTATTTAAATCTGCATGTAAAATCCACTAATCATTACGAGTGACTACATGCTGTATGTGATGGGCATGCAATGTTGAGATTTCAGTACGTTTCCGATACTGGGGGAAACCATATCAAACATGTCCTTTGTAACAACTAACCATGTGAATCCACTACAGTATTGCAGCACCATACACTAAAAACTCATTTATCCGAAATTTGATGAGACCACACCCATAGTGGGTAAATGAAATTTTCGGATAATCCGGAATATATTGAATTAAATATGTATTGTACATTAGTAGATTTACGCCAACCAGTGCAGTTCACTCGGAAACATACAGTGGGCGCTAAAACTATTTACCGTAGTTAAGGTGCAATTCCATTGCAGGCAGTGGAAGCCGAGCAGTTGGCGAGTTGGTTGCAGTTTCTTTTTAGGCTACAAGAATGAGGTTAGCGCGAGAAACAGCGAGGGGGTTGCTATTGAAGCTGTTGAAACAGCTTTTCAACAGCATCGCTTTAGCCCAAGGCAAGGAGAGCGACATGCTTTTCCTGCGTTTTTCAGTCACAATGGATTCTTTTGCTCTGGCGTCAATATTTTTCTTGCGCGAGCAAGCAGAAAGCAGCCATAATTGCCTTAATCTCTGATCGGCCCAAAAGAAAAAGAAATATAAAATATATAATAGAAATTATGCCTTTTTTTATTTTATTTCAAAATGTTGCTTTCTTTATGCGACTTCCCAATAGAAATTATATTTCATAGGAAAGGAAGGAAATTTAATTTTAATTGAAAACGTTGCATTAAAACTTTATTTCTAATGAAATTTATAAAAATTTACATACACTAAAAAGCTAATATTTTAAAATATATTTAATCCAAGCTACCATGAAATAATTTTATAATCTTCATTATTAGTTCTTTCTAAGTATTTAGGTTTTCTTTGAATATTCCAGTATGATTCTATTTCTCAGATTTAACTTGAAATTATTTTTTTTTAAAAATAGAAAGTTTTATTGTATAATTCCATTATAATACTAAAAAAAAAAATCAATTTTTCAAACAAATTCATATCATAATTAAATTGTCCTGAATATTAACTTAAGTCAAACATTTTCTAAACAATAAGTTTCAAGAAATTACAATAATAAATACATGATTTAGATCAATAAATTCAATAAAATAACCTATATTTTAATTGAATTTCCGTATTTTTATAAATTTCTGTAATAAGTGTCGTTGTTTTCAAAAAAAGAATTCAAAACACGATTTATTTCGATATTTTGGCTATGTTCAGCTACACAAACTTAGACTCAGCAGACACCTAGCAGCCGGCCTATTCTGGTCTCCCTTGGAGTCGCCCGGCGTCTGTACTTTTGCGGTTGGGGGAAGCACGGCTTTAGTACCCTCGATTACAACAGAAGCCTGCCGTCCCTATTGTAAATTCAAGGCCGGTGGCAGTAAGGGGTGGAGAGGGCTGTAATTGAGGTCAGAGCAGCCGACTGAACGCCCACAATGGAATTGCACCTTTAGGTGTAGTTACAGTACTGTTGTCAAGATATACAGTATTTATTGTTGTAAAGATTTAACAATTTCTGAACCCTTATCAATTTTGATACAATACCATTATTCAGTACTGTGTAAGTAAGTAAGTAAAATTTATTTAACTTCTTTGGGGTTATACTCTTTACAAGTTATAATATGGATTCCAAAGCTTAAGTATATTTGTTATCTCAGCCATTCAAATAATTATTAGTAAATTAATTATATTGCAAGTTAGGTTTAAATTAAATTTGTTTTTACATAAATCTCTCTATCTTAATAACTAATTAAAATATAATAACATTAGAGAAAAAAAATACACAAAAATACAAATATATCATTCATGTATATCAAAAAAACTATATATGAACAACTCACATATATGATTTCATTAATAAAATAAAGGAGTATTCGAAATAAATAATACCAATTCTTCAAATATATCAATGAAAAGTCAAAAACTAAAACCCATACGCTTACAATTAAGTCAATTACAATTTTTTCTATATTAATCCCATATTTTTTCCTTTTTCAATAAATATTATAAATTTACATAACTTTTTATTTACGTACTGAGCAGACAATATAATTATACCACCAACCTCTTCTATCTTTTACATGCTCAATTTCCAACATTTCTCTCTCCTCAGTCAATTTCTCAGTCAAAAATTACATGTTCCCACCCTTCTATTACTTTACAACCCAACCTACAACATTTATCTTCTATTTTTTTTCCAGTATTTACTATTTCTCCATATGCAACCTATTCTTAATTTAATATATACTTCTTTTATATACATATTTTTAACTTTTGTGCAGATGTAGTAGGAACTATTTATTTGCCAATTTAAAAATTTGTAATATTCATTATATGTCGAATTTTGAATTTTATTATACATTTTTTGCAATGTTATTTCCCCGATTCTCATTATAACTTTTTCTTTATTGGATGCCCAGTAATCGACCTTTAACCTCTCTTCTATATTTCACGTTTTCATTTATATCTTTTTGTGATGTAAAAAATCTTTTTAAGTATTGATAACTATTTGTAACTGAAATTTCTTCATTATCCCAGTGCCACTTTTCATTTTCCCCTCTTTTTCCTCCTCTCCTAAAAATAATAATTTTTGTTTTCTTTAAGTTTATTGTTAGTTTATTAACTTTTGTGAATTCCGTAAGTATCTTAATCGTCTTATCTAATTCTGCTTTTGATTCCGCCATTAACACCAAATTGTACGCATACAATAAGCTATAAATTTTTTCTTTTCCTATCTTAGTTCCACCCCATCCTTCTTCTCTTAATTTTAGTTCTAAATTATTAATCAAAATTATAAATAAAACGGGACTTACGCCACACCCCTGTCTTACACCTTTATGAAATTTAATTTTTTCGGTTCCTCTACCAATTGTAACTACAGTTTCTTCATAAATATTCCTAATTATTCTCAAAACTTTACCCTTTATTCGTATTTCTTCTAAACATTTTAATAATATCGTCCTATCTATGGAGTCAAATGCCGTTTTAAAGTCTACAAATAATGCATACAATTTCTTTCTTTTTTCCATTAACCTTGAGTTTATACAGGTATTTAAAACGAACATATTGTTTATTGTCGAATAACCTTTCCTAAATCCTGCTTGATTTTCTACAATCAAAGTTTTTTTTCTTCTAACCATTTTACCTCTTAAAATTTCTAACTATTCTACCTCTTAAAATTTCTCCAAATATCTTAAAATATAATGGTATTAATAGTGTTAGTTACATAAACGCTTGTGTATGCTATTAAATATTGATTCTAAAGATTTTTGAAATATGCTAAAATTGTTTTGGATAAACCAGATTTTCATATAAATGCGTTTTTAGTGTATATCACCCTAGCAGCCACCTTCAGAAGTAATTTTTTTGTTTTTAGCTAAATAAAATTCCATCGCCACGAACATCCTCATATGAACATCTTGTGTGTGTACTTACGCACAAAAGATATACTGACACCAGTATATCATTTTTCAGTGAAATTCCCCTTCCTTGGCAATGCACTGATGCCATTGGTATGGTAGCTTTCGAATTCCACTCAAAGAAAACTTTTGGTTGCAAACTTACCCACTCTCGTACAGATTCAATGACTTCTCTGCAGGTGAACTTTCTTCCTCCTAGAAACTATTTTACAAGGTCCAAAGCGATGAAAGTCTGATAGGATGAGATCCGGACTAAATGATGGGAGAGAATAGCCCACTTCAATCTCTGAATCTTAGTATCCGTGTGATATGCAGATGGAAGTTATCCTACAGGAAGCAGACAGAAGTTTAGCTTCCCCCTCCCCCTCTTGATACGAATGGCTGTTTTCAAGTCTACTAACAGGCTTGGTGAATAATACTCTACGTTTATCAATGTTCGTTCTGTGAGGAAATCTAAGTGCAAAACACCATTTATATCCACTCCGCAATGGATGCTTGGTTGATGCTCATTTGTATTCCTAAGCATCACGTGCAGGCAGAACTTCTGCACATGCCTCATTCCTTTGGGTGCAATATCAATTTTAAGTTAAATTTTAACAGTCCTTGTGCACGTGTGTGTGTGTGTGTGTGTGTGTATAAATAAAAAGCAGGAAAATACAGTGGCTGAAATAAAATATTTAGAGAAACTAAACTTCACTTTGTTCTGAGAATAAAACTGTTGATATAAAATAATTTTTTTTTACCTCCTAAACTAGGAAAATCTTCATTTTCAAGGCAGAAATTGCTTGGTTTTTCATGGAATAACTGTGCTGCAGTACCTGCTGTTAAAAAAAAAAAAAAAAAAATACAAGTTATTTTAATTTTGTATATTTTAGAAGTAAAATATACTTCTCTATTCAATGGAAAGTACACACAATTCACCTAATATTTACATACTTTCAAAATCAAAATTCATTTTCATCTTCTCACCTAATGTACATTAACAGACAATATTTTGACTGTATATAATTATCAGTCTTGGCCAAATACTAAACTTCATTATTTATTCAAGCCCTTCATTATAGAAGTACATAATTCCATTTTATGAAGTATCTTAAGGTAAAGCTTTTTATTGACAGCTTTCCATATAATGTAGGGCTTTAACCTGATACAGTGAAACCTGTCACGTTGACCACCTGTCTAAGTTGACCTAATTGATCAGGAACGGAATGGTTTAATTACTTTAACACTGAGTGAACCCTTTGTAAGTTGACCACCTGTCTAACTTGTATCTTGACCAGGTAATTAGGTAGAATTTGTCACAAAGCACAGCTCAAAACCTTTGTAAGTTGACCACTTCCAGAATTTTTCTATGTATTTCTAACAACTTTTATACTGTATTTTTTTCCTAATTTTCTAAAGAAAGAATTGTTAACGTCCATTCCACAGACGAAACAAACCTACTTTGAATTTCGCCGACAACTAGGGTATCAAAATAAACGTCGAAATAAAATTCCTGCCTCCAAATCTCACTTGTGTGCTTCAACCCCTTGACCAAGGAATAATTTGTGCAGTGAAGCAGAATTACCGCAAAATGATGTTGCAGTGTTTAGTGACAAAAGCAGATGAATGTAAAGATTCATCCGAATTTTCAAAATCCATCACAGATTATGATGCAATTCGTTGGTTGAAAACCTCCTGGCAAAATGTGCAATCATCAACTTGTTTCTGTTCAACTTACTACTGTAGTGCATACAGTAGAAACTGTGACAATATCCAATAATTAATACGTATGTATAATTAATGTTTAACCCTAATAAGCAATATTATTCCTATTTAGTATAATTTTGATTTCATATTTTGTATAATTTTGTTGTACTATACTATGTATATGTATAGTAGTAGTATGTAGATGATAAAATATGAAAATCAAAAAGTAAGTATTGTACCCTTGGTAAGTTGACCACGAAAACGTGGAACCACTGGGTGGTCAACTTAGCAGGTTTCACTGTATAATAAATTGTATCATTTTAAGTTTCTAAGAATGGGGTTTGGAAAGGAGCCTGGTGTATAAAGCTGCTGGCAAGCTAAATAGTCTTACTTCTAAAAGCATTGTTTTATATTAATTGACTTACAAATGTAATGGGCTGCAAGTACAGTAATCTGCCAGCAGTTACAAGCTAATTTGTGTAAGTTTTTCTCTGTTCTGATACTTCTTCACCTAACTCAATTACACAAAAGCAAGAAATTTATTTCTGAAATTATGAAACAGTCCTTTAGAATTAGGATCAATAATTACAAAAAGATAGTATAGAGATAAAAATGCATAATAAATTGCACTTTTTTTGCATAAAAAAAAGTGAGTTTTACTGTATTTTAGGCACTTTTTTGAAAGAAAAAATCATTTTGAAATAGGGGTGCGTAAATTACGCGAGAAATAAAAATCCTTCCGAAACAGAAAATTCCCTTTTACCACGATAACTGACCAGTCTACTATTCAACACTGAGAAAATTATGCAAGAAAAAAAAAATCCAAAATATGCCCTTAAAATTTGGGGTGCATAAATTACACGAGTAAATACGATAATTTTATGATAAAGCATAAATTTAAGGGTCACCCATAATAAAAAAAAAATTAAAAATAATAAAAAATCTATGAGGGGAAAAAAAAAAAAGTAAAGGCAAAATAGTATATACATTCGAACCGACAACATTCAGCAAATGAGTTCGAGAATTTACCAATCACACTATAGTTGACAAATGAAATGAGACTATTGCATTTCTGACATTTAAGCTAACAGTGATAATCCAATGAAAATAATGCCAAATATCTCGAACATTGGGGGGGAGGGGGGGGCCTTTGACCTCTAAAAATACCCTATTTCTATGTTGTTTGGGCCTCTATGATGAAATCAGTTTGTCGATCCGACCTTCCATTCAGGAATTAAGAGGGGACAATTAAGAGGGGGTTGGGGGGGGGGGCATCAGCATTGGCCTCTAAAAATACCAGGTTCCTACAGTTTGGGCTTCTGAACACAATGGCAAAATCAGTTTGTCGATCCGATCTTCCGTTCAGGAATTGTTAGAGGACAGACAGGACAAACAACAACTACCAATTTTGGTTGCTATCACAATAGAGCCTAAATGGGTCACTAATTATTACAAAGCTTTGAATAGGATTAATAATAAACTTTCAAGCTTTAGTCTTTAAAACTTGAATTGAAATTTTCAGAAATGATAATCAGTAAGGTTAACAATTTTTGCACCATTCTTTTTGATTAATGACAAAAGGAACTTGGAAGGTTCCTTAGATCTACAGAAACCAAAGCCCTTTAAAAGAGGAACATGAAAATCCCAAATCCTTCTTTTCAAATATTTAAGAAATTATAAATGAAATATCAATGAATATAATAAAATTAACATGGTAAAGTCATGGGTATTACTACTGCAATTATCCTACTAGTTAATAAAATACACAACAAAGAAAAAAAAAGTGTGTTACCATTCTGTGATAAAGGCTGATTTAGTGCATTTAAATTCCATGGATTTGTTGCACTCCTTTTTTCTGGAGCTGCAGGTGTTGGTTTAACTGCCACTGCCACTGCCTGTGCACTTGGGGTAAATACCTACAAAATATAAATATAAAAATGTTTCGTAAATAAGATTGAAAAAAAAAAAAAAAAAGTGGGAACAATACATTTGAAATGCAACATAAGCAACAAAATGAAAAGGCAAAAACAAAGACTGATACCTTTCTGCTATCAAAGGAAACATTCACAATTCTGATAAAATATCAGTTGTCTATAGGGTAATGCAAAATTAAATGCAATCGGGGCAATCGATGTTCTAAGCTCATTTTTAAAAGCCACGACTTCCATAACAGCCCACATGTCATTTGAATGATGACTAAGCAATAAAACAAAATACGTATTTTGATCATGGTAACTCTTGCAAGCATGTAATTATCCATATTTAGAGATTAGTTTCGAAATATGCTTGAAGAGTCAATAAGGCATGAGATCACGTGTAATTAATAAAACAAAACGTTGTAGTAGTCCTACGCTTTGTCATTATAAGTTAACCTCCTGCCCTAAAATAATGTCGATCCAGACAAAGAAATGTTTGTGGCACCACCTTGTATTTTGTTTCGGCTGTAGCGCTATTGGGATGACACAGAAATGTTGGTAGTGTCACCCTGTATTTTGTTTCTTGCTTAAATGCTGTGTCTGTAGTGCTTTTGGGATGACAAACATACAAATATCCAGACAATTTTTGCCTATTAATAGAATTATTTTTATCTGCTCATTCCTCGAATACTTTTTTCACAGGACTGTCCCACTAATGCAGATGTCTTAAGTCAAGGCCCTTCATTAATCTGTCACAGCATTTCAACAGATTTATTGTGTCGCTTGTCCATCTGGGGTAATTTTTACCCCATGTGACATTCCCCTTTCATACTACCTTAGCATATATTCATTTTTAGGCCTGATTACATTCCAACTATTTACAGTATTGTTTAACTATCACTAGTGTGAATCAATAATTTGAGAAAAAAAAATTATCCAAAATAAGCAAGACGAGATTTGGCAAATAATGAAATTTTCTCGTACCTGCTCCTTCCATCTGTTTGACCTTAGAAAAATTGTCAAGGTCATTTTTGGGGAAAGTAGTTTTTAATTTGCTTTTATAGAGATGAATTTTCAAATACCTCAACTGATTATAAAGTGAAAAGGAGTAAGTTTATAATATAGAAAAAATAATTTTTCAAAAAAAATTGAGGATAGACTGAAAAAAGCCTTCGGATTGTAGCAGGGGTAAAATTTACCTTGCATGCGTGCTGGTGTCACAACAGTGACCTGCAAATTCGAGGACTAGAACCAATCTGACAACATTTGAAATCTTCTCCAAACAGGTCCTTGCTGAGAAATCAGCACAACAAAAAAATTCACATAGAAAAGCATTAGAATCTAATTCTTTCCTATTGTTCTGTTAATATCTTATTGTTTTAAACAATGGATATCCATTATGTGTGGCTTATGAATCTGCTTTAGACAATCCAGAGACATGTCACTAACTCAACATTTTTCTGAAATCGATACCAGTCAATAGTATTTTAAAGAATACCTATCATTTGTATTCCTGGTGAATATATGGTTAAATAGAAACAAGTCTTTCAGTGAACACAGGTGATTTACAGGAATTATCAAGGCTACTGAATTTTAATTCAAATGCAAAGTCAAGATGAGTTTTTTTTTTTGAAGGATCTGGTGTTCAATTGCCTAGGTAACTGCTGCCATAAGGAAATTAATCCTAATTAGGCAAATGTCCTTGCAATGATCAGGGCCTACTAAGTCAATGCTAGTTCCAATGTGATACAAACGTTCCCTGGAATGTGATACAAACTATTAGGGGAAATGGCCATATTACAACCTTTGTCATAAAAGTTCTAGGACTGAGTCTATATTTCAGAAACAGTTACGGTACAGTTGTTCCGGGAGATTTGATTTAGTCATGGACTATGTCTTCTGCACAGATGTTGCCTTGTGTGTTTCTGTGAAATTCCGCTAGGTGGCAGGGTGACGAATTGCAACATGCTGTTTGCTGCAGCGGCGACATTTGTCTTGGTGAGAATGGATGTGGAAGTTGAACAGCGAGTGAGGTTTTGTGTGAAGTTAGGAAGACAACCACTGAAAAATGGAACCTTCTCAAGTGGTTTGTTAACTGTAGGGTGTCAGTGGAAGAGAATCCAAGGTGACTATCAACAACGCACATTACAGAAAATCTGAATTGCATCAGGAACGAACTTTAGGTTGATGTTCTGAAATGTTTGCAGGAGACAACTAGGCACCGCTCACCTGACTTCAGGGCACAGCCTGGATAATGGTTCTTACTGCAAGACAATGCAAGATCACACTTTCTGGATCCAGGAATTCCTTGCTAACATCAAATTACAACTATTCCACATCCTCCATATTCTGCTGATGTGTCACCGTGCAATTTTCCTCCTGTTTCCCCCCCTGAAGAAAATGATGAAAGGAAGAAGGACATTGCAGATATTTAGAAGGCCACGATGGACGAGATGAAGAACATATCAGAAGCAGCTTTCTCAAGCCGATTCCAAAATCTTCAGAAACGTTGGCAGCAGTGCATCAATTGCGGAGGGGACTGCTTTAAAGAGAACAATGACCATTAGTTCGTACATTGAATATTTTATTTTTCACAGTGCCAGTTTTATGACAAAGGTTGTTATTTCGAACGGACAGTGTATATAAAATACAAATGTATGCACAAGTGCAAGTTCTAATTTAATCACTGATAAACGTAATAGAAATAATTCTAAATTTAAAATTAATTGAATTAGAAAAATTAAGATAAAATTTAAGAATTCTGCAAATAATTATTTGTCTGTTTATCAAAAACATGGCTTGATAAGCTGTTTGCTGACCAATTTGAACACTAAATATAGCTCTGCAAAAAATAATTAAAGCTGGACTTAAAGAGAAAATATACAACAAGAATCTACTTGTTAAAGGAGACGAGACTGAATATATGTGTGTGTGTGTGTGTTACACATATACATATTTTTTTGATAAATTTACAAACACAGCAATCTCTTTGTGATAGCTCATGTTTCTCAAAGAAAGCTATCAATAGCAGTAAATGCTTTTTTGCTTTAATAGAGAATGCATTATCATTTGACATAATTAAAGATTTTTGCAGGAGACAACATTCACACTACTTATCTCTGTCTAATGCACAATTGGCTGCTAATTAAAGTGGAAAGACTTTGGCAAATAAAATGGATTTTATTTTGGCAAGGATGCATTTTAAAAATTTCAAGAAATTATATATAATTACTGAATTAATTATAATTCAAGAAAAATTATAAGTTTGCAATTTTTACCGTTTCAGGCTTACTGAACTTGCTTCTTTCAGGAATTATAGTTGTAATAGGCGAGTCTACCACTGGTTTTGGTGGAACATTAACTACATTCTTTATTGGCTTCACATCAACCTAAAACAGGAAAAAATGAAAAATATTTCAGTAATATTAGAAGCTGTGACAGTTGTTTAAATAAAGTGTCCTCTTTGTTTTTCAGTGGACAAGTGAGATACATAATTGATATTTAAAATGTATTAATTCCTTCCAATGATGGATTTTACTAAATTAGAAACCTAATTTCCTGAAAGACAGACAAAAACAAAACAAAACAGCATATTTAAATGGCTGGCTAGTTGTCGTTGGTTTATATGGTACAAAAGCAACAATGTCATTCATGCTGTATCACAAAAAGGAAAATAAAAAACTCAAGCAATTCAAACAAAATTCAGAAAACTGCAAAATGAAATACAAAGCACAACATTAAAGAGATTAAATCCTAAGAGCAAAATAAGGACAAAAAAATAAACAAATAAGATAAATTAATGCTTTTAGACAGTGTCAAAAGCAAAGCGGGCCCCATTAGGTGCACAATTTTATAAACAAAATGTGTTCAGAAGGGTCAATATTGGGGGGATGTCTATCGCAGTTTTCCTTTTTATCGGAAGCAACCACTTTTGATTCCCTAAATTCCAGTCAGTGAATGGTCCTAGAGGTCTGATTTTTTGGACGTGATCACCTACTTTTGGAAGCTGAACACAATGATTAAGGTTTCCTTTTCTAATATCCCTAACCATTTGGCCACTACAGTGTGTGACATCCAGCAAGCATAAAAGCAAGAGTGGTCCCATATGTTTTACAGGCAAGCTGTAATTTAGGGGCCACTAAAAATACAAGATAAAATATCAAAAAAAGAACATGGAACAGGATAATGATAAATATACTATTAGAAAGTTGTTAGAAATTCATGAAGCAATGGCTTTATGGCCACAGGCAACTAAAACTTCAAATACAAGGCAGGTAAAGAATTTAAAAAGACTGGTAATTTTCTGAGTAAAAACTTAACTGCAACAGTGCATATTTGCCACCGATGATCAAAATTAATAATACTATTTTTTTTACAAACAAATATTGTCTGAAATTTTAAAAAAATGAAAATTTAACTGAATAACTTTTAAACGACAAAAATAAATAAATAACGGAAGTATGCTTTTAACATGAGCTATTCTGTAACTTATTAATGCTCAAAACATTTTAAGGGAATTTCATTTTAGTTTGAAATTAAAAATTGTAATGTTGAAAAAGCTAAGAATTTTTAAGAGTAATTAACAGCACAACTATCAATACTCATTGAAGAAAGAAGGTTCCAATTTCCAATTTGTTTTATCCAATCAATGCTACATAACTCTGCTCCATACTTAAAAAATAAATGCTCAAAAACTAAAAATGCACTTAAATGATTTTCCTGCACATTCAAATAGCTTTTGTAAATAATTACACTGAATTTGCAAATTGTCGTTAAGTTTTCTTTTAATTCGTTGATCTTTTCATGAATAAACTTCATTTTGTATTAAAATTTGAGACCAATTCTTATTAGAGACATCTCGGGACAGCCTGTTGCACGTTAACTTGACAATCATTTGAGAGTAGTCATAATGAACAAGAAAATCTCGTAACAGAGGTGAACTGTAGTGACAATAGGAAGACAAATGGAACCTCCACAAATCTACAGTACCCTAAAAACAATAATACACATTAAAAAGAAAGTTCACGTGCTGGCCTCCATCTCAATGAATTTGTTATGCACATTTAAATAAAGAAAAAGCACCTAATAATGCACAAACATTAAAATTTGACACCAGTGTTCATTAGTGACATCTCAAGACAGCACTGTTTCACACTAACTTGGCAATAATCAGGTGAAAACTCATAACGGAGAGACCTGCTTGTTCACCGACTACTCTCAACTGATGATTGTCAAGTTAGCATGAAACAGGCAGTCTTGAGATGTCACTAATGAACACTGGTCTCAAATTTTAATGTGTATGCATTTTTTAGGCGCTTTTTCTTTATTAAAATGAATTTGTTATGATAAGTCTAAAATACTTGCCTTATAATCTGTGACAATGTTAAAATCACACCTATCTTCTCTCACTGGAACATGTTGATAAGGTATCATTTCCACATCGTATGGTTCACATAAATAATCAGCCATAAGAAAGCTATACACAAAGAAAAAAATAA
>JAFIDM010005346.1:38864739-38882176 GCA_023159025.1 Thereuonema tuberculata
TTTTTCTTTGATTTTCTAATCATTTACTTATATCAAAGTAGTCGTTAAGTATGTAAATTTTCGTTTCATTTTGACGACTCCTTCTTGGTGCGCTAATTTTTTTGTCCATAAGTGTATTTAAGCAGATATTATGAAATTTGTAATTGTTGGAAAAAAAAAAAAAAAAACCCCTTAACTTTCAAGGACAAAAATGGTCCAATCGTGAAAGATCTTAATCAAGATCTGCAGACATTGAAAGGAATGTGGTGAATGACATCCTAGATAACCATCCTCAAAGTCGAGCTTCATGCTTTCAATAATTACCATTTGAAATAAATTTGGAATTACATCTAATGCAAAAAGATGAAGCAAAAGAGGTCTAACAAATAACAGAAGCATATTACAGCTGCAAATAAAACCTAGTTTGCTTTAAAACGTCAAAAGTCAGATATTTTGTACAAGTTAGAATTAACAAAATCGTGATTCAGTGCTCTGACGAATGTGAACTATGGACCTTAAATGTAGAAAAATAAGCTTTTAAGTGCTTTTGAATGGAAGGTACTGAAGGATTTATGGGCTTATACAGGAAGGCACTATTTGGAAAATTCGATATAATAAAGAACCACCAGCTTACAAAGACATCGATATTATCAAGCACATAAAACTTCGAAGACTGGAATGGGCAAGGCAGAATACCAAAGAAAACCTTGAAGGGACAAATGTTTCTTTGAAACGGCTTATTGGAAGACCAAAATTTAAATGGATTGACATTACAAATAGGATACTAAAGAACTATTAAGAGTGAAAGGACGGGAGACCTGCTCATAACCTATAAATTTGGTGAGGTCAAGGCCTAATATAGGCTGTAGTACCACTGATGACAATGAACACTGTAAAACATTTGCAAAAATAAATATTAGGAACAAAGGATTTACTCTCAAAATATAAGACAAGCATTATTCAAACTTCTTCAGGATTTAACCTACCAATTATCAGAGAATTCACTTTATTAAAGAAATGTATTTCAATGGATAACACTTCTTTGTTATTCAAATCAAAACTGTATACTTCTTATTACTATTAATAAAGAATTGTTAAAATTAAAACTTATATTATGCTATAAATAAGATATAAGAGCAATTTTATTTGATTAAAAATATAAAACTTTGCAAATACACACTCACCTGATATTGGGTACATAGTCAAAGACATTTTTTTTAAGGACATCTCTTAACAGCTCATAGCTGTCTCTCTGACAGCCAGCAGCAAAACGTAGCTCATAGAATAAGTAAATCAAATCAAACACTTTGAATGTGAGGTTACTTCTATCACCTACAGAAAAAAAAAAAATTAAAAGTTTAAACGAAGATTCCAAATTAATTGCAATAATCACAAAAAAGAATGCCATGATTATCAACAAATTGTATTAGACAAAAATAAAATGAAATTGTGAAATGCAGTAAACTATGGATTAAAAAAAAAATACTGCTGTTACAGATTTACAGGACATACTAGAAGAAAATGAAGGAAACAGTAACGAATGAATTGATTATTGATCAAATTATTATTGATTAATGACTGAATACTTAGTTTATTGATCCTTAAAAAAGTTTAATGTGTGTTGACGATAAAAATCAAAGATTATACATAAAATAATTCTAAATTTAAAAGAAATAAAGTCACGAGACTAGTTTTGACCTGAACTCTTTTGAGGGTCTTCTTCAGATGCAATGGAAACCAAGCAAGAAAAGCAAACATAGCTTTAAACTAGCTTCCAACAATAGTCTCTTCGAACAAGAAATTGAAACTATTTTTGCACTGGCCACAGGATAATTGCTATCCAAAAACATTTATCCATGTTATCCATAGCCCATGCTTTAGAATCTTTTGTATAACCCTAATATAAAAATTACAGTAGACCACAAATGTTTGTATCCATACCATATATACCCAGCTTATTTTATCCAGTTGAACGTGTTTTGGCTCATCACAGTTTCGGCGTAGCTGCCACATCTAATAACACTCTTATGAGGTTCGTTAATAAAAAGCAGAATGTCAAACGAAAGTTAGATATTTGCAAGAATAATGGCATATATGGAATCAAATGCCTTGGTCATGACTGCATTTATATTAGGGAAACGAAACAATTCCTTTATTCAAGTATTAGAGCACATAGTTGGGCTGTGGTTTTAATTACAATACTGCATCCCATGTTAAAGCCACAGGTCATACCCTTGATACCAATAATCCTATTATTTTTGGCCATGAGGAAAACTATTACCTCAGAAAGTTTCGTAAATCAGTTCCCATTCTTTTGATAAATCCATACAATGATCGAATTTCTGTGGATGTTGCCTATGCCCATTCTCTTCAATTGTAGTTAACCCTACAGTTCACAATGATAATGGTAGACTCCAGTTTCCACCCACGTCAAATGGACTTTCCCATTTTTTTATTGGTTATTGCACTTGACAAATTCCTTAATAAGGCAGCTTTTCTTGCTCGATTTCCATTGCGTCTGAAGATGACCCTCAGAAGAGTTCAGCTCAAAACTATTCGCTTGGCTTTTCTATTTCTCTTTTAAATTTAGTGTGTTTTTAACGTTTAATCTTTGAATCAGTTATTGATCATTGAGCCATTCACAGTCTTAGTAGTAAAAAGTACAATTTTATAATATTTTTGATTTTTTTTTTTTTTTAAATATTGAACTTACGTATATTCTCCTTAAATATCCATTATCTGTTCTAATTGAGAGAATGATTTCTAACGAATTATTGGAAACAGTAATAAAGTATCAACAAGACTAATAATTTGGTTTGCAATGTTTCCAATTCTTCTACAAGTCTCGCCAATCTTAGTTTTGTAATTTACAGCAATGGAAGTGCATTTCTTTTCAGATCCACAATTAAGATTTTATCTTTTGAAGACTCGCACTTATGTTCGGTAATTCATTCTCTGCTACCGAAATTATGGTAACAAGGAGACAGGAGGGATCTGTTTAACTTGCCTCATTTTGCTGAGGTTGACATCAAATTGAAAATCATTGGGTTTTATTAACCCTTCAAGCCGGTAAGACATACAGGAATATGTTCTCTGCAGGGATAGATAATTGGTGGCCTCCTGCTGTTAATGGTCAACCTAATTCTGTAGTTTTTCACTGACCAAGAGACAATGAAATAAGCTTACAATTCAGTGGCGAAATTTAAATTTCCACACTGTAGCCATGAAAATTTTTTCTTTTAACTTTTTTCTTCTCTTAAAAAAAAAAAAAAAAAAAAAAAAAAGTACCTGGGGAAATACATATGCAGGAATGAAACTGGTCGGCCTAAAGGGTTAAGGGACGTTGAATGGTAGGTAAATGGAAAGTATTCATAAGGAATAAATTTATTGATTCTGTAGCATTTCTTACCTGATTTTCTCTGAAGCCAGTCCAAAAGGTACTGTGTTTTCTGCAGCTCTTTTAGCTCTCTGTGTTCTCCAGGAAAGCAATAAACAATAAATTCACTGATATCTGGGTCCTCGATTTCTAAAAATCCTTTAATGCGAGCCAAAATGCTTACGTAATTGTTATTAGCCCACTTAAATCCAGTCAGAGGAATTTTGTGTGAGATCTCACCTAAAAATACATAAATTTACTTAAATTAAAAACAATCAAGCTAGTTGTAAACAAACAAAAAAACAGCCTGTTTGAAGTGCTCGATACGTTTAAAAACTGAAATAGAAAATGTACCTTTTTTACTTAAAATTATCTGTGTAACATTTAGTGAAGCAATTTCCCCTTTTTGCCAGTAACACAAAATCAATCGGCTAGAGCAAGTGTTATTTTAGAACAGCTGTTTCACACTCTTTGGCAATCATCGGATAGGATCACTGCAGCCTCAGTAAAGAGGGCAATAGGAACAATTGCCAGAATCAATATGGAGACTGCAGAACAAAATAAGCAACAATACATTCATAACAAAAAATACATTAAGAAATTTATGTGCTGGCCTTCCACCAATCTCAAATGACTTTTTGAGAACATTCACAGGGAAGAAAAAAATATATCTTTCAAAATCCCCACTCCAAAATAAACTTTTACAATGACGGAATATCATCGTTGCAAATTTAAAATCTATGTCATTTTTGTCGTAAATTAATTTTGCAGATATTTGAATAGCGTTTTCGATTAGATACCGAACAAAAAAATCTCATGTGCAGATCTTTGTATTTCGCTGTGGTATATCCCATTTGTAAAATATCCTAAGTGATTATCAAAATTAAATTGTTCATCACAATCATACATGTGCCTGATGAATATAAGAGTTTTTAACAACCATTTTGTTTTTCCTAATGTCTTGCCATAATAAAAAAACAGACAAAAACAAATCTCCTACGTGATCACTCAATGCTGTCTTTGACTAATCTTAGTGTAATATCACGTTGTGCACGCATGAAATGGTGTTTTTCTCAGAAAGTGACTTTTTACACATGGGAGATTTTAAATTTGCAACGGTGATATATGTTATTACTTGAAAGTGTTAATTTTTTGGAACAATTTCCAGTTATTGAAATACTTTTTTAACTTGCACTGTAATACTTTAACGAGTAAGATTTTTGTAAATTACTATTCTTATAATCAAAGTTGCATAAGATCTTTATTTTAAAATGTTTCTTCCTTCATTTCAAATAAAGATTACAATCACTTAAAAGCAACAAATAGCTTTCACTATAATAGCTGATAAGTTTGACAGCAACAGCAATTTTTAAGGTATGTTTCTTTAGTACAGTAAAACCTTGTTAAATCGTCACCCGGATAAGTCGTTTTCCTTTGTTCCCGACAAGGTCTCATACACAATAATGTAAAATAACCCTCCTTTATCAGTCACCAAATTTAATTCTACTCAGGATAACTCGTCACCCTCAAAAATGGCCAAAAGCATCTTTCTTCTCCATTTTGCATGCCATCCTGTTGAATTTTCAGCTCCGCCCCTTCACTTTAATAAAGCCAAGCCTTAACGGGGAATTTTCGATCACGCCTGTCACTTCATTCCTTTCCTACCCCTTCGGAGGACTCGAGTTCTTGGAATCTCGCTGCTAATCATTCAAAGCACACTCCTCGCTGCGACTCTGTCGAGTGTAGACCTGCTACAAGGGCTATTTTTTTCTCTTGCAATTTCGTGGTTCGATAACGTTTTTAATATGCCAGGGAAACGAAAACTTACCTCGTTATCTTTTGAAGAAAAAAAAGACGTAATTGCACTTTTTGAAAAATCAAATGTTTCGAAAACAGCTTTTGCCAAAGAACATCATATTCCCAGGACTACATTAAACGATATTCTTTCATCGAAACAATTGAAGAAGCTGACTGCAAAGACAAAAGAAAGAGAATGAGGAAATCGAAGTTTGAAGAGATCGAGGAGGTTTTAGCTAGTTCGATGGCTAAAACATGCCAGATCGCAAAATGTGGTGATTTCTGCCGTGATTCTCAAAGAAAAAGCCATGGAAATTGCTAAGGAGTTGAACATTGAAGATTTCGGCGGCAGCAATGGTTGGCTAGAACGTTTCAAAGACAAACATTACCTTTCTTTTAAAACGATTAAAATATGGTAACTATAAAAAAGTTTTTTTTTTTTTTTTTTTATTTTCCACTCATTCATTTGCATGAATTGATTTCTGTAAATCTTGTCTTTCTCACCGAATCCTACAGCAATTCATGAAACTACTGTATTTCAGTGTCTTTTTTTTCAAAAATTCCCACTCCGCCTAAGTCGTCACTCCACTTAAGTACACTCGCGAGCAAAAGTATGGAATCACTTACTTGAAATTGGCTCCGCGCGATCTTGAGTACGAAATAATTAGTTAATAATAATAAAAATGGCACCATTTTAAAGGTTAAACTGTTAACTTTAAATTGATACCGAATTCATTTGAATCACACCAGTATTTAAGGAGCTATCCCAGATTAAGTGAAGGAGTTAGGAAAACAAGGAAATATGGAAAAATAATGAATGAAGAAAACAAAAAAAATTAATTTAAAAAAAAAATTTATTTGGCCTTAAAATTAAGTTTCAAAATTTTGTGTTCCCTCCCCTAGCCCTAATAACTGCTCGAAGACAAGTCTTCATTGACGTAATCAGCTTCTGAATCGATTCTTGCGGGATACCTTCCCACTCCTCTATCAAAGCCAATTTCAGCTCATTCACACTTTAAAAGCAGGATTTCTGGAACGAACCCTCCTCTTCAGTTCATCCCACACGTGCTCAATGGGATTCAAGTCCGGGCTGAGCGCTGGCCAGTCCAATGTGACGATACCGACTTCTTCGAGGTATTCAGTTGTGGCACAGGAAGTGTGACAATGAGCGTTATCATGCATAAGGAGGAAATCATCACCGATATATCCCGTATAGGGTACGACATGTTCCAGCAGAATATCGGAAATGTAGCGGTCTGAAGTTAGACCGCCTCCTCGTCCGCCGCCAGGCACAAAAACAAGCTCTGTTTCACCGTCGAAAGAAATACCGGCCCACATCATACAAGAACCGCCCCCATAAGCCACTGTCTCGGCGAAACAGCACTGCGCAAATTGCTCCCCAGGCCGCCTGTAGACCCGACCTCTTCGGTCGCTGCGGTGCAAACACATTCTACACTCGTCGGAGAACAGGACTCGCCTCCATTGCTCGACTTCCCAATCAAGATGGGTGCGAGCAAATTGAAGGCGTGCTTGTCGTGACCTGCCGTCAGTTTCGGGCCTGTGGCAGGCCTTGTTGGAGTCAAATTTGCTTGCTTGAGTCTTCGACGAACTGTCCACTCACTGGCAGCTACCCCATGAACATTTCTGAGCTCCTGCTGGACATCGACACCAGTCAAATGACGATTTCGAAGAGAGGTTGACACGATAAAACGGTCATCCCTCTCCGATGTGCACCGGCGCCGTTCAGATCTTGGTCTCGGGACAAAGCCACCAGTCTCCCGAAAGCGTTTATAAACTTTCGAAACACAGGACTGGCTTATGTGGAGCTTATGTGCGACAGCCCGCTGGCTGAGCCCTTCTTGCAATAGGGCGACGATTTGTGTTGCTTCAGTAGATGTAGTATCCATTTTCGTCCAAGGTCAAGGGTCAAAAGTAGCGGAGATGTGTACGGGTCAACGTGTGAAAGCCGACTGATAAACAAAATCCGATAACATGTGCTTTTATAGGGTGTCAATATGCCGCAACTCGCGGAGCATCAATCAATTGACACAAGTCTTTTTCCTTACTCCTTCACTTAATCCGGGATAGCTCCTTAAATACTGGTGTGATTCAAATGAATTCGATATCAATTTAAAGTTAACAGTTTAATCTTTAAAATGGTGCCATTTTTATTATTATTAACTAATTATTTAGTACTCAAGATCGTGCGGAGCCAATTTCAAGTAAGTGATTCCATACTTTTGCTCGCGAGTGTAGTCAAAAATGTTTGGTCCCTTGAGTGACGACTTAATGAGGTTTTACTGTACTTTGTTACTTTTAGAAAACTTAAAATAATGAAATGGAACTTACTGTTCTGTGTGCACGTGTAGCTGTATCCTGTGGGAATCTCGCCTATTAAAAACAAAAACAAAAAATCAAACCACCCCAATTTTCTTAAGAAAAATACTCAGACGACAACAAGAAATCATAACTGATTAAAACTAATTTTGAAACAAAGATTCTATTACTTTGATGAATAAGATTCATTAAACAACAGCTTGTTTACTTTAAAGTGAAATAATTATGATCTTTTATAGTCTCATGTTGCATGAATTTATGACAAAAAGCTCTACTGTTATCTTTTAGCAAATTCTAGATCTCTTTAAGAACTAGGAAACAATGTTGGAGAAATTCACAGATAAAGGCCAAAAACTTAATTCAAACTCTTAAATATTTCTACAACCAATCAAAAACAGTTTAACTTTAAAGTACTGGAGCAATTACAAAGCCTGTAATGTAAATGTAATAGTGCTAAAGTTCCAAAAAAAACTTTCAACTTCTACAGCAATTGCAAAGGGACTGGTTTTTTTGGATAAATCTCATTAAAATTTTTCAAATGAACAAAACTCACATTAGGCAAAAATTGAGTGGGTCTGAATCTGAATGCTTAAATAGAAAAAGATAATCTTGCTAAGATTATATGGGATCTGTAATGTAATAGAACCTGACAATAATATTCACTGCAGATGAAAATCCTTTTAGTTTCTGAATACTGCATTAAAAAAAAAAAAAAAAAAAAAAAAAAAAAGTATCTCATATATAAATTGGATATAAATCTGGCATTGACCTATGTCCAATAGTCAGATGAAAATTATTATCTTTAACTGGAAAAATTTCAAAGTTGTAATAAAGAATAATTTTGAGTTATTTCTGTAAAATTACAGAATTTCTCTCTCAAAATTAGATTAAAACTAATAACTGGTTTCAAAATCAATAACATTCACAATGATGCAAGTTCAGATTTCCCCTTTGTAAATTCCATGGAAGGGGACTAACAATATTTGGTCTTAAAATACAATGTTTTAAGCAAGCATTTTTCCCCGTGTGACGATGCAAAGAAGTTCCATTCTTCATCAAGGTCGAAATCTCTCTTGTGAAAGCAGAGATTAATGTTTTTTTTTGTTTTTATATTGGCTTGATGCTCTATTTTATATACAAGTATATAACTTTTCCCAAGCCAAGAAGAGTTATTTCATATGAAGCAGCAACTGGGATTGGAATGTATGCACTGCTAACGTATCATGTTCTAGGATCTAGGTAATCACTAATAATACAAACCCTGCGGCTGCAAAGTTCACCGTCACATTTATAACAGTAAACCAAAGGGTGAACAGTTGCCGATTGTTTACCCAGTGATGGATTTGTATTTCAACTTGGATTACAAAGGTGTAATTTTCTGAAAAATCGGCTAGAATAATGGATTCGGACAGTTCATCTTTCTTCTCTTAGAAATTGAATTTGTACTTTAGAAATGCAGTGATGTTTTTTTCAAGAGTCTCGTGCTTTTTTTCAAGAAGAGACTTAAAGAATTCGTCTTTAGACAGTGATCATTTCAGCTCTGTCAGCCACAGTCCACTGCTTGAAAGCTACATTATCTGGCATGGCACCACATTCTTCAAACAGTGGAAACACTTCAATGAGGCCTTACTGTCCTGAACATTGATCACAAGTTCTCATCATACAATTGTAACTTTGCAAGTTACAAACAAGCATACCTTGTAGCGATAAATGTATGATTGTACTTCACAAGATACTTGATTTCATGGTACTTAGAAATGCATCTGACTTCAGAAGCAGCTCTAGAAATAAGCAACTCGTGATACTTGTCATCAAATTGGCTTGTGTCATTTAATTTACTTGTGACTGGACCATGTTTAAATAAGAAAAACTACATTACACAAGTATTGAAATGTAAAGCAATCTTCATGCACGAAAACACCTAGCAGACTGACAAAGTTTAGCAAAAAGCTGACAAATCACAGCTTATTAAGACATGCACAAATATCCTAACTTCAAATCCAGAAAAAATTTCCAGAATTTTCACAATGCCATATTTTCTGTACCAGTTGAATCTCACTCAAGTCAGAATTTTAATTCAAGTTAGCTCTTATGTAGTACCTTAATATATGGAAATTTCAGAATTTTAAACAACTGCCCACCAGAAATATTCATGCCTTAAGTTGGGTAAATTTACAAAAAATACTTATTAACGATCCTCCTGAAAAAAAAAGACCTTGAGGCTCAAATCTCCAAATTTTTTACAAATACTACTGGTACACATGTACTCCCCCAAAAAATTTGAACCCTTAAACAGGCTGCCTTGCCTCCAAAAAAAATTCTTGAAAATGAGATTTTTTGCAATGGCAATAATTAGGAAGAAATCATTTTAAGAGAAAAGTGCACAGGATCAAAATTGTAGCCTGCAATGTGCTTAAGGTCACAGTTTTTATTAATGGTTCTAGGGTGTACCAAACAGATATTAAAGTTACTGCAAACACTTAAAAAGGATAAAAATGGCATGCACCACAGCACAAAAATGGCCACCATGTTGAAACCACTTTGTAAAAAAAATTAATATTGTTGGTTTTGAACTGTCCAAACATAGGGGTAACACCACATAAAAAATAATTGCTTTTCAAAATTGTCAACCAACCAGTGCTGGACCACTTCATATGGACTGACCCATAAATAATTGTAATTGAGACAAACTATAGGTGGGTAACTTTTTTACCATTGGATGCCATATTTAAATTACAAAATGTATACCTAATTTACAAAAAAAAAATTACCATTAAATATTTTTTATTTTATATTTATAAATAAAAAATTTCATTTCTTTTGGATAAACAAAAATTATACACAAGTGTATGTAAATATATTTATATATTTACTCTTCTAACTTTTATAGTAGAAAAATCGTGTATAATGCTCTCAAAATTTATATTATTTGTGATTTCTTGTTCTATGGACAATATTGCAAGATTTGTAGCATTAAATCACTCATTATGGAACGAAGATAATTTTTTATCAACTTCAATTTGGAGAAGCTCCTTTCGCAACTAGCGACATTGATAGCAATTGTTAAAATAATTCTTAGCAAAATTACAATGTTGGGTTACAGAATTTTTCAATCTATACTATTGAATAAATTTTAGTAGATCAAGAGGCCCCCCCCCGTTTTTCCAACATTTTCCTCTTCTTGTAGTGCAGGTATAGCCATAAAAACCTGGATCCTTTTTCTTTGAATATGGAACTGTTCTTTAGATCAATGTCAATAAATCAATTTATTTGACATTCAAATTCTTCATTTAGTAGGTTACATGGTATTACACAAGAATAATTTCTTGCAAGGACATGCAACTGCTCAACTGTTCCTTTATTTCCTTTATAATTCTATCCATAGATAAAAACATTTCTCTTCGTACTTCTTTTGTTCTAAGGATAGCCCCATGTCTCGGGAATTTTCCCCACTCATTTTTTCTCCTTCTTACTAGACGTTCAGTCGATATCTCCAACTCTTCACAAACTGTTTAGGCTTCTATAATATCGTTTTGTATTAGCGCATCTTTGTTCCATGAAATGGGTTTGCAAAGAATTTAGTTTTATATGGCCTTGATGAACATTAACCCTTTTATTTGCAGGTTTTTTTGCGCGTCATTAACTTCAAAAAGAACGGGTTCCCATAAATTGAAATAACAGAAAAGAAAAAGATTGCACTGAATTAAGTAATATTCCAGCATTTGATCTCATTTTACTATTTTCTTCTTCAGATGTCAATTTTTCCAAGGCACTTAAAATGTAAAATGTTAACTACACTATTCATTTCTAAAGCTAATGACGCTGGGAGATAAAGGGTTAATGGAGAAATTTGAATATTTTCATATTCTTGTCGTAAATCTTAATAATTTTCAGTAAAATAGACGAATTTAAATTATTTAAACATTTTAAATACGAATACGTACGTTTTATTATTATTGTTTTAATTTTTTACTCTTTATAATTCTGTGCGTTGATCATTGGATTTTTAAATTGAGTATTCAGCACGTTAAATTAATAGAATATATTTAAACATTTCTTCAATTGGATAAGCGTAATGTAAGGAAAAATATTCGAAACCATATAGTAATTCATAATTCATAGAAATCGAATAGTAAACTTATGAAGTGAACAAGTTGTTTTTTACAACTAAAACGAAATATAAAAAATGCCGCCCCAAGATATGTGCCGCCCGGTGCGGACCGCATCCCCCTAGGTACGCCACTGTTCAGTGGACTAATTTATTGGCCTTAAGTTCTATTAAAAAAGTAAAATTCAGCCGATACCTAGATTTGTAATTAAAATTTTTACATGAAAATGAACTGCTAGTGAATGTTTAAATACCTGGGTGTATAAATTCGTGAAAGGTTTTATAGACTCCTCTTTCTATAGAAAACTGGGCCAGTGCTACCTCAGCTGGTATGTGTTCCTTATTCACTGTCTCGCAAAAGGTATTGAAGTTAATTATATAGAAGTTCTTCTTGACTATGTCTGAAAACAAAATAAAGAGTTCAAAATACGTTTTACCTTGCCATATTTTTTTCTGCCAAAACATTTAAAAACAAGTTATGCCCAGTTAGAGAAAATGAAATTGGAATTTATCAAACACTTCATATGTCAGTAGCAAAACTTAACATCTTCAGCTATGATTAATCAATTTTATAGTTCAAATTGAACAGTTCTTTTAACAAGTCATTTAACTCATAGATTTAACAGGGTCCATATTTGATATTGGTAAATTGCATAGCTTCTGATACTGGAAGTCTTCCTTGTCTTGTCCCTCATTTAAATATCTTTGTGCTGAGCATTCAGCCAGCCAAGGTTTTGATACTGTATTGGTTGGCAATTTTCTTCCAACAGCTGTCCCAGATGCTCGTTT
The DNA here is from genome assembly GCA_023159025.1 of Thereuonema tuberculata. Taxonomy (NCBI): domain Eukaryota; kingdom Metazoa; phylum Arthropoda; class Chilopoda; order Scutigeromorpha; family Scutigeridae; genus Thereuonema; species Thereuonema tuberculata. The sequence continues at coordinate 38,877,126 of JAFIDM010005346.1, forward strand.
GACAATAGCCCAAGAGGCCTAAATAAAAAATTGCGCATATTTCCTTTTCATAATTTGAAAAAGATCTTATAAGCACATTAAGAAAACTAAATTTCTAAATGTATGATTAATATCCATGGAAACTATTTTGCCAACTTAAAATAACCATATACCGTATATGCTCCAATAGAGGCCCCCGGCATTTATTTGCAAAACTAGCCTCGGCTCCCGGCGCTTAATAGAGACCAGCAATTATTAAAAACAAACCTTCAGAACGCAATATTTTTACACATAAATACCGGTTAATATTACAAACAGCTACTTTATTTGAATTTCACATGCTACATAAGACTGTTCAAGATAAATGGCAATGTCTTTCTGTACCTTTCGCTGCTATTCGTCGTCCGAATCCACAATGAAGGGCGGCCGCCTCACCGGAAGTTTCTTTCGCGTATTCCACTGCGCAAATCTTAAAGGCAATGTTAAATGACCGTTCTGGCAGCATTTTGTAAGGCAATGTGCCGTAAGGTATTACGCACGACTATAAAGTTACAGACGCTTACACTAGTACCGGTAGGCAAATATCAAAGACCCGGCAACTGTTAGAGAATGGCTACTATTTGGCCGTGTCCCCTCTGCAGCTCGGCACTTATTAGAGACAGTTAATAATAATTTAGTTAATGCTGAAGTTTTATTTAATTTTGGCAAAGAAGCCAACATTCAATAAAATTAATATGATGCTAATTTCTAAAGACGCTAACTTTAAAAATTTTCAGAAATTCTTTACTAAATTGAAGTTTGTAGTCATCTGAATGTAAAAACAACCATTTTTTAAGATTAAAGCTAAAGTATCCCACTACAGGCCTATGCAGACCCTTGGGGTCATGGGAGGTAAGGCCCCCAGCACTTCTTAACCAACAGGACGAAGTCGAGGTCAGGTGGTCAGCCTGATGTTCACCTGCCTTTAACTCCGGGAAAGAAACCCATTTTACAGAGGGCTGGTTGGACCCTAGGAACCTTTCTTTTTGGAGGAGAATGGTGTGTGGAAGGCCAGGAACAAACCGGCCATCTCCAAACTGGCCAAGCACCCTACCCACTCAACTATACAGCCCACACCATTTGCTCAAAGTTTGCTCCAAAGTAGTACTGCGGAATACTTAGAGCAATAATATTGTAGTGATTTTTATAGTTATTGTAGTTTTATCATAATTTTATCCTTTGTATTTCAGTTTTTCCGTTTTTCTATCTAATCTTTATTATTCAATTCCTTTGTAATTATCTGTTGATCTGTATATTTTTGAATTTCAACGGTTGTGGCGTCCTTTTAATTCACTTTTATTTAAATCACAACGGTTTAAAAACCCGTTGTGATCACATGGCATTTAAATCACCCAATCAATTGTAAACGCCACAATCAATCAAATCCTTTTATACATAGTCTATAAATACCGATGTTAACTGTAAATAAACACAGATCCAATAGAGTTCAGTTCAGACCCAACAAGTCTAAGCCTCCTTTATGTTACTATGAACCAGACACCACGAAACACACCACAATTTTTTTATATATATATATAAAGGTTCCCTTTATGATGTAGACAAGGAATAAGGCCGGATTTTTTGAAATTCCCATGGGATAGGGAATAAAGAAGATTTATATTTTTGCTTTAAAGTTGCCTTATCGATATGTAGGTGTGGTGCCAACCTGCAATATATCAGTTATCCGGAGAAGGCTTGGGAACTCTTACATTTTCTGATCTTGATATTAATTTGCTAAATAGTTTTTTTTATTATTTATTTTTATGCTGAGTATATATATATATATATATATATATATCGAAAGGCCAAACCCGAATGATGCATAATTTTGAGTTTAGCGATGCAAAGATTTCAAATAAATCATTTGCAATTTTGAATTTAGAAATTTAGAATATAAGAATAGAATTAACTTATATTACTAAACATATAGCTAAGCCGGACAGCTATCTGAAATTTTAAAAATCCCAATATAAATTTCAGAAAGCCGTTTCTGTGAATGTGTTTTCTAAATCACTCACTTCATCAGCGGGATCTGGTGTTAAATTTTGAAACTAAACTAAAATTTGGAAATATTAAAGCGCATTATTTAAAGAAAATTGCTCTTTTTATTGTATATATTCTTTTAAGTTTTTTTAATTTTTATGTACTTTTTTTATACTTTTTTTGTTTTGAAATACATAGAAAAAATTTAGTATATATATAGAAATAAATTTCAATAAATACATAGAAAAACCTTTTTATATACATAGAAAAAAATCATTTCTTCCACATACATACATAGAAAAATTCCCCAATACATACATACATACAAAAAAAAAAAAAAAAAAAAAAAGTCCTGGACAGGACTTGTTGAATTTTAATCATTTAAGGTTATCTTATGACAACTCAGAATTAAATCCTCTATTTGAGGAAGTTTTGAGTTTGATTTGATAACTGTCATCTATTAATTTTCTATATGTATATAATTTAAGGATTTTTTTTTTTTTTGTATGTATGTATGTTTATGTATTGGGGAATTTTTCTATGTATGTATGTGGAAGAAATGATTTTTTCTATGTATATAAAAAGGTTTTTCTATGTATTTATTGAAATTTATTTCTATATATATATTAAATTTTTTCTATGTATTTCAAAACAAAAAAAGTATAAAAAAAGTACATAAAAATTAAAAAAACTTAAAAGAATATATACAATAAAAAGAGCAATTTTCTTTAAATAATGCGCTTTAATACTTCCAAATTTTAGATTAGTTTCAAAATTTAACACCAGATGCCGCTGATGAAGTGAGTGATTTAGAAAACACATTCACAGAAACGGCTTTCTGAAATTTATATTGGGATTTTTAAAATTTCAGATAGCTGTCCGGCTTAGCTATATATATAACTATATGTGTGTGTGTAAAAAAAAAAAAAAAAAAAAAAAAAAAAAACCAAGCACATGCCATGACAATACTAAAAATTGCTACAAAAGTAGACCAGATGAGGAATACGTTACTTCATCACATAATGACAATGTTACCAAAGGATTGCACACTTCTTGTGAAGCTGTTTTATCAAAGTAACAGCATTGTGAAAGTTTAGGACAGTAAAGAGTAAAAGTGGTCCCTAAGACTGCAAATGGTGTTAAAAAAAAATGATCCAGAAATTGGAAGACACAGGTTCCGTATGGGTGAAGCCTGGCAGAGGACAGAAAACCATCCACCAGAAGACAATAGAGGATGTAACCACATGGGTGGAGGAAGAAAGGATGGCAAATGTTGTGGGAAGCATTTTGCACGGAGTGTTCGCAAGATTGTTATACAGTTCTATGCACTGCTACCTGCAATATTTAGCAATCACTGCCTCCCCAGAGATGAACATGAAACATCTGCCCTGCAGTTTCTTGCTCAAAGTGAACTGGAAGTCGAATGGCCACAGGAACATTTTGTGGATTAATGAAGCTTTCTTCCATCTGCATGCATCCTGAGGGACCAACACCTGCACAATTACTGGTCAGTTATGCATCAGTTAGCAAAGTGATTTCTACACTTCAACAGCATCAGTGTATGGATGCAACAGTTTTCATTCAGGATGGTGCCCATCTCAAACAGCCACCATTTTGTACAATGTGGTCAGCACATTCACCAGATCTCAACCTCTCCGACTTACAGCTGCGAAGCATCTCAAAGACCTTGTTTATCGTGAACACCTAACCAACTTAGAGGACCAGAAGACAAGCATTCTACGCTGTATTTCACAACACTGAGTGACTGTGCTGTTTTTGAGCATGCAATGTTGCTATTTCAGTACCTTGCCGATACCAGAGGAAACCATATTGAACGTGTCCTTCTGTAACAACAATTGTGCAGTCACTTCAGTACTGCAGCACCATATATTGTCTTAGCGACCATCTTCGGAAGTATTTTTATTTTGCTGCACCATACAAAATTCCATCGCTACGGATGTCCTCATGTGAAATACGAAGTCATTCCGCTGATTTAGTTCTCCAGTTGCAGCCTTTCAAAATGTGAACTTTAATTATGAACATCTCGCATAAAATATACTTTGGCATTTTAAATAATCTTTACTTTATTTAAAAAACATCGTATTCACAAATAAAAAAATTTAAACAATTTTTTAAATAAGAAAGTAAAGATTAATCAAAATGTCGAAATTACAAAGAAAAGTGCTTACAATTTGACAGATACAATTCATAAAGAAGCAAAACCAAAACCCATTTTCAGTCGTTTCGGACTACCCTTTCTCAAAGAGTAACAATGTTTTATTTTCTCACATGCTTAATCCCAACAGGGTTTTTAAAAATAGCATGTACAAATAACAATCTGGTGAAAAAGTTCTACTCCATCTTACATTTGTTTTGGAATCAAGATTTGCAAAGCAGAATGAGATTCACTAATCTTTCGTTCAACCATTCATTTATACAAGGAAGTTGGATATGGGATCTGCTATTTCAGTCTATGTAAAAAGGACAGGATTTTTTTTTCATTTCCTGCTTTTACTAATTTATCTTATTGAAAAAAAAAAATAATCAATTTATTTCAAATATTCAAGCCATTTCTAAAAACTGATAAGTAAACAAAAAAAAAAAAATAATAATTTATTACGGAATAGGCCAATGGTCTAACATGCATCCCTCCTCATGCATATATTCAACTTGTATAATCGAAATTGAACTAGATTACGAATTTAGTTATGTGCTTCACAATTATGTTCTCCTTCTTGCAATATAAGTGTTTGCAAATGCAACAACAACAATATTATGATAGTAATTAAACAAGGAAAAGCTGGAGAAAAAAAAAAAAAAAAAACAAGAAAAAAGTTTTGTACTTGCCATAATGTTTTGAGACTTGAATGTCCATTGTCTACAAAGGCAGTCCTTCTGATGTGCGAGTGGTGTTCTGAGTAGCTGCTTTTTATAAACTTTAACCATTTCACAAAGCAGTTTCAGATTGCCTCCCTTGCTTTTTTTTTATGACAATGTTAATGGATAGATTGGAGGATGCATCCCTCTTCCACGCAAACATATACATCGAT
>JAFIDM010005346.1:38887176-38909351 GCA_023159025.1 Thereuonema tuberculata
TAGCTCTCGGCCCCACAAAAGTCAGTGGAATTGAGAAGTCAAAGTAGGGCACGACAGAAGCCATTTTTTTCGCCCAAGGCAAAGGCGGCAACAAGTTTCTTCTTTCCAAATTTTAAACTTTCAAGTAAAAAAGGTTGAAATTTTAAGATGGTTTGTAAAAAAAACGGAATTGTAGAACCGATGAAGATCGGCAATAGGTCATTTGAAATACTGTCAGTGAAATAAAAGAATGTTGTGTAAAAGAAATCTTAAGATTACTTTTTTCTAAAGGTTAAAACACATTACAAAATATTTTATTAGATAATGCATGTTACCTTAATTGGCACACCCTGGCAATTCAACCTTCCATCAAACGACTCCTTTACTTGTTGTTTCCATAGCTTTGCTTTCTGATTATACTCCGCCTTCTTCTCTGGTGTTAGAGCCTAATAAGAATAGTGACAATTAAAATTAAAAGCAGCAATAATAAAATCTAAACAAATTTAACGCGAGGAAATCATGTCACAACAAAAAACACTTGCATAAGGGTTTAGTATTTTTTTGTTGTGATTTTATGATTTCCACAATATATACTTATATATTCTTTTTTTTATAATTTAATCCTTTATCAGCTAAGTGTTTGCTAGCGAGGATTAAATGACTGACCTTTTTTATTCTTAATTATTGCTGTTTTTACAATGAAAGGCAGTTATTTTTTTTTTTTTTTCCCTAGGTTTGAGATCACCGAGCTGTAGATACTGGGTGAATCCAGATAATTATAGTTAGGAAACCAGAAAAATCCGTCCTGGATTCCCAGTATCAATAATAATAAAAAAAAATACTAAAAACAGCTCAGTGAATCCTTACTTAGTATGCTTTTTGTACTTCATATTCTATCTTGTACTCCTATTAAATTAAATTAGAAAACTCCATCTACGGATAAATTTCATTTTATTAATGGTGATATTTCGCGGAGAATACCATCTTCCCGCTTTTTCAAACCTTTTTAAATAACAAAGATTAACTTCCATTACATTCACTGGTTTGCACGATACAGACATTATGTTACAATAATTAGACACATTTTTATAAAATCAATTGTTAATGATTTAACACAACCTATATTTACTAACAATGTATTATAATTATCAGAAACATTTTAACAACCAATTGTTGCTAACAAGGAATTGGTTCACTGAAATTTCTGATTTTTTTTATCATGTCCTGGAAATATGACAGTGTGTTCGGGTTTACCATGTACCCTTTGTCTTTATGTATTGGAAGGTTTTTATGACTCATGCTTCGATTAGGTACCTAGTATGTTTGTTTTGAATTTTGTAGAGAATTGTGACTTTCGGGTCGGGGTTGTGGTTGTTTGTGATGCAGTGTTCTGCCCAGTTTGATACTTTAGGCCAATTGTTCGTGAAAGCTGTTACGTGTTCTTCTAGCATTCGTCCTGAATTTCCAAAGTATACGGCTCCGCATGTTCTACATTTTAATTTATAAACTGTCCCCATGATTTTCTTATTGTAATTTTGCTCATCTTCTTCTTCATCTTTCTTATATAATATGGATTTGATGTTCTGCCCTTTTTTGCGTATTATTCTAATATCATTATTTGAACATATGTCAGCTATTCTTTTGTTGATTTTAATCCCATTCGGTAGTTTAATAATTTTGTCAAATGCCAATGTGGTTTTGTTTCCTTTTGTCTTTTGGTTTTATTTTCAAATCTTTGTAAACATCCGTTAATGAATGGTTCTGGGTACTCATTAATTCTTAAGATCTTTCAAAAATTGGTTATTTTGTCGTTCCATTTTTCTTTATTACTAGTGTAGGTTGTTATTCTTTCAATTGTGTTCTGGATTACAGCTTTCTTAATTTTCATATTATGTTCTGAATTGTAGTTGATGAAGTATTTGCTTTGGAAGTTTTTGGTGTAGTGTTCATATGAAATTGTTATCTTGGTTCTCAAGTGTGATATCCAGATAATTAATCTTGTTGTTTTCTTCTTGTTTTGTATATTTAATATGTTGGCTGATTGAGTTTATTTCGTTAAAGAATTTGTTGAATTGTCGTTTAGTTCCCTCCCAAAATATGATGACGTCATCCACATATCTGTAATATCTGAAATTGTTGTTACTCCAGTTTAAAATGTTTATATTTTCAAATTCTTCCATGTAAATGTTGCTTAGCAGTCCTGATATCGGACTCCCCATTGGGAATTCTTCTACTTGTCTGTACAATTTTTGCTTATATTTGAAGTAGCTATTATCACATGTTATGATAAGTCCTTCAATAATTCTCTCAATGTGTTTTTCTTCAAAATTGTTGAGTTTCAGTTTTCTTTCCAAAATTTGTAAGGTCTCGGTGACTAGTATGGAAGTATACAGCTCTACTACGTCCATTGTGTAAAGTCTAATTTTGCCTTTCTTTCTTTCTGCATTCAACTCAAAAAAGCGGGAAGATGGTATTTTCCGCGAAATATCACCATTAATAAAATGAAATTTATCCGTAGATGGAGTTTTCTAATTTAGTATGCTTTTTATTGTGAAATAATAAAATCTGTTAATATTTGAAAGGAACTGGGCAAATCAATCAAACCTTTACTGGTTATTATCCATTGCTATAATAAAAATTTATATAGAATAACTTTAAAATATATCTTATCCTTACCTTTTCATACTTAACATACATATTAAGTATTATTCATTCATTCATATTTAATGTATGAATAATAAAGTGAAATACAATAAATACATCATGTACTGAATGAAAAAAAAAAGTAGTGTATTTTTTGTTGTTGTTGTTGTTTAACTGAAATTAAAAGATTTTTAAATTAGCACCTACTGATGTATTAGTATTTCTTAAAGGACTATTGGAGTATATTATTAAGCAGTTAAAAATATTAATAATTTTTTTAATTTTTAGACTTTTGGGGTTTTTTTTTTTTTTTTTTTTTTAGTATATAAGAATTTATTCTAATTGCTGAAGTATTCAATGACCTGTGAAATTGAAATTCATCCCAATGTTCTATTATGGGGTTTTACGGATGAGTCACTGGGTAAATATAGTTTATGAAAAGAGAAAGGACAGATCTGGAGTACAGCTCAGTCTTGATAATCCGACATTTGCCAGTCCGACAAGCTCGCGAAGGCATACTTCAGTTGCTAGGCAGGGACATGTAACCAAAATAAAAGTGTAAATCAAATATTTAGCTTCATAGTAACTTATAACTCGAAATTATCTTTAAAAAAAAAAAAAGAATCATCAAAATCGGTTAAATAGCAACTTCCGTGAGTGAGTGAACAAAAAGCAGGAATTATTTTATGTATACCGTATATGCTCCAATAGAGGCCCCGACGTTTATTTGCAAAACCAGCCTCGGCCCCCGGCGCTTAATAGAGACCAGCAATTATTAAAAACAAACCTTCAGAACGCAATATTTTTACACATAAATACCGGTTAATATTACAAACAGCTACTTTATTTGAATTTCACATGCTACATAAGACTGTTCAAGATAAATGGCAATGTCTTTCTGTACCTTTCGCTGCTATTCGTCGTCCGAATCCACAATGAAGGGCGGCCGCCTCACCGGAAGTTTCTTTCGCATATTCCACCGCGCGAATCTTAAAGGCAATGTCAAATGACCGTTTCGGCGGCAATTTGTAAAGCAATGTACCGTAAGGTATTACGCACAACTATAAAGATACGGACGCTTACACTAGAACCGGTAGGCAAATATCAAAGACCCGGCTACTGTTAGAGACCGGCTACTATTTGGCCGTATCCCCTCTGCAGCCCGGCGCTTATTAGAGACCGGCGACTATAAGAGCCTCGGCGTTTATTGGAGCATATACGGTATATTACAAAACATCATAATATCTTCATAACATAGTTTTTTTTAATTTACTGAGGGTAAATATAGTAAATAATGCAGAGATGCCAACCTTCAAAGATGGTTGTCAGTAGTGTAAATCTGAAAACAAGTGGTACAACCAAAAAAAAAAAAAAAAGTCACATGGCGTCGGCAGTTATCACTTTTATCGAAAAATCACAATTGCAAGTTTCACAAAACACGTGGCATGGTCCTAGGCATGGAAACTCTTCCGTATATATCTTTCGGTAATGCTGATTTGCCACAAATCGTTTATGTCCATCTGCACTTGGCTCTTCTTTGTTCTTACGTTTGCCTGACATCTTATTTTATTTATTGTAGTCCTTCACAAATCACCACGAAATACGTAGATGACGCATATCACTTGTACAAAACGGAACAGGAATTGCACCGTCTGATGTTCTCCAGTGACGTAGTGCGTGAAGCAACCAAAATGAGTAACAGTCTGCGCACAGCTGAGTACACCCCGCCCCCCTGCAGCAGTGTAAGCGGTCCGATGTTAGGCTTATGGTCAAAGATCGCCATCTCGTTATTTTTTCAGGATCTATTTTCTTGAGAGTGGATCTCCGACACAAGGAAATATATATTTTTTATGTTAACAGAAGACGGAAAATAATAATTTTAAAACAGTATTTCGAATTCGTAAAATCCGTAATAATTAGTGTCGCTTCCGTATTGTCGTAGTTTATGTGAGAAAACCGTAGAAACTACGGAAAATCCGTAGTAGTTGGCATCTCTGATAATGTGTACAACATTCAATTTTTTTTTTTCCTTCTGATCATGGGTTATTATTTAGCATTGTTTAAAGGCACCCTTGGTAATCCGGAATCCTTGGTAATCAGACAACCTGTTGGTCCCATATCTGTAGGATTATAAAGATTGAGCTGTATATCCCGTTTTTATTTTGCATTAATCGAATGAATTGGTTGACCGTCTGAATATACCTTTATATAACAGTACTCTGTGCTGAAGTTGCTAATCCAGAAATGAGCTAAATTTTTTAAAATTATCCGAGATGATAAAAACGAATTTAATTTCAAACACAGTACATCAGTTTCACAGGCTACAAGATGCAATCATGCAAGGCAATCAGATATACAATATAATACGAAATACCAGAATCATGGAATATCTGGTCCCATAACTCAGCATTTCAGAACAGTTGAGAAATTTTTTTAAAATTTGATCTTGCTTCCCCCCCCCCCCCCTTTCAGTTTCTTGAAAATCTCACCCAGCTATTGTTTTTTAATGCCCTCAATTAACTTAGGACTAGAGCATGAAAAGTATCACAATTCAACTTAAGTTTATTTTCCCATTCTTACTCTTAAAAATTAAGATAGCTGAACCGATTTCCTTATAATTTGGCAAGATTCTTATTCGTGTTGCTAAAAAACAAAAAAAAAAAAAAAATAAAAAAAAAATAGGAACATGTTATCAAAGTCTCTCCCTATCTCTCAAAAGCGACACCTTTGAGGAAACAGCTGAACATCATGATTCTTAAATTGTCCTCCCCCTCCCCATTAAAAAATTTTTATATTGGGTTGTTTCATAATTATTGGCCGATTCTGACACAAAAAAAATCAGCAGTAACAGACAAAGTAATACATTTTATTCAAAAAAATATCTGCCTTTGGCATCAATAGACTGTGCCCAACGTGTTTTCAGTGCAAAAATGCCACAGTGGCAGAAGCTGGCATCACGGTGGTATAAGAAATCGCTAACGGCATGAATCACAGCATCCTGGTTAGTGAACAGTTTCCCCCTCAAGTGAAAATCTGAGGGGCCAACTCTTGTGATTATGGAGGGCGAGAGAGGACCTCGTACCCCATGGTGTCGATTTTTTGTATGCTTCCAAGAGACGTGTGGTGGTGCTCCATCACCCAGAAGTATTGGACCCAAAGGATTAACGTGAGATATATATATATATATATACACACAAATTTACCTTTTGATTCCTGTATCTCCTAAAAATTGTGTGAAATCCTCCTTTGTTTCTCATTCTATATACATCACGTATCCAATATCTATTTTTCTTCTTTTAATAACAGATATGCTCCAACAGCAAAAATAACGTCTTTATCTGAGCTATTCATGTTTTGAAACTGCAAACTAGCATGACCTTGATATTCTCCCTTTTCCAAGAATTGCACAGGTGTCGCCTCTTCGTCATATCACTAGTGAAAATGAGCGTGACACTATGACCCTAACTCAACCAGTGAACAAAAGAGGCACAATGCGGTCAGGTGAAAATCATGCTTAATTGGAAATCATCTCCTGTAAGGTTTAGTTTTTATTCTGCTTGTGGTATGGTTCTTAACAAATATTTTTTTAAATAAAACTTATATCGCTGTAAAGCAGCTGCTGCAGTCTTATTTAGAAAGCTGGCTGCTGACAACATTGACATTGCTCTTTTGAAAACTTTGGGTCTACAAAGGTCAAAAAGAGGCTTAAACAGTGCAGGCGGTACTCTTTCTTTACTTTAGTAATACTGTCTCTTCCAGGACCCTTGCTTATATTTGGAACTGCTTAAAGGCACTACCTTAGGTTCTGCTCTAGACATTTTATGACTGGAAGTATATCTTCAAGTGGGGAATTGTCAGACAAGAGTAATCTCCTCTGCATATTTATGCTACGAAGAGATGACTTCCTTCTGAAAGAGTTCATTCTTGGTTCTGATGCCAATGCTCATCATATTATATGGTGCAATAAAGACATCAATATAAATATCTGGCAAGTACAAACCTCGATATTAACAAATGCAATAAACCTACTTTACAGAATATTTTACGACAAAGAGACCACTGACACTAGGGACGAAATTACTTGGAAACAGTGGAAAATCGGCACACATCAGTCTTCTTATTATGGAACAGCTGTTAGATATATTAGAGACCATATAATTAAAGATTCCCTTTGTATCGAAATCAGTTTGCCTATTACAGGCAAATCTGTCGAAACAGCATTTCATGTTATTCTTAATATTGAGAAAGCCCTGGAATTTCTTGACATCGAGGAAACTTTTGATAAATCTCATTTGAAAATGGCAGTGGAATGAAGCCTACACATATACCAACAAATATAAGCACTGGTGGTTTCTTACATTTATTTTTTTGTGTGAAGTAGTGAAACCCTCATTAAATGTGAAAACATCTTGAGAAAGCACCAATAGCGGACTGACTTAAATTAACCGTAAAGACATAACGGAAAGGAATATCACATCAAGTAAGCAAGATAGTGGACATTAACGGCTAGAAATGGATTATAAAAAGTGGATGAAGGGAATTAGGAAGTAAAAAACTAAATATGCAGTTAATTGGAAATAGAACATAATTAATCAGCTAAAAATTAAAACTTCGACACTTGAAAAGAAATGTAAATTCTCTCTTCACCTCATTTGAAACTATGGCTTTAGCTGCTAATAGACCTGGGGTGCAACTATCATTGTTAGTTGGATTATCTTCGTGTTACAAAACAAGACGCTTAACACACACACTGGAAATACAGTAGGGTCCTGATAACTCTGCCACCCCCTGGCAGGGCGGAAAAACCCTACACGCAGACCCATTACAAGTTACATTTATTTATACACAGTTCATGTATTAGGTATTTTTTAAGTTTATTTGGACAGTTTAAGTTTGAGTTATAGCATTCTTTGTAAACTGTTATATTCTCAAGCAACAAATAAAAGTATTTTATGACGAAAAAAATCGTACTTATTCTTTTTTTAACACCTTTCCCGATAACCTGGCAGTTTCACAAACTCTGCCATCCTTTGATCCATATTAGGCCGAGTTTTCGGGACTCTGTACTTGGTTCACAGAAGGGCTGACCTCGAGGTGGCATTCTCTCATCCTTGTTATGATGCCTTATGGCGATTTGTTAAGTTTCAATGAGTGGTTAATATATCTATTGTAAATGCAGATATTGCCATATTCAAAGAAAATTTCCTGACATTGTTTGAAAGTTGCTGCAAGTCACTTACGAAACTTTATGAATGATGCATAGAATGAGTTATCATACCTAAAACCGTACTAATAACTTTCACCAGAAATCAATCTGAATGAATTGACTTCTTCCTTCACGGCAAACTGATTCAGTTTTCAGTAAAGTTAATAGGCCTACCTAAAGCTTTTATTTGACAAAGATTGATATGAAAACGACTGAAATAAGAGCATGAATAAAGCTTACAGACCTATTATTTCCTGTATCAGCCTTGCATGATGGCCTAGAAGAAAAATGAAATATCCTGCAGGAACAAACTTGGTAAATTACACAGGTTAGTCTGCATTGGTATTACTGGAGCATTCAGATCTACTGAATGCTGCTGTCAAAATACTGTTAAGGAATATCACGATTACACATCTGGATTGAGATAGAAACAAAGGCAGGACAGATTATTTTGCAATGATAATGTAATCCTGCATTTCACAGGTTTTGATCATATATCCTTCAAAAGAGAACACTTCTGGATTTTATTTTTATACTGAGAACAAATGTAATAAAACCCAAGTTCTCTTATATAAGGATATTAATTAAATCCTAGCCTGGATGTCAGGAGTGTATTCTTAGTACGAATGTTATCAGCAGACTGATTGTCTGGCTTACAGATGGGTCCCAACTCATATTGGTACACATTCCTTTGTTTTTCAGACTGGGGTATTTGCCATTATGGCAAGCTTATATGAAAGTATAATAAAGGGCTATGTTAATTGGTATGTTACCATTCTTTCCGACAGTCTTGCAGCTCTTAAAAAGCATTTGATTCCAATGTTATTAAATCCAAATTGGTCTGGGCATGTCTAAATTTTCTTACGAAATGGCTAAACAGAATAAAGTAAAACTTATATGGGTATTGGGACAGAGTGGAATTCAAGGCAATGAAAAAGCAGATAGTTTGGTTAAAGTGGGAACTGATAACTGTTTCTAGGACCTGTAATTCGGGATTTCCTAAAGATTTTTAAGCAATTGCTCAGGGACTAGGTATCTCAGACACCATGATTATTGGAAATCCAGTCAAGGACTTCAGGATTCAAAGACCTTTATTAAAGATGTTGATAGAATTAGATCTGCTAGTCTACTTGCACTCAGCAGGGGCCAATTAAAATGGATTGAGTTACTGACTGGTCACTACAAACTTAAAGGACATAAAATACGCTATGTAATAGATGCCAAAATGCAGAGGAAATTGTTGCTTATTTTAGTGTCACATTATGTGTGACCTATGTCAGCGGATTCTAATAATAATAAATAATAGGGTCACATTAATGAGAAACCTTTTCCGATGCCAGATGGTGCCTATCCCTATCAGAAGTCTTGACATGTTCATTCACAATGCTGAACTGATGAAGGATTAAGGAAGGAATAGTACAATGGATCTGCAATGGTTGCAGTGCTTAAGGCCTATAATCGAATCGAATCTTTGTATAGAAAAAGAATTTTCATAGCAATTCTTATATAAACGAACAGTATTTAAGTTAAAATGTAAACAAATTTCAAACTTAGTTGGCTATTAGGAAAATACAGGAAATTTATTCTATCTAATGAAAAGATTCATTGCTTTATGTCAGTCAAAACTACATTTTTGTAATCTAATCATAAATCGAATAATTGTTGCTCTTAAAATTATAGTGTAAGAGCTGTGCGACAAAGGTACTAGATTTTTAAAAGCTTATGTTAGATAATACACTATTATATATAATTTATATTGACCTTTACTTTTTTCATTCTTCAGATTAATATATTATTCTGTATTAGAAATTATTTGACAGTAGCCTAAAAGTTTGAGAAAGCACAAATTAAATCTTTGAATATACCTCAAACAGCAAAGAAAATTTAAAAATCAATCGACACTTAGTCAATGATTTATTTATTTTTTTACCTTCTTATCTCAGAAATTTAATATCAGAACCTTTTTATTAAAAATTAGTATAAAATTATACAATAAGCAATTATAATATAGCCTTTTTTATGAAAACTTTCTATGCTTAAAGTAAAATTAAGGAAATTCAACTATGTAAAAGTAGGACCGTTTTATCATTTATTAGCTTTAGTATTAGATTACTATTTATTTATGAAATTAACCACAACATCTTACGATCTGTGCTGAATAGAAATTTAATCTTATCTTAACTATGAAGTCTGACCTTTTACCGCTATTCTTAATTACTCTAAAGTATTTCAATAACATTTAAATATGTAGATATTGAAAATAAATATTAATTCATTTAAGCCTAACTGATGATCCCAACATTTAGATAGTTTTTGAAGAATATCACTTCATTAGAATATCCAATAATAAAATAATCAACTGAGAAATACAAGGAATTCTGAAATTCAATCTGCAGCGACCCATAGTTGTAGTACTAAAATATTTAAACTATTTTGAGTCATAATTGATGTTTTACATCAATGCTAGTTATTTTTTCTTATGAGAAAAAATAAATTCTAAACTAACTAAGCCGAGTATGGATGTTACAGAAACCTTCCACAATTCTGAAATACTATCTTTAAGTAAATTAATAATTATCACACAATTTACTAATGTTAATAAAAAAAATATATTGTCACTGTTTACACTCAATTCTGTACTATCAATCACAATCAAAACCCTAAATGAGAAAGGATGGATACCTTGGGTATCTGAGAAGGATAACCAAGGTATCCATATCGAATACCCAAGTAAACTAAAGAAAACTTATCACTGGCATCTAAGGAAGGGATTGGGGAAAGTATCTAAAAAAGAAACTAAACATTTTAGGTTGTTTTTGATTGGAGAATCATTTTTTTCCTTACATTTATATAATTATTAAATCTAGACCCCCATCAAATTGAGATACAAATATGGAAGTTATTTTACTTTAGGCTGAATGACTGATCCATCATAATCCCTGCTTCTCCATTAAAAATCCCTGGGAATATTGGAGCCACAGAAGAAACAAATAAGTAGCTTAAAGTCTTGAATCTTTACTATGTGTAAAAAAAAAAAAAAACTTCTGTAGCCTCTACAAGTCGCAGAATTCATTTCCAAGAAAAAATTACGTTGGATTTCGAGAGACTATAGATAATATAGAAGTTTCAAATAAAATTTATATAAAGGAATAACTTACTATAATTATTCATAAAAATACGACAGAAATTAAAAAATATATTCAGAAAATAAATTAATATTTACTTTAATACATTTACCTAAGTAGAAGTAAAAAAGTATAAATTAAAAATAAAACGTAGAAATAAATTTCAATGAATATAGTAAAATAGCCACATTTTAAACATGTTTGGTTCGAAAAGAATTTATAAGAGGGCCTAAACACAAAAACTTTGTCATACTCCACTAATACAGGCTATATTCGAATTTGGGATAACCTATAAAATAAAGAAACGATGTAAAGCAATAATAAAAGTTATTAGACTTGCTGTTTGGTAGTTAACCCTCGTGGTTGGTTGGTTGCTAGCGTCATGGAATACGAGGTCAGTCAGGGTTACTTTTGAGTGGGAACTAATTAAATTTATTTTGAAATTTAGAGAAAAACATTACGAACTTCTGTTGCTACCAAATAGTAAAGTTATTCCCTTTTATTTTTACCATACTGTTACAAGTTTCCTACAACTCGTAACATAGAAACTTTACAAAAGTATAGGAGGGAAAATTCTCATGCTTAGGCTTACGTAAGTGAAGAAAATCTATTAAAAATCGCCGATTTTTTTCTCCATATGCCAACTGTGTAACTCTACTGTTCGAACCTTCGCCACGTTGATAATTATACTAAATATTTTTAATTCCAAATGCAAACTTTCACAAAGTTATTAAGTTTTTTTTCTTTAAATTGAGAAGCGATAACTATCGATATATCACTGATGTCTTCACAGCAACTTAAAAAGAAAAAAAATCGTTTAAAACGCAGTTTCGTTTTGTCAAAATATTACTTTCGTACATTAATAACGAGGAATAGAATCCATGAAGTTACTAGAAAACAATGGCAACACGGGACGAAGTTCCGGAACTTTCCAATCGAACTTCAAACTTATTTGCCCATAATAATTACAATAAATAAGTAAATAATCGGACTAATGCTTAGGCAAAGAATCGTCGATTCTATCCAACAAGAAATAAGTGTCATTACTATTATATCGCCTTCTGTTTTTAAAGATATTGAATTTAATTTCTTTCGCGATTTCAATGTGGTTAAAAATTACTTTCCAGCAAGTTTTAAGGCTTATATATTAATACGGACCTCCCATTCAGGACTTGCAATTGGCGGCACGTCTTTAAAAGCAATTTTTTTCCCTTCGCTTTGTAAGCGTTCATAGACTTCTTCCATGTACATAGAGAATCCATTTTTCTGTTGCTTCTTCTTTGGCATTTTGTTTTTTTCAGGTATCAATTCATACACCAACTAAACAGGCTAAAACTTCTGATTCGACAGAACTTACAAACTGAGCACGACCATATGCCAAAAAGAGGGAAAACGATGGCGGATACAGAGCATGCGTAAATATCATTTTAGCTTCGCGCCCTCTAGTTTCATTTTCGTAAAAGCGCTTGAAAGCAGGAATTATCAAATATTATTTTAAGCAAAAGCGCAATAGTATGAAGAAATATTCGTTTTTAAACATAAAAACCATAATATACTTTTACACACATAATATATTAACAATTAAATTTTAATTGTTAATGTATTATATGTGTAAAGGTGCATTATGATCTTTATGTTTCATTATTTTTTACCTACACGTTAAAACAGTTTTATTAATCTTTATCAAGTGAAAAAAAATAGTGAGTTTCTTCGAACTATTATTTAGTTCAAATTTCATATTATACTTTTCTTATTATATTCCCATAGCTTTTTTATATTAAATTAAAGATTTTAATTAATAAATATATTAATCCATTAATTAAGTGTGTAGTTTTGCACCTCTTTAATACACCTTTCATTAAAAAAAATACTGATTTAGGCACTTTTAACATAAAAAATTTCAAAATTAAGCTTTTTTTATCAAAGAAAAACAAAACAAACCTGTATGAATCAAAACTTCTACAGCCTCTACACGAAGTCGCAGAATTCATTTAAAAAAAAAAGGAAAGGAAAATAAATTCTTTTAAAACATTTTTTATTTATTTATTTATTTATTTATTTATTTATTTATTTATTTATTTATTTAAGCCTGTTTCACAAAACTGCAGCTATAATCTGAAAACAGCAAACTGGCCACTTTTTTGTAGTGTTTCTGTCATGCCAATTTAATGCTTTTATTGCCGAAGCTTCTTCCTCCACATTTGAGGTTGATAAATACAACGGAGAAATTTTTCTCCGGTTAAAAGACACCACTGATACTGCCATACCTAAGAAATTACAGGGGAAGAAACACTGTTCCATGGTGGACACAATCACCTTACAATGATCAGAAGGGAAGTAAATAGCTTAAGAAGATTCCAAAGACAAGATAATCCCATTCTACGTAACATCAGGGAAATGGAATATCTCTTAGCAAAAAGGAACTATGTCTCTGAGATTAATAGAGTAAAGATTAAATCGTGGAAAAATCGTAGATATTAAGTCGTAAAGATGGCAGCACTAATCCCTTGAAAGCGGTTTACTAAACCTAAGCAGACTAACTGATGGCTTCCTTTTGGAAATACAGTAAACTCTCGATTATCCGCGGAATTTATTTCTTGGACATCTGGTATGTATGCATGTATGTATGTCTATTTATAGGGATACGCTTTTGAACGAATTTCTTCAAACTGGATCCTTATGGTTTAAATAGTCTTTTTTTTTCTCTTAATCCGAAACACTTGAGACAACATTTAATTTGTCTTGTTTCTCCTTTGAAGCTTAATATAAGTTTAGTAATTCTTTATGCTCCCAATTATTGATATTAAATTTTAAACTGTTTTGTTTTTAGATATTTTAGAATGAAATGATTTAATGAATCGTCTTCATTTTTTTATCACAATTTAAATATTTTTTTCTGTTCTTTATTAAGAGCCAACGATTTCTTTCTGGCTTAGAAAAATAGAAAGCTTCTGAAAGAATTGTTATATTCACTGCTTAGAAGAAAGGCACAGGACACGCTTTACGTATCATGATTCTGTAGCCGTTTGAAAGAGGTGTAGTGATAGGATGTCGTGTCACAGCAAATTGGTGAAAAATTGGACCATCAAAGGTCGACTGGCAGTGATACCATACTAAGATGGAAGATAAACTACAAGTGCTCCCAACAGTGGATGACCCACAAAACTCACCGAACGGAACAGTAGGCTGGTACGAAAGGTAATACGCCAAAACTACCGTTTGTTGGTCGTCAACTGAGAATTTACCACAATCTTTATAATCGGGTCATTTTTCTTTAAGGAGATCATGCCTCAAGGCCCCGTGCATCGATCGGTCAATGGATCACGTTACATAGATCTTTTGGGCTCTAGATTATTCCGGCTTTGCAAGAACGTAGTTGCTTGGACTCTATAACCTTCGTACAGGATGGTTACCTTCATACCACCCCTTATTTCAACTATGGCTACGCAATTGTTGCGTACCACATTTGGTTGAGTAATTTGTCGAAACGTTTTTCATGCTTGGCGACCACGATCCCTCGACCTCAACCCATGCGATTTGTGGGTTTTATGGGCTTATTTGAAAAGCCAAGCTTACCAAGGTAATGTTCAATCAGTTACTGAACTGAAGGCAAGAATAACACAATATGTTGCAGGCGTTCCTTGAGACATGCTTCAAATAACTATGAACCATGCCGTACTACAATTCCAGTATATTTTGCATATGACTAATTCACATATTGAGCATCTTGATTTCAATTCAAGATTATGTTTGTTCAAACTTGATATTTTCTTTCTTTTTTTTTGCGCAGCTACGCCATCTGGTGACACTCAAAATAACTATTTTTTTTTTATTCGCAAATTCTCTTCCCCATGTTGTTATTAAGGTAACCCCCAATTTCTATTGTGATCGTTCTTCTCTACATCGCTCTAAGTACTGTCAGTGTAATTATAACCACACTGTACATCATCGAAAATGTGAGATTTTTTTTCCCTTTAAATCCTGACGATAATGTTTTGTAGCTATTTTTATAATTCACGAATACCTTTACTTATATCTTTTTGTGTTTACTTACTGATAAGATGAAAACCAATGTTTTTTTCTGATTGAACATTAATCTTAAGTTCTTCTATGATATATCACAATATTCTGTTAGGTATTATCTATCCATTTGCTATTTTCAGTTAAAATTTCTCTCACCCATTCCATTTTTTTATTGCATTTATGAATAAGGATCAAATAAATACCTATAAATATTTTTTGGTATTTATAGCTAATAATATTTATTAACTACTTTATTCAAAAAATAACTAAATCCACAATACTATTTCATATTTTTTTTTGAGTAACATTCCAGAAACTTTTAAAGTTTTGTCTTTATTAAAGCATTTTTTTTGAATTAATAAAACCTGATCCAATAAGTAGCCTATCTGACGTAAATTTCAGATAGGCTACTTTTTTGAATCATGTTTTATTAATTTAAAAAAAAATGCTTTAATAAAGACAAAAACTTAAAATGTTTCTGGAATGTCACTCAGAATTTTTAAAAAATATAAATTAAAATATAAATTTAATAGAGAAAAAAACTAAAGAAATAAAGTGAATTAATTCATATTTGAAATGCAAAGAATGTTGATATGTAATACCAATGTATACCATCTTGTATCTATTATTTTGAAACTATTGTAAATGTATTGTGAACACATGGCATTTCTTGATTTATTATTTAATTATATACCATATCATGTTTAACATTTCTTAATTGTAATTTAATACTTATATTGTTCATGATTGTTTACATCATTCCAATGTAATCATACAGAAAGAAATATTACATTTCTTTTTTCTTTTTTCAACCCGTTGAAGAATGACCGATTAGGTTATTCGAAATATCGTTATTTAAGGAGTAAAGAAGATGAAGAACATTATCATGAGTTTCTATATGTTGTCATAATAGATAAGTATATTTTGTTATCTTCTTGTTTAAGTTTTCGATATTGGAAATAAAAGACTCAAAACATAGCACTGCGTAATATTTAAGTTTTTTAGATGCCTTTGCGAACACGTATTTTTTTAATGATCGGTCAGTCCTTGAAAATACTGATGTAAAGACAATTAAGTGAAGCGTAATTAGGTGATTACTGGCCTCGATTACTGACGTATGACGTCACAAGCCGTGGTTTCCATTTGTGATGTAGTTTTATTCATTATTAAAAAAACTTCTGATGCATTTTTTTGTGTTTCATTACTGCAATAGATGTAGTCAAAATAATGATACAAATATTGAAGAGAATGAAGAAGTTCGTGACTGGATTTTAAGGAAGGCATTTGATGGCATCGAGCAACTTAAGCGAAATTTTTGCTAGAAGGTAATTCGGACTTTAAAAAATCATTCCAGGCTAGTAAGTGATGGAGTGAAGGACTCCATTCACAGAGTACACCGTCACGAGATCACCACTACCAGATAAGTTAAAATTGGATGTTAAACATCTTTTAAACACAATATTTACCTTCTCTTACTTGGAGGTGATGTTTCAATCCTCACCGATTGTTGAGAGGCTTCAACCTGACCCACTGATGCGTCACGGTGCTAGCTGTTTCCACCGACTTGCACAGGACATCATTAATATATCACGTAGTGCCGCGTCACTTTTGGTGATCTCTTATTTCAAGTCCATAATTATGATGTCTAAATATCGTAAGTTGACTTCATGAATATTGTCGTTTACCCTTTTTTGGTTTTATTTTAATAGCGATGCAATTTAAATAAAAAAAAAAATCGTCATTTTAATGCTCCTAGAAGTTTAATTGAACACCTTCAAAGACACAAATAAAAGTAGCACAAATAAAAAAAATCAATAATATTATAATTGTGAAATAATTTTATTATTCAATCGTTTTTATTATACATACAAAGTAGTTTATTATGAGTATGTACAGATGAATGTGCCCGAAATTTGGGCGAGTACATTTTGTGTTACAAAGGCCATGGTATTTTTGTATTTGGTCTGCTCCAATTCAAAAATTGATTTACATCTTTTAAACATCTTTTAATGCACAATTCTTCTTCAAAAATAAGAACACATGATTCCTGGTTCAGTAACCTAAGCCCAAAATAGCCATGTTACAATTTCACTGTCGTTATTACTTAGGTATATAGCGTGTGGCTATACTCTTGAGCGTCGTTCAGATGGATTTGGTAAGAAGTAATTTAGTAAACATTTGAGATAAAAATTCAAACAAAAATTGAAGATAAAGTTAAGTTAAAACCTTATAGAATGATTGTTCTGTTTATAATGTGAAATATTTTTTTTTTACATTGTGTAAGAGAATGTCCAAATGAAATCATGTTTATAATATACGAGGAAAGTAAAAAAAAAAATACTTTTAATGTAAAATCAATTAGGAGGGATAATTAAATATTAAAAAAATAACTTTTATCAATATAGGATTCTATACTATAATCTCTAATCCTTCCAAATTTATTACGTGGATTGTGATTACTTTGAATTTTGATATTAACTCACAAACTTTAACATGTTATATTTGGTAAGGAAATGTTCAAAATTTCCTTACTTCAATCTGATTTTGTAAAGTAAATAATAACTTTCATTTTGCTTTTTTCTAACTAAAGTTTTTCAAGGATAATATCATATTATTATTTTTATTTCCAATATGTGTAAAGCATATTTCAAAGTATGTTGGTTTTTGAAACGTTAAAGGGCACTCAAGCGGTATGTCTTCAGATAAGTAATAATAAATAGGCCTAAAGCGTATCGTCAATAGGAGGTTAAAAAAAAAATGAAATTGAAACATACCCAGATTTCACAGACGGTTGAAATAAAAGGGTATTTAAATGACGAAAGACGATTTCAATTGGCCTAGAAATCAAATCGTTGAAATGGAATCCTCAATTAACGATTTCAATCAAATTACAACGGGTTCAATGCTTTTATCAGAGGATTTCATATAAATATGAGGAATTTCCAAATCAATTTGGAAGTACTTTCCACCACTATTTACAAAAATTCAGTTTTCAATGTTAAAATGACTTTGAATTTATTTAATATTTTTTAGAAATCATAGAGGAATGTTAACAATTTCACGATATCTCTTCCTTATTCAAAGATACCGAAATAAAATGTTAGAAAAGGGCAGATTGGAAACAAACGACTCACTTGCTTCTAACAAACAAACAAGAAAACAAAGTTTTTTAAAAATCTAAAATGATAATTTATAGATTATAAATTTACTTTTAGATTATTAGAATCTTATTTCACTGTGACACGTAGAGGTTTACCCAGGGATCTAAAAATTCTAGATCTTTAACTTTCCCTCCTATTTCATTTTCGCCCTGGTGTCTTCCTGAGTTCGAAATTGTAGTGTTTCAAAATCTGGGCCATCTCTGATATGGGTTTAATGTATACTTAACATTTGTAACAAAAAAAAATTACCAGCATTTATGAACAGACCTATTTTTGTTTGTTTTGCTAGACAATAAATTATGAAATAATTTAGAATATTGAAAGGGGGCCAAAGTTTAAACAAAATTATGTTTAAGTACAAACATAAACAGAAACATGATGAATACTTTTTTTTTGTTAATTTCTTAACATATTAACATAGCAAATAAAACTAAACGATAAAAACAGTTCTAATAAAATTAATAATATTTAAATATATTAATTATAAAATTACAAATTATTTCCAAGCAAAAACATGGAATAATATATAAAGCTCTCACAAAATATTACCAAAAATTTTAAGAAATCATACGAAGTTATTATATGAGAAATGATTTTGGCTCCATTCTTTTTAACAGTTACAACTAGTTAAAATTTAAATTATATTTTGAGATTTCTGAAACATTACACTAAACGAGGCAAAATTTCATTTTTAGAAATATCTAGGTTTTATTAATCTTTTCTTTAAAATTTAATAATAAAATAAATATTAAAAATATACCATCAGTATACAATTCAACATACCATCTACAGTCTCAGACTTAATGATTTCAGATGAAAATTTTTGGTAATATTTACATAATCAGGATTTATTTAATACGTCGTTTCTTAAGTACAAAGTATAATTACTTTGATATTTATATATTTATACACTTATATATATATATTTATATTTAATTCGAAAATGGTATGGTACAGAAATGTGTGCAATATATTAATTATCATAATTTAATCCCAATTTAAAATGAACATCATATGATTTAACAAAAAACAAAATAAAAACAAATTATGAAGTCTTTGGCATGTAGATGTGTCACAGATTAGTCCACAAGCGAATGTCATGTGATGGATGCACAAAACGCAGATGATGATGTAAGAACGTAAAAAAAGCCTTGGCATTTAACATCACGGCGATCTTTGTCGATATAAAAAGGAAAACCTTATGAGTTCAAATACACTGCTTCCCTCTGTGCCTAGATGTGATAATGATTTTTCAAACAATTCACTGTCATGAAGTTTTTTTTTTCTATATTATGCAAGTTTTGTTGTTCTGTATTAAGTAGCTATAATGTAATGTCATATATATTCATATATCCATTTTACTTGTAAAAACAAGGAAAGAAAAAAAAATTAAAAATAAGAAAGTCGAACCACAATGCAAATCGGCCTTCAAACATGGTTGTTTATTAACTTGAGCCAGTTTATTAACTGGTCGGAGAAACAGAACTTTCCCGAACCACTTTTAGTTGAATGTTCACACACATACACATCCATTCACATGATGTTGTAGTAGAATTCTCGCACACAAAAGAAGCACACACAGACGAAGAAATTTGGTTTATATTTTAAGTTATTGTACAAAACGCAGTTCATTTACTATTATTGTTATTACATTATTTATTTATTTTTATTCCCACACAGTGGGAAAACTTTATTTATGACTTTCCTGTACAGGTTAACTCGTTGATAATAAAATCTATTTTTTTTTTCCTTGTCAGCTGTACGGGACGTCAGTCGATTGCACATCATACAGAGAAATAAAATCATTCTCTTTCGTTTATATTTTGCCAGTATTTGGAAATTGGAACAATACGAGTCTGAGTGTTTAATTTCGATGAGTCTGTATACGGTGACCCTTGTTTCCTTCCCTCGGCACAGCTTCGCCCGTTGCCCACAAGGTGGCAGCATGACCCAACGTTGCTCTTTTGTTATAGGAAGGCACTGGATGAAGTGACGGACACCTCTCCCTCTTTATTATTATATTTATTGTATGTGTCTTGATGAGGACCATCCGTAGCGGATATTATGTGAATAAGACAACAGTTTCTTCCTAAGCCCAGTGTTTAATCCTCGGCGAAAACCCTGTGCTCGTCTCAGGAGAGACCGGTCCATGCAAGGCACCAAATTCGGAAGACTCGGGGCCACATCCATTGTTTTGGTAGTTTCACTTTACGCTTGGAATTTTTAGACGAATATCTCGGAGGTCGAGGGTCAAACCAGATGTCCCTGCATCTCTGGTGGGAGGTTCTGCTGTTGTGGGGACTGTTGGGGACTTGCTGAGGGCGGGTTAGGATTGAACGTACTAAGGATCGGCGTTTGCTGCCGCTGCGGAGATGCCGTCACTGCAGGCGGGTAAGGGATGTATCTGGCATCCGGGGAAATGTTATAGTAACCATCCCGAACAGGGGTCTTCGTAGGAGAAGTGGGTGTTTTGGTGTAATTTACCTAAAAAGGAAGATAAAAAAATAAATCAATAAAGACAAATAACTTTAAACGCATCAGATAATGAAAAATAGTGCAATATGAAATACTAATAATATTAAAAAAAGGATTCAAATCATAATTTATACCGGCGTTCAACAATACTGAACTTCATGATAAGGAAATAGGGAAATTGCATATTTTTAAATGTAAATTAAACTGAGATATCTTCCCTTCAAAACAACAACTAAAGTCCAACACAGATTTCCGTGTTGTCATTTTTATGAGATTAATAACGACACTATAGTATCGAATCACTATAGTACTGAATAGTGGCGAGAAGCTAATGCAAATATATCTTTCAATTGGAATTTTAGGAAAATTTTTTTTAAAGGAATTCCCGATGGTTACAAGACGTCGGGTTCCCCAAATATAAATTGTACGAAGAGGCGATATGGCTAGCATCACGCTCCGACTGCCTTAACCCCCAGTATATTCGCAATAATGAATTTTTATCTTTCATTTGAATTTGCTTGGAAAGAGGTTTTAATATTAAACAATTAAAAGACTGCTTCTTATTCATTTATATTCAATTTCTATGCAAAAATAAACATGCATTTCAATAACATTAATTAATTTCCTCTAATTTATATTAAATTTAATAGTTAATATATCTGGAAAATATCCTATATACATTTTTAACTTTACTCAAACTTCAAAAGCTTCTAAACTGAAATGAACTTATAATAATAATTAAAAACATAATAAAATTTAAAATCATTTAATAAAAAAAAAAATGTTATTTTTTATTGTTAATCGCAGCAGTTATTAATACGTATAATTTTAATTTGTAGTTTTATTTTTACAAAGAAGTATAATTTCGGTAAAGAGATATAGCCTTCTCCCAGAAGAGATTACTCTAGTCTTTATTTAAATATATTAGTATTTTTAGCAACTGGTGATTAAAAATAAAAGCTGTAATAAATATCAGTTAGTTTTGTGAAAACACCACTCCCCAGATATTTAAGAAAAAAGACATGAGCTTAAAACTATATTAAAAAAAAAAAGTATCTGAAATGAAATATCGTACATGTATATGTACGGAGTGCCTTCTAAACAGGGCACCCTCACCTTTTCGCTTCCCAGATTCTGATTGTAAGCATTCCGTCGGAGGGCGTCGGCGTAATTGTCGTCCTCTGTCTCGTACATATTCTGGTTGTTGTTGATTTTGGGGCTTCTGGTCAATGTGTTTGATTGGGACCCTGGAACTACACAAATGATGTCTGTTGTACATGTAGTGTCTGTTTTGGAAATGAATCCTTTTATTGGTAATAAAAATAATCACACTTAATTGGCCTTTTTACTTCTTAAAGTTTATAAATTTTAAACAGATTCTTCTTAAAAAAATAAAAAAAAGTTCTAAAAAAAAGCAACAAAAACAAAATCATCGTAGTCATTTTAAGCACAAACACTGATATTTAAATAATAATAATAACAACAACAATAATATATATATATATATTATATATATACAGGGTCTTTCAGAATTAATAGTACTATTTGATAAGGAAGTCGTAC
>JAFIDM010005346.1:38909751-39020248 GCA_023159025.1 Thereuonema tuberculata
TATATTTTAATCAGAAAAGACATGTTTTGTTATTTTCATTTAAATATGTGTTTGCTTAAATGTATTGCAAAGAACAATTCTCAAACAGACGTTCAGTGATATGAGCAAAATATTATATCAATACAAGCAAAATCTTTTCGATTGGCAATCGTAAAAAAAAAATACCTTCAACAATTATGGTAAGCTTAACAAAAAGTAGCTAAAAAAATTAGCTAAATTTATCGAATATAAGTTTTATTAATTCGTTTTTACGAATTGGCAGTGGAAAAACAACGATAAATTTATTTAGTCTTTACTAGAATTTTTATAAAAAGTCTTTCTGGATGAGGACATCCAAAAGTCTTGGCAATAACAAAAAACAAAACTGCTTTATTTTTTGATGTGCTATAGAACTAGTTAATCTTCAGTGACAACAAAATAAAATAATTACCTGGCTCAACAGTCCGAACAGTTAGATATTGAGAGTTATCAGGATAGACAGTGCTCACTGTGGTCTCTGGACGATCTGTGATATAAGTATTGCTCTGTTTGCCAGTGTCATCCTGCAAAAGAAATATTCAGTTCTGTTAGATTCCAAAAATAATGCTAAGTATTTTTATCGAAAAAGTGACCGTGAAAACAAAAATAAAAATAAAAACAGTTCTGCAACTCGATCCACTGACAAACAAAAAAAAAAAAACTTTTTTAAAAGACTTAACAAATGGAAGTTTTACTGAAATAAACCTGATTGGATATGCGATATGATTTTATTTCCTTTTGAGATAAACGCATTGCGGGTTTTATAATGTGAAGCTGTTAAGAATGAAAATCGATTTGTGAAATGATCAGTTGGTGAAGTCGTACGTTATAGGTCACAATTACTGGCAATTGTGTCAGTCCGTTATACTTGTAAAGGAAAGTTCCAGCAAATGTTTTCACATTTATTAAATCAAATATCAGTACCATAATTTTATGTGGAAAAACTTCAATTCACTAATTTCTTTCTTCCAGAAGATGTTAAAGTCCTTTAATGTGTAATGTACAGAAAACCGTGGCCTGAAATTTATATTGCGTAAATATGATGTTCTTTATATGTGTAATTGAGTTTTCCAAATGCCATCAATAAGATTTGATACTTAATAGATGTTCGTTAATAACAATCACAAATCCAATCCAGCTTAAAGATATTTAAATTTTAAAACAATTGCATGTCATAAAGTGAACAGAGGGAGTTAGGAATAGACAGAAACAGAAAGATAAAGTATTCGGAAGAGTAAAAATAATAATTACAAAATAAAAATTATAAATTTAAAAGCTTGAATTTGAATTGCTTGATGCTTGAACTGCCGTATAGGAACACATAAAGACTATAGTCCGTTTCAGATAGACCACTGCATAACAGTAACACTGACATACGCTTTTGGGTTACTACGACAACAATGAATAGTGCTAATTAAGATTGTTTGTTACGGTGACGTAATACAGAGAAAGCACACGTCAGTATAACTGCTAACCACTTCACAGCGGTCTACAGAAATCTGAAACAAACTTTCAAAATAAGAAATAGAAAAAAACACTAATTTTAAGAAGAAATTCAGGATGGTGAAGTAATGAAACTTGCTTGACATAAAATCAAAAATAACGACTTACATGTAAATAAAAACAAAACAAAAACAACAAAAAGCAGAAACAGGAAAACGAATACAGTTTATTCGAAGTTAGAAAATTGCAGCAATACCATGCGTTCAATAAAATGAAAAGGAATAACGTGGGGAAGAAGAATAGTCAAGTAGTACTAACGTAATTATTCTCCAGATGCCAAATGTACATAGATAAAGATGTTGTTAGAACTATATTAACAATGTCTACGAGCTATTTGAATAGGCCAATCCTAATTACCTTTCTCTTTTTATGTCTTCTGGTGACAGATGCCTATCCAAGAAGGCAGAAAAGAAAAAAAAGATAAACAAAGAAACGATAAAGGAGATAAGAAAAGGCAAAATCCGCATCAATAAACAGATTGACAATAATTTGTACAAATTGTGGTGTCTTAAAATGTTTCTAAAGGGCTTTACTGGTTACTTTGAATTTCTAAATTGGGCAAACACAATAGAAAAATAAACCTAATAAAATTGCCAACTATTAAAAGCACACCCCCATTTAAAAGTAATTAAAAAATCATTGCAACGTTTCGAACCCTCGACCGTATTTAGGGTTCCTTTTCAAGCATAATGCCCTACCTAAAATGATCCTCCTTACGTTAATAGAAATTTTTATAGAAAAATAAAACGTTGAATTTATTAAACATGTAAATGAAAATAAAATATTTGCATTTGATTTGTTCATCTAAATTAAAATTGTCGTGTTGATAAGAGGTTTGCCAATACAGTATCCTTTTTTTTTTCAAGATATTTTTGTCATTTTTTTTTGTAAGAATTAGTGCAATTTCTTATTATATCGACACCAGATATGTAGAATTTCTTTTAGATTCATATTACAATCTTATTCGATATTGCAAATTCCCATCATATGCGATTCATTCGTAACATTGCCGCATTTTCTTGATAATTACCTTGATAATTCTGCATTTTACTAAATGTATTTTTCATTGCATAGTTGGCCACTAGGATCGCTAGCTACCGACTCAATACAATCAAGTTCACTCTGTGCTTAATAATAAAAAAATATAAGATATAAGCGGTTTAAGCAGAGTGAACTTGATTGTTTTGAGTCGGTAGCTAGCGATCCTAGTGGCCAACCATACAATGAAAAATACATTCAGTAAAATGCAGATTTATCAAGCTGACCGCTTGGATCATTAGCGATAACCTCATCAACGTAAATTCCTATAATAAAACCAAAGGAAAAGGGTTTTTACGATGGTTTTGATTAGAAATTACTGCGATGTTAAATTGCTTGTTATGTTTTCTGTAAACTTAAGTATCGTGTTTTCTGTTTTACGCTCTAGTTTTTGAACATCACTTACATTGTAATCATCAATGCTGTTTTCATCCGAATAGCTCTCGCTTTTTTCAGAGATTGAGCTGAGTGTTTCCCCCGTAACAGTGCCGTTGTAACTGCTGGGCGCGTACATCTCGATGGTTGCGGCCGTTTTATTGCTCGACTGATCGCTCTCCGCTGCTGCTACAATAAAAAAACGAGACAAATAAAAATATATATCAGAAACCAAAGGTAAGGTTTTATATTTGGAATTACAGTAAACTCTCGATATCTCGAACTTCGATATCTCGAAAACCTTGATATGTCGAAAAATTATTTTTCCCCTTAATATTAGATATTCATCTAATATTAATTTTAATTCTTATGTCGAAGAGTTTTCACTCAAAACCTTGTTATGTCAAATATTTTTCGAAGTAAAAATTGAATTTTTCCGGAAAAATCGCCGTTCAGTTGTGTCGAAGCAAATAGAGATATTTTTTAAGAAATTCTAGCAATGTAAGTTCATTGTATTTTACTAATTCTTTTCAATTTAATGTAAATTATTTTCGACTACTTTTAAAAATTAAAAGAATCATTGCTGTATTTATACTTATTCTCATCTATTTAGACTCTAATTTTTAGAATGTTATTCTGTATCTTGTGTTTTTACGTGAATTTTTATGTTTTGGTTATGACCTTGTTATCTCGAAAACTCGCTATCTCGAATTTTTTTTTAGCGTCCCTTCGACTTCGAGATATCGAGAGTATACTGTATTTAATAAAATAATTCGAAAACTCATGCACAACGAGTAACAGATATTTCTTCAGCTTTTTCTTTCCCTGCTATGTAACAAAGCGGCTAATATATTCGGAAAGCTACGTAATACACACATGAATGAAGAAATGTACGTATTACGTGAAGTAAACATGTTAAATACATTCTCTATCACGAAATAAACTCTTTTCGAAATCACAAACAATATTTTTTTAAGTTAACATTTATTTTTTTCAAACTGAAAATTTTATATTAAATCTATATTAGTTTTGTATTTATTTTCTAAATCAGCGTGTGATTTACTTCTTCCAAGAATTAAACTACAATATTTTATAACTGTATTTCTAAACTTGTGTAATATGTAGTAGATTAGAGTTCACATTATTTTTTATGTAACAGTTTTGAGAGACCTCTACCTGTAGTTATAGGAACTATAACTAATAAGTTTATTTAGTTCCTATATATATATATATATATATATATATATATATATATATACATGAAAATTATTATGCGCCAAAACACATAAAATTGAAGTCAAAAATAAGCATATATACAATTCACTAGCGAATTCACATTTCACTTGACCGGTTTCACTAGCGAATCGTCTAGCATCCTCAGGTGATGGTATCATTTATATATTTTGTAACTCAAGCGAAGCACGGGTATTATTTGCTAAAACCTATATTGTATATATATTTCTTAATTTTATCAAGCAGATTATGTCTAACAGATGGATGTTGACGATCCCGTATTTTCGTGATTTCACGTAATTTACGCGAGAATAGTCTCTATCCATGTCTTCTCACAAAATATTGAAATATTTAAATGAATTATAATATGGGGAAATGCATGAGACTTTTACTACATTTTAATATAGTTTTAATAAATTGAAAACAGTCAATAAACAAACAATAAATTCATTATGTAGCATTTTCCTAGTGACAGACATTAAAAATACTAAATTCCTTGAGACCTGTTGAAGAGGCTAATGGCAAGATCTCGTGTTTTTCGTAATTCTCACGCAAACGTGATCGTCAACATCCATCTGTTAGACATTAGAAATAATATAGTGTTTGACACATAGCAGTGGATGGCAAGTAAATAAGAAAGATAATAAGTACATTTAATGATCAACACTATGATAAATATTTTTTAATTCCAATGTCAATTTCATCTCATCCTTTTGAATCTGCTGAAACAAACAGGAAACGATTTTTAC
Source organism: Thereuonema tuberculata (assembly GCA_023159025.1). Classification (NCBI taxonomy): domain Eukaryota; kingdom Metazoa; phylum Arthropoda; class Chilopoda; order Scutigeromorpha; family Scutigeridae; genus Thereuonema; species Thereuonema tuberculata. Next base: position 38,914,668 of record JAFIDM010005346.1, read on the forward strand.
ACCTGAGCTTTTAGTAATATCATAATTTCGAAGAAGTATATCTAAATTTTGATACTGGATAATGTATAGTACTAGCTCTCATTTCGAGGCTATATTACCAACCTTCTTCCATCCGCTTTTTTCTTCTGCGTTGGATGAAGCAGACGACCAAGAACACATTGAGCACCAGAAGGAATGTTCCGACCACAGACACCGCGATGATTATGATTCGCGGTATTTCAGCTTTTTCGTACACGTGCGAGGGAACGGTCTTCTGTTCTGAAGGCGGGATTTCGCCTACGAGGAAAAAAATATGTATAAATAAACAGAAATATACAGTAGACTTCAATCAATTAACCCAAATAACTGTTCAAAATGGGTATATTCACACTTAAAAATTTTAAAATTACACAACTAGTTTCATCAGCGAATCGTCCTGTCTCCTCAGGTTGAGTTTGCAATAAATTTATATCGATTTTATTGTAAACTCAATCACCTGAGGAGGCCGGATGGATTTACCGGCGAAACTAGTTGTGTAATTTTAAAATTGCTAAGTATAAATACATTCATTTACACAGAAATAAACTCTGATCGAAGATAATTTGAATCTATCATATATTCATGCTTTATAAGCAACGTTGAAAATGCATGACTAATTTTTAACCAAACTTCATGAACAAACTTGGCTAAAAATATAATTTTATGAGATCTTTGGCCATGTGCACCAAACTTCAAATAACTTTAACGGCTGCATTGTGGACGTAGCTAAAATTAGTGAGGGGTGCGGCTCCAGAAAAATGTTAGCCTTTGTTTTAAAATTAAAATTGAAAGGAAACAAACATATATAAAAAGAAATTTATCAAGTTTCTGAATAAATTTTCTTAAAATTTTTCTGGAGTAGCACCCCTCACTAATTTTAGCTACGTCCACAATGCAGCCGTTAAAGTTAATTGAAGTTTGGCGCACATGGCCATTTATGTATTTGTTAAGATGAATCATCTTCGTAAAATTAAGTTTCGATTTATATTTTTAAATTTTAAAAACTGAGCACTGAAAAATGTAAAGTATTTCGCTTACTTAACGTAGATCCTTTGACAATATCTGTCGTGTAGGGACTTTCTCCAAGGGTGTTATAAGCAAGGATGTTAAAGGTGTATTCGGTACCAAGATCCAAATTGGTAATGGCGTACTTAGTGGTGTTTGTTGGAAAGACGTCAGTGGACAGAAACACATTGCCACCTTCCTTCTTATATCGGATTCGGTAAGACTGAGGAAGGCCTCCGTCAAAGCCAGGTGTCCAAACTAGCCAGATGGTATTATGGGTAGTATTAACAATACGAAGAGATGGAGGAGTATCAGGATGACCTAAGAAAAAACACCACATTGTTTTGTTAGTATCGGTAAAATAGTGTCAAGAAAAATGCTATTTTAAACATCTTTCAATGCTATCAAACATTTATAAATAGAAGATTTTTCCAAACATTTCAATTTGTTGGGAAGGCAAATTGCCATATTGTTTTGTGTAAACAGGAACCGGAAGCCGGAATGACTTCCGATGTTGTGTAAAACCAAGATGTCAGACAGATATACATACAAATGAAATACTCAGCTGACTTGTTATTCTTTAAACACATAAAACCAACACAATTGGATTGAAATCGTAAGGCTGAACTTCTTAACCTTAATAAAGCCATATTTTTAAAATAAAAAAGAAAGAAAAAAATAATTTCTTCACTATTAAAAGGGTCTAAAACCGACATTAAAAAGGATGTTTACATTTCAAACCATGTGAGTCTGCTAATATAGTAATTTTAGATTACTTTCATTGGATTACAAATGGAGCTCAGTAACAAGACTTAGAGAGATACAGAAGCCTGTTAGTTAGGGTCACTGAAAAATTACAGGATTGAAATACAATATTTGAATGTATTTAGCATAAAGACTACGTGTAAAACGGGCGACATGTTTCAACGAATCTCAAAGGCAATCTATTAGATCTAGCAGCGGTGTTCCAAATTTAATTTAATTCTTTTCATTTGAATGTTGCTCAGTGGAATGAATTATGCTTTTTTGTAATGAGCCTGCTAAGAACAAACCTATTCGATGTTTTTTCTCTGTTGTATCAGTACAACTGTAAGTCGATTTAGGCTCCTCCTAGCTTGAATCGTCAACCCTATATTGAAGCATCATTTCGTTGAAGGTCTTTTTTTTCCCGGGCTTAAAATTAATGCAATAATTGGAGTTTTTTTTTTTTTTTTTTTTTAAATACGATAGCAGAAAATTTCAGCCTGTCATCTACTCAAAGAGTTGTAGAAATTGATTTTCTTGGAATTAATAAAACGCACGAACAGAATTAATTAAAATAGACCTTTTTTATCGTCCTTTCGTTTCGAACATTGAACGTCATTAGGAATTAATTGGAAATGGAATTATTTCTGCAACTCGAGATTAAAAAAAAAAAGATGGGGAAGCAGGAAGGAAGGGAAGGAAAAAATCGAGGGGAAAAATCCTCATCCAATCAAACCTCTGGAGTTCTTTCACACCACATTAAGTCTTTATTAGGGGAAATGGAGACAGGAGGAAGAAGCCTAATCACAATGTTGTCAATTTTTAATCTGGTCCTTCTAAATTTTGGATGACCCTGTAATTGCAGTCGGAAGCCCCGGATCGAAGTGCTGCCTTCAATTAAGCGTCAGGAAGCAGCCTGTCGCAACCAGACCAATGCCGGTGCGGACATTACCTGTAACTGACCACGACATTACAAAGGCTAGTCCAAAGAGAACCCACCAAACTCATTAGAACACCCACTAATGCAATTTGCAGGAGTTTTATAACAGGATTCCCTCACTGCATTGGAGCACCGATTACAAGGAAGAAAATGAATTGGGAATACATCTATAAATACCTAAAAGGATGGACTTCTCCCAGGAAGATTCATAGATAGGCTTAGAAAGTGGAGTTTCGTTAAATAAATTAAATGATAATTGCGTTTTTGTATTAATTTCAAAATTTCTCAACAGAGGCCGCTGATGATGTGGTGTTAAATGTTTTATCACCATAGAAACAGTGATCTGATTTTTTGATTTTTGGGCAGTGATTTGTTCTTTGTAATTGGGTTTTCAAATTTCATATCACTGTCCGGCTTTTTATATATATATTTGTCTTTATTAACTGAGTCCTGCAAATTGTTTTTTAAAATAATGTCAATAAATCACTATGTCAATAATGTTAGGATGAACTGAATGAATGATGTACAAAATGTTGAGACAATATTTAAGAAAATATTAAACTTATGAGATGAGGCTACGGGGCTCCGTCAAGGGGATAAGATAGAAAAAGATTCGCTAACAGCCGTCGAGGAGAACTGCAGCTCAGAGGACCAGCTTGAGACTTGTCCCCTTTAAAACCAGAGAAAGAATTTCTGCCCCTATATTACAGAAGGGTAGATGAACCATTCATTTTGTCGGGATGAGAATCAATCTGGGAAAAAATTCCAGGCCTTCCCCGGGCTTTGAATCGGACACCTCCAGCTCGCAGTTGACACAATTTCTCAGGTACTGATGTAAACAAATTGTTGATAAATACAGAATTTTAAAGAAGCGAGTGGAATAAAGTTTTACAATTTTTCCACTTTTTAAATTTACTTAATGTAAATATTTAAAAAAACAAAAATAAAAACAAAACACTATTCCACTTTTTATTCGTACGTTCAGAACGAATTTTTTTTTTTAAAGGGTTACGGTTCCAATTCCATGGTTAATTCCAACAGTTCAGGAATTACATTGATTTTAGAGAACCTAATTTGACATTCAATCTAGCGAGTTCACTATGTAAACAACTTTACTATGGCATCGAAACAAACGAATAGGAATGTGATAGGGTAAAGTGAAGCCTGAAATGGTCCAATAACAGAATACTTACTAGTTCCATCGAGTCGTATGTGGGTGCTGACGAAGCCGAGTTCATTCCTGGCAATGCAGTCGTAAGCGCCGTAGTCCGAGAAGCGCACATCAGCTACGTGCAGAATGGATTCGTACGAAATGAGACTCAGTTTATTCGTCTCGGTGCGATGTTTGAATGACTGGCTCGTGTCGATTGTGGCTCCTTCTCTCGCCCATGTGAAGGTCACTTCCGGGGCCCCCTCGGCGCGACAAATCAGTTTGGCGTTCTGGCCTTTTTCGCTGGCGGCCTTCTGGTACTGGGGAGATTTGTCCAAAATGGGCTTAACTGCAAAACAAACAACACATCAAACATCAATGATTTCGGCTGTGGGATGAAAATAACAAGACACGTCGGTCGAAGTTAAAAAAGCTTTTTAATTTCAAGAAATTTAAATAAAAAACAAAACATGATTTCGTGAATTGCTTTTAAATTGAAATTATTTAAATTATTACTGAAATGAATCTTTATATTTTTTTTTAATAAAATCAGACTATTAATGAAATAGATAAATAAATAAATAAATAAATAAATAAATAAATAAATAAATAAATAAATAAATAAAATTAGCTAGTTGTGTTCTTTACAATTTTTCCGACCGTTTTTCCAAGATCTTAAATTCTTTATATTTTGATTTGTAAAATTTAAGCCTTTTATAATAATAAATTTTTTTATTAGCTTTTATTAAACGTACACATAAAATATTACTCCATTGGGAGTTACAAATGCTTCCTTGCTAGAAAGTTGCAAATTTTATTAATTGGGATTTAATTTGCTAATTTTGATCAATTGCTTACATTTGACAATAAGAGTAGTCTCCATCGTTGACTCGGCACCTATTTTGTTGTTGCCAACACACGTAAAGATACCCGAGTCGTCCTTGGTGACAGAGAACAACGTCAAGTACGACTTGTGACCGTCGAGGGTTTGTTTCACGCGGCTCAGGTCGTTCCTTTCCGTTCGCCATTGAATGTAACCGTCCGGTCGCGGGTTCGCGTCCACTTCACACTCCATGTGGGCATTACTGCCTTCGTCGATCATGAATGGCTTCGTGATCTTCACCACTTTGGCGGGATCTGTAAGGCAACACAAGATTAGATTACGAACTACACTGTTTATACATATATGAAACATAAGGTGTTGTAAGAAAAAAAAAAAATTACTGAAGTCCCCGCGCTGAATAAAGATCCTCCCAGAATGCAAAGCAGGTTATAGATTGTCCTTTCCTGGGCGACCGCTAACATTGAAACAGAAGAGAAGCGACCTCTTCTCTTTCAATGTTAGCAGTCGGCCAGGAAAGCACAATCTATAAGCTGCGTTGCATTCTGGGAGGATCTTTATTCAGCGCGGGGACTTTAAGATTTTTATCATCGTACTTACAATGAACGTTGAGAGAGACATTAAAAGCTGTTGCTCCTTCGTCGTTCTTGGCTTCACATAAATATAATCCTGCGTCATCCCGTTTCACTGTAGTGAAGTTTATCACGGGCCCGATGGCTATTATACGATCATAGTCCGAGCTGAAATAGAAAAACAAAAAATAAGGAATATTCTGTTAAGACAATTTGAAGAAGCATGAAATTTTTAAAATAAATAAAAAATGTACAGGATTCAATCAAAAATAAATATTTTAGGAAAGAATTAACAGTCCCATACTTAGTCGTAAACTAACTGAATTCAGAGACATAAAAAGAATTATACTGAAAGAATAACAAATGAAAAAACAATTTCTTTATTCAAAAGGAGTCAAAAAGGCGATATTGGGCGGAGGTAGAATCAACTAAGATGAAACATACCAAGAAGAAACTGTATATGAAGACGAATTATAATACAAAATGATATTTTAAAGTGTGTGAATGTATTATAAGAATTAAAATGCCTATACACAAGATTAAAATTGACATTAACATTTAAAAAAATATATTAAAAAACGACTGGTTTCTCTTCAAAGACTTGTCAACTGACAAAGAGAAACCAGTCGTGTCAGTTTTGTATTGGTAGTTTAATTTTAAATTCAGATTTATATTTTAAATTTAATTTTTAATATTAATATTTAGGTAAATTTTATATTTTTTAAATTTAATTTAAAATTTTAAAAGAGCAAGGTCTTGATAATGTTGCGTTTTAGTTTCTAAATTATTTCCAAATTTCGCCGCTGACGAAGTGGAGATAATTAGATTATATCTCCACGGAAACAGTGATTTGTTTTTTTGATATTGGCATTTTCAAATCCCAGATCACTGTCCGGCTTTTTATAGGTTTAGTAATATAAGTTAATTTTTATTCTTATATTCTATACTTTCTGAATGCAAAATTGCAATTGATTGATTGAAATCTTTGCTTTGCGAAACTTGAAGAACATCGGCTTCAAGTTTGGTATATTAGATTTATATATATAAAATCTTTTATCATTTGTTATTTTTTTTCACCCTATGTTTTCTTTTAATTGTCATAGTCAGTAGTAGGCCTACTCTTTAATATCATTATCCGCCGCCCCCCTCTCTCCGCATTCCAAACTTTAATTCGACAATTCGCATTAAGATTTCACTCATATTTTCCCAAGATTTCATGTTGTGAAAATATATTAGATATTCATGGATGGAATTTAAATAAGACAAACGTTAACTTTCTACAAACGAAATACGCAATTCATTTGAAGGCGATACATTTAAGCAATTTATTCTATTTATATTAAAACCCAGGTCGGTTTTTAATTAGATTTTTTCTTTCCTAAGCATTTTCGATATCTAAACCGCCTCGAGGAGAACATTCCAATGCGAAACAGGAGTGGGAAAATGACATTTTAATTTGGGAGAGACTGCGCTTATCTCGGTGCTACGCCTACACTTTGTTGATACTTATTTAATTTGATGATTAATTAACATCTGTCTTACCTGCTCGATCCCGTCTTAATGACAACCCCATTTCTGCTCCAAGTATAGCTCGACACTTCGGGGTTTCCTCGGGCCGTCATGTTTATCGACACAGACTCCCCCTCGAGGGCGCTAATGGGTTCAGCCGGGGGCATTATGAATTCCGGTTTATCTGCGAAAAATACCAACTAATTAATCCAATGCCAAAATGATATTCAATAGGATTTATTGAAATACATTAAATAAAAAATAAAATAAAAAATAAATATTAAAGTAATCTGAGAGTTTAAAAATTCCGGATTTATTCCTTTAAAACGAAATGCAATGTAAAAACTTTTTTTGGAATCCTGTTTTAGTATACTTATAAGCTAGTATCTGGAAGACCGATATTTGCTTGGTAAACTAAAACGAAAATAAAGTAAGAACATTGTAGACAATCACCTGATTATTTAACCCCCTTTAGGGGAAATGGACAGCTCCGCAGTGAATACACGCGACATTAAAAGTTAATAATAAAAATTATTATTTTATTACATGTAAAAACGCACAAACACGAATTTATTAAGAACAATGTAGACAATAACCTGGCACCCAATCATTTACCCCCTAAATGCGTTTTCCCGTAGTCGAGACCTAGCTAAATCGCTCTCTCGCACCTGAAAACGGTGGGTTCACCCCATTTCATCAAAATCCTTAGGCCCGTTTTCAAGATGAAATTCACAAGAATTGCTCGCTTTATAGTAGGCCTATTTGATTGATCTGTTAATTAAACTTTTATAAGTGACTACAGTACAAATCGCTTTTTAATCTCAGAACATCTTTAATCACTTACATAGCACGTTCAATGTTACGGCGTCATGGACACTTTGCTGCAACACCTCGTTGGTAGCTTGACATGTGTACACGGCGCCATCGTCAGCGGATGTGACGTCCATGCGAAGAATGCTCCGAGTAGATTTTCCTCCGTTCGGTGCATCGAAGGTACCGTTGTATTTGCCCTGAACTAGGTAGCCTCCTCTCCACCACGTGATATTGGATTCCGGATTGCTACTGGCTGAATCACATTGTAGCGTCACCTAAAACGAGACAGCAACATAAGAAATATTACATTTTGAAAATCTAGGCTGCTGGAACAAACAAAACGACAAGTTATTCATAAAGAAATAAGAATAAATGTGGGGTTGTTGATTCCCTTACTTTTCTTCCTGCTTTGGGTGTTTTCGGTGAAACTTTAATTACTACGCCACTCGGAGGAACTAACGGAGAGAAAGGGAAAAAAATATAAATTGATCTTTTGCCGACATTCAAATCATCGATAGTTTTAAATATTTTCATTCATATTTCTAAAAAAACTTGCTTGATGTAAATAAAACTGCATTGAACGAGTTAAGGCTTCATCTACTGATGAAGAAATAGAAACAGTCCCACAAAATATACGACAAAATACATTATTATAAAGCTTTGAAGAACGAGCGCTTAATTGTGAGACAGCGCTTTTACATTAGCCCTTATGAACTATGGAAGATTATCTTTACGTTATGTCTACAACAAGTAGATTCAATGAAATATCCAACTTAACCAACTTTTTTTTAATCGTTTTCATATTTTTAATAATTTACTAAATTTTACTGATTTTTCAGAAAGTTTTATTGTGTATAACTTTCCAACTACTTACAAAGGACGGTGAGTTTGGCAGAGACGGACAACGGCTTGTTTCCGGTTGCCGAATTGGTAGCCTCACATCTATACTCGGCTCCATTGTCGTCTTCTTTGGCTGTGATGCCGAGTTCGGCTGAAGCGATGTTACCACTCACAGCATTTGTAGAAGGGATCTAAAGAGAGTTAGAAACATATTTACAAATACTGCTAAAAATGCTCCGAGTCCAATTGACGATTTCTAACAAATATATAAATAGATTCTCGTAAGAAACAATGGAAAATTTTAAAAAGTCGACTACTAGTGTGTTCTTAATTAGTTTTCCTTAGCTCTTTCTGTACCAACTGTCAAAAAATGTTAGTTTCTTACATGGTAAAAAAAAAAAAAGAAGATGGTTCTACAACTCCTTTCTGATGTGTTTTGTTAAATTAAATGTCATTCCTTTACAATCCAGACATTGACTGTTGATCTTCAAAAGGTTTTGATAAAAATTTAACTCTAACTAATTAAAAATGAAATAAACAAGGTAGGGATAGGGATTAATAAATCAATCACAACGTCTTCTGATACGTATAAGACAATATAATTGATATTGCTTTATTTTCCTTATTATTGTAAATGTGATTGTTGCGAATCAAAAGGCGCAATTGTTGCGATTATTGTGATTGTTGTTGAACTTTATTATAATGTAATTGTTGCGCATGCAAAACACGCAATTGTTGTGATTGTTGTCATTGTTGCTAATGATATTTTAAGGATACTTGTCCACGACAAAACGGGAATATAAGTCTTCTCATCTTGATCAGAAGACTAAAAAACTGTAATAAAAATTAACTTAAATCGATTTGTTTTGCATTAATAATACTTAGAAAAAGTATTATAATTGTGTATTTTTTTGTTAGGAACGATATAATAAATTACAACCAATTAAAGATACGAAGAAATATTTGGAGTTTTGTCGTTGTTTTTCAATTAGAATCTGATGTTATAATCATTTTATCTTTATGCACAGGAAAAACCGTGTTTAAAATGGTGTTGAACCGTAGAGCCGTTCATAAAATTAATGAATACAAAATGCAGACATGAATTCTATTAGCCTCATTAATCTGTTAAAATCATTTCACTTTGTTTAATTTTTAGAAAATTATTTTGCTTTTAAACTTCGAATAGACATCTTCTTCCTTGAATATTAATTCTTCAGTCACAATTTTATGACTGAGCAATGTAGAATCCAACTAGGAAATCACATTCAGTAAATGCTTTTAATTATTGAAACTTAGCAAGAGGGCAACGAGTCGTGTTCCTTCTCAAAGCGAAAACCATACCGATTGCTAATCAGGAGTTCCGACCGTAGTTGCCTTGAGGTCTTAGGTTTGCCATTATTAATATAAGACTCGTCATGATATCAGAAATTAAATATTTACTAGTTCATCTACATAGACAGCGAAGCCTTCCTTGTGTAGCACAGCTTCTGTTGGGGGCGTCTTATTAATTAAATGGGTTCCGAAGGGACTCCATTACCATTATCGAGCAACAAAAGTTATCTGTGACTGACTGCCTAACTTTTTGATTTATAGGGACATAAAAAGACTTAGCGATCGCTGCCACTTACCTTTTGATCTCCTTTGAACCAGGAGAGGGTGGCCAAGGGATTACCACCTATGCTGACACACATCAGTCTTTGAACGTTGCCAGCTCGGATGGTTGTATTCTCGCTGTACCCGTAAATAGACGGGGGATTAGGGGCATCTTAATTAAAGATAAAAAAAAAAGTATTAATGGAGGGTAAGAGAGAGAGAAGAGAGAGGGAAAAAAATGGAGAGCAAATCCGAAAGTTAATTGAAGGCAATGAGATATTTCTCATGAAAATTCACTTAGGACGAAAGAGACGAAAAATGGAAAGAAAAAAGATTGAATCTGGAGACGAGATTAAACAGAAATTGAAGTTTTAATGGATATGCTGAAGTTTAATAATTAATGTTCGTAATTACAAGAAGCATTGGGTAATTTAATTTTCGGAAAACAAAAATACTTACATAGAATGTTCACCATACTCGTCTCAACAATTGTCTGCCCTAAGGACTGATGTACAGCGTAGCAAGAGAACGTCATGGTACGTTCCTGCGAGAAAAACAAGAATTAGTTGTTTTCAGAAATTAAATATGTTCCTTTTTTTTTCTTAATCTCAAATCGTAACGTAATTCTGCTGTTTCATTTAAGGTTTTATTTTTTTATGCCATTTCTGCATTTATGTGGGGACAATTTGGATCAAAACCTGAGCTACAGGGTTGCAGCACGCGAATTATTAAAAAATAAAAAAGGTTGACAGAAGTCATGCACTAAATAAAACACTATAATAAAAAGGTTTTTTTATTTAGTGCACGATTTCTGTTAACCTTGTTTATTTTTTAATAATTCTTGTGCTGCACCACATTCATGTTTTGATCCAATAATGCTTGATAGTCTTTATGTAAATTTAATCAGCAAGCCTTATTATATGTACAACATATATACAAACTTTTGAATGTTTTATATCGAAGTGTAGATAATAACCCCACCAAATCTATTACCTTCACTTATTATTTCTTTGTTATTTTATTCACAATAAATTTCCAAACAGATATTTTTTTTTCTGATTAGGTATGCATTTACTCAATTTTCTTGAAAAATATATTTAAAAAAATATTATTAATTTCATCTGCTTTCGAAAAAAAAATAGAAATAATGATACGGGACAAAATATGTCTAAATATTCTTAAATAGTTTTAAAAGTATGAACAAATACTATTGATTCTACATTTTAAACTAAAATTCCTCCAAAAATTATTTGGAGGAATTAAAATACAGTATTAATAATATCTTCTGCAATCTTTGATGTACTTAACTAAAATATTATGGCAATAGAACCTTTATGAGTTGTAACTTGGACCACAAAGTTATTTTTGTAAGAAGAAACTAGATGTAATGTGGATTTACGTTATTTAGTAGAATTCAATTGTAATTTTCATTTAAGAACTAAGTTAACAATAGCAGAAATGTCTTCTGATTTGAAATTTTAAAAAAAATCAAATACCTGATGACTGATGTCTGTCACTGGTACGTGAACTATAGATGTAGTGATGAAGCCTCCATCAGAAGCAGAAGCTGTCGTACTCTTGGCAGGTACAGGTCTACCGTCTACTACCCATGATACTTCGGCCGAAGGATTACTCCTATCGGTGACACACGTGAGCTCCACTGTATCCCCTGCTTTGGCTTCCTTCGTCCCTGTTATTGTCACTTTAGATGGAGCAACTACAGGAAAAAAAAAGTGGAAAATATGTTTCACGATAAGTGGAAAGACGTCTATGAAGTGTCACAACCAACAAGAATGCGAGTTAGATTGTCAGTATTAACATTTTCAATCTGTTAATACTTACAATTTGCTGAATGTGCGAGAGACTTATATTCGACGTTCTGAAACATGTGATTTCAATGAAGTGGTGCATGAAATGGTTTTAATCAAGCTTCAATTAAGTGGATTCGTAATTACCTGGCTTCATTCATCAGTAAGAAACAAACATATAAATTAATGAAAAATCAATTAAGTAAACTGAGATTAAGCCTGTTACTGGAATGAAGGCGATGAAACGAAAGATTTGTTTTATAAGCTTGAAGTCCAAAGACTACGTCATGCCCCGTTGCGTTTTGTACGTTAGAAAGTTCAAAATTTACTTGAGTTCAGAATTAAAATGGATAAATATTGGAGAAATTAGCCGGGTTAATACGAAACTGATACAATATTTTGTAAGCAGAAAGAATTTGTAGGTGGTCATGACAACATCTTCAGAAAATAGAGGACAAAAGATTCCTATCTTAATTTAATATTTAGAAGACATTGTTTTTAAAACAAAAATAATATTTCAGTGAATTTGGATAGAAAATACAGCCATTCCATAATAGTAACAGCATTAGCAAGCATTCTACTTACATTGTACCATGAAAGTGATAGAGGCTGATAAGGGTTCTTCTAAGACAGCGTTGGTGGCTTCGCATTTGTAGATGGCGTTGTTATCGCTGGCATCTACTACAAAAGAGTAAGTGTTGACAGATTCCCTCGTGGAGGTTGTGTAAGAAAAGTCAATCTGTGCTCCATTTTTTAGCCAGACTAATCTGGCAAGAGGATTGCCTCCACGGGAAATGCACGACAGAGTGACCGTGTCTCCCATGCGAATGGTCTCTCCCTCTCTGTAGCCTTCTATTTCAGGTCGCTCGGGAGGATCTGCAAGAAAAACATACGAGAAAAATCTAAATAAAGGAAAGCAAACATTCAAGGTAAGATTACTGCATTAAGCTACAGTGGTTTTAGGCTTAAGGCCAAAAACACACGAAAGTTTAAGTTTTCAAATAGAAATAACAGATAAGTACACACTTGCTAGTTTATTAAACTGCAATTTTAAACAGGGCAAAGAATTGCTAAAGATAATTTAAAAACATGCTCCATTAAATTCAGTTGAGGACTTGCCTAAGTACCAAATGGTTTTCAAATCCTTTATTTTCAATTAATACAAGTAGAGAAATACGAGAACAGCTTTTATGAAGCACAATACGGCTATTTGTATAGTTATAAAGTGATTTTTTTGTAAAGATGCATTTTGTAATTAATAGTGAAGCACATTCTAACGTTGACTGAACGTAATTTTAAGTATTCCATGTATTTCTTCTTTTTCTAATCCACATATTATTTGTTATATTAGCCGAATCATCTTGTATTTGATTCTTAGGAATGTTGTGTTTAAAGTGCTGAAGTCTGAAAAAAGGATTCATAATCGAAATTTTGTTACAATTTTTCGCTACAAGATTTATTTTTTCCACTGCGTAATATATTACTTTATTTCTGTACTGGCTATTTTATTGATAATTAAGCAGATTTCTGTTTCTTTTTTAATAGCGGAGCGGAGGGTACAAAGAAGAAAGCTCCTACAATTAATATTATTCTTTTATTTATTTTGTAAATAATTCAATGATCTCTCTTACATCAAAAATAGTTAAGCAAAAAAGCTTCAATTTCTTTGCTTAAATCCAAAATTTTCATTCAAATTCTGAAAGGATGTCTTTGTACGCATTCTGACAATATATGAAAATAAATTTAATATTTAAAAAAAAATTGCAAATATGGATAATTTCTATGCCAAGAATATTGACTTACTTTATTAAGATAACAGAACAGATAAAATAATAGATTCTATTTTCGTGAAAGAACTTGAGTTTGGTGGAATCGACTTTATGGGGAAACCCATAAATTTGTAACGACGAAATACGCAGTCCGATACCCTTCCCTTTTAAACATGGACTGCGATGGTGTTCGCGGCGTAGGGCCGCACAGGGAAACGAAATAAAGGATTTACAATTGAAGGAGAGTGAAGAACTTTCCCCTTTTCACCCGTTTTATACCACAATTTCTCACAAATCACCCAATAAGCCTCAGGCCATGATGATGAGGGTTCGCAGACAAGATGATGGACACAGTAAAAGTTTATTGTGGTTTTTGAAATAACTTGCCTTTGCTCGTCTGCCCAATGATATCAATGCAACGCCAGATCGTAAACAGAGCAGTCATCTTGTGTTTTACAACGAAACGCATTTGCGTCCAACGCGTTTTTACGTTTATAGCGAGTCTTCGATGAATGTACATCCGAGACCTAAGCATGATTACATCAAGTGACTTCCTTATTTTGGATATGACCTATTTATTTTGTTGCCATAAAGTATCAGCATACTAAAGCATAACTTTCAAAATGGATGAAACCATTGTTTTTCGTCGTAAACTTAATCAATACGTTATTGTGACCACTTACGGTGGAACTGTCCCGAGAAAAAAGAAGATGTTGATAGTTCGTCGAACGATAGAATTTTTGAGCACTATTCCTTTCCAATTTCCATTTCACTATTGGCTTTCGAGGTTAGACAATACTTCGTCCAAATCTTTATCACTGCTACGAAGAATATATGATTGCCATTTCTTTGTTATACGATCACTTAACTTGAAGCACAATAACTTTCATGTTGAATATATATACTTCTTATAGCAGCTGTAAAATCAGATGTTATTTTCTCTTTCTTTTTGCAATTCATGGATTAGACTTTTAGAAACTTCGAGATTAAGTGGTTTTCTTTTTTTATATTTGTCTTCCCCTACAAGAATTTGCCTTAGAAAAGAGAAAAATCCTTACTTATTTGACGAAATAATAAGGCCAACACACTGGGTTAAAATTCATAATTATATTAAAAATTAAAATACATGCAAGCTTTCTAACCGACCTACGGTTCTTTTTCAAGCAATCATTACAGTTTTACATACGTTAATTTTATTTAATCCTTACTTATTTCTTGACATGTATTTTTAAAGAAGCTTTGAAACTAAAATTTATAATTTTATAATGAAATGAATAATAACAAGAAACGGATATTAAGGAATTCGAATTTACAAATGCAGAGAAGCACTAGTAATAACACTTTTTATAGCAATTCGTAGTTGAATGTTCTATAAAAGTAAATTATAATAGTAAAAAACATTCTGTTAGTAATTTCGTAATGATAAAAGTAAGAATATCTGATATAGGAATCTAATTTACTTAGCGTTATCATAGGAAAACGATAAACGGAGATGGCATGTAACAAATGTGAAGAGGGTTTGTTATAAAATTAGAATTTGTTATCTGGGCGTTGAAGCATGGGCGGGAAAAACTGGGGACATTAGGAGGGAGAGAAGACTAGTGAAATCTGTCCTTACATAAAACACTGAGCTTGATCTGGGCTCTGATTGGCTGAGACAGAGCGGGATGGTTTCCTTCGCAGGCGTAAATTGCGCCATTGTCGTTGGGTGTGGGACGGAGTTTGACTTTGCAGCGGGTGTTTTGTCTTTTACCCTCTACTTCCTCCGCACTACACTCAGAATTTTCTGGAAAAGAAAAAAAAAGGAACATCAATTTCAACGAGATAAAATTATTTTCTTATACGTAATCTATATAAAGGTGAACCAGACATTCACTTGATAAATAAACTTAATAAAACAAAGTTGAAGTAATTCATTGAAAAGGGAAAAGAAACATAAACGTATTGAAACAGAATGACTTGTCAATCTGGAAAATGTGTTGAAAAACAATACAGTCAAACTTCGATAATTCGAACTTGTTTAATTCAAAATTCTGGATAATTCGAATTTTTTTTCTCGGTCCCTAAAATTCCTTAAAAAATCGTGGATAATTCGAATTTTTCGTACGATTGTCCTTAAAATATTACGGTAAAAATTGTTCCTGAGACTTTTCTCAGCTAAGGTGCATTATTTATTTTAACGGTCTTTCTAAAGAAAACAAAAGCGAGGGATATTTTTCTATTTATCAACTGAAAGGTTGGAATCATATGCTATGACTCAAAGATTGCATTCAATGAAGCAATTAAAAATATCTGCCTTTTTTTTAAAGGTGTTGAATAATTAAACTAGTAAAAAATGTTTGATTTAATGAAAAAAAATGTTCTAGAAAAAAAAGTATTCTAGATAAAGTTTGTGTGTTAAATCTTTGATCGTGGAGTTAATCTTTTTTATTTATCTCTTCTGTTTGAGAGAATATATGTAATTCGAATTTTTGGATATTTCGAACTTTTTCTCTGGTTCCTTCAACTTCGAATTATCCAAGTTTGACTGTATTAATTAACAAGTTTTCAAATATTAAAGTAAAGTAAATGACAACAAACGGAGTACTTTAACATAAATGTACAGTTAGAGATTTTAAGTAATGATTAAAGGCATAAAATTTTCCAGCAAACACATTCAAAATGGGACGCATTTATTGGTAATGAAATTTATGTGTACAAATAAAATCCTAATAAAAAGAAAGCAAGTGCCAAGAGATGATAGAATAATTGCTTACCCATCCTGATTTCGATGTTTTTTCTGTACCATTTAATGGTGGCGGCTGGTTTTCCGCCTTTTACAACGCAGGCTAAATCGAGAGTTTTATGTTGTCGAACCTCAATGGTGCCTCCCGTTGGCCTCTCCACTATTTCCACGGTTGTTGGAGCAACTACAAAAAAGACATAATATAGATTGTAACAATCTTTCTGCAGTTCTGTTTTTCTTTTGTGCGAGAACGATTTTTGATTTAAAATTCATTACATTGAGCAAATACATTTAGGTTTTGTCCTCATTTTAAAACCAGAGTGACTACAACTTGTCACGTGACTTGTCACGTGACTCTAAAACATGAATCAATAGATCTATGAAGCATTCGAAAGTAAGGTTAATTACTTTCAGCACAGTTTACCGAAAACCGATAAAGAAAAAAAAGTCATTTTTTTTTTTTTAAATCAGCCAGACAAAAAAATATTAATTAAACAACCCAAAGAAATGATTTTCTCACACCCTTGAAATACGAATCGTCATGTTCCAGGAGTAGCTTCTGGCATATCGCAGTTGCGATTTCATTGATTCTGATTTACCCTAAAGTTTAATTTAATTTGTTGGGGATATTAATTGCATGCAGAGGTTGTCTTTTCCCTCTAAAGGAACGTTCACTCATTACTTGAGATTTTTAATAGGGTAAAAAAACAAAACAAAAACAAACAAAAAAAATCATTAATCTATTGATAAAGTGGAAAATTAGAGTCAATAAAAACCCTGAACTCTTTAACTAATATCGACCGTCTTCTGTGAATGTGATTTTCCTACGAGAAACCACTTCCTTCGTCTCGATTTAAATAAAACTCCTATAAAACGGTGTTCCTCTGAATAATCATTTTTATTCCTCCAAGATGTTAAAATGTAATGAGGTATTGTCTCCAAATACGATCGAAATTCAGGGATCTAATTAACGCAGGCATTTGATCGTGTTATCGTGTAGCTTTTCCGCAAAATAATAAACCAAATAATATCACTATAAACCACGCGTAAAATTTAATAGTTAACTTTAACTAATCTAACTACAAAGCGTATTTGCTTTTGAAGAACAGGAGCCGATTCGCAAATCCATGGGAAATTACATTGCACCCAGACAGCCGGAGACTTAAATACGAAATTTTTATCTGCTTGTACACTTTAGGATTATAATATTTTCTCATCCTCTTTGCTCTCGTAAATCACTTTCAAAGCCCACGTTGTAAATTTTATTGGAAATATTCTTAAGTAAAACATTATTAAATTTTCAATATAGTTAACATCGTAAAAAAAAAGTTATAGCTCCTGGGATGTTAAAGATTACCTCACTTTAAAGCTAAACTTGTTTAAAACGTCAAGCTACGCAGATGCTATAGCTCTATGGGAGGAATTTTATTACTGCAGTAGATTGTTTTTAGGTCTTTTTAAGTTACGGAACCACAAATCTCTCGTAGAAACAGAAACACGAGAAAATGTACTGAAATGGAGAACGATTTGAGCTCAGTTTCTTTTGTGGAAAAAGAACTCAATCTATTAACAACAGAAAAAAAATGACTTTTTTATCAATAATTCTTTGTCAGAAAATATCTCTTACTATTTAATATATTTTTTTATTTTCATTTCACCGTCTTCGTATTTCTTCTTTTTTTGTGTGCTAATTATCCCAATAACAAGGTAAAGTGAGTTGTGATTTTATGACACCCGAGGTAGTTTATTACCTTCCAAAATCGGAAATTAATTTATTTGACGTCAACGAGATATAAAAGGGAAAAAAGGAGAAAAAGAATTCAGAACCTCGTAAAGCAGGTGAAGGGATAAAAATCATTTTCCTATACCACTGACAAAGAAAAAAAATGCGAAAGAGAAATAAATAAAAGGCAGAGATACGAATCCCCGTTGTTAGTTGATAATAGTGGCAGAACTTAATCGGAAAGTGAAATTGGTGGATTTTGGTCTAATGTTAAAGTGGACTTTTATGGTTCTCTTTAGTTGGTAGCCGAAATGAAAGCACTTTAAAAAAGAAATAAAACTTTTATTTAAGAGAACCTGTTTGTTCGTTTGGCGCAAGGACAAAAACGCAATAATTTCTAAGGACCTATTATAATAATGTTTAATAATTCTAAGGAATGACTGTGAACATTTAACTACCTAAAAGCTGATATTAAAAACGAGTTCAAATAATAAAATCTTATATATGACTTGGGGCTTTTAAGAGAATGCTATTTTTATTATGTACAACTTTATTTATTAATAGAATATATAATGCGGCAAGGATTTCAAACTAACTTATTATCTGATTAAGTCACAGTGAGCCAAGATACGTCTTATTTATTAACTTATTAAACCGTTTCCTTGGTTTATACAAGAACTGGAAAATATAAGGAATTTTATTTCAGTACTCTTAAGAAGGAATTAATCTTAAAATTGCAATATTATATGTAAATTTAGATTACTTGGTTAACTGAGAAGTCCTGAAAAGTCTTGAGAAGTTTGACGTATTAGATTAATTTTGAAAGTTTGAATATATACATATGTATATACATATATTCCGGTTTGTATTTTCAATATCAATACTTCTTTTATACCCGGATTATTAACTATGGGGTTCACTTTCCAAATCCGTTCCACGTTCAGAGTCCGTTCCGAAGAACATTTTACGGTTTTACATATCTATTACTGTTGTTATTTTAAAAATACAGAGTTACAGCAAATACTGCTAGTATTTTTTGGAGGACATTATTTATTTTTAGTCGATACTCGCTACTCAAGCTCACGTGGCGCTGAAAGTTGGTTTTCATCCAGTGAAGAATACATCTAATTACAGATATAAAAATTGCGCAAATATGATTTTAAGTAAGACACAACATTTAAAGTATTAAATTTTAATTATTTAAAATGCATTTTAACTTTTATAATTTAATATTTATTTTTTAAATTTCACCTAAATTTGTTACTTACTGTTATCTTACCTGAAAGAGAATGGGAATAAATAAAGTTACTGAGCTCTTTAATAACTGTTTTGGATATTTTAAAGTAATTGATAAATTAAAAAAATATGAACGTATTCAAATTCTAGAAAGAAACGATAAATTGCTCGGTATGAAGCAGACTGGAAAAGAATCTATATATATGTATATGAAGATCTGATGTAGAATGCCCATCACGTTCTGATCCTTCTTCACTAATCTCCACTTTAATGCCATGTCAAAAGCGAAGGATCCATGTGATTTAATTTGACACCCAAAAAACTGGGGGGGTAAAGGCATCTCATAAAAAAGGAATTTAGACGGATCCCTTTACGGTGGATAGATAGAGGGGGAGAAATCAATGATAGCCTCTAAGAGTTAAATAAGCGGCATTTTGGCGTCGTTATAATGTAGATTTAAGTTTTCACTAAGATGGCAAAGAAGCAATTTTACGTAAGAAAGTAAAAAAGTAAAAATAAAAATTAATAAACACGGGTTGATAACTCCGGCAAAGCCATCTCGATTTAAATGCGCTGTACTAGAGGGACTCCTGGTGTGCATTTCCGAAACACGCATCAGTAAACAAAAGAGCAATTTATTTTTCAGCGCCGAGAAGGATTTGGGGAACACACAACATACACACAGAAACGAAATAAGATGAAAGCGAGGTGGTGGGGGTGGGGGTTATTTTCAGAGACATGGTGACGTTTGGGTTGAACGTATAAACAGCGGGTTCCCCCGCCAATATCCGAAAACGACCGTTTTCTCCCCAGAATGGGTTGCCGTGATTGCGTTACACTGCAGCTTCAATGATCGTATACAAAATCTCGAATCGTGCCGTACCGAGAACAGTTTCCATGGCAATGCAGCACCAACAAAACCCAGCAAAGCCGCCGCTGTCACGGCGATGGTAATCCGGGTTGCTTTACGGTGAGCAGTGACGTCATCGCCCCTTTCGATAAGGCGCGGCCGAATTGCAATCAGGCTCCGCAACATGGAATTTAATTTTTCTTCTTTTATTCAGTAAAAGCTAAAGCCAACATCTAATCATTTTTGAAATAAATTAATGGGATTTCTTCTGTTTAGCTCTCTTTAATCTCTCGTAAGAACATTTATGTTTTCTTAATTTGGAATTCGTGCAATTAATGCGCTAGCAAAAACCAATCGGCATGAACGTGTTCATTCAGAAATTTAATAAAACGAACAAAGATAACATCGGAGGATTACTCGCAATTTCAGTAATTATTTTCGAGCTTTTTTTTTTCCCAAAGTATCTTACCTACATTCATTAATTCCCGCAATTGAATTTCAACTGAGAACCAGGTTCGCAAACCTTCTAAAGCTCTTCCCACATATTCTTCAGATTCAATGAAAACGTTTTAAAGTAAAATTAAAAGACCAAGAGACGAGATAAATAACCATTAACAGATTTTAAATAAGACAAAATACATTTACTGGATAGTCTATCAGTTAATCAGGGGAGGAATGTCTTGCCTTATTCCTATAATCTCCCATTTCCGTGAACTATTGTTAGAAGGGTCATTCTGTAAGATCGCTGCAACAATGAATCGTTGAATAAAACTTCATTTTTTACAGTGTTATTAACAAGGAAACAATGCATTGTTAGCAAGCTAATATTGCAATTAACTTTTTCATTAAAAATATTTGGCTAAACCGAAGAATACGATACCTGCCAATCACAGTCTTAGTAAGGATACATCCGCGCAGGGATACATGATGGTGCATACTGCTATCTCAAATCGCAGTTAGCCAGGGTTAGTTTTTCTAGTAAAAGATCGTGCAAAACCATTTTTAAATAAGCTTACCTGCAAATTTCATTCTACTTTTCTCTAGTTAATTGAAAAACTAAAATTCATATCTTAAAAGTAGTGCCAAGGCGGCCATCTTGTCCAAACTCGACCGTAGTCCAAAGCAGCCTGGTACCGAAATCTCCGGCTTCACCAAATATTTTATTATTAACATTGAAATTCAAGAGTATCTGAGTTAACAAATCAGTGGATGAGGCAACTGAATTTTCAACTGAAAACAACTTTAAAACTAACTTGTAAGTTAAATAATTTCTTAACGAAAATTTTGAATTGAAAATCAACAACTTACAAGCGTTTATGCATTAAGAAAATATCAAAATGTACAATAGCACTACAATGCGAACAATATTACAATTATGAGAAGAACTGCCATGTGTTTTCGTTGTGAAATTCAACTTCACAAATCGGAGTTTCTCGGAATTAAGAAGTTTGGTTCAGATATGACAAACTAAAACTTGATTCCCGAAATGTGCCCTGGAAAGACATAGCTGTATTAAAATCCTGATAACTATCGTGTTTTGATGCTTTCATTGGGAATTAGGGCTTTATTATTATTATTTTTTAACCCTTTTGTTATCCATTAGTCCGATTGTTTTTAATCAGGATTGGCGTCGATTGCCATCTTGATTACGAGTCCAGTGAATCAAGCGCTGCATCGACATCCCAAAGACAACAACTGACGCCATACAGAGAGAGAGATAGAGTGAGGGGGATAGGGGGTAGAAGACATGATTAATCTCTTCACCTAATTGTCTCAGCCGTTAGACAACCCCGCCCACGAAAAGATTTTAATAAACACGTACAAATCACGGCAAGAAGGAACGGCTCTGACGACAACTTCGTCGGTTCCAGTAATTGTGGCTTTAATTAGGTAAACACGTTTGCAAAGTCGCAATTAGGGTCATAAATTTCCAGATCATCACACTGACGGGGGCGATTACCTATTATGCTGCAAGGGGGAGGGACAGAAAAGAGAGTTTGCATAATGCCAGCAAGGAATCCAGTGAAACTCCGCAGAAGTTTCCAGTATTCAATTTAAGCGCCAGCCATTTCTCCAAAATGTGTATGAAGGGTAACTACGGCTTCCTCGGTCGACTGTTCTGTCTACCTGTATTGCTTTATATCCATTTTCTGCTTTAAGCAATATAATGACTTAAAACTTCTGAAAAGTATACTTATCTCGGAGCCTCCGGGTTGTAAATCCAACTCAGCGCCGGAAAACTTAAACCGTGAATCCACAGACATCATTTTAAAGTCTGATGCGAACGCAACACATTAAACTTGAAAGCTTTTAGTGAAGAAATAGATTTTACCATTTAGGAAAAGATCGCCTCCTCTCTACCTTGCGCCGTAGCAAAATTACAGCTCCAGACCACAGGAGGGGTATGAAACAAAAGTGAAAGTGCTATGGGAAGGGTAGGGATATCGTGAGCGCCACCCCCATATACCATATTGATCATCTGCCTCTTCGCGGGGTCCCGGACTTTAATGCAGCCTCGCGGGACCTGTAAAGGATTGAGGACACAAAAATGTCGCCGTTTCGTAGCAGATACGTTATACTAGTCGAGTGCTGAGCCTCGCTTTCGTTTCTCAAGATAAAATTCCCAGAGACTCTTCGCAATTACAATGATGAGACTTTTCTGCGTACGAGTTCACCGAGAGATGAGCAGGTAAGAGCACGTGGTTTATGCACCTCGGCAATGCACAGGTGACACCTACTCAGATTTACAGATCACGACCCACGAAACCACTCAAGACAGATTCCTGCACTAGTGTTATTTCTTTTCTTACTGTCTTTCTTTTCTAAGAATTCGTTTTCTATGTAAGAGAATATAACGACATAATTATTTTTTTTTAAAATAACAATATCAATTCGGATTCGGCATTTCTGATCTTCGACTAAACTTCATTTTTTCTATTATCTGATTCTGTATGAGTAAGGCAACAAATGAATAAAGTAAAATCAGGGATTAAACCCCTATTTTGTGTCCTAATTGAATGTTTACATGATATAACTTTCAATAAACATAGATTAATGCCATAAGCAACTTAAATATATTAAAACTGTTGTTTCATTAAACAAATTATAACGAGCTTTCGAAATTAATTTACTGAATATTAAACAGATTTTTACATTTTTGGAATTACTGAAGTGTACTTAGATTATACTATGTCTTTTGAGCTTATGATGTGACTGTTTTCATTTATATATTTAAAAACTATGAATTTTTTTAAAATGTTATTAAAATGTTCGAGAATCTGATCAAAGAAAGTTGACAAAGCTAACTAAGATTATTTAAAAATAAGATATAATAACAGTTTGTATGTAAATATTTTTAGAAATCGTTTATTTGTATTTTTTGTAGAAATTATTTATCTGTATTTATTCATTTTAATCATTAACCGTTATTTATTTTAAAATATTCGTTTTCTATTTCGTAATTACTGATGTTCTGTTTATTTTTAAATTCTTTTCCGTTGCAGCCGTTAAATCAGTTAATTAATTTAAATTCATTATGCTCTTCTCCAATCATTATGTATATTTTTAATTACTTAGCCAATCAAATCAAGCTTTGTAAATACTATAAAAATCCAATGTTTTTCATTTAATAAATTAATTAGTTCAGTTCCAGAACTTGACTCGTTTTTTTTCCATCTCAATGACTCTTCCACAAACACCATTACAATATATTTTAGCAAAAAAAAGTGTAAGTATGACAATGACATTTCAGGTTTGTGCTAAGAGATTAGCCATACGATAACCGATCGTATGGAATTGATGGGTTAAGGGGCTATTTTTTGTTTGTTTATTAAGAATTCAACTGTAACTAAATATAAATTCTATTGAAAAATTACCCGAATTTAATTACTGGCGCGATCGAGACAGTTAATGGGGATAGAACATGAAAGTAAGAGAAGTTGTGAACTAAAGGCCACAAGCAGTGATTTATAATTTTAGCCTAAAGGCTTGCTTTAATGTTATTAAAGTCATAAAGGAAGAAATTAAAGAGGAAAAGACAGATGTTTCATAAAAACCTGATTAAGAGAGACGCGAAAAATAAGCATTTCTACAAAATATTATTAAAATGACAAATTTTATTGAAATGACATAATACCCGATTTTTATTTTATTGGGTAAATTGAAAACTTTATATTTTTTTTTTATTTTTGTTTCTTACTAGAAGATTTAAAAACGGTCTCTAGAGGATAATTGATAAATATTTCTCAAAGCATTGTTGGTTTTCTTTAATATGCTGAAATTCGAGAAACAAGCCTATGTACTATGTTGTAAACTAAACGACGTCCTAATAATTTTCTCGCAATTTATCCTTTTGGCGAGTTTTTTATGGCTTATTTTAGCTTTTCGGGCTCCACATTGAATCCAACGTTTTCTCAAATAGGCCCGAGAACCGAGACCTGGTTGTTTACTGGTGACTGCTCCTAGCTGATGATCGCCATATTAGCGTGAAACAGCTGTACTAGGATATCATTTAGGAAACAACTTGGTCTCACCTACGCAACTACGCGCTACATTCAAACTACATTTTATGTCCTATATATTTTTACTATATATCTAATGCAACTGGCTGAAATTTAGAACCGAAACTGATATTCGCTTTTGAACAAAAATCAAAGTTACGGGTTTTTTTTTTTAGCAGGAAGGAATGAAACAGAAAAACTACAAATTTTTTTTGAGAAAAGATATACATCCAAGGGTTTAGCAAACAATATTTCAGCTCTGTTGTTCCTAATTTAGCTACAGCACTTGAAAAATGCTAGTTTTTCATTTTTTCCAAATTTTAACCCCGTTACCTGCGCAACTATGCGCTAAAAAAATCACAGCGGCCGCGTGTAGCGAGCACAAAAATTTTCTCGCAGTTTACCCTTTTGGCGAGTTTTTTATTGCGTGTTTTAGCTTTTCGGGCCCCACATTGATTCCGACGTAAGCCCATGTACCAATTCAAGGGGAATAAGCATACGAAGTAACGGCTCATACCGATGAATGCGATGAAAGATGGCTACCACTTCTAGTTAAATCTAAACAAACCAAGCATGGCTAAGAATGTTGTCAGTTTTAACGATTTGTCCTTTTATTTAAAATAGGAAAAAGCAATAAAATTTAAAGTTAAACAAGCAAAAAGAAAAGAATATAAAAATATTACTTTGCGTTTCATTTTAGAAAAATTCCTAAATAGAAATTAAATTTGTTGTGTTACGTACTCCTTACATTGAAAACACAACAAACTTATTGCCTGCACCTTTGTCTTAGCATTGCGCGGATTTAATTAAAACGTCTTTTATGCTTTAAGAAACATGCGTCTACGACATAAAACATGCAATTACACTGTCTTACAACTTTTATTATGCCAAAGGAGACAAAACAAATGGCAAATAAGACTCTGCTAGACAGTGGAATGAAACAACATTCGCAGTTAGAAAACAAATTTAAAATAAATGCAAAACTTATTATTATTATTATTATTTTTTAAAATTTTATTTATGTCAAAGAACCTAGTTGTCTTAACATTTCAAAACTGAGTTCTATATATTGCATAGTCTGCATAATTATAATGCTCTATATGAAGCACAAAAATATCAAAAGAGCGGAAAAACTGCAAGGTTTAGTCTCAGTTCTGTTAGTTTTTAAGAATGAAAAGTTTAATTTATTATTATATTAAAGGGCGACATGGAAGCTGCAACTAAAAAACAATATTATGTTTCACCTCTAGTTTATGAAAGACATAAAGGTTTTTATTAGACAAAAAAAGAATTAATTCTCAACTGCTTGCTTGTTTTATTCTTCCTTCCACCCCTTTAAACATAATAATCTAAACCAGAGTTTCCCAATCGGTGGGTCGCGACTTGATCCTAAAACTATCAGAAACCATAGAATAAACCATCAGAAAAGATCAGAAAAATCGATCATACATAAGGAAGGGATACGATACAAATACGGTTTTATTCTATATTCTTCTATTCTTATATATATGGAGGTATTCCGATAAGGAAAGGTGGGTCGCCAGCTGAAAAACGATAAAGAAAGGTGGGTCGCCAGCTGAAAAAGGTTGGGAAAAGCTGATCTAAACCATTCTTTTCTTACTTCTTACTTGGTTCTAAGATTTCTTTAAACAAAAACTTTAACACTTAATTTCAATTTAAAAAACTATTCATTAATTTGCTTTTTAATAGTATAGTAAGTTTCATTGTAAAATTATTTATTAAATAACTACATTTTGCTATATCTTTACTATACAAATATCAGCAAAACATCTCCAGAACGTAAAAATGGAATATACTAAAAAGTTTACAAAATTCATATTAAATTTTTTTAAACCAATTAAAAAACAAGAAAGAAAAATTTATTCATGTAGACAGAGAACTGTGAACTACTATTTTCCCGACTACAATTAAAAAGTTCAACCAATTACTACTGCTAATATAACAATTTTTAGCGACCCAAATGGGAGCTGTTGTGATAGCGACCAAAATCGGTAGCTATTACGTTTGTCCGTGTCTATCCACCCCTAACAACTCCCGAACGAAAGGTCGGATTTCACCATCGTGTTCAGAGGCCCAAACACTGTAGGAATGGGGTATTTTCAGGGGCCAATACCCCCTTTATTCGAAATATTTGACATTGTTGTCATTGTACCCCTCTAAAAACTTCCGAATTAAAATGTCGAATCGACAAACGGCCTTCACCATCGTGTTCAGGGGCCATAACAACGTAGGAACAGAGTATTTTCAGGGTCTTCGACTCGTATACTGTAGGTTGTCGGTTCGAATCCGTATATCTCCTTTTTTTTTGTTTTGTTTTTTCTCTTAATCTTTTTTTCTCAATGTCCGCGAGAGACAATGATTTCTTATTTTCCTACCGTTTTTTAATTTTTTTTTAATGTACTTCCTTTTTTTAATTACTATTTTTAATTTTTTTATATTCTTATGGGTCGCCATAAATGCTTTAGCACAAAATTATATTCATTTGTTTTCTTTAATACCGATTATGTATAATGATTAGTAAGTCCCTTAACTTTGTTTTTTCAGGACACCCAGTAAGCCTAATGTCCTTTTTTTGCTCTAAAAGTTTATAATATATTATTCTTTAGTGGAGGGAAAAAAAAATGTTAAATAAGTAGCGATCTCATGCATCATATTCATTAAACTCTGAATAAGCAAAAGATGGTGATTAAATTAGGAATTCAGAAGCAAGTGATGAGTTTTTCTTGGCTTGTTGCCGACATCTAATCTCTAACCCCTCCTATACTTCCTAAGAAATCATAAAAAAGAGAGAACTTACGCAATACGCTAAGGTGGGCATCGGCACGGATCTCCTTGTTATCTGATGTTGGCCCGACCTATAAATCATACAACAAACTATTAGGTAATCTTTGTCTTTTTTCCAAATGATATAAAGTTGGTTTTTGCTCTATTAACGGATATGTTTCTTTTACTAAACTTGAAATGTTGTCACATTTCCAAGTAAAATCAATAAAACGTCAGAGAAATTAAAATCATTATGAAATGTAGTATAAAAAGAGCATAAATTGACTTATTATAGAATATTCTTAACAAGAAAATAATAAGGCCAACACACTAGGTTAAAATTCATGATATCTTAAAATACTAAAAAACACTAAAAATTGCAAGCTTTCCAACCGTCCTGCGGTTCGTTTTCAAGCAAATAAATTTACAAATTAAAATGACAATTATAAGAAGAACAAAACACTAAAAGGATCATGGTCGAATCCACGTGGAGGACGGGTCCAATGACCTTAGTTCTTGCTGCAGCAATTCTTTCTTGGATTCGTATGAAGTAATTAAATATAGTCCTAATCCTTTCAGGTAATTGTCTCCTTATATCACCAATCATTCTTACGAATAAACAAATGGCCAATGATATAGAAATTAAAATTGACGTGTGAAAAAAAATCATGATCCTTTCATTTTTTTGTTCTTCTTATAGTTGTCATTTTAATTTGTAAATTTATTTGCTTGAAAACGAACCGCAGGACGGTTGGAAAGCTTAAAATGTTTAGTGTTTTTTAGTATTTTAAGATATCATGAATTTTAACCTAGTGTGCTGGCCTTATTATTTTCTTTTTAATACTATTTTACACACGTTAATTTTAATTTCTATAGAATATTCTTGTAACTTAATAATCTCTACTATTTTTTTGGTAAATATTTAATATTTTCGTACTCGCTTATTTTTTTTAATTTTTTTTTGTACAAGTTAATCGTCCTTGATGGACAGTCCCTAAGTTGACCCCTTGAAGTCTAAAGACTCACCTGACACTGGAACTCGGCGTCGTCATCGATGTTGGTGTTTTCAATCCGAAGGTTGTATTCTCCATCGGCGGCGTTACCGACCATCGAGTACCTCGGAAATCCCGGAATCGTGGGGTCGAAACCTGCAAACACAAAGAGTTGGCATTTATTAATAATGGAACCGGCAATTACGGAATGTTCTAAATGCACGCACAAATTATCATTCAGACCCGTACAGTAAAATAATATATTCCACTTGTTTGCTGACGAACAGGCGGCCCACAATAACGAGTGCTTCTCTTGTTACTACATCTCTTCGACAACACAGAACATGACGCGGTTCAAAATAAAAGACAAACGGAAGATAAAAGTTTAATAGAAACACAACAGTCGATGATGACTCCGGATTAAAAGGTTGTGAAAACGAATCATAAATTTTAAATCCAGTACGATATTATTCAAGGCGTAATGTCGCTGTGGGCTTTTGACATTTCGGAAAGACATGTTTATTCTCTTGCTTTTGTTAAATATGCTATAATTAAAAATGTACAATGCAATTAGCATGCTCGAGCTCCAGACTTAGCTGCTAAAATTCAATGGAATAGGTTTTGAATTTAAAGAGAAATGGTCTAATACATTAAATTAAATACTTTTTGATATTATAAATATTAATAACAATACATTTCCAATCACGCAATTTACAACAAATTTATTAATTACAGAATTATATTTACTTTATCAGTATTTCAATAGAACAACAATGAATAATAATAATAATAATATTTGCAGAGTACGTGTTGTACCATCGTCCTGTCCGCCACTGATCTGGTGCCTCGCCATTGCACCACAGTCTCAGCACACTAGGACTTCACAAAAACACTTATGCACAGCTCCAGAAGGCTGTGATACTCAACACAACACGCACAGTTAGGAAATTTATGGACACAAATACACATTCTTAACCATTCTTGCACATGTCTTTACACTTGGCAATATGTGCTTTGGTCCTTGACCAGATATGTTGTGTTTGCTGGGGAAACCCAAGATTTGAAACTTTTACATAATAATAAAAGCTATCAATTTTTCAAACTGTAGTTTCTCTCTCTATATTTCACAACTGTAGTCCTTTTTATTGAACGTTACGAGGTTTATAGTAATTCAGCACTAGATGACATATAACTGTTTTTATGCTTAAACACATAAAAATATCAAAGAATTAGAATTTAATAAGAAAAATGATGCTCTAAATATTGAGTGATAATGATAATCTTTTCTTCTTTTATATTTTCGTATTTACTAATTAATGTCATCTTTTTAATAATTGTAGATCGTAATTTGGTAATATGTACAAAAGCAAAAAAAAAAAAAAATATAAATATATTCAAATAAACTTCTAAATAATAATATCCTATAATAATGATCTTTGAAATACATATTGTATTTATATTCTATTTTTATTCAGAAGAACATTTATTTAGATACATGAAGTCGTTTAAGCAAATGACATACGAGTTGGTCTTCCCAAAACTGCCATACTACTAGTGCCATATTACAAGTACACCATAAAACACAAAGTAGTAATGATTCATTAACTGTTTGTCTATAATTTTTCAGTTTGAAGGATTGATTTATATCGTAAATATCGTAGAAAAGTACTTTAATAGATTTGTTTTCTTTCCCACATAACTTCCGTGCCGTGCGATGCAAACATTCAAACAAACATAATTCTGTACCTCGATTTGAGAAAAATACTCACTGAAAAATTAATACAGTCATGATATAAACATTATTTCAATAAGAACTGAATTTCTTTATTCTTCCTACAATTTCTTCAGTCAATTTTTTAAAAGGAATTTTAGACTTCGATTGCATTTCCAAACTGTTTTTGAGGATCAAACACTTTCTGAAACTAAGTTGACCTTTGAAAATGTTCAGATATAAATAAGCAAAAGGTGGATTTTAATACCAAAACATCTGAGTGTTAGCAGTGAAAGTGCACTTAGAGCATTTCAATATTTAACAGTCAAAAATGGGATATTCAGTTATTAGCTTGTAAAAGTAAAACTTCAGAACATTGTTCCGTTGAAAGTAAAGAAAAATATTTTATATTGATGCACTCTCACTTTAATATAGTTGCTATGTTTGATGTCCTACAAAAGTTTAAAATGAAGAGAACTTATTTAAGTGAAAACTTAAATACAGCTTCCGCTTCTAAATTCTTTATTAAAATACCTTGTGTGACCTTACTGTTCCGCAACATTAGGAACTTTGCTTCAAATGAAAGATTAAAAGCACATGAATCTTATATCGCATAATGTTACACAGAGTGGTAGGATGTTTTGAATATGACCTCAATGCTATCAGAGGACAATGCGTCATGTCGTACTTGCGATGTAACCTTCAATAAACCAACGTTGGCTGCTGTGGCTTATTCAGTCCACAATCCAGACTTAAAACCCGTCGAGAATTGAGAAGTAACCATGAAATTACCAGCACTCGGTGCAGCGCGCACTACTTAATTACAGCAAGGGGCTAACTTTGATCATAATTAATGCACACGTTTGGTAGAATGAATTCAGGTGCAAGGGATCGACCTCAAGGCTACGAACGTGTGATAGTGCCCCGACATCAACCCGACACTTTGTTTAGGTAAGAGCGTGAACAAGCAAATGGTTCACCATCATTCGATGACTCTTCACTTAAAATACGTAAATAGAACATGGTAAATTAACGACTATAAATGTTAAATGAATAAATGGAGTAGCTTTTAAGAATAACAGGAAAAATATCAGTAATGTTAAAGTGAAACTACTTCTAACTTATTGAAAGGATTGTGTTACATACAAAAATAATGTCATATGGATTTCATTTCCATAATTAGGTATTGGAAATGGGTTAACTGCAGGATACTACCTCATCATGTTACTATATAGGCTATCAAGTATATGATATTGAAGTGCAACAAATGCACATGACTGTACAATTGGCAGTTATCATTGCCTTTGCTGTTTACTTCTTCGTGAGTTGCGATATCAGTGATCAAAGCCATTTCACTCATTATAAAACATTTTTTTCTTAAATGTTCAATGATTGTTTTCTCTGCAAAGTTTGGAGGAATGAAGCATGAAGTCGAGATGTGTATTCATATCACGCTATTCGCATCAATCATATTCGGCTCTCATTGTTAGAGGGCGCTGCATTGATCTGCCTGACGTTCACGATTGCCTAATTCTCTACGTGAATTCCTTCGTGCAATCAGATTTCATGGTTGGGGTCTGTTGATTAATATTAACAAGAATCTCGTGACATTAAAGACAACGAAAACTGACCCGGAAGAGCTGATGGAATAGCCTCCATGCATAATTCTCTTCCTTACCCCTTCAAAAAAAAATCACACATTTTAATAAAGAGCTTAGCCCAAGCGAAATTATCCTAATTTAAACAAAATTTATTTTCCTAACAAGCAACAGAAATCTCAATTGACAAAATAGATTTAGGAAGTAGGCTTAAAATTGCCTTGACTATGTTGCTTTTCAAACAAGGCTATTAGCGAATAATAAAAATGGCTGCTTAAGCTTAGTTTTCCTTCGGATATAAAAATTCAGATATACATTTCACATACAATGACTTGCAATTATATTTTTCAACCAAATGTGTGAAAACAAGTCTCTTATTTTTGTTTTGTACAGTCCAGTAGTTTTATATAATACCTCTATTGGAGCACGTAAAAATTCATAATTAACTTTATAAAGAATTACAATAATTTTATAGTTAAATCGGTCGCGGAAATATCTTGTAATAATGTAAAGCAATGCTATGTGAAAATGCTAGCCGGATTTAAAATCGGAAAATTCTACATTAAGTTATTTGACAAATGGTTGATATTACAGAACCAAGTCTCTGCTAGATTCTTATTAGAGATATAAATGACTATTTGAAGATATAATATTTCAACACGGATTATTTTTTTCTCAAGTTTCTTAACTGGCGAAATCTTTAACTTAAATAATGAACATATAATATTTCTTTATCTTCCGTAGTAAGAAAACTATTAAATGAAAATAATTTCTATTAACTTTTGAATTGCGGTTTCTCATTGTAGTTTTCAACGCTTTACGTTATCGTGTGCTTTATTACCCACAATCCCTTAGGTGCAATTGAAATCTAAGTTATGGATGGTCTAATAATTATAATCGGAGAATGATGATGGGAATTCCGTTTCTCCCAAGATAACCATTTCCGCACTGCCTATATAAGTAAGTCATTAGGATTACGTTCTATTTTTTCGTCCCTGTTCTGATTCTTATTTAATCATTGGGCTGAATACTGCTGAGTTGCCACTTGCCAAAGGGTCACTTTGTCTTTGCTGTCGCCCTTTGTCTCAAAGCGGCCGATTGCGCTCTTCTTGCGACGTCTCCATAGGCCTATTACTGAACACAGACTCGTGTCTTTGCGAAGGTTTACAATGGAAGACTGGAGTTTATCGGGGCCACGACCCCTTCGGGAACTCTTCATCTCTGTCCGAACGCCCCCGGCGGAGATCGCGTCTCCTGGATGGCGCCATTGGGGCTCGGTAGGAATCAACTCAACGGGAGACGCTGTCACCTACCGGATCACAAGGGAAACAAAACCACGTTGCAATTCTTGGAACTTTTTTTTGTAGTAGGATAAAAATCAAAGCCTCTCTGAAAAATATGGACTGCTTCTTATTTACTAGTTTCGACATCGACAATTCCATAGAAACAAGAATGGAATCAATTTAAGAAATGCTTTTAGGTTTTTCTGATTTTTATAATTTGTCATTATCGAAGCTGTTATTTAAGGGTCCTCTTTTGTAAGATCGTAACACAAATCGCAATTGCCCGTTAGAATTCACATCGGAAAACCCAAATAGAGCAAATGAACAAAATAGGTAGTACAATTCCGCTTAATAGATTCCAATAGGCAGGTTTTTATCAATCAAGAAAATACAGAAAATTAAGACACCAATTATTTTGATGACAATTTTTCCATTTCTTCAAGATGTCGTCGAATCACACAAGTTATATTAAAGAAAACATACCTAACAATGTTCTATAAGTTACTTTTAGGTCATATAAAATTAACTAACGTTTATCTTAAAATGTAATGATTAATCAAAGTGAAAAGTTACTACTCACTGAAAACTAGTACACTTGTGACATGGCACTTCCACTTGAGCTAAATCCTAATAAAGCAACTGAAATCATTGCTTG
Organism: Thereuonema tuberculata; assembly: GCA_023159025.1. Lineage (NCBI taxonomy): Eukaryota > Metazoa > Arthropoda > Chilopoda > Scutigeromorpha > Scutigeridae > Thereuonema > Thereuonema tuberculata. The sequence goes on from JAFIDM010005346.1 coordinate 38,948,326, forward strand.
TACAGCGCTAGTTTCTATAGTGAGTGCTACGATATAATAAAGCCGCGATTTGAAATTGCTTCTACGGAGATCAGATAGGCCTAAATGTAGACACCAAATAAAGTATTTTCTTGCTATTAAAATTGAAAATTGTCTTGAAATATCCTCACTGAAGTTCCCTCGTGCCTCCCTAGGGGTCGCGTTCCCAATCAGGGAGTCAACGCTAAATGGATGACCGATATTAAAACGCTTGAAAGCGGTAATTAAACTGTAAAATACATGAATAAATCATATCTTGACCTTTAAATTCCTTCAGGTTTTCCAAGTCGGTCAAAATTAAAGCAAATTTTTCAGATGCTGATTTAGGACCGCAGCTGCAGAAAATCTCCTATTCCAGAACGTCTATTTCCCTTTTTCTCCATTATTATCCCTTCTTTTCGTTTTTTTTTTCTTCCTTCTCTTCGGTTTCTCATTTTCCATGTGTTTGAGCTCTCGTCATTTCTCGTTTACGAATCTGACATCTGTTCGATTTCAGTCTCAATACGGAGTCACCAATGAAAGAAGGTAATTAAAATTTACATTCTAATATTCAGGTACAGCTCTGTTTCCATCGATTTCTTTCTTTTTTAATGATAGAGATGGGCGGAGGTGTGGGTGGAAACTTGTCGAAAGCAGCGGCAACCACTTTCCATTAGTAGGATTAAAGGTAAGAGAAAAGGGGTGGGGGGAAGGGGTATCTCAAAATAAGGGTGGGGATAAGAGCAAGAGGAGATGGCAAATTATGAAGCGGCGGTGAAGAAGAAGAGGGCTTCAGATATACTCCAAATGCAATGACACATAAATCAAAATGACGTTTAATTTCCTAATTCTTCTAATTCAGTACTAATGACAGAACAAACAAAAAAATTCCCTGACAAACGGATAAGAAGGACAACCACGGCTCCGTCTGTTCCTGTATTTCTCACCATAATTATTTTTTTCTTTCACATAAGCGACGTGAAAACAATAACAAAAATGCAGAATTACTTTTCTCCTGTTCTCTTTTGTTCTTTACAAAATTCAAATTAATCTCTCCGGGATGAATGCCCCAAATGAATCGTATCAGTTCTTTCTTTCATCATTCTTCCGATATAATTTTTTTCTTCTTCTTCGTCATCAAACAGAATCAGAAAAGAAAAAAAAAACCAAACAAACAACGAGGTTATTTTTGAAGACGCATCAATTGCATAAAGGGAAAAAGAAAAACCGACAGGAACGCTTATAATGAGATTCGCGGAGCAGCTCACAAAGAAATTAGAATGCAATTCAGTCGATGAGAGAAGATAATAATAAGACAAATAATAAAAAAAAAGCTGACTTTGTCTTCCAATACAGAGTTCTTCAAATCTCTGAAAGCAGAGATTAAAAGCAAGAACTCAATCAATGACGAAGAACTGAATTAAGAATTTGAAGTAAAAAAGAGGTTCACAGTCAACAGACAAGTGCGAAATTAAATGAGAACCTCATTTTCTTAACAATTTTTTTATATTCTACCAAACTGGAAGTCACTTTTGATGAAAACGATGCATCTGGCGTTGCCAAGAAAGTACGGAATTCGTTATAAAGTTACATTCTCGAAAAAAATGAGGAGTTTCTTAGCTTAACTTTCAAAATCTACTGTTATTTATGTTTCACTTTCAATTTCTTGCGTCCATCGTTTAGTCTTTCCATATCTCTTCTACCCTGATTTAAATCATTCTTTAATTTTTCTGAAATCTCTATCTCACTTTGTAGATTCTCTTAAATCATTGTCTTCAATTCCTTCATTCTATACCATCTCCGTAGCTACTTCTGCAATGGTATATAGTGTTTAAGTCGATATTGAACCCAACTTTTTGTATTAAACCAATGCGAATGTAAGGTCAAACTAAGATCCCAGCAAAACAGTTTACAAAACACAGCCAGTTGAGGTTCTTGCTAAAAGTCACTCTCAGATATTTCAAGGTGGGCTGAAAGGTAATCCGGGTTCCATTGAGGGAGAATATAGGGAAGCGTGAGACAGCACGCCCTGCCACTATAAGCGCAACGGATTTCCCGGGACTTAGCCGCAGATGGTGTCGGTCTGCCCACCTTTCAATAACTTCTTGGGACACCCTCCAAGCTTTTTCCAGGCGTAGCCTTGACTTTTCGGTTACAATAGAAATCATCTTCTATCAGTCTTGTTAAGATTCTTGGTTAATTAAGATACAAGTAGTACTGAACTGCGTGCAGTACTACATATAGCAATACAATGAAAACCTTGTAAAATGTCCTTATCTTAACTAGTGAAATAAACAACAACTTCTTCTAACCACGAGAAGGCACAGAAGAAGGGTTTTGAGAATGCAGCACCCATTAGGAAAAGCAAAATTTAAAAGTCAAAACCCACTATTAATTGCACATATCAACTTTTGAATCTTATGTTACCAGCAATTATCTTTTAAAATTTGCTAGATCAAAGAAACCCTAAATATACTATTAGTTGTTTAGTTTAACTCAGAAATAATACTTGCTCCATCCATCTGAATTACTGCTGATCTAATCTAATCAATAAATCCCACTTTAACTTCTTTGCTCGTGATTATTGCAGGATCTAAGTTGAATTGTTAAAAAACTGACTGTTGGAATTCCTATCCACGAAAGCTGAATGTACGAAGTTGTGGCCCAAGAGCATAAAACAAGAGTACATTTGAAATGAAGAATTCACTATTTCGGAGGATTGATTTACCTGACAAAAGAGCAGCGTTTTCTTCAGTTTCTACTTAAGTCATGAATGTAATGGCAATTCGATTTTCGAACAAGCGAGGAAAAAAAAGACAACTAGAGGGAGAAGGGATCAGAAATGGTGTTGTTCGTGCGGGTGTTTCCATTTCCATCAGGGAACAGTAAGCATTCTTATGGTTTTCATCAAACAGGGCGTTTGCCCTTCGGTTTAAAGTGTTATTCCCACTGGGTGAGTGGAAAAGCCGGAACCGGAAATGAACAGCTAATGCTCTAATTCATTCCTCAACCGGCAGGAGCCCTACCGATCGAAGTTAATAAACAGATTCTCCACACTTGAACGACTCTTGCAAGAGAGGAAATTCCTTCTAAAGAGATCAAAGGCAAATAATTGGATTCGCAAATAGGAAACAATCAATAGGACTTCCTCCATCCAAAAAATAGGAATACTAATAAAAATAAAAGCATTATAAAATCAAGCACGCATGTCATCTTCATATTACTTTAGTAAATTAAAAAGAAATTTAATAAGTACAACTTTATTTAGAATTTATCTACATTTTTACTACACCTCCAAACATCATAGCAGCTCCGAAAAAGAAATACAAATGATGAAAATAGTCTTAAAAAATATTATCATTTTCCTGCGCTTAATCGCAGGATGTATTCGTTATAAAACGTAGGTTGTATGCAAATAATGAAAGTCAAGACTATACAAAAATTTATAATTTTATTTTTATTAGATCATTTAAGACGAAATTTTTTTATTTTTCTATGATATCTAATTTATCAATCGGTATTTTTTTCGAAAGATTATGTATTATAATATTTTTGTCAGAACTTCACAACTGACTACGGTTACAGCTATATGTTTTCAGAATTTAAAAGGTTGTAAAAATGGTGGTTCTAGAAGCCATCTTTATTTGGCCAATTGCACTTGGCTTCCGGTTCTAAACCTATAAGAAACTTTTTAACACCTTTTTTTTCTTATTTCATTTTTATTGCTTCCACAATATTACTAACTGGAAGAGGATTTATTATTTTTAATTCGACATTTTAGGAAATAAAAGAATTGTCAGGAGCTCAAAGTTATTCACTCTTTTGTCTGAAATGAGGGAATTAGGCGATGATTGGTGAACTAGGAGAGCTCTCTTCGATCGATCCCAATCTTTTTATTAAACTATGTCAGCATAGGCTTGAAATAAACTCAAAATGGCTCCCCATTTTTACGAACATGATTTGGTTCTTGGTTCTCTCCCCATTTGAAGGTTTATTGTTTTTTATTTTTATTTCATTGTTTGTGGTCAAATACCTTTTGAGGTAGGCTTAAGATTGCCCAGGGTTTTGAATCCCACATTCCCACATTGTTTTTTATTTTGCTTATTTTTAGTTCTGAGGGGTCACTCGTCCCATCATGAATACAACTAATGTAAGTTTAAAAAAAAAAAAACCTTACAAATACAGGGATGTAAGTATTTTTTTTGATATCGATCTCGAAGCGCTAAAGACTACGAAGAAAGGAAGACTGGAGTTACAGGATTTTGAAAAGTTCATTAAAATATTCACCCCATCAAGCAAAGAGCTCATGTGAAGAAGACCGAATAAACTTACTTTTTGAATGCTTGACTGAACTTCAATTATGCTTTCCATTATTTGAAAGAAAAGAAGGAATGAAAAAAGAAAAAAGCGAAGGAAACAAATGGAAATTAAACTCAAATAATCGAATCATAGTTTCAAAAAAAAAAAATACCAGCAATCGATCCCTGATAGAAATCAATTAATATTTTGTAGAATCAACTGAAATTGCAAAACGGAAGCTCCAATCTTGATGACAGATAAATCGAAATAGCTCATTTTGTAAAAACAAATGCTATAATACAGGATTAAGATACCAAATCCTTAAGCCTTCCGCTTGTCGATTTCGCAGCGACTGTTTTCACATCGTAAATCAAGCTGGCATTATCAATTAATTCCCAATACCATTATGCAGCTGAGCTCTGGCGTGATTCACGTCGTGGAGGCTGAACCTATAGGAGGGAGGAAACTTCCAGATAAATTACGTACAGTTGGATGCCAGGCAGTTGTACAGTTATTTCCGGTCCTTCTTATCCAATCGATGAACCTGAAAAATTCATGTGGCAATGACGAGAACTGATGGATAAGGGAGATCAAAAAACACTATTACAGTAGTATCAATAGTTTTCGTACTGTTTAATCTGTGCAGATACATCCAGACAAAATAGCGCCCAAGCCACAATCATTGATTGATGAGAGTTTAGGAATGTAAACATTTATGATTTTTAAATTTCTTTTTAAAAATTAAGAAAAAAAAACCCAACTTTTTTTAAAAAAAAGTTGGTTTTCTGATTAAAGAATGTTTCAGTTTCCTTTTTTTTTAATCTAAGATTTTTTTTGTAGCAATTTTCAAAAAAAATCCTGCACCTGCTCTGGACTCCTCAATTAGACATTAAAATGATTCGGATATTCAAAGACACACAAAGCAATATTCTCCTTCTGAAGGAGTGATTTACATCCTAGTAGAATTTCTAGCAATCATATTTCAGTAATGTCGGGATCCACTTGTGAAGTTACGACAAGGGAGAGGCTCTGAATAGGGGTGCCGTAGTTATTGCTTTAAAATATTTGTTACAACATTAAAAAAACAAAACAAAGACAATACTATTTGCAGTTTATGTATTGTAGCAAGTGAAATATAGAAGAATGGACACATTTTTCCCTTCGGTATTGGACAACTCCGAATCGTTTATTTAAGTTCGCCTCGTTTATTTTTGTGATCTACAGTTGTAATCAAACAAAGAATCCTTAACATAGCGTTTTTATTGCTTAGGGTCCCTCTTTCTCAACTCAATGGCTGCCATCTCAATGCACAACATTCTCTTTCCCAGCTGTTGGCCTTACGGAAAAATCTGAACTTTTTAAAGTAGCTTTTGGACACGCAGATGTAGGATGCTTTGACAGCGTATGACAAATCCAATGAATCAATAAACGACTTATAAACAAAAGATTACTAATATATTTGGTTTGAAGTCTTGAGTTTGTCAGCACTATATTTCAGATGCCAAGTATATTGAAATATTTTGACAATTTATGCCAAACATTGTTATGTAAATAATAGTGAAATGTCTTTACAAAGCTTCAACGCTTGTGCTGAACGTCAAAGATCAAAAACAAACAACGAAATATAATCTTAAAAATCATTCCGTATTTATACTGGCAGCTTCCCTTTTTCTTCTCTCTTTTTTTTCCCCCTTCTCTTTCTTCGACTGTGATTATGTTTTCATTTCAATGGTCAGATCTTGTTCATCTTTTTCTCGATCCAGAACAGTCCATTCAGAGTATTTCCGGATGTAGGTTCCAATCGAAATTGGTACAGCCGAGTCACAGGGTCGTGGCTGCGCAATTGGTTCATCGCTAACCCCTTTGGTTTCGCTCTTCCTGACCCCTGGTGGTGACAGGGAGAGGGTAAGGCTACAAGATGAGCGCAATGAAAGAGGCCTTTCTCCGGACCAACGATAAACCGATTGGCCGGACATCAGCTGCGCAACAGCTGCTCCGATTCACTCATTGTAACCAGCTGCACAGGGCTAGGGAAGAACCACGCATCTGAGCAGCACTTCTCAGAACAGTCAAATCTTCAAACTTCTCCCATTATACATACAGAGGAAACAGGAGATGTAAATGAAGGAGACGAGCTTAGCTTGTTTCAGAGGCTGTAGCACTACAGCTGATAGGAGAAAAGATTTTCAAAAGGTTGCCGTCGAATTGCGCCAGTCTCTAATTAGAACTTCGTGGGAATTAACCAACAAAGCTGGCATTAGCATGGTTAAAATTCTAAAATAACAACACTTATTTCGTCCAGGCTTAGCGTTTGCTTGGAAATTACAACAACTAATTCTGTTATTAGGTAATCCTGGGCAAAGTAGTTTACAATTATATACACTACGATGAACAAAATTCCTGGGATGAAGTAGGAAAAAAAAAAAATAGAAAACTTTTTCTTTAGAAAATTAATTCATCGGCCCTATTCTCTCCTTAATTTACCGAGATGAAATTAATGGAAGATTATAAGCGTAGACTTGATTTCTTTCTTATGATAGGGCTTTCTAGGGCTTTCTTTGTCTAGGGCTTTCTTTTGATAGTGTCAACAACCAATCAATCTACTGGAAATAAAATTACTGACTTACCAAATGAAAACTACCATACTTAAATTTTAATGTCTAACAGATGGATGTTGACGATCCCGTATTTTCGTGATTTCACGTAATTTACGCGAGAATAGTCTCATCACGTCTTCTCACAAAATATTGAAACATTTAAATGAATTATAATACGGGGAAATGCATGAGACTTTTATTACATTTTAATATAGTTTTAATAAATTGAAAATAGTCAATAAACAAACAATAAATTCATTATGTAGCATTTTTCTAGTGACAGATATTAAAAATACTAAATTCCTTGAGACCTGCTGAAGAAGCTAATGGCGAGATCTCGTGTTTTTCGTAATTCTCGCGCAAACGTGATCGTCAACATCCATCTGTTAGACATTATATTCACTGTTTGTTCGTCCTGTTATTTTAAACTAAAAAAAAGTAAGTTTTAACCTAAGTAATAACAAGTGTCTAATCTAACAACAACATTTCCCTCCAAAAACATCTGACGCTGCACCATCTAGACGTAAGGTCTACACAGTAAAGATTTATAAATATCTCTCACTTTGTTTTCGGAGAATTAAAACAAAAACTCCTGTTTTCCAGAAAAGAAAGGGGGAGTTATTTTGAAGCTGAGTGAGAGTAGCTCCAACGTTTTTCTAACAGTGGGAGGGTATGTTTATTTACAACAAACATATGTCATGAGAAAACTTTCAACTGTTCACAAATAACAATGATAAATCTGCAGACAATTTCTTTACACATTTGGGAATCGAATCGAACATAAAAACAAGTCAATAATCCCCGTTTTCTTAAAACCGTTTCCCTAAAAAAAATTCAATTAATAATTATCCAAAAGTTATTAATTAGAGCATTTTAGAAATTCGTAACTTATTCATTAAATCGCAAAATCAGGAGAACCTTGCAAAACGATACTTGAATTAAATAAAGTAATAAAATGTATTATGTGATGCTTTATATTTCTTATTTTGATGCTTTTTTTGTGTGTGTGCGAATGGTTTTGCTGGCTTTCCATACCTTATAAGCTGACGGAGTAAATCTGGTAACTGAGTAATAAGAAGGACGAACCAGCTATCCCGGATACCCATGGATGACAGCTCGAAGTGTGGTTGTGAAAATTTACATTTTTTTCCTCTCTCACAAACATTCATTTTTAGCTTTTTATTTGTTTCTATGTCTTTTGTCCTTAATATAACACGAAAACCGGATGCTCTTAACTCTTAATCACATTCTTCAGAATTCTATAAGGCGAGTATTTACCGAGATGTGAACGCGAACAAATCTTGTTTGCAAACATCTTGTGTTTTGCCTCCTAATCTACGGATGTTCTCTATCGCCAGTTAAAATTTTATTGGAAGCTCTGAATACGATGCATTGTTATCAAATAATTAGGTTCGTTAAAACTGATCCCAAAGCAGTTGGAGCCACAGCCTCAAGTAAACAAATTAGGTTCTAACGGAATTTTGTCGTAATTAATTTGGATGGCTCAGTCAGCATTAAAGCACGAGGAACCTTTCTTAAAAATCGACAAATTCCACATAACTTCGTTCCGTTCGCTCCGGTTTTAAATATAATGAAGGAAAAATAAGAGAAACAAAAAAAAGAAAAACACCCAACATTTCTCGCAAATATTAATTGCGGTCGATGACCATTAAGGTATTCGAATAATAAAACTGATCATTAAAGTAAGTCCAGTCTTCATATGAAAAACACATTCTGAAACTAATAATCGGAACTTGGTAAATCTGAGCCCACTTTGAATTTTAAATCACGCTGAGTAGGGTTTGACCACATTTCCTAGCCACAAACGAACATAACAAGGGCATGACAAGGCAGAATTAACACCCAGAAACTCACGATTGGAAATCACTCTATCTAATAGGCCAAAGGTGGGAATTAGGTGCTGCAGAATTATCACAATAACACATTTAGGTTTCACAAAGAATTAAAGCCGAGTTCACAAAATATTAAACGTACTTGATTTACAAGCACAGAGTTACAAATTTTTGAGGAAAAAAATACGTTTTCGATAACGGAAAAAGGTTATGAGAAAGTCGATTTGTGGTATTAATATGAAAATATAAGATGTTGTTTGAAATAGGTAGACATAAGAAATGTTAAATGATAAAAATCTTTTTACGTTAAATCAAAAGACTTAATCTCTATCTCCAGACAAATGGTTTGGCAAAACTTATCTTTATATTGTACTTATAAAGGACCCAAATCAATTTTCTTCAGCCCGTTATTAAACATTTTATCTCCTAGTTTGGTCCTGAAGGAAGAGTGGGACATCATACTATATAGATCCTTTTCTGAGGGATTTTCCCACTCCGAGATGAGATTATCTCGATATTTCGGCCCAGGTGCCTCGGGCCTTCTTCGGGAGATGTATATATATATATCAATTACATCAAGGTGGGCACAAGTCGTCTCCTACCAGTCTAGCAGTGTTCTCACCATAGCTCGGAATGAACAACTCATCCGAGAAACTATAACAATGAAAGTTGTTAGATTGCGCCCACCTTGATATAATTGATATAGATACATCTCCCGAAGAAGGCCCGAGGCACCGGGCCGAAATATCGAGATAATCTCATCCCGGAGTGGGGAAATCCCTCAAGAAAAAGATCTATATAGTACATTTTATCTCTTGATTTTAAAAAAGAAAAGGCGGCCTATCCTGAATAGTCTAGGCCGCTAGGGAACTAAAACCCATACCTCTAAAGTAATATTAAATTCGGATTTAAGTAATTAGAATGACATCTTCGAGTTAATCTAAAGCAAAACATATCAGTTCATTGCAGATATTATTATTATTGAAATAAGTTCTGCAAAGAACAAAGGCCAGAAGAATTGGAGAGAAGATCTCTACGGATAGAGAACGGAATAAAAAAATAATAATATTGGAATCTGAACTGCAGATCTTCTGACCCTGCCAAATCAATTCAGCTACTTGACGATGACATGTACGACATTAAAATTTCTATTACTCTCTGAATTACGGCCAAAACGAGTTATTACCGAAATGGAGATGATTTTTTCACTCGACAGAAGTGAGAACTTATACGAGATGAAACTCGAGATGTGCCCTTCTCGTGTGGTTTTTGTCACAGGAGGTCCACAGTGCAGGAGACGGCGTCTCTCCTCGACCGTTATATTATTTTTGGATAGACCAGACTGGCGCCTTTAATAAATCCATATTTTTTTTAAAAAAAAGACCGTTTAAATTCTCTTGTGACTACAGTGATTTTGCACAATAGTTTAAATAATTAACATTTGAAAACTTATCGTTAACTAATTCACGCAACGGCAATGATGCAGAAGAGTTATCCCATAGCACGCAATGACAATATTTGGAATCACTCATTCGCGTTATGGCGATATAATTGCGACATTATTCAAAATTTTACACCGACCGAAACAAATTAATAACATGAGGGAAAGGTAAACATTACAGCCTAAATTTTCTAAATCCGTCTTTGCCATTCTGTTCTCGTAAAAATTCCGCTACACACTGTAAAATAACCCCTTTCTAACTGCACTGTTATTTTAGGAGCATAACAGCGATAATTAAAAGGTACAAACAGGCCATAGGATTATTCGTAACGACGAAACCTTCCATTATCATAAAGTGCTGGTTATCACTGAAAACGATTCGCGCAACAAAGCAAATTAACTAACGGAGTTAACTGGACGGGGCAAGCGTTAATAAAACTCGATTCGTGAATTAGAGGTAAAACCTGCGCGAACCAACACCCTCGGAGTGCGGGGAATGCGAGCACCACGCAGCAAACTTGGAGGCGAGCTTTGCCGAGATGGCAGTCAAAAATCCGGCGCCCCTTACCCCGCTCCGCCCGTGCTGCTGCAAGCGGCATATTGATCTCGTTCCTCGTTTTGCCAATCGGTGGAGTTCACACGGATCTCCACTCCTTCCAGTGCCGATCGGGCGCACAGTTTAATGCGAGACTTTATGGGCGAGACGATGTCTTTAATTAACCGAGAATGCAGATTATATTGCCCGGTTGCCGAAAATATGTAGCCCGTTCATTTCAATGCGCGCTCTCTCTCTCTCTTACCATTTCTCTCATTCGCTCGTTCGAATATTGCTACCACTGCAACGACCAGAGAACGGTAGATACATAGACAGATTGGGTTTCCCCTCTTGAAGAATCCGTTCATCAGTCATTCCATGTGTTCATTATGATTGCACTTACTCTGCGAGCAAACACATTATGATGCACACAGTTTATCGGCACTCAGAGCTATCCTATGATCTGACAAAGTCCCTCGCTTGGCGGTTCGTTGTGAACTGTTCCCTTTTAAAGTAGACTTGTTTTAAAAGCTCTCCTTGTATATCATTAAGCACTAATTAGGGAATTAATTAGCGTCCATTTTGAAGCATTATTGGTGATCACACGAAATTGAGCGAAGACTTAGAAAAATCTCTCCACCTTTTGATCTTCCTCCCGATGAGTATCAAGAAAAAAAAAAATGCTGCGAGGAAATAAAACAATATTTTTATTCTGTTAATGCTACTGCTTGGGATTTGGTACAACAGAGATTAAAAACATTTGATTTCTTTTAGTTAAGATAATGCGTAAGGATTAAAAAATCACTTCAGTGACTTCACTCCATTTTTATTTTTTGGGGATCGACGAAATTTTTAATAAAAATCCAACTTGTTTTGCTTCGATCGAAACTAGAAATATTTCCATTATCAGCGGAGGTAGACATAAAGGAAAGAACTTAGGAGAGTAAAGGAAAAGATATCCTTTTAATATTAATATCCCTTAATATCCTTTTATTGCAATTCAACCTTTCAATTCATGGGGTATATAAACAGTAAAAAGATAAGATACTTCACTACAGGCCTGCATATTAATAAGCACTAATTAAGGAATTAATTAGCGTCCGTTTTGAAGAATTATTGGTGATTACATGGTCCTTGGGTGCGAGGGAGATTAAGACTCCCAGCGATTCCCAGCGATTCTCCAACAATGGGACTAGTTGACGCCCACAAAAAACAGTAGGCCTACATTTTCTAAAACCAAAATATTAAAATCAATAATTTTAATTAATATATTAGGTGAAGTTTTTCTAGCCATATTGATTACGACTTTTTTTTTTGTATCAGTAATTTTTGGTAAAATAGTTATAATAATATAAATAGTAATAAAAATATTATTGGTAAAAACCGCATTGAAATGATGGTTCGACTTCAAAATCACACATTACATCAGTCCAAATCAGAAACTGTTTAAGTTTACAATAGCAAGACTAATTTTTATCAGTCATCATCACAAATAAAAATGATAATAGAATGACGAAATACAATTTCATCTGACCGAACAGGTCATTTAGAAAACAAACTTCGCCATCCAGTTCGAGTTGTTGTTTGTCTAAATTTTTGATAATTTGTCTGAGAAATAATTTTAAGACAGACATTGTTCTTAAGATATGTCTATTTTTACTCGTTGTACAGTTATAAGCCTTATTAGCAGACAGCAGTCAACGGGAACTTAAAAATAATTACGAAGAAAAAAAAAAAAGATCAAGTCCACAGGAGACATCCTGTCTTCAGTTAAACCCCTGAGGCTTCTTGTGTTTACGATTCAAACTTTTTCTTTTTTTTCTTCTTCTTTTTTTTTCTTTCTTTCTTCTGTTTCTGTGTTCTTGCTACTGCTCTTTCCTCCTTATCTCGCAATTTTGTCACGACAACGAAGGAAATGGTAGAAGAATATGAAAGAAGTTAAAAGACAAAAAAAAAAGGACCATTTTTTTTTTCTAAGTTGACGTCACCACAACATGGGAAGGCCGGACTCAACTAAGGAAAGGAGGAGTTTCACGAAAGAGGGAAATTTTGTTTAAACTCATTCTCGGCATTTGTCTGCTCAGTTGGATAAACATTGAGATTTACAGGAATACAAAGAAGCAGCACCGGTGTAATGGGTGGGGAAAAGACACACCATTAGTTTTACTGAGAAGTGTGAAAAAATACGAGAATGTCTCTTCCCTTTTCTTTCCTTTTTCGGTTTCGTTCTACCTCATTTGTCCTTTCACGGAAAAGCGTTAAGACCCTACTCTCAAGAATCCGTGGCGAATTATTTGTTGGAAACCTTGTGAAGGATGCGATGGTCGCCAGTGAGGAAAGCTCTATTGCAGTGAGAAACATAAACAACAACAGCAACAAACAAACAAAAGTAATAGTAAGGTTTTGAAGATTAATTTATCCCTCTTAATTTTAATATATTAGTATAATAATATATAATCTTGTAATCCAACTTTACATTAGATTTGATTGTCTTGAATAGCAGGAAAGCCAAGCACTGCGACTTTAGATGTACGCAGAAAATGAAGAAAGAATGGAGGCAGTATTTCAGGGAAAATGGGAGAACCCCGAGAAAACCTGCCAAGCGCGGATCGACCACAAACACGAAAGTAAAAAAACAGGGAAAAAAAAGCTGTTACCTCCAATCAGATTAGAACCCGGTAACCATATCTGCAAAGGCTAGCGTTTAACCGCTGCACCACACCAACACTTCCATTGTGGCGACAGAAGTGAGTTAAGAAGCCGATACTTGAAAATTATACCAAAGCGTCAAGGGGATTTAATCAGGAGAAGGGGAGAGATGTATCCATGTTTCATTTTAGCCTGTTTTACCTCGGGGTACTAAAGATTAATTCCGCGAAGTTTGGTGCAGATTGGTCAAAGGGTCTAGGTGTGTATAGCGAACAAACAAAAAAGCAAACTTCCTCTTTTATAATCAAAAACTACAGATTTAATTTTCTAAATTATTAACATTAAATAATAATCCAAATAAACTTGATCCTACAAATTTGTTTTGACAGACGAGAAATGTAAGAAAATGAGCAAGAAAAACTTTTCATAGAATAAATTAATTTTCAACTCAAAAGCCTATCGTTCGATTCTTTTTTCAATCTCTCTTAATTTATTTCTTGTTAACCGCTGGAATATTTCGTCAGACGACGACGGAATTGAATTGTGAAAACACAATTACGCTCCTTTTCCATTTTGTAATAAACATGGTTCTCTGTGTTTCAGCCAATCAATCCCCCTGCATGTGTTCAGCTGCTGTTTATCCAATGTCTCGAAAATGTTCTTGCCTACCAACCTGGTGATGGAAAACGGCTTTGAAAACATGAACCAAAGAGGGAAATCGTGTAATATTTACACAGACGATCCGGCATCACTTAGGGCACGAGAACACGGGCAAAGGCGAGAATATTTTAACAGGTATACCAAATAAGAAGTCCGAGATGTTTTTGAGTTACAGATAGGTTCTCAAAACATAAAAATATATATCTGGATAACTTCGATAAAACAAACATTTATATTCATTTAAAAAAATACATTGAAATTTAATAATTAGTATTCGGTATCTAATTTTTACACCTGAATTTTTATTAAGATTTTTAAAATTTTAGAATTTTATTTAAAATTTTTAGTGTATTTTTCTCTTTAAATAAATCTATCTTTAGCTATTTAACTTATGTAAAAATAATATTTGATTAAAATTTACGCCAGCCCACACAAAAAAGCATTTAACACATTTAAATTGCAACGTTTCAGCTGGGCCAACCAGCCATTTACAAGTAAATTTCAACAGCAAGTTTTTAAATTTATGTTTTCATTATCTACATTTATTTTAATTCCCGAAACAGTTGTACTTTAATATTAATTTAAAGAGTTAAACAAAAAGTAAAGAGTAAAGCAATAAAGTGCAATAGTAAAATGTTTGTAACTGAAACTGAAACATGATGATATAGCGCTGCAGTTTAGTGCCTTCGAATTGTTTTTGTAATCCGAAATCTATATATTCAAAAGAAAACATTAGCTTTTTCTGCCCGCTACTCCTCTAAAACCATAAGATACAAATACAAATGAGGTATCAAATGTTAGGTAAAATATTGAGGATGGCTACTTTTTATTTTTAATCTACTCGGGTCAACCGGAAGTCACGTGAGTTAAGGTCAACTTCTCAACCATTCATTTTTCGTGACATGTAAAGACAAGTTGTTCCTCTCATTGAGATGAAGTCCGGTCGCTGTCAAAGGTCACGTGATTGAGAAAATGATCTCCGATTCTAAGGTCACGTGATCACTAAAAATTTTCCAGGTTTGCTAGTTTCTGAATAAATAAAAACGTAAGACTCAATAACACATTTTTGCCGAAGAGGTTCCCGTATCGATTATAAACTATTCAACAATCTTTTTTCATTAATATAAAGATGTGCATTTAAAGTTATCAGCAATAAGACTTAAGTAATATTTTTATTTATAGAGCCTATGTTCGGTTATTTATTTATTGTTATTTTTTTTATTATTTATTAAAGCTATATTTTCAGGCTCAAGAATTCTAAGAAAAAAAAAAAAAAAAAAAAAAAATGTCTGGATCAAATATGAAGTAAAATCATTTTAAAAGTCATTTGAAACAACGTTTGCATTGGGGGAAAAAAGTGGATGCCATTTCTTGTTGACTGACTTCCTCCCTCACCTCTTTCTTTTCAGCTAATGTGACTTAACGGAAATGTTTTAAAAACAGTCGCTTCACAAAAGCAGTTAAGAGATCTCTTAAATCCCTCATCAGCATAAAAGTATTAACACATTCCCTCTCTCAATGCCCTGACCTAATTCCCAATTTAACAAGTTGATGGTAATGTCGTCGTTTTGCGTTAATCTGCTAAAGCGAGCAGGGACCTCTGAAAGAAAAAAGCGCGGAGGGAAGAAAAAAGAAGTTGTCGAAGCCGCTGTAGGCAGCAGTAGCAGCCTCGACGGATGAGTAGCTGTGTTTGCTCAGCTGTTTGAAGGTGGGCCTACGATTAATACGGGACTGTGCATTGCCTAAAACAAAGCGGTCCGCATCCCAATTAAGTCTAATTTAACAAAGCAAGCAGAGATGACATACGGCGATTGTAAGAGATCTCCCGAAGTGAATGGAATGGCAGAAGGGAAAGACGAAGAACAACACAATGGGCCATTTCGAAATGAAAGAAATCACTGAAATGAACAAGTGAATACCGACAGAGGACTTTAAACAAACAACTACAATGAAGAAAACAGAAGACCCGGAGGATAATGTAGATTCATCGTTGTATCTATGAGATTTTTTTTTTCGAATGTAAGTAAATAAAAAAAAAAAAATGACATTGAAATTATAAGAAATTTTACTTAAATTAAATTGAAGCAATTAAGCACAGGTAATCAACATCAGAGAAAGCACTGAGTTAACTGTATACGAATGGTAAGTTTCATTTCAATTTTTTTATTACCTTTCTGATTCTTTTATGAATTTTATTAGTGGTTTTAAAATGAACTTAAGCTTAATAATGTAAGTAAAAATTGAGACGGATAGAATTTTTCATGGAAACTTACAAATGCAGTGATAGATTACCGTATCTTAAGTTAAATTAATTTTAATGTTACCTGTATGGAAGTTCTATCTTTACCGGAAATCCGATTAAAAAAAGAAGGGATCAGAATTAATCCTACATTAAAAGAACAATTACGTAGAAAAAAAGTCTTTGGAAATTAAATATCATTAAGTATTGCTACTCGTTTTAATTAGAATTTAACAATCAGGTCGAATTTAATTGCATCTATGACTGCATCGAGCAGAAGAATGATCATCAACAATTGTGCAATAAATTTCCATTTTCTATTTCCTCTACGAACTCACGAACGTTTTCTTTTTTTTTTTTTTTTTCTTGTGAAGGCGACGAGTTAAATTCGCGCCTTGAAGTAGAACACTTTTGTTGAGATGACAAGGGCTGGCTGTAAATATACCTAGAGTCCTAAATAATTTCTCTCCATAGCCAGTCTAGTTAAATTGAAGTTGCGTGCTCGAGTAACACGACAAATGTCACAGAGGGGGGAAAAAAAAGGAAATAGAAGAAAAAAAAAATCTTATCCGATAATAAACAAACTATTTAAATATTGATCTGGTTGTTTCAGCGATGTTTACACGTTATTTCGTAGTCATTATTTAAGGCGAATTCTCAAGTGAGAAGCGACACAGCTTGAAGTCAGCCGAGCGCCGCAAGATGGAGCCACAAGTAGTGTGTCATGGCAGCGATCTGTTCTTCCGGCAGCTGCGGTCCTCGAGAGACCTCTGTCGGCGATGATATTCTTTTGGAATATAATTGCTCCAATCTTCATTTGGGTCTCGGGAGAAAGATGCCGAAGGGGTGGCGGGGAGGAGAAACAAGGGGGAGGTGGGTGGCTGGATGTTGAGATGGGAGTAATCGCAAAACAAGTGGCAATTTTCTCATCAGGGCGATGATGGGATCAGGAAAGGGGTGCTACAAGTCTTAGCGTGCGCGTGCATCACTGAGGGAACACACCCTGCAAAAATCATTACGTGTCTCTTATAGAGTGTATAGGATTGACTCAAACTGCTCCCTTCAAAAGAATGATTCATTCATGGAATAGCTTGTAAAGAAATAAATAAATAAACCCAAAAGGAAGCCATCACTCAATCACAACAGACGTCATTTGCATAAGATTACAACTAATAACAGCGTATGATGTTGCCTCGAACTACGAGAGTCTTTCAACATTTCCTGTCTTTTATTTGAAGAACATTGACAAACAAACATTTGTAGACAAGAAATTACATGAACACATCTAAGACACTAACGCCTTTCTTGGATTGGGAAAACTTTTTTTTTGCATTAAACTGTAAAGAAAGTTTTCACGACAAATAAAGAAACTAAAATAAAAAAACAGTTTTCCCTTTTTAAAGAGATTTAATGTAAGGATTAGGTAACATCTTAGTTGTAAGATTAACATAATCTTACTTACTTGTTAGTATAAAGCAAATGTTAAATGCTAGGATTATAAAAAGGAAGAATACAGAAATCTGAAATATGCACAGAATCTGAAAGATTTGACTTGTTAATTCCATTTCTTTCGTGATAATACATAATAATCTTTGGGTGCCATGCAGGAAAGTTCGATATTAACCCTGGGGAAAAAAAAAATGTTGTGCATTTTCTCCAACTAACAGACTTTAATTCAGATTTCAAACCACGGATATACCTCAAGAAAGCATTATTTCAAAAAACAAACAAATTTCAAACAATTTTCAAAAGTATATATTTGTTTTCACATTAAAAAATAGTTCTATTAAAATATTTTCATAATAAAATAGAACTGCAATTTATTACAGAGATGACCAAGGCCCTTGTCCTGGGCCCCGCTCCTTTTCGGGCGTCCCCCTACGTAAAATAACTATAAAACTAATAAAAATAAAAATGGAGAAAAATACATAACATCCCCAACTCCAAAGGAAATGCTCTGAGTAGAATCACAGAATTTTCTAATAAGGGCCCGCGAAGTATATTTGCCCCTGGCCTCGCAAATACTAGGAAGGTCCTGGAGCTGCGGGATTGAAGATAAAAAAAAGAAGATTCTTCTTGTGCTTTTTCTTTACCACTTCTAGAATGCACCAGACGTTGTTGGCCAGGCGTAATGATCATACTGAATCCCACTCTCAATCCTTAATGTTTGGGGTCCCTTTCTATTATCTCATTTACGCCATCCGTAGTATTATTCTTATCAAATTATTGGTAGCGGAATGGCATTAGTAAAACAAAGGGCTCAGTTCGTGAAAAATCTTATTAGGTTGTTTGTAAGTTCACTCAATTCGGTTTTGTTAGAGAATAGACTGACCTCTATCTAGAGGCTATAGCTTCCTACCATACCAGAGTCATAAAGTGCACCTTTTATTACTGCCATCTTGCGCTTAGGAGAAGGAACGTCTTCATAAAGTCCAACTGAAAATGCATATTCAGACAAATGCCTCCCAGTGCTCTTCTGGTCATTGCCATGGGAGAAGCAATACCCTTCATAAACAACAGAGGGCAGCAGCTGCATTGTGGGCAGTCAATGAAATTGCAAATATAAGCCTTTAAAAATCAGTTAACCATAGGTAACTTTTTAAGGCTTATCTTTAATAACAATAACAACACGGTTTTATTATTGTTACTGTAAGAACTTTTCTCTGTTTGCCTGTAACTTTTTATAAAAAAATAACTAACGGTTAATAATAATTAATAAATTTTTGAGGTTTTTAAATAGAAAATTTTAATTAAAAATTTCTAATTAAACTTCTGTAAAGGAATTTATTTACATCGCTAAGTCTAATATTTCTAGGCATTATGACGCCTGGAAACACAAATTAATAAATTTACCTATTTCGTTAAAAGAAAATTAAATTTAATAATGAAATTATTTTCATCCAAAACATACCGGAAGTGTATTCTTTGGACCAGATAATATTGCAGAAATGGTTACACATGAATAATAAAGTGTTCAACGTAATTTTTCATATTAAACTAGCAACCCGGGAAAATTGGATTCTCCCATCGTGCGACTGCTTTCTCACAACTACCCGATAAAAGTGGATTCTCCCAACCCACGACTGCTTTTAGAACCAGCGAGTGCGTCTATGACATATTTTAATTTTTTATATAGAGTAGTATGTAGTTCCCATGGCCTAAAGGATAAGACGTCTAACTACGGATCAAAAGTTTGCAGATTCGATTCCCGTAGCGAACTTGTAGAAATTACTTCTGTTTTCACAAATCACAACAATTGCGCCGGACCGACAGACAGAGAAATAAAAGATTTTAGTAATACAGATTGATAATACATTGATATTACATTACATTGAAACTAAACAAACTAAACAGATTCCATGTAAAATATTCATAAAAAAATATTCATATAGCGTCGTTATATCTACGCTAATGTTTTTTGTATTCTTGTCTTGGCAGATGTTTCCAGTGTTTATCTGGATAAAGCTACAGAACTGTTGCAGTCAAGTTATGCAGGGAAAAAATATACAAATAAAAGAAGGACCAAATTAAAGTACAGTGACGGGGAAGCCATTATGCTTCAGAATTGACACATTTAAACAGCTATTAAATTAGAATGTGTTGTCTACGAAGGATGCCTATGAATAATGGTTTCTTTCTAAGAATGAACTATTAATGCAGTGTTATTAATATTCGTCTCACTTTCCTCAGAGTAGAACTAAGAAATTTTTCATTTTTCTTGTGCTGATGTCATCGCAGGATTAGGCTATTTCTTGATAACGGTTCATCTTAATTCTTAAGATTACGAGGCCTTTTTTTCTTTTTCTTTTTTCTTTTCCCGTAATGCCGCAGCGACAATTTTGAACTCATTGTGCGGCATTTGCAATTCTGAACCATTATGTTACAACGTTCGCCCCAAGAAAAGAAGAAGACAGCAGCCGGCAGTAATTTCAAAGAAAAAGGAACTATCCAGACGACAGTTGGAAATCAACAGGAAGTGGACTGTGATTAAGAAAAAAAAAATAAGAAGTGTTTTTCATAATTATACATTATTATACAGAGGCGCTCGTATCAAGGTTTCCTTTCCTTGATAATTTCATCGCGTTCGAGCATTTTTTTTTTTTAATCGGTTATCAGCACTGATGCGGTTTTTTTTAAATTACCTTACCCTTGCTTACAGATGAGTTTTAAAAAGCGAAAGTGAATGATTAAGTAATATGAAATAATTATATCAAATAACTTGAATGCATTTTGTATGCTTCAGCAATTTTCTTAATTCTTCAATGAATACAGCTAGAAGTTTATACT
Source organism: Thereuonema tuberculata (assembly GCA_023159025.1). Taxonomy (NCBI): domain Eukaryota; kingdom Metazoa; phylum Arthropoda; class Chilopoda; order Scutigeromorpha; family Scutigeridae; genus Thereuonema; species Thereuonema tuberculata. The sequence goes on from JAFIDM010005346.1 coordinate 38,968,883, forward strand.
CTAGAAGTAAGCAACAGTTCAAATCGAAACATACACGTAATGGATTTTCATTCTAAATGGATATCTCAAAAGTTTGATATTGAAATAGCTATTATATTAAAAAACAAAAAAACCTTTTTATTAATGGGATGGTAGGACAGCTGTTAATTTACATTGCTAGAATGTAAGCTAGAATTTACATTGGTTGATGATCCAGGGGCGATTGATGAAAAGTACGTAGGCCTATTACAAAATGAAGAAATACCCAAAAGCATATAAATGTACATTACTAATTGGGCAAAAGTAACAACTGTATCGGACTCGGTAGCCGAGTGGTAAGGTTCGATCTCCGGCCTCGGCGGAGGCCCGGGATTTTTTTCCATGTTCCATTCTCCTTGAAACGGGTCCTAGGGTCTACCCAGATTTCTGTAGAATGGGTACCTAGTTTTTTTTTGTTTTTTTTTTTCCGGAGATGAAAGGCAGGCGGGCGTCGGGCTGACCACCCGACTTCAACTTATTCCGGTTGGTCACGAAGCGCCGAGAGCCTTAACTCCCGCGACCCCAACGGCCTACTTTGCTTATTGATTGATATTTAAATTTCATGGCGTTAATTTAATGAAAAGTGAAAATAAAACAAGCCCTCACAAAACGTGCAGAATAGGAACTACTGAGCACAGAAGTTTTGCTTATAATTCTAACACTGAAATCAACTAAATAAAGAAAGGCTCAAACAATCAAGGCATTAACTGCTTTTTTAAATTATAAAATATGGTGTGGTTTTTATGTTTACGTAAATTGATCGTCATTAAATTTACTGTTCTCCAATTGTGAAAATAGCCTTTAAAAAACAAAATAATTGCACTTTTACATAGTGAATTCATTACTGATGAAAAGGCATTTCGTGTCGAAAATGCCATAATACTCATTATTTAATGAGTCTGTCTCATGACGACTGTCTCATGATTTTCATGAGAAGTTTACGAACGCGGAGCAACTCAAATTAAACCCGAGGGGGTGTTAGCGAACGAGAAGGATTAAGCAGATGCAAAGCCGAGATATAAGATTTATGACTCGGGAAAAGACGCATAAAAACACGATTTAAATGGAAAGGTTATGTTAACTTTTATGAATGCTCTTATTATGTTGTCGCCAACAATAAAAGAAAGTTCTATTCGCGGTACGAAGGGTACAAAGCACCGACAATGTAAGCCATTTCCTCCTTATGCTTCAGAAGGCTGTTTTCCACGAATTACAAACTCAGAATTGCTTTTGCTTCAAAAAATTGCTCTTAAAAAAAAAACCCGCATTTTTTCAGCCTTGTTTCTTAGCAGAAATAACTGATTGTTAATTCGTCTGTCTATTTTGCCTAAGTAAGTTACGCTTTGCCAATATTTTAATGGTTAAACTAAATTCTGCTAATAATCTAAAGGAAAACTATTCGGTTTTTCAATGAAAGACATGTGAAGAAGTGGATCAATATAAGAAAAGGATCAATATAAGAAATTATCAGTTTTGAATGTGTAATTTATTTTAATCAGAGGTGCCCGCCCCCCCTCAAGGATCTGAATGAGGGGGCGGGGGGGGGGCTTGGCCCACATTTGCATTAGGGCCCAAAATTTCTAGCTACGCCACTGGTTGAGTGCGCTGAAATCGCTTAGTTCCATTTCATTCATTGGCGTAGCCAGCATAACTGGCGCCCGGGGCACAATACCTTTTTGGCGCCCCCCACCCCCGAAAACCTGAAAAACATAGATTCTCCAAATCGACAACCAAAAAAAAAAAAGAACGACTTTACACTCTTTTTGATTTTTTTGACCCCTCCCCCCCCCCACCAAATTTTAATGGCGCAGTCTGCACCGTGACTCCCCCGCGTGGGCACCCGTGTTTTAATTATCAGGATCATTATGTCTCTGTGAGCTAAAGTGACAATATTGAACATGAATAAGACTTTACAACATTTTCTAATCCTTTATGGTTGTTTTTGAGCGTTTTTTTTGGGAAGTCTGCTAATGCAGACACAATATAATAAATCATTTCAACGGAACACCAGGAACCTACAGAACCATTACTGGCAGTGTAAATGTCAAAGTGTTTTACTACAGAAAACCAGATGCGAGAGACTTCTAGAATCGAAAGTATAAATTTTGTTATAGATGATCTCTGTAATTGGAGGGGGTTACAATTAGAAAATTAATCGTCCCTAATTTTGAAGAAAATCATTGCTAAGACGTTTAAAATATTTCAGAGATAGGACGAATAAAAATTAATAAACTTAGAAGCGTATCTACTATAATTAAAAAAAAAAAAATTTAGGAAATAGGCCTACATAACGATGCGTTGATATTCACGTTGTCAATGTTGTTTTTGTCATTTCACTGAGAAATCTTTGTAAAATTCCAATAAATGGTAAAAATGAAATAAATTATTAATTTCTAAGTATAGAAATAAAATACGTTTTTTTCGAACTTTTATATTCATGAAAAAAAAAAAAAAAAATGAAAGCGTAAATCATTATAACTGTTTAAAGAGACCTATTCAGTAGTACTTTTTATCGAGAGAAAGGTTAATAAAAAGCTGTCTTCTTTCGCGGCGATTCTGGAGACTTGAATTCTTAAATCCTTGTAATTATGTGCCTCTAGTGTTTGTTTTATAAAAAGTTAATGAAACAGCAAAATTTCTTACAAAAGCGAAAACAACACAAGTGACGTATGGCATCAACCTATTCTGATAGTGGCGCCATCTAGTGGGATAACTTTTTACTAGAGAGTTGGAAATTTCTAAATAAGTCGTTCCCTTCCCCCAGAGAGCAAACGTACACCTAAACACTCTTTGCAGAAGAAACAGAAGCCTGCTAAGTACGATTGTCTAGAAAACTGTCTTAATGGAAGTGTCGAGAGACCTTGGCTGACTTTCGAGACCTAATTAAGGAAATTGTGTAAACGACATTTACAGAGAACAACAAAACACAACACTTAGTCTCATAAATAAATTTCCTCTTTGCCAGAAATGCGGCAAACTTGCAGTTCTAATCAAATAAAGAAGCTGTGAATGTTTACATTAGAAGTTAATTGAGTTTAAAGTGAGTAAAGGCGTTAATTCTGAAGATACTATTTGAGGTTTATTTAATTTTAAAACTAGTAGAATTTAAAAAAGAAAAAAAAATACACTAATTTACGAATGAGAGATCTTTTTCAATACTTCTGCTTTTATTATTCAATTTACAGGTGCATTTTAGAACTGTTGTGGAAACCTGTGTAGTTTCCTAGACAGAGGAATCAGACAATGTCTAGGCAACAAATTTTCTTTCTGGCTTTAAAAGCACAAAACTTTTGACTGACAACTTTTTTATTGGTAAGAAAACGCATATACACAGAATATACAGCCTAATGTTTAGAAAATTCAATGATAACCAGTTAATTAATTAACCAACTAGGTTTAAATTAAAAACTTTGCATTGAAAACGAGTATGGTCTTCATCTGTTGTGTCTGTTTCTCTGGCACTAAAGCGGAAAAAACACAGTCTAATTCTGTCTTGTAGCTAAACCATGCATTGCCACACAGTGAGCTATACGAATATAGTTGTATTTTGAGAAATACATAAAAAGAATAAGTTTTTCATGAAAAAGATAGGTTTCGCGATAGCGGAAGGTTTTGGCGATAAGCCCCTTATGTTAATTCTGAATCATTTGGAAAGAAAGAAACCTTGGAATCGTTATAATGTAAATTCTCAGTTTACTGCAAGAATACTAAGCTTAATTTTATCTTTTATATAATCTAAATTATGAACTTTTACAATACTGTAATCACTGATATCAGCTTTTTTGTTTCTCAGCGGAAATAATGAAAATAATTGTTGGGAAGGCAAAAATTGCCATATTGTTTACATACAACCAGGAACCGGAAGCCGGCATCACTTCCGGAGTTGTGCAAAAAAGAACCAAGATGTCGATAGACAACTAATGCAAGTAGATCTAATTCTTAAATACGAGTATATATTCAAATGAAATACTCTGATGAGTTTATTTTAAACACATAAAACCAACGATAATATTGAAATATCTGAAAAAAAAGATATCATTTTCCAAAGTAACAAAGCTAAACTTTATAGGCATCTATGTACGAAATATATTTATATGTATAGTACTTATGTATGATCTTATTAGTTTAAAGTACAGCTTCAAACGTAAGAGTCGGTTTTTTTTTTTTTTTTTTTTTTTAAAGTTTTTTTTGAATTGTTAAGTATTCTGTAAATGTACGCTGTAAAATGTGCACAAGGAATTGAGAACAGTCTGCGCATGCTCACTAAGCTTCCTTTGCGCAGTCGCAGATGAGAGATCGATATTTTTCATCACGAAAATGACTGAGACAGCAGGATCGAGGCGGTGAAGAAGGAGCCCGTCTTTAGCCGCTCTCTCGTGAGTTTTAGAGCAAGAGATGCTCCACAAAAGTAAATGTCAAGGATTAAAGAGAGGGAAAAAAAAAAAAAAAACCGATAGAAATTCTTTACGAAGATTAAAATCAGTAAAACTTTTGAAAATGGGAAACTTGAAGCTGCATAGATCTCTTCACAATAACCGAGGTTAAAAATAAAAAAGATTTGTATTTGTTTAAGACCGAAATAAAAAAAAAATTACTTTGAAAAGAACCTACTATTTCAGATTAATCCGATTTGTTTATCAGCAAACTTTGCCGTCCTTTGATTATTTGACTGAACATGCGGAGTTTTTACTGTTCCACTTGAACTTTTTATCCATTCTAAGTTTATTCACATTGCGCTAAAACGGTTGGACGGATTTTTATAAAATTTGATATGTAGCTTATTTATGAACCAACTTAAAACATTGACACATTTAATTTGGTCTCCACACTTGCCCTCTCTAACAAATGAATCTCGAAATCGCTCGCTAAAATGACTGGTCTGATTTATTTAAAATTGTTACAATGTCTATTTATTACCTTACTTCTAATATGAGGACACGATTATTTTGGCCTTCCACCCCCCACTTTCCCTTTATCACCACCGCTGCTCCCTACTCAGTCATACTTTTTTCTCACAATCTTTCTTTCTAATAAGATTGACCATATTGACAGGAAATTTTAAAACACCTAATCTATATATAAAAAAAAAACATTGTTTGTTTATTTTTTCTGCTCGCTGTTCCTCCGAAACCGTAAGACACAGAAACACAAATGAGGTGTCGAATGTTAGGTGTAATATTGAGGATGGCTACTATTTATTTTTCGTGTACGTGGGTCAACCGGAAATCACGTGACTTAAGGTCAACTTCTAAACCGTTCATTTTAGATGACCAAACTGCAAAGACAAGTTGTTCCTCTCATTGAGATGAACTTTTTTACAGGTAGTCCGGTCGCAGTGAAAGGTCACTTGACTGAGAAAATGACCTCAGAGTCTAAGGCCACGTGATTTCTAAAACTTTTACGGGTTTCCTAGTTATACGGGTTATCTAATTGAAAAACTATATCGTAATGAAGTTTTGTTGAAACTGTGCGTTTAAACAAAAAAAAAGGTCGTAAAAAAGCTTTAAGATCTATTATTTCTGAAACTGTAAGATATACAAAATGACCTCTGATATTTTCTCATGCAAAGACGCATCCAATTCCAATAGTTTTACAACTCTGGAAAGCAGGATTCTTGAAAAGCGTGATTCTGGTTACAACATTCTGCTTTTTTATGTAATTTTAGTGTTGCAACCTAAATTCCTGTAACAGTTTCCCATCGATTTACTTACAAACAAGACCAGAATGAAGCAGGCAGACCTTTTCCCTTCAATTGCTACTATATCTTCCGTGTAAAGCAGATGATAGATAATTGCAGACAGACTTGATCCCTGATCGCTTCGATGCCAGATTAACCTAAATACGACAAGTAATCCTATTTAGAGGTTCGGCTATTGATCAGTCCTTATTAAGCCACGTACACTCTCACGACCACGAAGAAGAATCTCGAGAAAACCTCAGAAAAAAAAAAATCGGATTTACCAGGATAAACAGAATTTACATAACGTCACATAGTAAACAAAGTGGCCTTTCAGAAATAAGAAACAACAAAAAGGAAATAAATAAATAAATAAACAAGTCACAAAAATAAATGAAAAGAAGGTTGTAACTGTAATTTACCAAACAAGTTTAATTACTTTATTTTTTTTTTTTTTTTTTTATTTCTTTCCAATGACAACTCTCTTTATTTTTGTTAAATTTATAGTTGGAAAATCGTATTAACTTTTGTTTTTAAACAATTTGTTTCAGTATTTCGTGTATTCTTAGATATGTCTGCAGTAAACTCACTTTTTAACGACCCATTTTGGTAGTTTGTTTTTGTGGATTATTCAGTTCGAAGTACTCCTTTTTTTTTTTTTTGGAAATTTTTGGAGGAGAGGAGAACAAAGGATACGGAACGGAGAATAAGGATGAAGAAGAAAATAGCAGTGAGTTGGCACTTTGTTGAACATATGGGTCAGTGAGGTCTTGAAAACATTTAAGCTACCAGGTAATTGGAACTACCGTTAGAAAATACCAATCCTCCTTTAGTTGGGAAATAGGAAAATAAGAAAAAAAAAACCCCAAAGACTAACACTAGACGAAAAACTTCAATTCTGATGCTGTATGTAAATCCAAAACCATACATTTTTGGATTGTCTGAACGTTTTCGATGACTTAAGCCTCAGTGTGAAGTTGATCAAAATTTAAAATGTCAACTCACTTAATCTAAACCAAATGACACAAAAATTAAAAATTAATGAAATATATCAATTAATATGTTATTAGCACGATGTCAATTAATATGTATTATTGTGAATTTTAAAGTTGTATTCATAACGAAGTATTAGATGAAACCTGATGAAGTTTCTTGTTATAGGAAATGAAATATTGCTTAAGGATATTAAAGAAGATGTTTATAGGGAAAGATGTTATAATACATTTCAAACATATGTATAGGATTTGAGAAAATCCATTACATTTTAATTCCTGCACCGTAATTTTGACCTAAAAAAATTTTGTACGATTTAATGAAATTCATTAAATGTTGTCCATTTCGAAATGAAAAATAAAAATAAACTTATGCGAAGTCAATATGAAATTTAATACATACATTAAATATAACGTCCTGCAGTGTGTTAATTAAATTCTAATTAAATGTTCAATGTACGTTTCTTTCGTTACAATACATTTGCGCGGGAAACTAAGAGGGCTCTCTACTGTCGATGTACCATCGATTTGAGAGCGGGAAATGATTTGACTTCTGTAATTCACTGACATTTTCAAATTGCCTACATTATGAATAATATCTTGTTCGAATTAGGGGGAAATCTACGCAATCAGTATTTAAAAGCGTCGTTATCAATTCATGGAATAGCATTTGCGATTCTGATAAGCTGAATCTTCCGAACATACACTAATTCCCAGACAGTGATTAATACGATAGTCATTCGCCAATGAATTTCCTATTGATTTTAAGCCTAAAACGCTATTTCGATTGTAAATCGCGATCGGAATGCATCAACAAAAAGAACACACACATTTCCGGGCAGTTGTACCGTATTTAATAAATACAGCTGATATCCAAAATAAATGGAATAAAACAATAAACATTTCCAGGAATTAGATAATTTAATCCAAGCACTCGAAATATCAGCAATCGAATATTTGTTGAAATAAGCAAAATATTTAATTTACTAGACGCGTACCGTCGCTTCGCTCCGAAACCTTGCATTTAAAAAAAACAAAAAAAAACAAAAAACAACTTTTATTTATTTAGCAAATTAATATGGGAGATCGGAGAATACACGACTTCCCAGCTCGTTGTGGGCTTCTCCGCTTAACTCAGTTGTATTGCGTGTTGGCACTCACACGGGGGAGGGGGTGGCGGCAAAAACACTTCATTTTTGTATGTATCTTCCAAACGCAGAAACGTTTGTTAATGACTGATATACCGTTCGATAGAACTTTCAAATACCAACATTTTCTCAATATAATGCTCTCTTCCAACTTTTATACTTTTCGTTTAAATTGAGAAAAAGTCAAAATTTGACCCTTTAAAAGGCGCCATCTTGGAAACCAAAAACTTTTTTCGAAAGATTTTTGTAGCATTTTGTTTGTCTTAAAAAGCTCTACATTTTATCCATTGGTATGACCAATCTATCTCTTATAGTTTGGGTCACAAAATTGGAAAAACGTAAAGTCTTAAGACAATGACAGACAGAATAACGCTTTAATATAATGTAATTCGGAAAATTAATTATTATCTATCAATTATTATCTATCTATCAATTATTATCTATCGAAATCATTGCAGGAAAGCATACAATGGTTATTACACTTATGATATTACTGTGGTATTTGAAGAGATTTACATTTTATTTAAATTTTGGATTTTACTTCAAGTCTACAAGCAAGTAAAGCAAAAAGAATAGTCATTCTAAACAGTACCGGTACATTCGAAAGGCGTGTTCGCCATTTATGAGCCTTCGAAGGAATTGAAAATCACAGTTAAGGACTCCATTAATTAATTTATTTATCGATTGAAATAATTAATCTTTGTCTCCTACAGCGGATTTTTTATTTATTAGAATAGAGTTATGTAAATTAGCATTATATTATTACAGTAATTACGTCGGTGTATAAGTTGTATCATGTGTATGTACGGAGAGGCAGACAGACAACCATCGCTAATAAGTGCTTTTCGCACTTTTAAATGCTAAGGCGCTTGAAAAAAAAGGAAACGAATGATTTTTTTCACTATTTCTTAATTAATGATTAGCCTCAGTTTTAAAATATAAAAATCTAATAATTTGTAAGAGCATTATTAGATAACAATGAAAAAAAGTTATTTTTAAAAGGTTAGGGATTTTAATAATGTAGTTAAAAGTCAGTTGATTGGGATGGAAAATAAAGGATCAGGGTTATGATTATTAATTAGGCAGTGATCTGCCCAGTCAGAAATTCCTTGTTTGTTGTTAATGAAAAGGGAGGGAAATTGCTTCTTTGATATGCACGAATTTCATACCTTCTTATATAAAAAGCGTTTGAAAATACATTTCTCACTTAAGAATCTATATTAAAAACTTTCTCACTGAATATCATATATAAACAAATGCAATTATAATCAACCAAATAAAATTGAGAGATTTCTTTTTTTAAAATTCTATTTTCAAATTTCGTTTCTACGAACTACTTAGAAAATCGATGCTGTTTTTTATTTTTCATTTCATTGAATATTTTCTTGTTTTTGTTATCTTAAAAAAGCAGATGCAGTCATTGGCCTCCCACTGCGTTTTTCAATTTTTTTCCCTTTTTGGTGTTGTCACGTGCTACTTGAGGAAGGGGCCTGAAATGTGAACATTTTGTGGCGCAATTTGGTGAGGAGCCACTGCTGCAAAACCCTCTTCTTTTGCACTGTAATTAGCAGTTGTTTTTCGGGAGTGTTCTCAGGCCAAGGCTGTTGTAGCAATTTCACTATGTTAATGTTGGCTCTAATTGGTGCAACGGCCTTTGTACTGAAGCACCAAATCCGCTCCAAAAACATAAAGCCACATATTTCTCTTGATAATCCATACAGGGCAAACTTTCCTGCTGGTGCCTTATTAAAGAGACATCTTCAACTACCATAAATTCCCAGAGACACTTGACCTAATACGAAATTTTAATGTGTTCATCATTTGTAAAAATAGATATCATGAAAAAAACTGCTACAATACAAGAAAGAAACTGTTCAGTCGGTTTGGAATGTACTATTATTTAGTCCCCAGAAATTCTAAGGAATGAAGATGTATCATCTATGTTTTATTTATTTACAAGGAATAACAACTATGGAAAAAAAATATTAATTACTTCAAAATTATGATATTAATCATTATTGTTTTTATATTAAATTTCTTTATTTTATTTTCTTTTTCTTTTAATGTATATCGTTATTTTCAATTGAAATTATTACAGTGGTATATTCAAGGATACAAATTAATACTTATTAAATAATAACAAATAATAATATTAATAATATAGGACCGAGTACGTGTTGTACCCATCGTTCTGTCCGGCACTGGACTGGTGCCTCAGACATTGCACCACAGCCTCAGCACACTAGGACCTCACAACGCACAACTCCAGAAGGCTGTGATATTCAACACAACACGCATAGTTAGGAAATTTACGGACACAACCACACATCCCTAATCATTCTTGCACACATCTGTACGCTTGGCAATATGTGCTTTGGTCCTTGTCCCGCCATGTTGTGTTACCTGGGGAAACTCATGGTTTGAAACTTTTACATAATAATAACAATAATAATAATAATAATAGCAATAACAAAAAATTACAATTTGTTTAGATTTTTGGATAAATATTAAAAAAAAAAAAAATACAAAGGCAGATACTATGTTCCCACAGTTTCTTTGTTACTAAAGGAATCTGCTAGATGTTGAAAAACACTGATATTTACATACGTGCAATTTTACTGAATTTGAGGAGCTTTACGAACAGTTCTTTATTTTTTTTAAGATATTTTATTTCATCCTACTTCAAATACTTTTAAAGTCATGTTATCTTCCTATTTCGAATTACAGGGTAGTGATACAGAGGAATGTATCATTTATAGCGGAAATACATTTTTCATTTTTTTTTCCTAAGCCATTCTCACATAGCTTTTGCTTCTCCTTGCAGCTCCACCCGAAATTCCTACCGGACTTATATTTCGTTCTCATACTTAAGTAGTAAAAAAAAAAAAAAGGAAAATATAGAGAGATGATAAGAAAAAAATATAATGTTCAATGGACTGAATCTACGAATGTCTCTCTTCAAAATATGTTGTGAACTTTTAACTTGTTTTAATTGATGTTATTCATATAAAATTGCACTTATATTTCATTATCATGAATAATAAATACAATAAATATGGGGACAATAAGTTCTAATAGGCTAATGGGGATAGAGAAATCATTGATTTAGCGAACAACGATTAGCGAACAGATAGGTGTAGTTCTTTTTTAATGCAGAATTTTCCATTGTTTGTGAAATTCATTTCTCTACAACAATAATCGGAGCCAAGGGCGTATATAAGGGGGGGGGCCGAGGGGGCCTGGGACCCTCCCGAAATAATGAAGGTATGCCCTCCCAACGTTTTTTTTTGGTTAAACAGATAGGTTTCCATCGTTTTTTTTGGTTGAAGAGATAGGTTTAAAGAATATAAGAAAAGAAAAGGAGAAACAGCACCTGAATAAAGAGGAAATTGCCTTTCTGATTTTAGATTTCGGGAAGGAGTTGGGGACGGCCGTTTCGTCCTTCTTCGGACTCATCAGCCCAACCCTCGCCTTCCCTAAACCAAATCAGAAAGGCAAGCCCTAGTTAGTGGAAGCCACTCCCAACTCGGAAGTGACCCCAGTAACAACAAAAGACAAGAAAATAAATAGCTGCGTCTCTCGACGCCAGCCAAATCCTTCTCCTACGAACCTGTAGGCAGAAAGGAATTAAATTAGAACATAAGGTTCAAAAAAGATACATAACAGTAAAGAAAAAGATAGGTTTTCATGGTTTTTTTTTTGGTTGAATAGATTTTTTGGCCCGGGCCCCCCCCTCCCGAAATAAGGAAGGTATGTCCTCCCAACGTTTTTTTTTTTTTTTTTTGTTTTTGAGGGGATAGTTTTTTGTGGGGTTTCTTCTTAAAATTTTTTAACTTAACCTTTACATTATTTTTGGCCCCCCCCCCGAAAATATATTCTATATACGCCACTGATCGGAGCTTTCCATTATATTCGTGTGGTGAATAATATTTATAATTGGGATATAAGTTAACAAACTTAAAAAACACATTTTTTTAAAAAAAAATTCACATAAAACTACATATAAACACCACTGAAAATAATGAGCTACCCTGATCACATGACAGCAAATGAGTGTAGTTTAGAAAACTGAGATTTGTTTCCAGCTTGCTCCATTTATCACCTGACGAAGAGGTCCGAATTTGGATACCGCAACATGTAGTGTTTTTAAAATATATATTTTTTTAAGTGTGTTAGGTCCCAATTGTAAATAAAAATCAGAACTTTTTACAGCAATTGCTCAAGTATGTTTTGCTTACATTTTTGATAGTGCAAAGTTTATGAAACCTAGCTCGACTTATAATAATATTTATTTATTTGGTACATAAGTTTATTAAAGAAGATAAAAGTACTAAAACTGCACTAATATTTATAAATTTAAGTACTATTCCAACTTTCACTGTTTTGTCCTTTGTTTTATGTTTATGCGTAAGTTACATAAACTTCACTTTATTCCTCCTTCAGGGGCTTTTCAAAAAGAAAAATGAAAACTCACAAAATATTTTGATGATAACGCAATGTCACCATTCGATTGCCGACTAGGTGTTCATGTGACGAAGGACAGAAAAAGAAAAAAAAAAAAAAGATCGGTCATTCAAAACCCGTTATCCGCTTCTTCTTTTGAGAAGAATTTCCTAAGATGAAGTCGTTCCCACGTCCCTGGTACCTTAATTACGAGAAACCCTGCAGGGCGGAGGTTCTTTGCAGCTGCACCGAGGGCACCTCTCGTCAATGCATGAACCTCCGATGAAAAGGATCAATTTATTGGAAGCAGAAAGGCCTTATTACGGATAACGCACTCATTAAAACGTGTAGGAACCACTGGAACAGCAAAGCGGGTCGAGTGGAAATTACATTTCCAGAATAACGAATGTGATTTTTGTCTTATTTCTTTCGAACAGAGGATGGAGGAAGTCAAAAGAAAATGGCGCTACATTTGCATAGCTAAACTGCTGATTTTTTTTTGAGACGCGTTCTTCGTTGCTGCTATTTGTTTAAGTTCCTTGTTTTTATTGTTGCGAAGACAGCATTTAGATAATAGTGAACAAACATCAACTACAAAGCACAGACTATTTTCTCAATTATGAAGCCACGAGGGTTTTAATTATCCTGTCAGTATCTCATTGCTAATTGGGTATTTGCTTCATGGAACCTATTTTATTTTTTTTTCTACCTTACACCAGCCACAGTCTCTTACATTTCCCCCAAAGGCGTCGTTTCTGTGTCTTTTAACGGCTCCAACAAAAACAATGGGGTTTTAATCGCGGTCGGAAACGCACGAGAAACGAAGCCAATTTGCTTCCTTTTTGCCGTAAAGACAGGAGGAGGAGACGGTGCCGGGGCAGTGCGTGGCGGCGGCTGCTTCTTCTCCTCCCCGTAGTCGTGGCTACCGTCTTCCCATTGGACCGAGCACTGTTCCTCCGTTGCTGGGCCAAACCCCGCCGTAGGCCCAGGGGAGGAGCGCCGACGAATGTGCGAGCAATTAAGCCACCAAATAACAGGTTCCTCAAAAGAGTTGCGCTGATACTCATGCGCAATTACACGAGTCCAAACGCTGTTTTGTCCGGAGGAAGATGACCTTCGAATCACAATTACTGTCACCATCACCCCCTATCTTTACTTTTTTATATATTCTTTTTGGTCTACAGCAGGAAGGAAAAAAAAAAGAAAATCTTTTCAGTGTGGGAAAATAAATTGGCCTCAAAAGGCGTAATTATCGGTTTTCATTTCATTCTTTCGTCATCATCCTTCTTTTCTCTTAATTGCAAGTAGACCGTCTTTTGTATAATAAAGCGACCCCCCCCCCCCAAAAAGGGAGCTGCCCATAGTTTCCGTTTTCTGTTCAACTCACAAACCATGTAATCGGAACGCAATGGCTTAATTGGGCTTCTGTGCTACGATCCAGCTTGGACCCTTTCAACCTTAGTATATATTATTACCAGACAACGTCTTTTTATCTGCTCATGCAGTTTTAGTTGCAGCTTATTTTCCAGCCTTAATTTGACTCCCCTTCTTTCCAATTTTCATGTAAATTGCAGTCCTGTTTTCATTCTAGGCGTTCTAATTATTTCGTCCCATGTTTTCTTCGCCTCCGGAACTATTTATTGGCTAATCCTTGTCGTCGTCTTTTGTATTTTTCATCTTCTGCCACCGTTCCGCTTGACTGGCTCTATTGGAACTGATGCTTTCTCATGGATATTATGTAAGTCAAAATCAGGACTAGGTGCAAAGTTAACCCCGTCTCCCTTAGTTTCGATACCACGCCCTTTCATCGACATATCGTGAGGAGTAGATATTAAGAAAGCATTTTAAAACAGATATTAATTACAGATAGCGAAAATAAAGACTCGGAGCAGTAAAAAAACCAGACACAAAATTTTAATGACAATGACATCTTGCACCTGAGGCAAAAGCCTATATTCTTAATTGACCTGGGAAAGAAAATGATTCGCAAACATAGCATTTTCAGAAAATGATTCGCTGTTAAAAAAGATAGAAAAAAGAGTCACACACACCATTAAAGATTTTTTTCTTTTTAGAAAGCTATTACTGTTATCAATGTTGAATCAGATTCAGTTAGGTTGCTTTGTCTAGAGCAGCCTTTCCACAAGCACAGGCGAATGGGTAAGTAAGCTCGATCTTGGCCCCTACGATCCTGGCTTGATTTCCGAGTAAGGCTGGCTGTTAATTCATCCTTTCATCTCATATTGGGATTTAGTTTCACCCATAAACTTAAATAAACAAATTAACTGCATATACAAGCAAAGGATATCGACAATCTACTTCACATGATGACAGTACTTCAAGAAGACAGTAAGCCTATAGACAACTTTGTTTCTTAAATGCTGTAAGAGACATTTACAGCATAAAGGCTTGATGTTCTTTATTCTTATTGACCATCTCCATTCTCAAAAATATCTGCCACCATACTATTTTAAAAAAAAGTGTATGTGTAGTCAATAATTATTAGTTTTAAGAAACGTATCTCTAACTTGACGTGAAATATTAACAATGAAGATACAAATGCTCTTGTGTAAGAGTTTAAGGTCAATTCAATTTCAATTAAAGTCAATACCAATGAAAGAATAAAGTGATAAAGACACTGATACTACAGAATGTGAGATAAGTACTAGAATTTTCACTGCACTTTCTGCAAATACGCGTAACTTCACCAGAAATAGGAATTTTCAAATACAGAATTATTTTTAAAGACGAGGATATGCAAATAACACAGATTTCACCAATTATTAACGATCTCTTCAATTTTTAATATTCAGTAAACGAATGTGCTATTTGGATAAATAAAATCTGCTTTCATTTCTCATGAAAATATCAACATTACTTATAAATTCAATACAAACCCTCTTTCAATGTAATAATGGTTGAATCGACAAAATTAAAAATCAAATAGAAAATACAAAATAAATTTGGTTAAATGATGTATTTCCAGTGTTACTGAAAGATCCCTATTTGGAACAATGTTGATTTTGTTTTAACTCCATAATAATTCAATAACGCTATGAATAATTAACAGATATTCAGGTTATGCTATTCCTGCTAAGCATTTCAAGAGGATTAACGATTAAATAATGTATTATTTCAAATAGCATCTGCTTGTTGAGCTAATCAATAATAATAATAATAATATTAGAATTACTGTCCAAGATTTATAGTAAGTCAACGTGAAAAGCTGATAAAATGCCAAGCATTTGCATGTAAAAAAAGAATTGGAAATGAAGAAATAAATAAGCAGTTTACAAAACTTAAAGCGTAATATTATAATGTTTATCTTAAATAAAACCTTATCGTCGCTGTTATATCGAAATGTCGTATGTCAAAATTACCAACAACGTGTTATTGAGGAACACCTTTGTATTTGTTAGCTCTCAAATTGTTGTATGTGATCAGGTGATAGAACTAAAGTTACAGATCAAAAACAAAATGCCAGAGGTCACTAGTGGTTGCGGCTGTTACATCAAAATGTCGTATGTCCTACATTTTTATATACGACATTTTGATACAACAGCGACGTTATAATGAGCGCAAAGTAAACGAAATGAGTTAATGGCACAGAATATAGTAAATATCCATCATCTTCTTCTTTGTATCAAAAGTCATCGTTTAAGTATCGTCAAGAGCTAAGTGAACTGTGTATTTCAGAAAGAAAAAGCATTAATGATAAGATTACAAACATCCGATAGAGAGAGGTAGATAATGCTATGTAAGTTCCCTTACAGCAGGAAACCGTAATGTACTTCAGAACAGATATTAGGCTATTAATAATTCGTAATTCCATCCACTAACAGCAGTTAATTTTCCATTTCGTGCTATATCTGGTGGCGGCATCTTTTAAGGACGATTCGGCCGCACCACAGAACGTTCGAGGTGCTCCGCAATACAAACAAGCTGCCGATCAGTTGGCAGTGCGGGTGCTTGGGGAATTCCGTAAATCTTTGTTTTTAATCCATTTCTCAACACTCGGCCTCCGGATCTCTTGGGAAAGCCGTGATGAACAACCCTTTGAACTTGCAGGATATAACTCCATCCCAAAGCGAACGATAATCTCGACGTAACGAATTTATCGCCTGACTTTGCGCCCGAGTCAAGCAAATGTATTTAATGTATTTGGAATTTCAGACATTAGTGGGTGTATTATTGTTCTATCGAAAGTGCCTCTTGGTCAACATCAATTTATCACACTTAATTTATTCCTTTTGAAATTTTGTGGAACTGAAGAATTTAGTTACATTAATAATAATTCTGTTTTGATAGAAAGGTAATTTGTGATTCATTAACATTTGAATTAAATTCAGATTCGAAATTCAACATAAGGAAAAGTTTATTTTTATTATTTATCTTTTTAAGAAATCAAAAAACCAACAAAATTGTTATATTTTAATAAATCCAATATAAAATATTTCTAAAAAAAAAATTAATAGAAAAATATATAACTATATAAAAACACATAAAATGTTCAATGACTTTTATGTTAACAAAATAAAATTAAATAAAAAAAGTAAAGCTTTTTAAATTCTAAAACGCAATCATAAAAAGCTTTAACACTTAAAAGGAAAAAAGGTAAAAGAGGAAATAATTGTTAAAACCGCATTTCTTTAAATCTTTCATTTAAGAACATATCAGAAAACATCCCCTTACAGAATTGTTATTATTGTATTTTTATAAAGATCTAGTTTAGTTACTTTTGGATTTTAAGAAAATTGATTTAGAAAGGTATTAAATGCCAAAGAAATCCAATGGACTTGGCCCTCAAGATCACCTGAAATCACACCTTAGCCTTTTTTTTTTGCATTTTGGAAACCATAGTTTGCTTTCACTTACAAAGCTTCCAGATATTTTACGAATATGCCAAATATCAAATAATATTTGAATATTTTTTTTATCATTATTTCCATACTTTCAATCTTTTTTTTTTTGATTTATCTTAAAATTATAAAATGTCATTAAATAAAATAACTGCTTTATTGTGAGTAATAGATAGGAGAAGGCTTCAAAAAGTGTAATGACAAACAGAGCATGATAAGAGATGCTCTGTAATATAAAAGAGGAGGAACGTGTCAGTTGTTAATTTAGAAAAGCAAAAACAATTTCCGTTTTTCTTTTCTTTTGGATTTTCTTTCGAAGAATTCCGTATGGAGAAATTATTCGATTTTTAACGAAAAAGTTTAATAATGGATTTAATTTTTTTTCATCTTATCACTTTCTTTATTTACCTGCAACAAACAAAATGGTAGAAAGCCGTCACGTTTTCCGGTGTAATGATTACTATGCTGTAGCACGTTTTAGAGGTGAGCTGTCAACAACGATCATATCAACTTACATCAGATGAAAGATAGTCTAGTCATTTCATGAAATCAGATACTGAATCCCCCCCTCGCGGTAGCGATAGCCCTCGTCGATGTAGCAAAAACATGTTTTTGAGGTTTTAGACAGAAAACTAAAGGTGAAGGAACGGAATTAAACAAAAGCCAATGCTGGTGTGTGATACATCGAAAACATCATTAGCCAAAATCATTAAAACAACAAGAATCAATAAAGAATAAGTAAATTTGAATAAATTACAACAACAATAATAATAAACGTAAACAACTGAACCTCATTAAGATAATTCAGAAAAATATTTAGAATAAAAATTTAAAAATCCCCATTTTTACTCTGTACATAAAATCATAATAATAATAACCCTTTAGCAATGTTTCTCATCTCTTTCCAAAATAATAACCCCTTTCCAAAAGTTTCCAATTTGGTGCTTAAATCCACCTTTCCTGCTTAAAAACAATTGAAAATACTAATAATAATAAGCACACGTCTTTACGCTTGGCAATATGTGCTTTGGTCCTTGACCCGCCATATTGTTTTTGCTGGGGAAACCCAAGGTTTGAAACATACAAACACAATAATAATAATAATAATAATAATAATAATAATACACATCTCTAATCATTCTTGCACATGTTTTTACACTTGGCAATATGTGCTTTGGTCCTTGACCCGCCATATTGTTTTTGCTGGGGAAACCCAAGTTAAAATCTTTTACATAATAATAATAAATAGTATTTCACCGGAGCTTGAGCGATGGGGATCGCGACACACTTTTTAAGAAACACTGGCTTAAAAGCTTGCAATTTAACTAATCAAAGAAGTGAAAAAACAATAGAAAACAACAAAAAATATTATTGATATTTTTAGAATTTGTTCTTTGAACAAAAGATATATTTTTTTAAGTAGTTTTTTTTAGTGAATACGTATGTGTGATTTGAAGGTTTTTATAATAAAAATTATGTTTAAAGAGTTCCGAAATGACACCAAGCTTGGAAATTAACGAACTGAATAAATGAAAAATAATGATTGTCATTACGTTGACAATGGGTTCCGCGTAGGAAATCCGAAAGCTCCAGTGATGGATTTATGTTTTTAGATGTAAGTGTCTTTTTTTAAGATGTTAAAAAATTGGTGTATAGACTGAATTATTATTTTAATTACTCACTTTGTATAAAATAGCACAGGTTAAAACTTAATTTTAAAACTTTATTTTTCGTTTATTTGTTTCAATCGTAAACTAAATATATAAAACAAAATGTCTAGAATTACCTACTTTAACTCGACGATTGTCAGTCAGAGAGAGAAGAATAAAAAAAAGAGAGGAGAAAATTAAACGATTTGCTTTAGAAGACATTGTATGAAGTGACGCGTGTTTGAAAACACCGCAGAGTAAATGGCTTAACCACTCATAGAAATTCGGTCTGTCTCAGATGTCAATATTTCTCAGTATTTGTTGTATGTCAAAGTATTAAATTCTTGTTTCGAAAATAATAAAAGAAACGTTTTCTTGGAAGAAGTGAAGAAAAGAAACCTGCAGAAGAGCAGAATGGGGATGAGGAGGAAGGAGAGTAAAAACCCTGGAAATGACAGCCAGAGAAGAATCTATTTTTAAACAGCGGTTCTGATGTGGGTTGGCTGCTTTGAGGTTCATCTCAGTCGAATCGGTTCACCAAATGATAGGAAAGAACTGCATGTGGTTAAAAACCGACTTATTGTTAGTGTGTATTTTCTCAGAGTTATTACAAGAGAAAAGACAAAAACAAATGGATTTAAAAGACTCAAGGAAAACGGGAAGCAATTTGTGGATGCATCGACGTTTTAAGTTCAGGTGATTAACAGAATGATTGAACAAAGCTCCTGCTCGCTAACAGGGTAGACATTGATGAACAAGAGTTCTGGGTCGAGAGTAGCTCGGTTAAGGCTTCCTAAAGGCAGTTGAAGCTATTAGGAAAGTGTCTCACACCTGCTTTTAATTGGAGCTTCGTGGTTTAGAAGAGTTACAGGCATTGGCACAAGATGAAATTCATAAAAAATAAATGATGAAAAAAAATGTAGTTTTTATTGTTCATTTAGAAAAGCTGTCTAACTCGAATCTGTTAACTATTACAATGGTTAAAAATGTGAACCGCGCTATTTTTTTTTAAGAAAATTAGTTACTTAATATTTCTAAAATTATTTGTTAAAATTAAGTTATATTGTGCCTAAATTTTAACAATATAACTTAATTTTTTTCTTATTTTACATCAAATTTCGTAAATTTGATGTAATTAAGAAATATTATATTTTGTTAATTAAAATAATGATGTAAAAAATGATAAAACTTCTTTTTCTTATATCTTACTTCTCCATATTACACGATATTTCGAAATGCCTAATCGGCTTTCTTTTTCAAGCTCCGCAACTAAAAATAAATAAATAACAAGATATATCGAAGGCTTAAATCTGCCTTCTTTTTACAAAAAATAAAAATAAATAACAATTATGAATTTCTAACACCTCAAAACGTGACATGCTCCACACGACGCATGAAACATTATTACAAAAACAAAAATAAAATAAATTAGGCATTTCGAAATATCGTATAATATGGAGAAGTTAGATGTAATAAAAGAAGTTTTATAAGTTAATGGTATTATTTACGATGATTTTGGATGTAAGAAATGCTTAAAGAGTTTCATTATCTTATTTTTTTTCTCGCCATTTATAATAGACTAATAATAATAAAGATTGAATTCGCTTCTCAGGCTTTTATCATTGCATGAATTCCAGGAAACACCAGTAAGAATTAATCGATCAGCGGCTTGCTTTTCGAGATGCTCTACTATAATGACTTTTGATTGTTGAATCCAATTGTAGATATTTGCCTTTCTCTTATAACGAGGGAACAGATAACTGAAGCTGTAAAGGCGCTCGTCTACAGGATTCGCGTTCGACAACAGCGGGATTTCATTCCAGGCTCTTTCTCCTTTAAACGTGCCCTAAATCTCACTCAATTCAAATGGATAAAATAGGTTTCGTTTTCGAGTGGGCGAGCCGTGAGATTACCTAGCGATCTCCATTTCAAATCCCATTCGGCAGCTGATCGTAGAAGCCTCTATTTTCTACATTACCCATTGAGGATATGGTTTATTTTTTTTTAATAGGAAATTAAGTACAAATATACGTTGTAATACATTAATAAAAAAAGACAATCGATATGTAATTATGAAATACCGACGTAGATACCACGAATGATACGGATGCTGCTCTTACGGTAAAGCCTAGTTGGATGACAGCTAATTAAACTACGAGTTCTATTTTGTTGCTCTGAATCCTTTTTTAAGCCTCATTTCAAGTCGGCAGACGCACGATGAGCTCCGTTTATAACCGGCAAATGCTTCACATTTATCCGGCTGAAGTTTCGGCAGTGTCGGCGCATAGAGCCGTAGAAAGAGGGCAATCAACTCAAAACAGAAGCAGGCCCGATTCTTTCGAGATTACACCTGAATTGTGTGACTCAAAATGACTGAGAAGATTGAGCTGAGAGCAGATAAATGCATTCCGTCTTTACTTCTCCTCCCTAGCTCTTCTTTCAATATGCTTTCCTCTTTTTTTTCCCCCCTTTCTCCACTCGTGCGTAGGCGTGAAAGTTAAATGGAAATGAATCGCATAATCTCTCCAATTCGGACATGAAAGTTGCCTTCCTTCTTATCATCCAATTCTGTTACCGTGTTTCCTAATACTTGTTTCTTTTTTTATTCCCTTCTCTTTTTATAATATGCAAATTTAACTTCAATCATCGATAATACATTAACTTTTTTTTAATGTATATTCTTTTTTTATATAAAAATGGAAATTAAACTATCAAAAACATTTGTTTAAAATAAACAAGGTAGGGTAGCGATTAGTAAACCAATCACAATTCTTCTGATACGTCTAGGAAAATATAATTGATATTGCCTTAATTTCCTTATTGTTATGTGATTGTTGCGAAAGACGCAATTGTTGCGATTATTGTTGCGATTGTTGCCATTGTTGCTAATGATATTTAAATGATGCTTGTCCCCGACAAAACGGGAATATAAGTCTTCTGATACTTGTATCAGAAGACTAAAACGATAAAGAATATACAGGTATGTCTTGCAATAAATATTTGCCTTATTATAGACTATATTTATCAAATTTAGTCTGCGCTATAATTCACACATAGTTCTTTCATATGTGGAAATCATTTATGTCTACGAACGAACTAATTTCAGTCAGCTGATATTGAAGTAAGTATTCATTTGGCCACGTTGTTGACATTGTCACTAAGGCGTAGGCCTCTCACCTCTGAGTACCGGGGTTCGGTTCTCATGTGAGTTTCGTGATGGTGGACGATCCGAGCTGGGCAGGTTTTCTCGGGGTTCTCCCATTTCCCCTGCGATTCCCCCACCACACTTCTACGTCTGTCCTCATTTCCGTGGGATAGCACAATAGATCTACAGGTCACGGTGCTTCGCTTCCCTGCCACCCACATTCCCCACAATGAATCAATCAATCAAGTGTTCATTCAACTGAATAATTTACACGATTTTCTAACTTTCTCCGGCCTGTTTCGTACACAGATACGACTTCTTTCGAATATAGTTACGATAAGATGTAACTAATCAAAAGAGTGGGAATTGGAGATTTTGTAAGTAAAAAAATTGATTATTTTTCACAACCTTTCTTTAGAGAAAGCCAGAAGTGTTAAAATTAAGAACACATTAATGCTAACAACTTTCATTTTAAGTAAACAAGATAGACGTAAGTGTATAACTCGAATTTTCTTCTACGCCAGAGAAAACAGATAAATAATTATAGCTATTTATAAGTAAATCCATAAATCATTTGAGGGAAAAAAAATTCCGATTTAATTAGCTATTAAAAACTGAATTCTATTTGCCAACTGGAATCGACGTTCTTTTAAGACACAAATACGAACAAACTGTTCTCCATTCCGTTTTAACTCATTATTTTCGCCGCCTCTTCCATTTCAACCCAAAACTGACGAAGATCACTCGTAATATATACGGTTGCTTCAGGCCCAATCTTTCAAATTATTCAAGATAAGGGAGATAGTTTACGGTAGTCATAAATAAAGCTTTTAAATGCCCAAAGTTTTTTTCTTTTGCAGTCGTGAGAAACTGGGGTATAGCTCTTCATCTAACTTCAACACCTGCTCCGCGCCACCAGTGTTTTTGATCGCAGAGAGGCAACAGTGCCATGGGCGACGCGAGTTATGAACTACCAAATCTCTGTTGCTCTTTCATCTCGGCAACTCAATCACCGTTCATCCATTGCCGAGTTATGGACCGTAAGGAATCAGTTGACTCTTCCTATTTGTCGTCTCTTTTTCTCGGGAGGCAAAAAAGGGGACAAAAGGCAAGCAGCCACTCATCAAAAAGGTCAATAAGCCCAGTATGTAATAATATTGGTCTCTGCGAAGCGAGAAATGGCTCACTGTTGATTCCTCCATGCTCTCCAATTTCCTTTCTGAACCCTATAGTTTGTTCTCGTTTCTGGTGGACGTGGATAAAAAGATAAATAAAATGCTGTTCCTTTGTGACAGTCCATTATACTTTCCTTTTCTAAACTGTTGATTTCTAACATTAAAAGTAACGACAAAAAAATTAGAAAAAGACAAAATAACACTTTTCGTTGAAGTACAGCAAATTATTCTCAGAATAAAGCTAGAATTAAAACAAGGTCGAGACAGCGATTAGTAAACCAATTACAATGCTTCGCACCGTCTTCTGATACATAGAAGAAAATATAATTGATATTGCTTTAATTTCCTCAGTATTATAAATGTGATTGTTGCGAATGCAAAAGATGCAATTGTTGCGATTGTTGTGATTGTTGTAGAGCTGCATTATAAATGTGATTGTTGTGAATGCAAAAGACGCAATTGCTGCGATTATTGTGATTGTTGTAGAGCTGTATTATAAATGTGATTGTTGCGCATGCAAAAGACGAAATTATTACGATTGTTGTGATTGTTGCTAATGATATCTGTCCACAGACGGACAGACAAAATGGGAATAATAGTTTTTTGATTACTAATCAGAAGACTAAAAGTTGTATAGTAAATGTAGAATTAAAGATCGTATTAACACTAGCAGAAATTTCCATAGCTTTAAGTTTCATGATTGATGTTTTGGCACGCTGTAAATTAAATATATGAATAATACTAATAGTGAAAATTTAAAATTTAATTCACAGTATAAATTTTTTTTGACAGACTTAGATGTATTAATTTTTTTTTGCAGACATTTCTTTTTTTATTTTTAATCGCGGCTAATTGGTTAAACAAAAACGACGACCCACGAAGAAACAGCCAACGATACTCATCTGAAACAAATTACAATTATTCAATAGCAAGATATGAAAGCCGAGGATTTGAGATTATCATACTTAAAATGTTTAATAAAAAAATGTATTTCTGGAGACAATTTCATTCAGTCTTTCTTCTCTTTCTCACTCTTTACGTTTTTTTCCCGCTCTTGATTTATTGCTGTCGTCAGTTTTACATTTGGTTGGAGAAATACGATGTAAAATGCATTTTCTTTCGCGATGTCTTCGCTTAGGAGACTTGGTTCTTTTTTTTGAAATCGGTGCAAATAAAATTTACCAAAGTGTTTCATATAGTCTGTACATGGATGTTATCCAAATAATCTAATGTAGCCCCAGGCTGAGTCAGAAATCAGAGAAAAGAATGATAATGAAGACGTTTCTTTGAAATTTCTCTGATATTTCGAAAAATTACAATGAAACTGATGTAATATCTGTAATACTACAGACAGACAACTGTACATCTAGAATTCCAGAATACAATTCCGTCCGAATGAAATACTGTGTCTTTATATTGAAAAACATTCAAAATATCGCCGCAATAGTAAAGGGCCAACACTCGAGTTCATTTTAAAGAATGATTATTAACCCAGCAATTAGATTTCTTGAGTAAAACTATTTCTTTTCAAATTCTACGCATTAACGAATCAAAGATTATTTTCTGTTTTTCAAAACCTATCCTAAACTTTACAGGATTGTAGTTTTCCATTTTCAATCTATCCAGGAGACAGCAAAAACAATACAGCAAACAAAGCAGTGAAGAACTTGTAACCTTCCAGTACTCTAGTCTGTCAATGTCCAATTTTTCAACAATTTTTCCTGCTTTCATAAAGAGATAATCTCTTTCACAAACAGCCCCACATTTATCAAAATTTAACAATTATAATAGCGTACAATTCATTTCTAATCTATTACAGTAATATTCAATGAATGTCATTGACGAAAATTAAATGTTAATTGAAAAGGGAATTTATGATTCGAATGACAACAAAACTAATGTTCAATATTCCAACAGGATGACACAGAGAGAGATTAGTCCCAGGTCCAACTACACTCAATGCAGTTCAGGATGAAACTGAACTACAATTAACATGTATTTAATTGCAGAATGCACTTTATATGGTTTCCGCTTACTAAATATTTGATACATAAAATAATTTCACTAAGCTGGAAATAAATGAAATGTTTCATAAATTAGACTGAACATTAATGTACTGTTGGTTATAAATGGTAAATATGTAACAGATGTTTATTACTTAACTCGGCGAGTTTAAAAGACATAATATCAACAAATCAAACAGAACTGTAGAACCAGAAAACAGCAAATCAATTACAAGAATATTCCTAAAGAACTTATTATTTTTTTAATAGAAACACATAGTAAATCTCTATTATGTGGTGTGATGAATGGTGTATATAAACATCAAAAGCAATGAATAGCCAGTGATCTCATAGAATAATACATGAAGTACCTAACACGTACAAAGATTTACATATAACTGACTTACTAGGGACAATTGGTAAAAGAGCTTGCGAGAATCTACAATTGTGTACGATGTTGAAAACAAAACTGAATTCATTGCAAAAAGGACTGTGTGTTTGTTCTTGAATGTGTTGAGTAGATGTCTCCTTACCATAGTTTGAACTATGCTTTCTTTTGTAATGTCACTCCATCATTCAATTCAATCTTGTATTGAGGTGCAACTAATGTAAAGTCAAGCTCTGATTGACATCCTCAGTATTTCTACTTCACTGATATGTGACAGTAAACACGAAGAAGTCGTTATTCGAATAATCGGGAATACATTTTTTCGAATGAACGAAATAATATCAATAATAATGCCATATACAAAACAAAATGTACAAATGAAACTAGTGAATTACAAAACTTAAACTAGATAAAAAAATGTAGAAAGCTAAAGAAAGAACAAAAGGTATTGATACGAAAGTAATGTGAAAGATTTGCTTATTGAACATTTGAAATGAAAATTCTTAAGAAGAATGCTCTTTTTTTTCACTTTTTGTATCTTTAGAGATTTCAGGGTGTAGCAGCTTTAATTCGAAGACGCCATCTTCATTCAGTAAACGATTGTAATTAGGAAATAAATGCACAATTTTCTTATACAATTTATAAACCATCTTCCCACAAAGATCAATACTTTTTTAAGTTTTCTTAAGTGACTCCGAGAGACGTTGCCCAATATAGTAGCGAGCGTCATCTGGAGGGAAGAAATGGAAATGAAGAAATAATGAGAAAATACGTTTTTAAGAAAAAAAAAAAAAAGAGAAATTCAATGTTCAATTATAGGAAAAGGGGGAAGGAAAGGAAAATTGAAAAATCGGGATGAAATATTAGGATTGAATTGTAGGAATTACAGATAAATTGTCATCGTGCGATGGTAAGGTGATCGTTATACACTCAAATTATTTTGAACACAGCCGTTTTTTTTTTGTTTGCCTTAAGAATGTAAAGACTAAGTTATCTAAAAGGACTGCATTGAATTAATTATTTCAGCTACATCCAAATTCAATTACAGCTGACGGAGAGTTACAAAGCTGATTAAGAAGGGATTCTACAGTATGTTTTCACCGTTGTTCTACAAACATTCAAATTTATTTTTTTTTTTTTTTTGCTTAAAAAATCTTTCCTACTCAAACTGTTTGATGGACGAGAATTTTAGTTTCCAATATTGCCACCAGGGTTCCTCATATCAAGGCTACATGGGAACTTAGGTAACCTATTTTTCTTCCGATTTTTTATTTAACCTCATCTTCATTTATATAAAAAAGGAGTAAAAAAAAAAAACCCAACCAAATTCTGGCTCTCTACTTTGTTTACTTGCAGCTCTACCTTTTCCAATTGTCTTTTTTTCCCCCCCTCTTTCTCCAACACAAGTTCCGATTCGGACCGCATCCATATCGAGTCAATAACTCACGGAAGCCAATGGAACAGAACACGATTCGGGCGGTTCGGGTTGAAATTTTCGGTCAGAGGCAATTTTTCTACTTCGTTTTATCTCGAGTGAAACTGATCACTGAAGTAGGTTTTCTCAATCGAAATTCAATCTAAGTTTTCCTGATTTATTTTCATAAGGAAATAGAACGGACTGAATAAGACTGCTACAGGTTAAGAAGTTGTTTGGGTAAAAAGAGAAATTTATCTTCTTTGCTGTCCCCTTTCCGCAATTACCGGAAACTGCGTTTCAATCAAATTGTAGTCGACCAGTTTTGACGCCTTTCGGCCAGAGAGATTGCAATGAACAGGAATGCTTAGAATTACATGTGCGCCTTTTTTTTTTAATATTGATATTTATTTTGGAAAGAGTGAAGAACAATATACAAGTGGTTATAAAAAGAGGATAAAAAGATAAAGCTGTATCAAAGATAAGAGAAAGATATCAAAGGTATTAAATAACTTATTTAATACTGACAAATGGTTCTTGATGATCGCGTTTGCGCGGGAATCACGAAAATCACGAGATTTGGCCATTAGCCTCTTCAGCAGGTCTCAAGGAATGTAGTATTGTGAATGTCTATCACTAGGAAAATGCTAGAGAAAAAATGTTAAAGTTGGAATTTTACCTTCAGCGTAGAGGCGATGGATGCAGCAGCGAATAAGGCATCGGTCAAAATCGTCGACATCAGTAATGGGGCATGCTCGTGGCCGCTTCTTCCCCGGAGTCGATAAACCTTCTTTCTCGCCATTTTGTGAGAAGACATGGATAGAGGCTATTCTCGCGTCACTCACGTGAAATCGCGAAAATTTGGGATCGTCAAGAACGATGTGTCGGCCTATAGATCTTTATAAGAAAAAATCAGTAATTTTCGTCTCTGTTGTTCAAAACTGAATATTTCTCATATGATGTCATTTCTCATGAATGTTGCTTTTTGACCTATCATTACTACAATACATAGACTATTCCGTTTCGGGTTGACGTAAATCCTCATACGTTACTGTATCGTTAAGTTAGCTTTGCCTCGTATCTAGTTATACAGTGAAGTCTCACTTATATGAAACTCACTTATACGAAACATTCAGTTATACGAATAATTTTTGGTTTCCCCCTCATATTCGTATAAGTGAGACTTCACTGTATCTATCAAACAGGTTACCAGGGATCGGTTAACTGAGCAAACTAGTAGTTAAACTTTCCGCAGCTGGCAAAAAATAATTAATTCTACGACTAATTACAGATTCAGCATGAGTTACGATGTCGTATACATTACAGAGACATGTCTTACGCAATTTATTAGGCTAATTCAGCCATCGGTAAAGCATAAAAGTCTTTTAACTTTCTCCTAACTCCATTTTAAATGCAAATAAATGGCTTTGCCATGTTTAATTTTCTATATAATCTAATTGGAGCAGATTTCCGGGCAATTATGGTTTTCTGTGTCCCGGATTCCCTCTTAATAAAAAGATCTTGTGGAAAATCTATTCGAGGTCCCGCAATAACTGTTGTATGTGTTTATCCTCATAAACGCCATCTGACTAAGTCAACCGACGAAATCTATAAAGCTCGTCAGCGCAATAATTATCCTTGAAATCCTACTTTATGAATCTGATTTTTTTTTTCGCCTGGTTATCTTGTAATTCTTTGAGGGATTCCAGGTGCCGGTGCAAAGACGGAAAAAAAATTTATAGCCCCGGGGAAGTAGGATTTGGGAATGGGGCGCTTAGCATTTTCGGCCCGTGCACAACTCCTATGCGCTCCAATGACTTTTACGAAGGTTTTAAAAAGGCGAACGGGGGATTCAGTGAAGTGGAGGGCTAATTTGCAGAGCGGGCTGCGGGGAATTACGAGTGGTAATTAATTTATCACCTTCTTTTCTCTCTGCTTGCCTTGGCACCTATAGGCGCAAACATCTCTTACGACAGCGGGCGACTTCTTCTTGGGCGAAACCACCCCACACCGATTTTATTTATACGGCGAAAGGTTTTATGGAGTTGCTTTTCTGGAGTGAGTCCAGGGCGATGATTTCCCAAGAAAATACTGGACGCTCCTTCGCGCGTCTCGCTGCCATGCGACGCACTTAACACTAAACCAGTCTAAGCGTAATAGTGTATGAAATGATTCGCTTCTTATCGTATGACCGTCATTTGGCCGAAGGTTGAGTGTCTTCTTCGATCATGTACGGGCTACGATATTGGTTCACAATCTCGATTATTGTGGGCGAATCCTACCCTTATTCTTGTAAGAAACTTTCAGAAAAACCTTTTTCATTTTATCATCAACTATAAAGTGGTGTATTTGATTTGTCGTGGCTTTTGAAGAATTTGAAAGCTTACAACGTTCTTTTCTCGAGTAATACAAGAACCAATTGAAGGAAGACTATTAGAAAACCATAGAAAAAATGGCTATAATTTAAGAACAAATTTATAGCCAAATATACAACCACAAACTTGTTCTTCTCTGAAATAGTTTGAAGTAGTATTGTAACTGCTGAAATAAAATAACAATTACAGTCTACCTTAATATAAGAAAGAAAAAAACAATAAATCTATTTCAAGTTATTGATTTAATGAACATGTTCAGATAATATTTGTTTGTCTTTGTCTAGCCTATAAGAGATAGAGATAATTAGAGAAAAAAGAAAGTGAAATATCAAGAAGTCAGCTAAGGAATCGAACTTAGATCCAAGACTTGCTAAAACTAAGAGTTCATATCATCCCTCGACTACGCCAGCACTGGGTAATTCTAGCTGACGAATGCTAATAAATACAAAACTGTCCCAGAGTGTATGTATAATATAAGATAGATAGATCATAACGTGACTGTGAATACGTGCCTTTATGATTCTTTTCGTCATGTATTTAGAGCTTGATTCCTTAACTTTTTGAGCATCGAAATTCACAATCCAGATAATACATTCACAGGCTCTGTGCCTCAATATTTCGTGTCAAAAAAGTTATTATATTGATTAATTCACTAGTGAAATTCTTCGTTTGACTTACGACGTAAAAAACAATTTCTGTAGAAACATATTATGCGCATCACTTTATTGAGTTCTCAATTATATTTATTATCTTGTTTTCTATCAATAACCTCGGAAATATCGACCTGAAATCGAGCTTGAGCGGTTATTGCTCTGAATTTTTCCACGTTCTCCCATTGCAATGGAGGTCTTGAAATCGACTGACCGTCCTCGGCTGCCTCACGGGGAATGAGTTATGGAACAGACTTTCATGACGGAAGGAAAGGAGAGACGAGAGAGATGGGAATAAAAAGACAGTAACATGACTAGATTTGAAGCGTGTCTTGGAAATGTAACTATCTCGAAAAATCCCTATCGCTGAGATCAGGAGACTGTTGGTTAAAACTCCAACAAAACTTAATAGTGTTTCGAGTGGTGTAGGTTGCTTATGGGAGGAAAGAACAACAATAAAGCCTAAAAACATATACTGCTTTTTTGTGTGTGTTTACTTTGTTTTGTTTTAAGTTGTACTGAGTCTAAAGAAAACTTTTTTATAATATAGATATAAAAGAAAAAGTAGTTATAAAGTAAAAACGTTTTTTGTAAGTTTTGTATAAAAAAGGCGTGAAACCTTCCCACACGTCATTTCTTTTTTGAAATTCATGTAAGTGTATACAGAGATCGATACATTTTAGGACCAAGACTTTGAGCTTTTCGTTTTTTTTCTTAAATGCATCTTCCTTTTGAATTGGCAGATAAGAAGAAATAAAAGCGTAAAAAGAAAAGAGGAAGATGAATAAGAATGAGAGTTGAGGGAAGGTGGAAGACTGCATTTATTGCGGCAGAATTATACCCGTTGAGATTTCGCGGCGCATGCGTAACAATGAATGCATCGCTGCGTGAATAAAGGTGACAGGAGATTGGTCTGTTGCTGCTGAAATTCAAAACTCAATGACATGTTCCGCAAGAAAAGAGCAACATACAACAAACATGAAGGGAAAAACTAGCCGAAAAGAAAGGGGAAAGATGAGCCCGAATATATGTAAGTAGATTAAACTGGGAGCAGAGGTAAAGCGAGTGGGTGTTGGAAAAGAAGAAAGAAAATATGAAAAGAATAGAGCTGTGTTTCGTCGCACTGGTGGCTCCCAGTCATCTATAACCGACAACTTTCAGCTTAGATGAATTACATGCAAATTGCATGTACAGTCACACACGAAGTCATTCGCGGCTGCATTGGGTACTTGATGCGGGACAACGCCAGAGCCACGAATGGAGACTCTTAAAAAGGGACCGATGGACCGGAGACAGTGACGGCGCAAGGGCACTTCATACCGAAAACTCATCACCGACTGCATAGAAATGATCCCAAGTGCCGATTGGGAATTCAGGTCGCTTACCTATGGAATCGTAAAAGGCAGCGGTATAAAACATCTTATCTCTCAAACCGAATTGGTGGGCCTTTGCTAGCATGAGCGATTGCACAGGTGGCGCTGCGATGTATCTATGCTCAGTTGCTGAATGCCAGAGAAAAGAAAAAATAAGCATCCGTGAAACCATGTTAAGAGTCAGTATACAAGCAGCATTTATAATTAGCAACTAGCAAATATCATTTGACTCTAAACTTAAGCTCTGTTAGCTTATCGAAGCGTATATTGACTCGCCACTTCATTATTCATACATCAAAGAAGCAATATATTCCAAATATATATGGAAACGCATACCTAATCAGTAATTGAAAATATTAATATTGATAGCAAACCAACTGAGTAGCAACGACCAAATATTACAATGACCAAATATTGCAACTGAATCATAAGTTGTTTAGAAATTGTTCTTCTGCACTATCAGAATGCACATGATTGCGTTAACATAAGCATTGATTCACGCTATTTTCATGAATTAACTCTTAAAATGAAGAAACTTTTTTTACTCACTCACTCTTTTCATGAAAGTAAAGTATTAGATTACACAATAAATTTAAAAAATAAAAATACGAATAAGCCAAGGAAAGTATGTATCCTGGACGATTTGGAAGGTTTCTGCAACAGAATCCTTGAAATTAGAGAAAAGTCTCCTTATGTCCTAATTAGATAATATGTTTTTTTTTTTTATTTTGATTTGTTTTGTATCTAACGTATCTGGTTACTTTTCATGATATTAAAGAATGAATAGTTATTCGTTCTGTTAATCCAAAGATATTCACTGCTCTAGCGTACTACCTACGAAATTTCGTTTTTGTTAGAAGTTTTATTTCTAGATATAACAATAACCCCATTATTTACCGTGTTCTACTTTACGCGGAAGTTCTGTAATCCTATGGTAATGACCGGTTTGCTATAGCAATAAATTGTCATTTACTTTTCCAAGAAGGAGCATTGTTAATACTCTGTCATCTGTCAAACTTCCGAGAAGGCCATTACTCAACTTCATACGTCTTTCTCTCTTCATCAGCCTTATCAGTGTGACTGCACTTAACGCCCCCTGCTGTTATTATATCAATCTCTTTATCACCGAAAATTGTCCGTCAACAGCATCCATTATCAAGCCGATGTTGCATATCCATTTATTACCGCCATCATCATCGACCTCCAAGGCACTGATCAGGGTTGGACTTGTGGTGCTTAAGCGCCGCTGGAACATAGGGAGTTTCTTGGGTGACACAACCCTTGCAATTTTGGCGAGTGTTGGGCTGTTTGCGCTTAGGGTCCCTTGCAGCCGCCCGGTCATTCATCTCTATCAAGTGCAGCAGCAGCCGAGGCACCCGGAGACTAATCTGTATTAGGACAAATTGCTCAGGACCTATAGTTCGCAGCTGGGGTGGAAAGCATGATGGCCGTGAGCTGAAAGCTGTCAGGGTCCAGAAAACTCACCAGTAAACAAAAGCACGAGTTTTCCATCAAACCTAACTTTTTAACTTGGAATGAGAAAGCAGTCAACAGACTCAATGGAGAAAAGAAAGGGAACTTAAGTGTCAACGGACTGCTTTGGGGACCAACAAATCAATTCCAACCTCGTTTTCACGCTATAAACATCGAGGAGAAAAGCCACGATGGTAAAAATCATCACATTATTTATCTACTGTAAGAAGTCCTTAAAAATTTACACTAATTTAATACCCTGAGTTTAAAAAAAATCCACATTTTAGAACTTCTGATTATTATTTACATTCATTATGAATACAGCAGAATTTTGACATAGAGAATTCAAAATTTTAAAGTTTCAAATCACGCGTTTAAAGCTTTTATTACATGTAATGTCTGGGTTTAAAACTTCATTCTGTATTTTTTCCTTCTACTTTTCTAATAGTTTTAAAAAATCCTTGTAAAATATGTTATCTGCAATCAACTTTCGTCATAGTTTGAGAAAAATTGATTTACATATTTTCTTTGAAATTTACTCAACAAAAACTATATAAAACTAGTTTTTGTAGAGTTTTAGATATTCCGCCATTTATATCTACAGAAAAGAGAAAACGTTTGTCCATTATCATGATGCTCACAAGTATTAGTGTCAGGATTTTATGCATCGTAAAATTCTTATGTTATGTTATTTTATATATTTAAATTTCCGCGTTAGTAATGCCTAAGCAATGTAATATGCAAATTATCAGATGTTCCACGGGGTCTCCACCAGCCAAGCCATGTCGTAATGTTATATAAAGCAACCCAACTATTTGCAATATTTACTTGAGAATAGTTCAAATAGTCTGAAACCATGGTCGTGTAATTTTTATTTTTATTAATTAACTTTTTTTTGTCAGTAAGCAGGTGTGCAGGCTTTATTTTTGAACACATAAGTTATGTTCAGCACACGTAAAACGTTCTTGAATTTGATCTTAAATGGAAATTCAGTAATAAAAATTTCAAATACTTTTCATTCAAATAATAATGACAAGTTTCAAGGAGGAAAATACACAAAAAGCAAATTTATTGGAACCAAGAAGTTAGTTGTGGTAATGCTTAGTCTGGAAGCAATGGTCGATAGGAGGTGGCCCAGCAAAACTAATAAATCTGAGGACAGGCAAGTCATTATATGGGAAAACGTAAATCCAATGATAGAAAGAACTGAGAATCACGGGAGATGTGACAGGTTGGGAAGCATCATTACAGGCTTCCACTCATCTAATTCTTTCTGATAGAACAGGGGATTCTTCCCAATCAGCCTGTCATGTCTCCTACGACAATTTTTTTTTTTCTTTTTCTCTGTATTTCCTGAACTGAAATATTCCCAGCGTTTGAATGTAACAAATGTAGCATAATTTCGACTTGGTTTTTCTGAGAAGTAATAGTTTCGAAGTATTATATTATTCGTATAAATTATACCAAAAACAACACGTTTATGAATACGATTATAGTTTTTTTCTGTCAATAAGGATAGCTTTGGAATGTATTAAGGATTCAGTGTTCAATTAGTATCTTATTGTAGTGTCTGAGGCTTAATCTTTGCTTTGCTTTAAGAACGTTGAAATTCCTTAGGTTGTGTTTTTAAACTTTAATTTAGTAATTAACAATCCATTTTTAAGTTAACTATCTTTTTATATAGTACATACATTATGAAATATTTTTACTGAAATAAGAAATATTAAAAGTCAATCGTATTTGCACAATATTTAGATTAAAAAGTTCAAAAAACAATAAACACTTAACCACGTTTCTGGTCTCCCTAAAATTGGTCGAGAACCATCTCAAGTTATCCATGTTGTTTATTCTCAAGTGAACAATCGTTATAAATATTAAAGTGAAACAAGTAATAATTAAGCCCAACTAAGTCAATGCTTGAATTTATCCACACTCCTACAGAAAAAGTAATAGGTTTAACGGACATGTTGTTGGGTTCCCACAGTTACAAGCTGAGGATTTTCACTGGGCCATAATCTTAAGACTCATCACGCGTCAATAGAAATGTAACGTTGCGGAGATTTAGAGCTCTAGTTTATATCGTTATAACAATAAATAGCACGAAAACTCAAGAAGCAAAGCTATTTGTATAATTATGTCGTAATTTTGTTATTTTTTTTTTTCGTTTCTGTCTGGCTGTATACATTGCTAACTATTCGAAAACATTTCGAAAAAATTAAAAATACCAGGCATAAGCTTTAATAATAAGCGTAAGTTCATTTTTTTTAAATGAAGGTGATGATGGTGACTTTACAAATACAGTAGAACCTCATTATAACGGACTAATTGGGCTGAAGGTTGTCCGTTTTAATGAAAGTCCGGTTTATAACAAATAATTTTATATCGGTGTAATGCATCAGGGTGTACATCAATGAAAGGACAATAGTTAGCTATAAAAAGTACTTAACGACGTGACTCAAAGGTTACTGAATAAAAACTGATGAGTGTGTGCGGCAATTTGGAAATGATCGATAGAATTGAGAAAGTAAACGAAGGAACAACGCTACAAAGTTGCGAATCCTTCCTTGTAGCGTTGTGCCTTCGTTTGCTTACTCAATTCTTTGAATCATCGGGCACGTTAAAATTTTTTTTTCATTAAATGATCGATGTTTAATCGTTTGCTTGGAAATGTAAAACTCGTCAGATAAACATATGCATCCTTTATTATTATTATATTTTTTTAAAAAACTGTCCATTATAAGCGATGTCCGTTATAATGAGGTCCGTTATAATGAGGTTCTACTGTAATTGGAAAGAGTTGCAATTGAGTTAGTTGAAGAGATATTTTTTGTACAACAAAGTATCGAGTGAAAAGTGATGTCAGAATATAATATCATCAATTCCTTAAATACAGTTTCACGAGGAAGGAAAAAGATAAAAAGGCTCTGAACCAAGTCTCCAACTGAACGAGTGAAACCACCAAAAAAAGTAAACCCGAAATAAATTTTCTGTATGATATTCAATAACTCTTATCTATAATTCAAAATAATTCCTGATCTCAATTAAAATGTAAAGATAGAATAATTTGAATTTGAAAATCAGCTAAATCTATAATAGTGGTACATCATCGTCTGCATCTAAAAGGTCATTCTGAATTTTACTCGATCCAGTGAGAGAGAAAAATGCTCGAATGATTTCCTCGTGTGAAGAACATCCTATGAACTGTGTGACTGGGATATTATCTAGAGGAGCCTCACTTCAATATTCGCCGGTCGTCGCGCTTTGGAAATGATATCGGCCTTATCCCTACACGGGGAAGTCAGCGGTACATGGACGCAAGAACCTCAACAGAAACCCGTCGAGAGGTGCCAAGAATTGAGAAGCACTTCTCCCCACAACAGCCTCAATCCGAACGGCGCGGAATTCATTATCAGCTCCAGCGGACGGAATGCCATTGCCTTCACGCTGTTTGTTCAGTTTGAGATTGGTGATCAAAGACTGCGCTTCCCAATATCAGTCTTAATGACGCAGTTTCCAAATAGATTTCAGGTCACAAAACTATCCGCCATCCACACACCCTCCGGGCCTTCTATACTATTAATTCAACAGCTGTAAGACATCCCTCAAAAGAGTCTACTATCGAGAGTTTAAGAAGAAAAATTTATAATAGTGTCACTTACTTTAGTTCTTATTCAATAATAGTTTATGATACTGTTGTTATTTAACGATCTTACAACTAACTTGTAAGTTAGTTGAAGAAAACTAGAAAAATTTTGAAATGTATCGTATTTTCACGAAAGTCTTTAATCCCCTTTAGCATAGAGAGACATAGTCGCCATCCTCGGATAGTCAAAGGAATTAGTAAGTTCTAAAAGTAGCGCTAGATGGAGACACGTTCTATGTGACGACAGCTTTTATTATGAAAAATGTATTTGGAAACATTGTCATTAATCGTTATCTAAACTGCAAAAAGTTAATGCAAGATTTCTGTTAATTAATATATTATTACTATTACAAACACCACCAATAATTCATTTTCGCCTACATACGATAACTGAATTCAAAGAAATGTTACAAGATTTCGTAGCGATGTTAAAGAACACGTCTGTTTGAAATGAAGATAATGACAATCCTGTGTTTGGCATCGGTTGGCTTTTCAGCCTTGGACGCACAAGGCCCATCATTTTCCGATATCCGGATCATCGTGGATTGAACCAACTAACAGTGAACGCGTCTCTTTCGAAGGCAACTGAGATAAGCCCTAGATTAATTATAGATGAACTATCCGGATACATACTGATATACTACGCTTAGGAAACAATGAATGTCATATCGCAAACTTTTAAATGCCTCTTTGATTGCTTGATGATCACAGATTAACAGTTGGCATTCACAAGTCTTGCCTTAACTACAAGTGGCCAAGGAAAGTAATCTCAGCCTGTTTAAGTGTTAATCTCAGAAATGTCGAATTATTAGAAGATTTTAATAAAAGTATGGTAAAAATCGTGCTTTTTACCCGTAAATTCACGCTGTCTGGTTTCCTGATCGTCAAATCTTCTAATCAATTTTTAACTCAATTCCCAACGGTCAAATCATCTTGAAATTCTGCACATTTGCTTATCTCTGATGATAATACAATAATATACTGATATATTAATCATATATTATATTCTTATAATATATGTATAATACAATATATTTTATGTTAATACTGTACATTCCGCCAAGTCCTTTCCGGCGTCATTAGTACCCACAACACCTGATAGGGGCCACAGCAAAAACTTTTTACTTTATATTTTTCCAATTGCTTTCTATTTTTCAAACTGGAAAGCTGTGTACTTTACTATCATGAAAATCAAGTAATTGACTGCAGAGATATTATGTAATTCAGGAGTGATTGAAAGTCTCTCGCATCATCAATAATAAAATATAAATATATTCTATATCATTTAAAACATGGAACCCATTTCTACAACTTGTCAAGGTCTAAAATTTGCCAAATTTCTCAAAATTAATTTCATTAATAAAATTCTTACTCTATTTGTGTAATAATGCTAGAACAGTAGAGTTAAAAGCAACGAAAAACATAATACATGTTTGAGAAGTAAACAATTTGTGTACGTTCCTAGTCAGTTCACAAACTTCAAAGGAAAATCGTTAATGGGCTTTAATTACGTGGTTTCTGAATTTTTAAAACAATTCCTTAGCGTAGGAAGTAGTTGACATGAATTATTTTGTTCTCTAAGTTATGGAAATGTGATTTTAGAATCCATCCAACTGAAAATAAACGCACTCCGATGTGGATTATAGATTATTCAAAGTTATTCAATAGACTCTGTTTGCTCAGAAGTCAATGCATAGGTGAACGTCTGCTTAAAGTAATGCTAATTCAACATCGTACAGGTTCAAATATTTTCAGAGGATAGGTGAACTATTCAAATAAACACGAGTAAAGATCTATTCACGCGGTAAGCTTCGGCCTTACGACATATTGACTTTTGAAAATTTCGGATTGTCTGAATCTAAGCTTAGAGAATTTGATAGGTGTGTATTTAATTTATCAAACAGATACAGTGAAGAAATATAATATGATTTCAATACTATTTCAGATTTTTTTTAGACTACGAAATAATTATATAATTTCAAATAAATTTGAATCTCTTAGATTGAAGAATATATAAACCGAAGTGTCCAGTAACTGCAGTGACATGCGACGAAAATGAGGACCTAATTTGAAATTCTGAGAGTAGAAATGTCCAGATTTTGGGATTTCCATGAGGCTTTTACAGTTACATCATTACATGTGCTTTTTATCTCTGAGTGGCAATAAATTAATTCAAAAATCTCCTAAAAAGTAAAACAATAACATAATACAAAGATTACTTTTAAATTCATTATGAATTTTTAAGTCGTTGCCAAATGCAAGAAATAGAATTTATTATTTCTTTTCTTCTCTTACATTTGTGGATAATATTTCAGATTGAACCTCTTTGGAGAAAGGGAACGATTAAAACTGTGAATTACTCGACTAGAGCAGAAGATCTCGACGGCAACCATCTGGAAGCAAAAGGCTGGAATTTATGGATTGTTCCCTCGTATAATATTCTGGAATTCGGCTATTCGGCATTATCAAGTGCTGAGATATGTGCCGAGTAATTATAGAGCACAAATAATGGAT
Organism: Thereuonema tuberculata; assembly: GCA_023159025.1. Lineage (NCBI taxonomy): Eukaryota > Metazoa > Arthropoda > Chilopoda > Scutigeromorpha > Scutigeridae > Thereuonema > Thereuonema tuberculata. The sequence continues at coordinate 39,007,822 of JAFIDM010005346.1, forward strand.
TGCAAAATTACGAAATGTGCAAGTGACGCTTACATTAATTATGAATAGCATAAATAGCTTTGAAATTTCCCGACTACTGTTAAGCCTGTGGAATCAAATAGGAAACCTGCCTCTTTTCTCTCCTTATTTCTTTGTATAAGAAATTAAAGGACATATTCAGTGACTCGATATTTTAACACTTGCCTGGACAGATACAATTAAAGCTTGGTTGCTTTTATAGTAATTCAATTAAGAATCCCATTAGGTCCAAAGATTTACACTTCGAATTATAAGGGGCGAATTAGATTCTAACAGCTCTGGAATGTATATTACATTAATCCACCCATTCATTGTGTCGCTCTGACTGGCTTGTGGCGAAAACCAGCGAGTAAATAAAGTGTAAGTTTTAAGAGAGGAGATAACCTAAGCAAGCATCCCAACAAAAAAATAACGTACTTTTACTCAATTAACTTCGGTAAATTTTAAGTAAAATATTAAAGCGCCAAATGAGATTTTGTTCTTCAATTAAAAGCAGTTTAGGAAAGAACACGATTTATTGTGGAAAGAAGTTGACCGCTTCTTAAGGGATTATTTTTATATATATTCTTTTCTTTTGATATTATCTGATTAATAAACATTGTAGATAAAAAATATAGCAAGAAGAAGTCAATTTTAGTTGAAATTTATTTCTTTTTCGTACAGTTTTATTTTCTAATACTGGTCTCAAGGTTTCGGACTTACTTATTAAAGTAAATAAATAAAATTACTTCTAACATACGTGGTTCATACAAGGCTCCAAAGTTACCTCACAAAGATGCATAAAATCGTAAGTAATCCTTGATATTGCCCTCTATAATTGGGTACCGGGTTCCTTTCCCGGGAGTTAAAGGCGGGCGAGCGACGGGCCGACCCCCCGTCCTCAACTTTGTCCCGTAGGTTCTGAACGCTGGAGCCTACCCTCCAGTTGCATTGCGCGGTCCTCTCGGCCTGATCGCAACTTTAACTAACTAACTAATCCTTGATATTGATTGTTACTTATAAGAAAATAAATTTATGACAGCTCTTCATCTTCCTAAATGTTTATTACTAGGACTTTACTAGAATTTATCAGCTATATGTTTTAATTGCCAGGCAACACAGATATAGAAATTTTAATAATGCACGCCTGTCATACCACATGTATGGAAAACAGCTCGTCACGAGATGCTCATATTGTTAGAAATTCAAAATATTTCCGTTTGCTGTAGTAGTTTTCAAAAACGAATGGTTTCCCATATATGGTCATTATGTAGCGATCAATTTTGTCTGGAATAAACGTCACCAGTCATGACGTCATCAACGTGAACTCAACAATTAATTAAAAAAAATTCAATATAATAATCTTAAAAAACCCATAAAATTATTAAAATAATAATAACAATAATATAGAAATGTATTTGTAATTGTAGAAACTACAAAAACCAGAATGTTTCATAATATTTATAAGATTTCAGTTACGAATCGTAGCAGTAGATGGCGCTGTTACATCATGGAAACATCAATCCATAAGGAAATTACGTCATCAAAAGCTCTTCTTTCATGAACTGAACTGTAGGTAGTCCAAAAATATGTATTCCATTAAATATATCTTAGTACTACTGTTAAGTGATTAATAACGCAACTGATGGACTGATTATCTGACAAGAAAGCTTATCTAGCTTACGACAATGTTCGTCGTCTAACAATAGCCTCATTATAATTTTTTAAGATTCGAAATGGAAATTGAAATTATCTTCGTAAATGAATGGTATTTACGAAGATAAAGATTTATTATAGATTTAATTTACTACAAAACATTGATAAATCGTTACCAGTTTTCGATAACCGTAAATACGAATTTTTTTAGAAACAATAGCAAGGAAAAATATTTTAAATCGACCTGTCGCTTGAAATCCCAATAAGTGTTCCAGAAACTTTTAGTCAATAGAATAATGAGTTAATCAATAGTAATTTGACTGGAGTATTTAGTCACACTATTTCTTGCAAATCATCCTGCGATCAATCAGCACTATAACTTAACTAGTGTTCAGATTTTAAAAGGCCATTGACTGAATAGAGTTTTCAAGGCGTAATTGCTTTGCCAATCACCCATTCGAATTGTGATGATGGGTTCTCGAAAATTGAGAGTTACGTATCGATTTTATACGTTGTGGAGGCGGTTGCGACTCGCCTGGCGTTTCAGGCACTTTGGGGCCGCAACCAAAACATTATCGGATTTCAGGACGGCGTATGATCGGAGCAAAGCGAAAGAGGGCTTTAATGCGCGATTCTGTCGTCTTAAAATAAATGTACATAGAAGAAAAAAAAGAAGCACGACGTACTGATAACGCTTTTTGAGTGTAATGCCAGTGGATACGAGCATTTATGAAATTATGTCTGTAATCCAAAGACGCTAGAAATTACGTGTTTACACTTAAGCTCCGCACAAAGTCTATAAGCTTGGAACAGGCGTTCTTTTACGGAAGAGAAAACCGCAAGCCCTTTTTCTTTCGTCCCCGCCCCCCTCCCGTTTTTCTTTTTTTAACCGGTTTTAGTACAGCCTGTTTGTTTGCTCAGGTTTGTAGAATGTAGCGTTCATAATCCCTCCACTAATTATGACACGAAACAGATTGTTAAAGAGCGAGAGTCTAAAGCGATTCGATTCGGTGTTTTCGTTTCTTTTTTTATTATTATTATCAACATTTTCAACATCATTCTTCTTTGTATGAGGTGGGTGGAGTGGTGTTCTGATACTCATTAAAACACAGGGAGAAAAGCATTTTTTTTTGGGTAGAAAATGAGATTCCGCAGCATTCTCTTGACAAAGCTGTAACTTCCTTTTTGCAGCCCATTGCCTCAACCCGGATCTGGGTCCACGAAATCCGCTTTAGTTTAAAGGTGGGTGGCAATGAACAGCGACAGCGGCGAGGGGCGACAACTTCGATCAGCGTTGCACTCATTTAACAATAAAATCGAATTTGAGTGGTTTGGTAGTGCTGATGGTAGACATTTCTCGTCGTTCAATACTCGCAATTCGTTAGCTTTAACGCATGAAAAAAAAATAAAAGTAATTTTTTTTTTGCTACATTTTAAATATCTTATCCAAAGCCAAATGTATCTTTCCAAATAAATTCAAAAACGAATTAATGTAGGGAAATTTGTCCTTACTTTTGAAAAATGAAGTTAAATGACAATTTTACTAAAACGTATTTTTGAGAATTTTTAATGATACAGTAAACAATCCAAAATTAAACATTTTCATGATATTAAAACCTTCATTTACCAAATTCATCGTATATCTTCACGGTATTTCGACAAACTAATCGTTTATCTTCTTCAAGTTTTAAATAAAAAACAAAAACATCATTGTTTAATTAATTCATTCCCAAATATGTATTAAAAGAGACATGACGTATTTCTTTTTTATTTATCACTTGAAGAAGATTAGTTAGTCGAAATATCGTGAAGATAGAAGATGAATTTAGTAAATAAAGAAGTTTTAATAACAATCCAAAAACTCAAATGCTTTAAAATCAGTAAGGAATAAAAATATACAAATCTACAAATATTTCTGACATCTATTGGATGTGCTGATGTTAGCGACTTCTGTTGGTGGTGCTTTGCTGGTGCTGATGGTAGATATTTCTCTGTAATCTATTGAACCCGCCTTAGAAAACCGACCTTTTAAAGCTATCCTAATTAGTGTGGATTAGTTATACGGTCTAAATAAAACTAAAGCAGTTTGCCACAAGTAAATCTACTTTTTATTCGAAATATTGGATACCGGTACCTTCTTTAAATGTTTGCTATACTGTCTGTCGCAGACATATCATTTGCCCTTAAATCACATTTTTCAAACCTCTTCAATAATGAACGGAAAGTTTTATTCCTGTCCAAATCTTTAGATACTGTTTCTTTTACATGCATATGTCTATATAAGAGACTAAATGTAGATTTTTTTTTACAGTTTAATGTCTTTTTTTTATTGTTATTTACACGGAAACATTAAATTCAGAGTATCTGACAAAGGTAAAGAAACAATAAAAGTCAGATTTGAAGAAACGACCTTCATATAAAAGCCATAAAACTGGCATCAGACTGTAGCAAAAAAACTCAATGAAAAATGTCAATAAAAGCGAATGAATTGTTAAGGAAATGCCTCATGAAAATCAACTTCCTCCGATTAACGATTGAGGTTTTTACAACTGCTGAAAGATCGAATAAGGTGGCTTCAAACACGGCCGTAGATTACGAGTACACATATAATAATGACCAAAATGCATTTCTTCAATAATAAAAGATTTTACATTACATAAAATTACTTCAACAAATTTCAAGGGAGATCCAGCGTATTCTAAATACTGAAGAAATAGAAATGTAAGTAAAAACTGATTCATGTATCGTTAAGGTACTTTTCAGTTTTCATTGCTACAAAAGAACTGCAGTGTAATGCAGAAATCTCTCCTATAGAAACGTATGCAAATGGCTGATAATTGGAACTATCGTCAGTTCTGAATCATACATTATTCATTCTGTCATAAATTTTCATTAATTTCTCAACATCTCCAGTTGCCTATGGCGCTGAACTACTTCCTTTAACTTATTCTTATTGTTTTCATTTTCTTCCCCATCTTCTGCTTGTTGATTATTTATTTTTCACTTTGTTCTTCTCTACAAAGATTTCTAGGCAGCGTCAAAATCCCTTTCCCTGTTATTCACTTTCGTTTCTATTTAGAAGTTTTGCCTTTTTTTTTATTTTAAAACCTCGTCTTTCTTCAATTCCATTTTTTCCTTCTTATTTCTTTCTGTTTTTCTCTCTTCATTATGTCGTTTGTCTCGTCACTTAGCCTTAGTGACAGCAAATACTGTTTTCTCCTCCCCCGCATCGAGACTGAAGCAGCAATTTAAGCTACACATTTCCGCCCAATGACCTCATGACTTTTTGATGGGCTGCTCTAATGAGGACTGGCATCTTATTCCTACGGAGAAATCTTGGTAACAGATAACACACACACACACATACGTATCTATGTAAATTTAAAACACGTATTACTTTAATTCTAATGTAAACTCAAAAAGCGCTGGCTGAAAAATAATGTAAAAAAAAATAGTCAAGTAATTCCTGAAAAAACCGTTACTACCAAGAAAAAATAATGCTGAAAGAAAAAAAAAAACTTATAAGGTCTTGGCAAAATAACTAAATTTATAAAGAAAGAGAAACTAATCTTGACCTGTTCATTAAAATGTGTATATATACATATACAATTGGTCGTGCACCCAAGGGATAGTAATTGACAGCCAAGTGCTAATGCCTGCCAGACTCGAGGTCAGGTGTGATAGCCTCCATAGCGTGGGTGGTCCGTTCCTTGGTATCATAAATGGATCTGGGCATTTGGGATATATATACGTTCACGTTGTGTGTCGCGTACCACCAAAGGAAGAAGTCATATGGTGTTAGGTCTGGGGATCGTGGTGGCCACCGCAGGAGGTGGTTGTCTGCAACTGCAGCACGTCCAATCCAATGCTCTGGAAGGAGATGTTGCGCATCATGATGGAAGGGAGCGCCATCCTGTTGGAAAACGCAGTCGTTGTTATGACTATCCAAAATTGGAAATTACCAGTTTTCAATCATGACTTGGTAAGTGGAACCAGTTACAGACGCTTCGGCATCAGCTTCAAACAGTTTCAGTAATGAAATTATCAACTAATATTCGTGGTTTATTGGATAATATCCTACTCTATCTTAAATTATCCTACCTAAATAAAAAAATCCGGTTAGATCTTTGAGTCATTTGTCCAACTCAGAATTTGTTCACCCAGATAACACTTTCTGTTAAAAATGAGCACTGATTTAATGTTGTTATTTATTTATTTATTTATTTATTTATTTATTTATTTATTTATTTATTTGATGAATGAATATTTCTTATTAACCAAATCTATATTTTTTTTTTACAATCTTCCATTTTGCGGTATTAATCTTCACTTAATTCGAATGTGATAGAAGCATAAATTGAATTTTATATTGCAAGCTTTAAAATCTTTTTATATAGAATCACCTACCCTGATAGAGAGCAAAGCACAACATTCGCCCGCCCAGCAGCTGAAGCGACTTGCACATTTCGATTGTGGCAGATCACATGTCTAGACCACGTGAAGCCGAAGAGACGTTTGTTTTTGCTACTAGGGCGTCGGTAAACAAAAGTCGGGGGTAAGTGTTTTTGGAAGTGAAATGGATAAGAGAGAAAGAGGAGTCGAGCTTGTTTTCTCTTTTACTTTTTCTCTTTGCCTCTTTCTTTTCTTAATATCGGAACGGAAAAGGATTCATCTTAGAGTGAATATAGCAAGAGGTGAAAGTAACAAAGAAAATGCAAGTCACCATCAATATATGCCTACAAAACCCAAACAAACACGAACAAATTGAATGAACGCAGTGATAAACAAAAGATTAAATATCTGCCATCTGTGACAGATTCATAAAGATGGATTGAAGGAGTCAGAAAGCTAAAAGCGACCAGATCAGTTCTCCAAAAGAAAAAAAAAATATTTTCAACGATCTCTAAACAAAATAAAAAAAATAAAAACTGAACAATTGCCAGTTGAACTGTGAGGCAATGACATCTGCCAACCATCATTCGCTTGCTCTTCAAGGCTAGTGGCTATTCTGAATGGGTTGGAGAATTCGCAGTGTTTTTCGAACGAAGACGATTTGTTTATGTGAGAATGTTCGATACTAAGGGCATTTAAAAATTGTCTGTAATTAGGAACGGTACAAATACTATTTTTACAGATAGTCTCTCACACAACAAGACGATAATATCTTAAGTAAGATTAAAATTTTATTTTATAAATTCAAACTTTTAAGGAAATATATAGCAAAGATTTAAAACAGTGAAAACAAAATAGCATTCGCGTAGATAGTTGTTTATTAAACTGATACAATTATGTTATACAATAAAAAAATAAATTTGGTTAGTCATACTTCGACTTTAAAGCTTCAAAAATAACTTCGTAATACTTCTTCATCTTGAGTTTTGTAATGACTGTAAAATAATTCCACTTCACCAAATCTCCGCATTGAAAAAAATAGTCCGATTTTATTCACATTTGAATGTGTGTGTGTATTTGATAAATAAATACGAAAGTATGTTCCTGAACAACTAAAACTCCTCTGCCTTTTTTTAATATTATTTTTTTGATTAATTAATGTGCAACATCTTTTCATTGTTTTAACAATAGAATCCGATTTGCAGTAAAAAACACTATGAGAAACTTTACTTCAGAATTAAATATCTTAAAACTCCTAAAACAGACAGTGAATGCAAATCTGCTTTTGCATTTGGTGGCATTTCGACGCCACCGTGTTCGTTCGCACCAGCGGACAAGAGAATTCGGAATAATCCGTGATGGCCAATGACGTCACACCCGCTCTTTCCTAGCACGAGGTGCAACTTCTGTTGGCGATAAATCGGCGGGGAGGCTCTTTTGATATTTGCCGGCTCGGCAGAGATTCGCGGATGGTGGTAAGGAAATGGCGCGAAATTTCCCGAAGGACTTCCGGGAGGAGTTGGCTCCCTCTTCCCCTGACACCCTCGAGGTGCCATTACCCCGTAATAAACCGCTCCTCTTCCCTGCATTTGGGTCCAAGGAAAGGTGCGCATGCTCAGGACTTTTTTTTCTTTCCTCCCGTTTTCAACCGCCAAAAAGTGAAGCTATGGTCCTGATAGCTCCACCTGAGAGTTCTGATGGACTAAAGGGAATAAAAAGAAAGGTTGGAGGATTCCTTTCGCTTCTCGATCTTATGATCTCTTATTACTTCTTCTATATTGATTCCGTGTTTTTCAAAATTCTCTGTAAATCCGAGATTACAGGCACTCCAAGCTAAAATGACCCAAGAAATACATTTCTTACTGTTATTTATTGCTTTCTCCACAAATAAACAGACATATGAAACGGCTTTTCGTTTTTCTGAAGACACTTGCAACTTAAGACAAAAATTGGATAGAAGATGAGAAAAACTATATCATCTTACATACTAGGAGGGGAGAGAATAAATCGATATTTTGTCTTAAGAGATTGACTTCGCTTCTCCAAGTGTGTATAGAAGGGAGGAGTCCGGAATGACTGCAGATAAACATTTTTTAATTGCACATATTGTTAAATAAAGAAAACAATTTTAACAAGATTGACATGCTGATTTAAATAATTCATAAGCAATTTCATTTAAACATAAAAATTGAAGGCCACCACACAAATGGAGGAATAGTCCGACGAATGGACTATTTCACCCCTGCCAAGGATGGCTCTGCTCTCCCGTCACATGATTAAGAAGACTTCTCTTGCTCTGACTATTAAACTTCCATTCTTTATTGTACAATAGTTATAGTTTGTTACTAGTCAAAGCTCTACGGGGCAGAGCAAACGTTGTATTTTTAGCATTTTAATATATATTTTTAATTCGTCTGTGTGTTAGCCTTCAATTTTTATATTTAAATGAATTCACACTTATTAAAATATTTTATTATAAGCAATTTAAATATTCAAACAAATATTACGTTAAATGAGTAATAACGAAAAAATCCCAGGCTGTTTAGTAAAAGAAACAGTTCAGCGAAAGCTCAATTGCGTAACTAACTAGAGGTAAAATTAACAATTTCAGTTTGGGTCTTAATCATATTCACTTCTTCATTAAGGACGGTTTGCTGCTTTTAACTTCCTAAGGGTTAAATCAGTTCCACGTCAGAGAACGTGGTGAGTAGAGACAATCCTCTAGAAGGGCTTTTTTTCCTCTTTACTTTCCTTTAACTTCTGTTTCCACCCGCTCATCTGAAACGCTATGATCTAATAACTTATTCTACGCGACGCAGAATTACTTACTAAATTTATAGTATTCAATTTTAACTTTTATTTTCTTGTCAACAAACACAGAAACTCTTTCGGACTTATTTAAAATTATCAAATACAAATGCTGAATCACCCAACAACCGTTATCTGAAAGCAGAAATCTAAATGAAAGACAAATGCTTTTTTTCTTTGGTTCTTACAAATGCTTTTCTACGAGTTGAAGTTCCGACGGTTTTTCTTTCTTCATTTCTTTAGTAATATCAAATCATTCCATTAGACTGTCTGAATGAATTACAACATTGATTTACGATACAAAGCCCAACTACAAATGAGCCTTTGCTTGCTGTCGTTACCTTCACGTTTTTTGGCACAAAAAATGAATCCGAACACGACTATTTTACATACGCGACTATGCGGGCAGCAACAGACTTGGGAATGAAAAACCAGACCAGACGCTCTCTTGAATGTTTTCTGTCGGTTACTAGAGGCTAAAGGACGTTTCTTTGTAATTTTTTTATTCTTTGTCGGAACGGCAACATTAAAAGGAAAGAAATTACTAAAATTTAATTAAAAAGATTAATTATTAATTAACTTCTTGTTTTATGTAAAGAATACTGTTCTTAAAGAGCCTGTCGTAATTGGTGAAACTACAACTGCTTGGAAGACTGCGGTTGCTGTAATTGTAAGGTATGTGGTTACGAGCTGTTCTTTTAAATAATGTAGGCCTACTAGCAATCGTCTTCTGTTGATTCTACATCCTACGCGGACTGCTCAGGGGTAATCGAGTGATACAGCCTTCAGTTTGTCACTTGGTAATATTCTGCAGTGGTTTGTTCGTATCGATTCGAATTATATATGTGTTTTCTTAACAATCTGTCCGTCTTAGAGGTTAGTTTTTTTTCCCCAGTGTAGCGTCTTTTTTTTTTGGATATTTATAGAACACTGTGCATCGAAAACGTTTGATATGAAAAGAGTTGTCAATATTTAAATTCGTAAAAGTAACACATTCTCGTAGACTACTTGTAATTTACCACAATTCAAAAAATACCACAATTGAAATAATCCTCGTTTAGCAATTACTTGATTTACCATGAAATATAAATACAATACTCAAAGATTGAATAAATGGGATCCAGGTGAAAACATTAAAGTTTTTGAAAGATGGCGTCCGATCTCAAAGCTAAGATATCTCACTTTTATAACTTTTGGAAATAATCGTAAAGTTCCATAGTAATTTACGTCAAAAAAGAAACTGAAGTTTGACGTCAAGTTTAAATATGTCTGTAGAATATATGGCTCACCAAGGGTTTATCTGTCAGTTTTTCAACCATTTCTTATTAATCTTAAAAAAAATAATGTTTAAAGGAATTTCATCCTATTAGACTCCTGTCTTATCTTTCTTTCTGTTATTATTTTGACATGCTATTTGATGGATAAATCACAGGAAGTTCTTTTCACAAATGATAAACCCTTGCTGAAGAGTTCTGTAGCTTTACTTGCACCTTCCAGTTCAGTTTGTGTCTGGTTTGCTTATCACCGTCTGCTAATCGATCACTCGGCCCCTTTTCCTTCGTTACCACCGGGACTAAGGTCCGAGTTAACACCTCTGCTCTCGCATCCCTCGGGAATGGTGAAGGTTGTGTTTTGTCGCGCTCCTACGGTTAAGTAAGATCGGTGGTGACTCGAGAGCAGCCGTTCCCAATGAGGCGACCGGACGCGTGTTTTCGTGCTCTGGCAGAACGAAAGGCGGAGGCGGAGGTTCGGCTCCCGATATTAAGTTGGGCGGAAATTGAGGCCGCGCCATGGATCCAGGAACAGCAATTTTCTGGTGTGAGATGTGTTTTGTCACGGAAAAATTGTTAGAAAGAGAAACTAAGTAAAAAAAAGGTGCTCGGACATTCCTCTCAATAAAGTAAACTTTGGTTTATTCAATTCCATCTACAAAAGAACAGCGTAGTAAATGTAAGCAAACACTGATCGATAATATTTTAACTCCTGAAAAGGTCAGAATATGTAAATAAATGATACATATCTTTTATCCGGGATTTTTTAAAACTCTCTGATTCTCACGTAGTAATACAACGCACTCCTTAATCTCAATAGTCTGCATTAGCTTAATTGACAATGTACAGTATTAAAATTAAATATTTTTAATGTGTTCAAGATGCCTAGATATTTCTAATAGAAAATGGGTTGTGTTATTTATTTTCTTTCTAAATAATTAACTATTAAAAAATATAATTTTTGAATAGGTTCTCATGGATAGAAAGTGCCAGAACCGTTGGCGCCATTTAGAGAGAGAAAGAAATGCTAATTTATCGTTTTTGCTTCTTCGAAAGTGAAATTTCAGTTGTTTGATAATATTTTTTTTCTCATTGTACTTTATTTTTAATATCACTGCGTACGTATCACCGTACGTCATACGTAATACCGTATGTCATACGTAATACCGTACGTCATACGTAATACCGTACGTCATACGTAATACCGTACGTCATACGTAATACCGTACGTCAATAATAAAATAATTAATGTAAGGCTTTACAGTTATTCCTGATTATGATTAAGCTTATCATACTCCATTAAGCAAGCTTTAGTACACTTTTTTTTTTTAATAATTTTTTTATTTTGTTATGTTTCCAACGCTGAGAGAACGAAGTGAAATGGAATGTACATTTGTGTCTGCGACTCCCTGCAAGTCCCTTGGAGATCTTAACCTGCCATAAATGTACGCATGTATTTCGCACAAGAGATAAACTCACAAAGCAAAAATATGTGAAAAACAACAACGAATGCTTTTGCCGGGAGAAACAGAGGGGAAAAAAAAAGAATGGAAAAGAAGAAAATATGGCAAAGGATGCACACGCAGGAACGGATGACAAATGAAAATGGGAAGAGGAAAAGGAGGAGAAGAAAAAAAACGAAAGAAGAAGGAAAGCGTATATTTAAAAGCGGAATAATAATGAAATGGAATTTAATGGAGATTTAACTTGCTTAGAAACACAATAGAATTAAAGGTGAAATGAAAAGTTTAGAATAAAATAGGCGCGTGATACGAAGAAGGACTGGACGCAGAGGCTTATTTGTACGAGGTAATCAATATATGGAGAATGGAATTGAACACTCCATCAAACTCCTCGTGCTTACGGAAAATTAAAATGATGATATTAGGCAAATGACTTTATTAATTCGGTTCTTCAGCTCATCTGACTTTACAAAAGAATGAATTGATTGATTCGAGCATTAGTACGCTTGAAAACGAACAGAGGGAATAATAATAATAATAATGGTAAAAGCGAAGGGCCGCCGCTCGGAAAACCACGTGATCGGTATTAATACTCCCGGTCTTTTATTAATGAACGGCGCCAAACTGGAATTTGCAACTCTATAAATCGCGCGCCGAGGGAGAACGAACAAATCCGGTTCCTATGTGCCTATCAAATTGGCCTAACGTAAATCATCCGCAAACCGCCGAGCAGGGTCATCTGTCAGTGGAGGAAGCCCTAATCGCCCGTTCTTAATAAGGGAATTAACTATTACAAATATCTACAAGCGCCGAAGTGGGCGGGATGGGCAGAGTCCCCTC